>JAYESA010000014.1:53529584-54129584 GCA_036927795.1 Iris macrosiphon
TTTTGACCCTGAGTTGACTTTTGGACCCCGAGTTGACTTTTTGATCCAAATTTTACCGGTTTGACCCGTTCGACCTAGAATACCCCTAGAACCTTATTTTTAGTTATTTTATATCAGTTTAACTCTTTAGAACCCTGTTTAATCTTGCTTTTTGTAATAGGTTCTTGCGACGCAAGTCCGGATGTCGATCCTCATCAGTTGCTCAGGACGTCAGGCGAGTACCTACCTCTGATTGTTTCTATTTCATGATAGCGTTTATATCACCTGTTCTAGAACTGTAATACTTGATTCTGACATATTGTTTCATGAGCTGGTACTAGTGGATCCCGTCATGAGATGTTATCCCCCTTACCGTGTTCAGCGGGTACTCTATCACGTGTATTTCATCATGTGCTTCGGGTATTGATTCTCATGTGCTATCATGTGCTTCGTGTGCTATCGCCTTCATGTGCGCGAGTTATTTATCATATACGTGGTGTGTCGTGGTTTGATCCAAGAGTATTAGCAGGGGGGAGTAGGAGTTGGTTATATGATCAAAGCCAAACAGTATTTATGTGTATGTCGGTTATGCAACTCACGCATAACGGAGTTATCGTAGATTATTCATGTGCAACCTAAGTCGATCACATAATGAACTTGTGCTCAAGGCACTTAGCTAGTATTCATATTTTCTCATATGCAGTTATTTCTCTACTACTTGTATTGTTCTCCAGTTTTACATTGCAGCTACTTTATCTGCTCTACCATGTATTTATTTTCCTGTGCATCTTGTATACTTTTCTATTACTAGTCATATACACCTTACCATGTATTTAGAGTTGCTTTTAGAGTTATGTACTTTGCTCTAGTCCTGACTGGGCATATTTTTTCTAGACGATCCTGAGGATTTTTGCCCGACATTCTATGGGTTGGGCGTCGAGGAGTGTTGTGACCCGGGGAATGAGGAGGAGCCCGTCGAGAAGACGCCGTTAGCACCTTAGTTCAGCTAGGTGGGTTTCACTGGGTTGCTCCCAGTTGGTGTTGGATGACTGTATTTATTATTTTGTTGCTTCTGTGATGTTGTAGACTTTAGACTTGGACTGTATATTTGGATATTGTACTTTGATATCTTATCGTGCTTCTACTCTTCCCCTAGTTATTGTGATTGAGACATATATATATTGTGTGGTTGCCCTCATTTTGGAGAGGTTATATTGACTGATTATTGTGAGATAGATTGTTGACCTAGAACAAACCTTTACAGCGTTCTACCATCGATTCTGTGACGTAGGCTGGACGTACCCATGACTCATGCCTTTTTTTTCGGGTGCGGGTCATAACACGTTTTTGGGGACGGCCCATGCAGGTCTAGTTTCTAAGTTTACCTGTAATAGGATATAAGATATAGGCTTAGAGAGTGTGTGCTCAATCACAACTAGGACCCTTCCTGATTTCTTTTGTTATCTTTAATTTTCCTGAAATTATTTTCTTTTGCAATATTATTGTCCTTCCTTGATGATATCGTAACTTGCACCGTTGGTGATGTGATCTCAGGTTCTGTTCTTCTTGATTCTATTCCAGCACTTGCTTTATTTGATTTCGGTGCGAGTGTGGGCCTACTCGTAATGTCACTTCCGAGCTACGACATTGTACTCAGGATGGATTGGTTGAGTATGCACTGTGCTAGTATATATTATCGTAGAGGCAGAGTGTTGTTTAGTCCACCGGGTAAGCCAGAGTTTGAGTTTGCCAGAGGAACAACGGAGCAGAGCGAGGGAGTCTTCTGCGGAGCCCTGGTGGTAGAGCCGAGGTTGCCACATCCACTGATAGCGGAGTTCATGGATGTCTTTCCGGAGGAGTTGCCAGGGTTACCTCCGGACAGAGATGTGGAGTTCTCTTTAGACTTGGTGCCAGGCGCGGAGCCGATATCCCAGCACGTCTATAGAGTCAGCAACAGTGAGCTGATAGAGTTAAAGAAGCATGAGGATGAGCTTTAGGACAAGGAATTTATCAGATCTTGTTCTTCTCCATGGGGTGCTCCGTTACTCTTTGTGCTGAAGAAGGATGGGTCAATACAGATGTATATCGACTACAGGACTCTGAACAACCTCACAATCAAGAATAAGTATCCGCTGCCGCGTATTGATGATCTTTTTGACCAGTTGAGTGGAGCGAGGGTGTTTTCCAGGATTGATCTGAGGACAGGCTACCACCAGATGAAGGTCAGGCAGGAGGATATTCCAAAGACAGCTTTTCGGACCAGGTATGGACAGTATGAGTTCATGGTGATGTCGTTTGGGTTGACTAATGTCCCGGTAGTGTTCTTGAATCTGATGAACAAGGTGTTCCATAAGCATCTGGATAGGTTTGTGGTGGTGTTTATAGATGATATCTTGGTGTATTCGAAGACCCCAGAGGAGCATGGGGAGTATATGAGGATAGTGCTGGAGACTCTCAGAATGGAGAAGCTTTATGGAAAGCTCTCGAAGTGCGAGTTCTTCCTTGACAAGGTTGAATTCCTTGGTCATGTGGTGACTGGAGAGGGGATCTTGGTAGATCCGAGAAAGATTATGGCAGTTGAGGCATGGAGTGCTCCGAGTTCAGTAGCAGAGGTCAGGAGTTTCCTGGGAGTGGCAGGCTACTACAGGAGATTTGTTCAGGATTTTTCCCGGATTGCAGAGCAGTTGTCTAGGCTGACCCGGAAGGACATGGAGTTTGTTTGGTCAGAGGAGTGCCAGATCGCCTTTGATGAGCTGAAGAGGAGGTTGACGACAACTCCAGTGTTGACGTTGCCATCAGGATCTGGAGGATTCACTATCTATAGTGATGCGTCGGTGAAGGGACTGGGCTGCGTGTTACAGCAGAATGGGAGGGTGATTGCCTGTGCTTCTAGGCAATTACGTCCTTATGAGAAGAACTATCCTACCCATATTTGGAGTTGGCAGCGGTCATCTTTGCTCTGAAGTTGTGAAAACACTATTTATACGGAGAGCGTGTGGAGATCTTCACAGACCACAAGAGCTTGAAGTATGTGTTTACCCAAAAAGTGCTGAACATGAGGCAGAGGAGATGGTTGGAGTTGATGAAAGACTTCGACATATGCATGCAGTACCATCCAGGGAAGGCGAACGTAGTTGCGGATGCGCTGAGCAGGTATTCGATAGCTATGTGCCTGACTACAGATCGTTATCTTCTGGCAGATCTAGAGAGCTTGGGCATTGAGGTGATAGTGCCTGGAGTTGAGATACAGATATGGGGACTG
Organism: Iris macrosiphon; assembly: GCA_036927795.1. NCBI lineage: Eukaryota > Viridiplantae > Streptophyta > Magnoliopsida > Asparagales > Iridaceae > Iris > Iris macrosiphon. The sequence goes on from JAYESA010000014.1 coordinate 53,532,826, forward strand.
CAAATTCAGTCAGAGTTGGTAGACTGGATCAGGGCTACACAGTTTGAGGATGAGTCCCTGAGGAGCATCAGGGCGCATGTTCAGATTGGATTATCAGATGACTTTACGATTCCTAATGATGGTTCATTGTGGCACGGTACCAGGTTGTGTGTGCCGAGTGGGTCATTGCGCGAGTAGGTTCTTCAGGAGGTGCATCGATCCCAGTACTCTATGCATCCAGGTGCCAACAAGATGTAAAAAGATCTGAGAGAGCATGTATGGTGGTACGGGATAAAGCGGGAGGTAGCACGCTTCATATCTCGATGTTTAGTGTGCCAGCAGGTGAAGGCGGAGAGGCAGTAGCCAGGAGGTTTGCTCCAGCCGTTACCCATTCCAGAGTGGAAATAGGAGCATGTGACCATGGATTTTATTTTTGGACTTCCCCGTTCTCTAGGCGGTAAGGATGCGATTTGGGTCATCGTAGACAGGTTGACCAAATCAGCCCACTTTCTACCATTCAAAGTGGGTATGTCTACGGAGAGACTAGCAGAGATGTATGTGTGCCAGATAGTCAGAATGCATGGAGTCTATGTGAGCATAGTATCAGATCAGGACTGTCGCTTTACTTCGCATTTCTGGAGGAGTCTGCAGGCTAGCTTGGGTACCCAGCTCAAGTTTAGTAGTGCATATCACCCACAGACAAATGGTTAGTCAGAGAGGACCATCCAGACACTTGAGGACATGCTTCGTACTTGTGTTTTGGATTTCAGAGGCTCTTGGGAGGATCACTTGCACTTGGTAGACTTTGCTTACAATAACAGCTACCAAGCCAGTATCGAGATGTGACCATTTGAGGCGTTGTATGGACGAAGGTGTCGCACTACATTATGATGGGATGATATAGGTGAGAGAGCTTTGCTTGGCCCGAAGATGGTAGTTGATGCGGCGGAGAAGGTCAAGCTCATTAGAGATAGACTTCGGGTGGTGCAGGACAGGCAGCGGCATTGGACCGATAGCCACCGGAGACCTTTGGAGTTTGAGGTATAGCTTAGAATCTATATTTTGTTCTTGTGTTTGCTTATGATTGCTTGTTTTAGATTAAGTGCTGAGACCTTTTTTGTGCTAGGTTGAAGATCTGGTGTTCCTGAGGATTTCTCCGACGCAGGGCACTATTCGCTTCGGTGGAGGCGGGAAGCTTAGCCCACGTTTCATCGGACCCTTCCGTATCCTTGAGAGTGTCGGCGCTGTGGCGTATAGACTAGTTTTGCCGCCTACGCTAGAGGGAGTTCATGATGTGTTCCACGTGTCACAGTTGAGACGGTACATGGCGGATCCCAGTCACGTATTTGATCACTAAGAGATCATGGTGGGCCCTACTCTTAGCTATCCAGAGCAGCCGATAGAGATTCTGGATCGGCGGGAGAAGGTGTTGAAGAACCAGACTATTCTCTTGGTTCGCGTCGCATGGAGGCATCACTCTCCAGGTGAGTCGACCTGGGAGAGGGAGGATGAAATGCGCGAGCGATACCCTTATCTTTTCGAGCCCTGAGGTATGGTTCTTTTCTTTTCCTTGCATTCCTGTTCTAGTTTCGTCTTTTAATTTCGAGGATGAAATTATTTTAAGGAGGGAAGGCTTGTCACTACCCGATTCTAGGAAATAGGGTTATTTTTTTTTTTATTTGGTAAATTGTGTATTATTTATAATTAATTATATTTATATTTAATTGATGGTTGTATTATTTTTTTATTGATTGTTTTAGGGTTTTGGCTAGTCTGGACCCATGTCAGACCCTAGTGGACCTATGTCTGACCCATCCAACACCCTTGTGAGACCTATTTTTGGATTTAGAATTATTATCATATTTTATTTTAGTTAGTTGGAGTGATTAGGAGTTAATTTGAGTGCTTTTGGAACCCCAAACCCAAATCCCAATTAACATGACTAAAGGGGAGGGCTTTTTAGTCATTTCCATCCATGTAAACCCTTCTTTAATGCTATGGCCGGCCCCTATCCAGATCTGGATAGCAGCCCCTCCCATTCTCTTCTTCATTCCTTCATTTCTTCTTCTTCTTCTTCTTCTTCTTCTTCTTCTTCTTCTCCATTCTCTATTTTCTTCTTTTTTCTTCTTCCAACAAGTCTCAAGTAAGTCATTTCTTCTCTTTCTTCTTATATTATTCATGGATATGAACCATAACCATTTGATTTCCCCTAACCTAGGTGTTTAGAGCCTAGACTTAGTGTGGAGGCTTGATTTGGAGGCTTGGAGCTTGAGAGTGGTGATTTTAAGGGTTTTGGAGACTTTGGCCTTGGGATTCCAACTCCCAAGAGGTAAACCCTAACTTTTCTCTTAGTGGTTGCTATTATATAGTATAATTTATAGTTTAGAACCTTTCTAGACCTTAAGGCTACCCGTGGGAGGAAGTTGGAATTTTTTGGTTGTGTTTGGAGACTTTGACATTAGGTTTTGTGTCAATTTTGGGTGAAATCCGAGATTGGCCCAATTTTAGGTGATGTCCTAGGTTAGACGGACCTACGTAGTGTGCTTGGTGTCTTGGGGGTAAGTATGTGTCTCTGTTCGGACACGTGAAGTCGTGTCGCAGAGAAATGGGCGTTTCGGGCATTTTGGGGGTTTTCGACGTCGTAGGTTCTATGTGCGTGTGCATTTTTGCCACGGACCTAGAATCGACGAGTTAGTATTTTTTCTAGGATCTAGACATCAATTAGAATCCGTGGATAAATTTTGGGCCAATTCCGAGTAGGTTTGGTGTACGTTTTACTAGGTTTTGCGAACCGCACTCCACGTGTTCGTCGAAATGACCGAATGGCCATTTCGACTTAGTTTCTTGGTTTCGGGCTTGTGCGCGCATTGGTTTAGCTTCGGGGAGTGTGTGCTAGAGTTCTCGGATTATGTTTTATATATTTATAGTTATTTATAGGTATAGGTGTCGTTGGGCGTGCGTTGGTGTTGTGTGTGATTGTGTGTTGTGTTGTGTGTGTTGTGTTTATATATATGTATATATGATTATATATATATATGTATGTCTCTATAAATATATATGTGTTTGTATATCTATATGAGTGTGTGTATTTATATATATGTGTTTGTGTACGTATATATGAGTATATATAAATATATATTTGTGTAGGTATATATATATATATATGTATGAGTGTGTGTGTGTGTATATATATATATATATATATATATATATATATATATATGTGTGTGTGTGTGTGTGTGTATGTATATATATATATGAGTATGTGTATATATATATATGTAGAGTGTTTATATATATATACATGTGTGTGATTATAGATATGTGTGTGTGTATAAGTGTATACGTGTGTAAGTGTGTATATATAGATATATAGTTGTGTGTGTAGATATATATATGTATATATGTTCTTGTGTGTATATATATATATATATATATATATATATATATATATATATATATATATATATATATATATATATATATATATATATATATGTGGTCGTGTGTGTGTGTGGTGTGTCGAGAGGGATGTGTTGTAAGAGGGCAGTGGTGTGCAGCGAGGAGGAGCTGCTGTGCAGTGCAGCAGCTATGGGAGAGCAGCAGTGCCAGTGAGCAGTGGCAGCGAGGCAGCCACATGCAGCATGCCGCAGCAGCAGCTTAGCGAGGCTTTTACAACGGCGTGCATGCATTGCGTAGCAGCGTACAAGTAGCCTAGCAGTAGTATGTAGCGAGGGGGAGAGGGAGATCTATTTATAGATAGATACATAGATAGATTAGAGTAGATATAAATATATATAGTTAGAAATATATACACGAGAGGATATGGATATGGGTTTGTGTGTATGTGGATATATATATATATATATATAGATACGTAGGTATATATACATATGTGTTATATATATATATATATATATATATATATATATATATATATATATATATATATATATATATATTAGCCTATATATATAGCTAGGTATATATCTATATGCATAGATAGTTAGCTAGATGTATCTCAATACCTTGAGATATCAAGGTATCTCAATACCTTGAGATACCCAAGGTATTGAGTATCGAAGCGGAATTTTTGAGCAATTGCCTAGGTTTGAGTTTAGAGTTAGGTTTTTATGTATTGGTATATATAATTACGCGTTCTAGCATAGGTTTTAGCGGGTTTAGGCGGGGTGCATAGCTTAGGTCGAGGTATCGGATACCGAGGGTATCCCGGTATCTCGAGGAGGCGAGTTTGATTGTTTACTAGCTTAATGAGCTAGTTTTTACCTAGAATTTTAGGGGCATCCTAGTTTGACCTAGCATTGACCATAATTGTCCTCGTTGACCGTAAAAGTCAATATTTGACCTAGTTTTGACCCAGAGTTGACTTTTTGGACCATAAGTTGACTTTTTAACCCAAATTTTACCGGTTTGACCCGTTCGACCTAGAATTCCCCTAGGACCTTGTTTTTAGTTATTTTATATTAGTTTAACTCTTTAGAATCCTGTTTAATCTTGGTTTTCGTAATAAGTTCTTGCGACGCCAGTCCGGATCTCGATCCTCATTAGTTGCTTAGGACGTCAGGCGAGTACCTACCTCTTATTGTTTTTATTTCATGATCGCGTTTATATCACCTGTTCTAGAACTGTAATACTTGATTCTGACACATTGTTTCACGAGCTGGTACTAGTGGATCCCGTCATGAGATGTTATCCCCCTTACCGTGTTCAGCGGGTACTCTATCACGTGTATTTTATCATGTACTTCGGGTATTGATTCTCATGTGCTATCATGTGCTTCGTGTGCTTTCGTCTTCATGTGCGTGAGTTATTTATCATGTACGTAGCGTATCGTGGTTGGATCCAAGAGTATTAGCGGGGGGGGGGGGGGGAGTAGGAGTTGGTTATGTGATCAAAGCCAAACAGTATTCATGTGTATGTCGGTTATACAACTCACGCATAATGGAGTTATCGTAGATTATTCATGTGCAACCTAAGCCGATCAGATAATGAACTTGTGCTCAAGGCACTTAGCTAGTATTCCTATTTTCTTACATGCAGTTATTTCTCTACTACTTGTATTGTTCTCCAGTTTTACATTGCAGCTACTTTATCTGCTCCACCATGTATTTATTTTCCTGTGCATCTTGTATACTTTTCTATTGCTAGTCATATACACCTTACCATGTATTTGGAGTTGCTTTCAGAGTTATGTACTTTGCTCTAGTCCTGATTGGGCATATTTTTTCCAGAGGATCCTGAGGATTTTTGCCCGACATTCTACGGGCCGGGTGTCAAGGAGTGTTGTGACCCGGAGACTGAGGAGGAGCCCGTTGAGGAGACGCCGTTAGCACCTTAGTTCAGCTAGGTGGGTTTCACTGGGTTGCTCCTAGTTGGTGTTGGATGACTGTATTTATTATTTTGTTGCTTCTGTGATGTTGTAGACTTTAGACTTGGACTGTATATTTGGATATTGTACTTGTTCTTTGTTTCTTTGTTTCGTTGTTGATATCTTATCGTGCTTTTACTCTTCCCCTAGTTATTGTGATTGAGGCATATATATATTGCGTGGTTGCCCTCCTTTTGGAGAGGTTATATTGACTGATTATTGTGAGATAGATTTTTGACCTAGAACGAACCTTTACAGCGTTCTACCGCCGATTCTGCGGCGTAGGCTGGACGTACCCACGACTCATGCCCAATTTTTTGGGTGTAGGTCATGACAGTTATGCCTACGCCTACCCATACGTACCAAAGTTGTTCTCACATTGCATTCACTTAGATGGTTAGCACACCCTTTATTATATTTATTTTATTCAGTATTTATATGTATGGCATGCTTCTATGTATCTTATTTCTTGTTAAGTCCCTCTGAGGACCTAGTACCTTTCCAGATTTGGACGAGGCATATTACCCCACAGTATATGGCCCAGGACAGGAGACGAGGTACCGCGGAGGAGCTAGAGGTGCTATCGTCAGAGTTTCCATGATCAGTTGGTAGGCCTTCTGCCTAGGATTGGGAGCTTCATTATCTACTCAGCCGATGCCCTAGTTATTACTCTTTTATCTGTCATTCAGTACTTTTATTTTGTTATAGTAGTGGGTTTGTTCCCACCAGACATTCTTGGTTGTACTATGATATTTTGAGACTGACGTTTATCTTCCAGTATTTATGCTAGTACTTTCTTGCTGTTTATATTGTGGATGAGATTAGATTACCTGTTGTTGATTGATATGAGACATGTTAGTATTTTGGACAGCATAAAACACTTCGTTAGGATCCATTAAATTGGGATATCCTCGGAGATGTAACAACTGGCTATTGCCACGTGGCCTAGTCCCGTGTATTTTTGGGACTGGGGCGTGACACATGTACTAAAATTGAGATATTTGAGTTGAGATTAAACTATTAGACTTAGACTTGTGATGTATGAAAATTATATATTTTTTTTCTTCTATTCCACATCGTGCCTTATCTTTCTCTAGTTTATTATTGTGATTGAGTATGGATTATCATTACCATTATATTGTCCTCCAATTGGAGTTGAGATGTTATTGGCAGGTACCCCTTATATATTGTGTGAGATGTTTAGATAGTATTATTGACCTAGACAACATTCTACTGCCGATACTGCGGTGTAGATTGGATGTACCCACGTACTCGTGCCCCTATACTGGGTGCGGATCGTGACAAATATAAATCACTTAACACGTGACACGGTGTGTCATATCTCGATGCACATCCGATCATATACACTTTCAGGCAATAATTTATATTAGCACGGATACAGTATTCGAGTCCAATTACCAATTATATATTGTGTCACATAAAATTAAGATCATATTGTAACACTAAGCTTGTCATGCACATAACTGGTTAGTCACTATCCACTTAGTCTGGTTCATACTGAAATCTCAGTTCAACTAATGCCAGGTTCATAGCCAATCTTAGCTCATGGTCATGTCTGGCACAAGGTCTGGTTACTAAATCCATTCTTTCTTATAATCATAACACAAGCATTAACCCAATTTTAAATCATAAAAGAATAAAAAAATATTCAATCAAAATAATCAAGGCCGTATGGGTCTCTAGGCCCCATATAAAGTCCTGGCCGTATATGAAGTCAGGGCCGCATGAACCACTTGGCCGCATATGAAGTCCAGGCCGCATGCTCAAGGTTAAAGTTTACTCCTTAGGACAAGTATTGATGTAAAGTCTTGGCTGCATATTGTGCTGGCCGCATGAGAACTTTGTTTTCTCCAGACAACAAGTTCAGGCATGGTGGAAAACCTCCCAAAACTCGAAAATTATTTTCTTCATAAAAACTTTATTTTAACTCCGAATCAAGTGAAACAAAAGCCAAAATGCTCGAAATGAAGTGCTCCACAACCCTAAAAACTGATTTTCTATAATACCATATTTTAGTAGATCAAAACCACAAAAAATATATAGAACCCATGAAAACTCTAAACATCAAATATAGATCTACTCAAATCCATCCATCAAAACTGAAAACTGCAAGTATTAAAAGTTGTTAGAAATACATAACAAACATAATGAACCAAAAATATGCAGGGTTTATCCATTTCTCATGCAAGGTGTACTTACCTAAGACTTGGCGGGAGAAAACACAAGAGAGAGAGAGGAAAGAGAGGAGAGAGAGAGAGAGAGAGAGAGAAAGAAAATAGAGTAATAAAGAGAAATACGGAGATCTTGGCTTATATACATGGATGTTTGAGGTTTAGACCATGGTGAACCCATGATTAAACCAACCCAACAAATAAATCATAAACCAAAATAAACCAAAGAATAGGTCTAGTCTCATACAATATACTAAACATGCAAGCAAGAAAATAATACGCTCAAAATACTTGTATTTGGGAACGAGGAGTGACAGAACGCTGCACAAAGATACCGTTCAGGGGCTGGAGAATCCCTACAACTTTGACATCTTGGTACAACTGGCCAATACCCCAGCGAAGTTGTCACTATTCAAGCTTCTCCGACTCTCCAAAACTACTCGGGTTGCTCTGAGTGAGACATTGCAGAATATCGACACCTACTTGGCGTAGGTCAAGCCGCAAGCTAAGGATCCTACCGCATGCCCCCTCTACAATAATGTGATGGAGGTAATACCTAACATCACATTCTCATAATAAGACATTTTGCTAAAGAACAATCAGTATGATCATTCTCTATATTATACAGGGTACATTGGAGCCCTCAAGGTGGACCTGATGCACATCGACCCCGACTCGTCAATCACCATCATCCTGCAGAGTCTACTTCAGACCTTGGGCATTCTGATGCATCGTCTGGCAGCAACCAATACTGCCATTAGTAGATTCAATACAGGGAGGAGTTATCCTATGGGAAAGATTCGCTTGAAATATTAGATCAACAATTTGAAAATAGAGGTCACCTGCTACATCATAGACATAGATGTATCCTACCACATCCTGTTGGGGCATCCGTGGATACACTAGTACATGATCATACCGTCAACCCTGTACTAGTGCTTGAAGTAGATAGACGATCATGGCATCGTCAAGAGAGGATTTGCCGACGTAGATCCATTCAAAGGGGTTGAGGCCTATTACTCTGACTCAGTCCTCTATAAGCAAGTCTACCAAGATGAAGGTGGCAATAGCACCGATGATGAGGCAGAGACTGAGATAATATCATACGAGCCCTTGAGAGTCCATCTTAAAGCATGCGCTCTTGACACAAGCCCTCCCGTCATGGTAAAGCTGTACAAGAAAGCACCCGAATATCTGGTCATTCGCCTTCGTAGACTGAGTCGATTATTGAAGGAAGATCCGGTACCTACTATGACTTCTGAACCTCTAGTGGTGAAATTGCTTAGGAGATCTCTGAAGCCGTCACTCGCACTGGGAGTAGATCTTAGGAAGGATGAACTAGAGGAGTACGTAGCCGCTTATGCTAATGTCCCTTCTCTTGATGATATAATTTCTGAGGATAAGATATATTATTTTATGAATATAGGGCTATCTTTGAACTACTTGGATGTTGCATATCTCACCATATTATATTCTAGGAAGCACGGTCTAGGATTTTACCTGCATACACAGGTGACAACCACCTATGTAGTGAATCGAATTCTCCCTAGTCAAAACTACTACTTCATAGTTCCAGCAAGGAAGATGGAAGACAAATTCATCATCTTCGGCAGGGTGAAAAGTCTCCAATCCTCTATCCCAGAGGACTAGAGACAAAACTCGATACCGGTAAAATGCCACTTCACCGGTACAGCTCTCAAACCAAGAACCTTATCCAAGAGATATGGTACGACCTGAAAGCCGCTAGGGGCTTAAACTATGGCAAAGGATGACGACTGTCTCTGCGTCTACAGGCTCCTGTAGGCAAGTCCGATGATTACTACCATATGACCAAGCATGGCTTAGGGTACGTCATGCCTCCCACAACCCCCGAAAGCTCAGATGAAGAAGACGAGTTATACTCTCACTCTTTAGAATCTTCTGCTTGGGACTCCGATATCAGTATCGGAGAGATCCTCAAACAAATATTGTCTTCCAATATGGTGTCATCTGACTGTTAGAAAGACGACAAGGATCCACCTGAACTCTTTGAAGTAGAACCGTGGGCCCAATGCCTAGACTCACAATGGGAGATGTTGTTCGAGCAACGGGAACCTCCCACTGAGGATGAAGTTGTAAAAATTGATCTGGGAGATCAATCCTCCCATAAACCTATCTTCACCAGGAAAATTTTGTCCGATGAGGATCGAAAATACTAGCTATAACTCGTCAGAAAATACATCGATGTCTTTGCCTGGAGTTTTAAAGATATGCCAGGACTAGACCCCCAAATCACGGTCCACAAGCTCAACATCTTGCCGAATGTTAAGCCGGTCAAGTAACAACAACAGCGGTTTTGGCCAAACATCATGAATACCATCAAAGCTGAAGTTAACAAACTGATAGCTTGTGGCTTCGTCTGCCAAGAACAACATTCGGATTGGGTAGCCAATATCGTGCCCGTCTTCAAAAAAGGAAGATCCAGATCTGTATTAACTTACGAGATCTAAATGCGACATGCCCTAAGGGTGAGTTTCCCCTTTCGATCATAAATATAATAATCGCCAATACTTGTGGCTTCGAGTGGTTGTCCTTCATGGACGGATTCTTAGGCTAGAATCAAATCAAGATATTTCCTGACGACGGAAAGCATACATCATTTTGAATGTCGATAGGAGTGTACTGCTACACAGTCATGCCCTTCGGTCTTAAGAACGCAGGTGATACATACCAGCAAGCTATGAGCACCATTTATTATGAACATCTACACATGATAGTGGAATGTTACATTGATGACATTGCTGTCAAGAGTCGCTCTAAAGATGATCACCTCCGAGACTTGAAGACTATGTTGGACCTGATGTGTGTGCACTAGCTAAAGATGAATTCTACCAAATCCTTCCTAGGAGTCTCCAGCGACAAATTTCTAGATTTTGTCATAACTTCGAAGGTTATCCACGTAGACCCCGACAAGACTAAAGCAATCCTTGAAATGCACCCGCCGAAAAACCTTAGAGAACTTCGTGGCCTTCAAGGAAGACTGGAATACATCAGGAGGTTCATATTAAACCTCTCTAGGTGTTGTCAATTATTCCCTCAGCTTATGAAGAAGGGGGTCCCCTTTTTCTGGAATGAAGAATGCCAATGCGCCTTCGACGACATTAAGGTATCTCATTAACCCCTCAGTATTGGTGGCCCCCATTGTGGGAAGACCCTTCTTGCTATATGTGCGGGCAATAGATCACTCCCTCGGAGCTCTACTAGCCCAAAAAAGTGATGGAGGTCACGAACAGACTATCTACTATGTCAACAGAATAATGGCCAATACAGAGCACAAATATAACCCCGTTGAGAAGGAGTGCCTCGCTCCGGTCTTCACCATTCAGAAGACTCGGCATTACGTGGTAGGATAAACCATCCATGTGATATTGCGAGTTAATCCTCTCAAGGTCCTCATGACTAAATCTTGAACGCTCAACTCTCGCCTAGCTACATGGACAATACTGTTATCGCCGTACGACATTATATTTGTCCCATAAAAGACGGTCAAAGGCCGAGCATTGACATATTTTTTGGCAGACTACCCTGTTCCAGAATTCTCGAAGATATACGAGGAGATCCCAAAAGAAGTAGTGGACTCAAGCATGACCACAAGTGCAGAAGTCGTTTGGCAAATATTCTTCGACGGTGCTTCAAGAACATAGACCAAAAGCTATATTGTCGCTGGCGTCGTAATAGTACTGATTTCCCTACATGATTTGGTCATAACCGGGCTTACTCCCTCACAGAGCCATGCTCTAATAATGTGGCAGAGTATAACGCCCTCATCATCGGGCTCCAACTCGCTAAACAAGTGGGAGTAGACTACCTAAAAGCCTATGACGATTCCAAGATGATAGTCAGTCAGGTCCGGGGCGAATACGAGGTCCGGCACGATGACTTAATTCCCTACCACCAAGTCGCACTTAGAATAATCTCCACCTTCGAGGGGTTCTTCATAGAGAACGTCCCTCGGCTGCAAATATCGAGGATGACGACCTGGTCGGCCTCGCTGCCTCCCTTAAAATACTATTAGCTGATCATAGTGGTCGATCAAGAGCTAGTCTGCCCAAAAAATAATCTCTGTTTGTGCCTAAGCTACTCAATAAAGACAAATATCGACTCTCAAGACTGGAGACTCCCATTCATTGACTACGCATTCTATGGAATTCTTCCCGAGAACCTAAAGGAAGCCACTTTATTAGAAGATGTTCCCTCCGATTCTATTACAATACGGCTACCAAAATATGTATCGTCGTTCCTACGACGGTCTTCTTCTATGATGCCTATCGAATGTAGAAGCGAAGCAGGCTCTCCGTGAGGCTTACGACGAGATTTGTGGTGCCCATCAGCCCGGACCTAAGCTTCAGGATTGCCTTCAGAGAATGGGTTACTATTGGCCGACAATGGTAGCAGAGGCTGCTGACTATGCGAGAAAGTGCCAAGCGTGCCAAATCTACACAGACTTTATCCACCAGCCCTCAGAATTTTTACACCCAACGGTATCATCTTGGCAATTTAAAGCATAAAGAATAAACATTATCGGGCTAATTAGTCCTCCTTCTTCTAAGGGACATCGGTTCATCTTGGCTATCACCGATTACTTCCCTAAATGGACGAAAGCTGTTCCACTCGTTTAAGTCAAGACCTCAAAAATGATCATCTTTGTAAAGTATTATGTCATATACCACTGTCTTGCCACGGAGGATCATCCACGACAATGATCCACAGTTTGCAAGTCATATTTTTTAATCAATTTTATGGCAAAATCTGAATCCAGAATGTAGCCTCGACTTCCTACAACCTAGCAGTAAATGGTCTGGTGGAAGCATTCAACAAGACTATTATAAAGCTACTGAAAAAGTTTGTGTCATCCAATAAACGTGATTGGAATGGGAAGTTGGGTGAATATCTCTAGGCCTATCGCATAATGGTCCGAACACCTATTGGAAGTACTCCATTCTCTTTGGTTTACGAAAGTGAAGCGGTCCTCCCACTAGAGATCCAAATTATGTCACTCCGAGTGTCTCTTTCCAACTGATTGACCGTTGACGACAATCACCACCGAGTGCTATAAAAGTTGGAAGAACTCGATGAGAAGCGTATCTTAGCTCAACAACGCATTGAGTTGTGCCAAGCATGCCTCTCGGGAGCCTTCAACAAATGGGTCAAGAAAAGGACTTACAAAGTGGGTGACCTCATCTTGACAGTAAGAAGACCGATGGTTTTGACCCACAAGACAACAGGTAAATTCTAACCTAAATGGGAGGGTCCATTTATTGTGGAGTCTGTGTTCTCCAATGGCGCCTACCGGCTCGCAAAACTCAATGACAACTTACTCATGATGTATATCAACGACAAGTTCCTCAAAAAGTATTGTCTAAGCTAGGCTTGTACTCCTTTTACTATCAGCAAAACAACCAAAATATATAGTGTACATTCCCAGTTGTTCATCCCCAACAAGTATGTAAGCACAATATGCACTTCTCTTCCATAAAAGTTTGACGAAAACCATTGTCTGTATTCAGGAATCCTGAATACATAACAGATAGTGGATCCTCAAAAAGCTCTCCAGTGGCGCCATCTTCAAGTTTATCCACACTTTCGGGTAGACCACTCATAATCAGTTCTCTTGGGCATTAGTTCATATCCATATCACCTTTGAAGTACTATCCTAACCGATTATCCCCAATAGAGTTTCCATGTCTATATTACCTCTGAGCAGATCTATCTATATGACTATCGATTGTCACATCCATAATATCTCTGACATCGGTCATCACCTAAACTTATCATCCGTACTTAACTCTAAGTATACCAGCGATGTTAAGTCCAAAATATCTACCACGTCCATATCACCTCTGGCAGGGCTTGTCTCGAACTTATTACTTACACTCATGTACGCAAGAAGTAATAAGGCCAAAAAACCTATTACGTCCATATCACCTATGATAGGGTTTCATTTCAAACTTATTACTTGTACTATAGTGTGCAAGAAGTAATAGGTCCACCGTAGATCCCCCAATGGGATATCCTCAACAAAAGCAAAAAGTTTACGTCCATATTACCTCTGAACTATGACCTGCCCATTTTTCCATCCAAAGAAAACAGCCATGTCCATATTACCTCTGGCTTATTTTATTTTTTCTTCTATAAAAGCACCATGATCGTACCTAACCTCTCGGTATGACTATCGATTAGCTCATGTCCACGTTACCTCTGAGCTATCATCCTCATATCCTCCCCAGTAGAGTTTGCCATGTCCTTCTTACTCTGAGCAAACCTTTCTATATGACTATTGATTGTCACGTCTATAATACCTCTGACATCGATTATCATATAAACTTATCACCTATACTTAACTCTAAGTATGCCAGCGGTGTTAAGTCCACAAAACCTATCACGTCCATATCACCTCTGATAGAATTTTTTTCTTCGAACTTATTACTTGCACTCCAGTGCACAAAAAGTAATAGGTCCACCAAATATCCCCTAGTGGGATATCCCTAATAAACTATGGTATTATGCTACGTCCATATCACCTCTAGTACAATATCCAAATTCCACAACATGTAATATAACAAATACAAAGAAGAAATTCTGGAAAATGAGAGACTTTATTAATTAATATTAAAGATCATGAGTACATATGATAAAAATCTATTTTAAGAATTTTTTATTAGTATCCAAGGTCATGAGTACATATGATGAAAACTCATTTTTAAGAATTTCTATGAAGTCTCACTGATATGAACCTTTTGCATTAGAAGCGCCCCTCTGTGCTGTTGTTGCTACTGACACAAGTAGAGCCAGCAACAGGGCTCAATGTTTTCTGGATCATCCCTCCATAATGCAAACCTCAGTATATGGAAAAGAACCCATACTGATGGATAGCAAGAAAGGAGCAGGAGAAGGTGCTCTACAACTATACAAGAAGACCAAAGACAGAAATATTAATTAATCCAAATCCTGTCATCGATGCCGCAAGCCCTCGGCCGGTAGCAAGCCGTATAAAGGGGAGAAACACAGCTAGCACGTTGCATAAACAGGGACAGCTCCACACATGATGTAAGATAATCATCCTCGTCTCTTGGATCAGTTATTGGCAAAAAGCTACCGTGTAAGATTGGCATTCTCTTCGAATGACGGGTTCTATGATATTCTTCTATGTCCCATCATAGGCACTGCGAAGGGTAGTAAAACCTGCATAAAGAGAACACATATCAGTCACAACAAAGATTATAAAAGTATACAACGGCCGTATGCCACTTCCAGGATACAGCCACATGCAGGAGGGGACGTCTCAAGATAGCTAAGTCCGCACACATGAGCAGATGATGGCTTATTCATACGGATAAGCTACAGATAGGCTCTTCATGCATGTTGTAGATAAGTTTCCATCCAAGCGACCCAACCACACATAGGCTCTGCATGCATGATTGCATATGGTTCCTCATCATGCGGCCAAGCTATAGATAGGCTCTGCGTGCATGGTGCAGATAAGTTCCCATCCATGCGATCAAGCCACATATAGGCTCTGTGCACATGTTGCAGATGATTGCTCATCCATGTGGCAGAATATCGTGGGGGGGTATATTCTAGATATTTTTTCATCCACACTGCGAGGACGTGTACTTGTGTCTCTGTATCCCTGCCATCATGACACGCCCTACCTCCTAAAAGATCGCTAGCATTAGGTGGCCACGAGTCGACACCGCTCTTGACAAACCCCTCAACGAGATAGACATCAGCCCTCAACATCTTCTTTCACAAAATAGGGGAAAGCCAAGAGGCAAAAGTCCTCTCTCCTCCCTAGCTTGTCTATTTATAGTCTCCTAGGGCACGTGAGAAGATCAAGACGATGAACCAGGCAGTTATGAGGATGAACCTGATGCCTCAAATTGCGTAATCCTTATTTATCTACTCGAAAACTACTGTTAACTCAAAATTCCTATGAAGATCCACTCAGAAGATCATGCCAAATCTCAAAATTTAATGATGTAACAGCCTGGCGGAAGTGCCTATTCGTCAATGTGCCTATGCTATATGTCACTCAGATGCGGCCCAAGGTCCTCTCCTCCATGCTTCTTATTCAAAGTATTCCAAAACTTATCAGTTTAAAAACTTTGAAGGGGGTCTTGTAGAAGCATAAAAAATTTAGATCCATGCTTCCAACAAAGATGCGCCCCAAGATTGATTCAGAAGGAAATAAGGTCATAGAATGACTATGTGGACCAAAAAAGTAGCTACCATGCACCAACAGTAATCAAATGCCTTGCGCCGTAGCGATCAAGCCCCTGGTGCCATAATAATCCAGTGTCATGTGACCGCTTCATAAACTAGTGTTACCGTGTGCCATCTGTGCTATACTCCACTAAGTAACTTGTGTTCCCATGCGCCAGTAGTGCCATGCGCCAGTGTGCCATGCGCCACTACTCCCTTAAGCATCCAAGCATCCCATTACTGGTCACATAGAGGCCTGACACAAAGATTATGTCTGACGCAGAAATCTAACAAGAAAATATTCTGAATGCCCCAAAAGACGTGAGCACCCTAAACGCTAGAACCTCACTTTCGCATAAAATTTACTCGTGACAGGCGTGCAGTGCCACATGTACGAGGCTACATACATCCCAGACTCCATGCGTTCCAGGCGTCTCTGGCCCCATGAGTTCCAAACTCTATGCATACTTCCATGTATCTCTGGCCTTATGTGTTCCAGACTCCATGCGTTCCATGCATCTTCGGCCCCATATGTTCTAGACTCTACGTGTTCCATGTGTCCTATGTGTCCTATACTTCATGCGTCCAATATGGCAGAGTTCCCTGAGATAAAATCTTTCTGTTGCGACTAAAGTGATTCTTTCCAACTAAATATGGGCCACATGTCAAGCTGACCAAGTAACACAAACAAAAGACTAGAATTGCCCAGATCTTCAGTAAATAACAAATCGTAACAAATGTCAACATGGCAACTCGGCCTGGACTCAACTATATCCTGTTAAGGATGTACGCGTGGTAACCTACCCATAACATGTACCTACAGTTGCAACCGTATTATGTTGAAGGAGCCCCCTTGTGGCCATCAAATATAAGAATATCAGCACTTATATCCCCACAACATGATGGCTATAAATAGGAGCAACTTGGACGTTCCAATGACTGCTTTTTCTGCTTTAGAGACCATACCCTCCAAATGAGCTACGTATGTGCACATAAGCTCAGGAGAGAAAATAGAGCATCCTCATTCCCTCGCCAGACCATCAACAAAGTAAAAGAGTCGCTATAGTACTCGATTTCTATAGTCACATTACCCAGATCAAAAATATCGTACTTAAATTTTCTGTTTATAATTTCTTTGTACTTTTTATTTATTATTAAATAAAGTTTTACCAAACTCACTTCAATGGCAAACAATATCCACTATAGGTAACCCGTCTTCTCTTAAGAAATACATGAAACACTTGGTGTCCTAGGTTTTCTGTTGAATATATAATCAAGAGATCAAGGGATAGCTGATTACCTACTAAAGATCGACTATATTGAAGAATTCAATTTAAAGAAATGACATAAGGGAAGAAGACCTATTGCTCCTAGCTTGATTACTCTAGCCGAGCTCATCTCCTTGCATTTTCTTGTCTGTTTCAAAACAGAAAGAAGAATGAAGAAGAAGAAATTTTAGGATTTACTTGGGGAGGGGGTCGATTGAGAGGAAGAATAAAATGGGCTACTGTGATCAACCTAATTTTTATATAGGATTATTTTGATAATTAGCAATTAACTTTTATTTATTTAGTTAGTTAAAATATTTATTTGATAATTTATTGAACTATAGACACATTTTGCCAAAGTCTTGAGATTTTAGTACAACACTAGCCCTTACCTTCCGACCAACTTTGCATACTAGACTTAGACGAGCCAAATTAGGTTTATGGATTGAATGTCACTCATAAATTCGTATCGCTATGCTTTATTTTTGTCGCACAACTTTTACGACGTAAAATCTAGATATTGACAATTTAACACTTTGTCATTGCGTACGATTTTTATGTGCAACATCAACCCTTTTCATCTAACCAACTTCACATCCATGAGTCTAACTAGACCTAACATATTAATATTAAGGATGTTCTATTCATTTAAATCTCTACATGCTTCATAAATATCACATGATTTAAATCCTAGTTTAAATATCCAGTTTTCTATTTTAGAAAACTGCATCTTGCATATCTTTTGTGCACTTTATTTAAACTAAAATAATTAAATATCTAATAGGCCAAGTATCATTAGAAGCCTAAAAAACACTCCTGAACCCTTAAACACAAGTCCCTTTTGGGCCCAACACAACTCCAAGCAACCAATACCCAAAAACCCAACCAATAATTATATATAAATATACAACCCTCTTCACTACCTAGCCCTAGCCGCCTCTCCTCTCTTATGAATGACCACAACAATAGCACACTTCCTTTTTAACATCTTCTCTCCCTTTCCCACACCTTTATGCCCCCCCACGAGCACCCCAAGTCTGACCCCAAGGCCAATCCTTCACCCGAACACCACTATATTTGGTCGGCTGCTACTGTTGGTTATTTCTGATGTAAATAGTGACCAAAACACCTCAAAAATCCTATTTTATTTATTTATTTATTTAAAGTCCCCTAGAATCCTGTCAAGTGGCACAAATTTTGGAGTTCGTTTGGTACTTCGTTTGGCCGTAGTGGTGAAGAAGGTCCCCGCCGTAATCGCGTACGCGTAAGTTTTTTAAGTTCAAATCTCCTTCCTATTTTTCGTGAAATAAAACTCATGTAGAACCATATTATTGTTGTAGTGATTAGAAATATTTTAATGCATGTGAAACCATATTTTTATGTACAAAACTACCCCTAGTTGTTGAAGAATCTAGACATGGATACAATGCATCAATACTAGTTGTAGTTCTTTGAAGGTTGCCACATTTTATGTAAATAAATTAAAAAATTTAATATATTATAATTAAATTTTTTTTAATGTATTATTTTTTTATTTATTGATTTTTTGGATACAAATAGGGTAGTTGCATGCATAAACTACGTAGCGTAGTTGCTAGGAATCACTAGTTGTCGCCCGTAGAGACTTTTTGCATGCAATAATATTGTATTGATTATTTTTATATAATTATTAATAATTTTAGAATTAATATACTTTAATAATTAATGATTTAAAAATGGTTTTGAAAATATTTAATGACTAGTAATATTCTGATGTGTAGCTATTTGTGTGTGCAACCAATGTAGAATTAATAACTAGATAATAACCTAATTTAACTAGAAAATTAGAGTCTAATTAGTTTAATAATTAATTGGTAGGTGTTTAAGACGTTTCTGTGGAGAGTACCAGACTGGACTTGTTGTGCTCACAGTTTGGCTCGGAAGGCAAGTACACCTTGCTTAATTGTATTATTCAGTTACATTATGCCTGGTTTTTATTTGTTAGTTGTTTGCACACATTTTAGAGTAGTAGAATTACCTGATATATTGTTAAGGTATGTGGTATCTTCTGACCTGACACTTGTTTAATACGTTCACTGAGTGATAGAGAGTTCGTGGACTAGCGTGTTGACTGGCCATTGATACATGAGTTCACGTCTTGTGTTAGTAGTTGATATTAGTTTAGTTTCTATATTTTATTGACTTTATTGCATTATGCCTGCACCGTGTATACGGTTCGGATAGTACATTGGGATGAGAGAATCTACAAGTGAGCGTATGAGATTTCTATTTTTTACTGTGTAAATGGTATAAATTGTGTACCCCCGAGTTTTGTTGAACGCCTGGTGGGATGACTGGTTCTTCTATTTCTCTTCCCTCATGCGCCACTAGAGATGTCTCGAGTGCATATCACATAGATGGTTTAGGTACCCTATTTATTGTTTACTGCTTTACTTTTATGTATATCAAATTCTTGTGTAATTGTTATGTCACTCTGAGGACCTGGCACCTTTTACACGATGGTTTAAAATAACCAATGCCTGCGTATAGATGATCTTTTGAATAAGCGTGTGACGCGGGTCCGACTAAGGGACAAAACGTGTATAACCTCTGCGAAGATCATGGCGTAGAAGCCATGTAGGTAGTTATCCCTTGTGTAGAAGAGGTTGGCGTAGAAGCCAATGACTGTCACCATGGCGTAGAAGCCAAATAGTTATCAAACCGGCATAGAAGTCGAATGGGCGTAGAAGCCGAAGAGGCATAGAAGCCGAGGAGGTGTAGAAGCCAAATAGGCATAGAAGTCGAGTGGTCATAGAGGCCGAGTAGGCACAGAAGGCCGAATGGGCGTAGAAGCCGAGCAGGCACAGAAGCTGAATGGGCGTAGAAGCCGCTGCGTAGCGTGCCAGAGTGATGATGTGGACGTCTTAGCCGGAATTATGGCTCTTGGATATATAATCGAATCTCTTGCATTAAATGTAGAGATTTGCCCCCATCCTGTGCATTAAATGCAGATGCTTATCTTTAAGATTTGCCATCATTCCGTGCATTAAAATGCAGATACGCACCTCGAATCCTGTACGAAGAGCAACTGCTGATGTGGCAGTCTGTATGTCTTCTGCGGAGCTTAAGGAGCTCACGTCTGCTTGTGTAGAACCGGGCAGCATATTCCCTTATATGCGTAAGAGCAGCCTACGCAAAGGGGATATCACTAAACGATGGTTCGGTGACATTTAATCAAATCTCCTATATTAAATATGGAGATCCGCCATCATCCTGCGCATTAAATGCAGAGGCATGTTTTGAAGGTCTGCCACCCTTCTGTGCACCTAACGCAGAGACGTGCCTCGGGCATCTGTCAGTATTCGGCGCTTTAAATGCAAAGACGTGCCTCGAGCCCTGTACGGAGTGCAGATTTTGACGTGGCAGGCGGTTTGTCTTCTGCGGAGCGTAAGGAGCTCACGTCTGCCTGTGTAAAACTAGGCCGCGCATTCCTTCGTATACGTAAAAGCGGTTTACGCAAAGGAAATGACAGTAAATGACAGCCTGGGTTGCAGTGTCGTACCATCATCATAGCCGTCGCCTGGGTAATCGAGCAGTACTCTTTGTCAGAAGCCCAGACGTCAGGTTCATTGCAGGATCTGACAGATTAATTTTGAAGAATACGAAGCATTCCTCGTACACTTCAATGCTGCATTGAAAGCTGATGAGTTTTACGCCATGTAGGCGATGAAGCACCCTGTTTACGCTGGAGCAGCCGGGACACGCGGCATTACGCGGATGGTCTTTGAGCCTATATTTCACGCCGTGCTCAGCAAAAAAGCTCTGTTGCATGTTTGATGGCTCTGAGGTCCTTTGTTTACGCTGCTCTGTATCCACATGCTGCGTAGAGCTATCCTGCATATTTTTTATGCTTCTACAAGACCCCCTTCAAAGCTTTTAAATTTCTTGTAATTTGAAATGCTTTGAATGAAGCATGAATCGTTCCTCGTAACTCGAAATGCTTCTGAATGGAGCCTGAAATGGTCAAGGCTGACACGTCTTTTTAAGGCTGACTTTATGGAGGAGTTATTGGGGATCGGTGTGATCTCTCTCGCCTATAAAAAGGCTGACGAGTTAACCTGTTCTTCCCACATTTCCTCCACCACCCAGAGATGATTGCCGGAGTTCGTCGGGTCGACTTGAGGAAGAAGGAGATCATGCTCTTCCAGCATGTAGGGAGCCAAAAAAGACGGCGTCTTCGAGCAAATGTCCTCTGCAATGATGGATCATGGAAAGATATCATAGCCTCCTTCGCTCGGGATAATCAGCAACTTTATATGGCGGTTCTTCCGGAGAGAAGAAGGGTCGTATTAGACCATACAGCTTGCAAGCCGTATCTCCATCTGATACCTCCGTGGACAAGAGCAGACTAACTGTAACTGCCATCCTCGGGTGGCATTTGGTCTGTAGGAAAGCAGATTTACCCTACTTTTCTATTGGAGGATGGGTCTATGCCCAGTTTTGTATCCTTCCGCCACTGATCATCTTCTTGTTCATTGACTGTGGATGTCGATGAACTACCATAGAAGAAGAGGAAGATCTCCACCACTGCGAGAACCTGGTCAGAACAGATTCTGGGCGCGATCTTCAGACGACGATGAGGAAAACCTTTGTAGACGGAATTTCCCTCATATATAATCATGAAAAATAAAGAAAACCCTTGTAGACTGGATTTCCCTCATATGTAATCATGATTTTAATCTTTAATAAAGTCGTCTTTCTTCTCTGCATATGATCATCTTGCCATACTTTTTGCTGTGAAGTCTGAATATGTGTAGCTTTGACACGTCTGATTCTTTACGTCGACTCTGTTTAGAAAGAGTGCTAGGTCCTGTCCTGTCTTTTATGCATAACTAGGGATATGTAGAAAGCCGCTTAGCATTCGAGTGTTCGAACTGTCCTGCTGTTTAGGAGTGAGGAACCGCGTAAAATTCTGAACTGTTACTTCTGATAGACAGAATTCTTTGTTCAAACATCATCTTCAAGAATGATTTCTCGAAAATCCCTTGGAATAGGGCGAGAAATGGCTGTCAAAAACTGAGCTGCCGTCTTGAATTGTAGATGACATATTCAGACTGGAGTCTGGATGAACTTCGAATCGACCCACGGAGAAGAGTAATTCTTAATTTTGAACTCCGTATGCTTTGGGTACTTGGGATATCTTGAGGTCAAGAAGGAGTATCTTCTGTGTGAACTCCTGTAATTGACCTCCTTCGATAACTGTTCAGATGTACTGTACTGGCCAGCACGTCTTTCAGATGTGCGGAAAGTCATAGAGCGTGAAATCATATGTTTGCAGCCTCTGAGCGTAAACTAAACACCACCGAGCATGAAATCATAGACTTGTAGTTCTTGAGCATGAAGTCGTAGGTTTGTAGCCTCTCGAGCATAAAAGCTACCGAGCACAAAGGCTTCCGGGCGTAAAACCATAGACTTATAGCTTGTGAACGTAAAACCATAGATTTGTAGCTGTCGAGCGTAAAAGCTCCTTAGCGTAGAACTGTAGATTTGTAGCTGTGAAAAGGAAATCTTCCAAGCGTGAAACTATGGATCTGTTGCCTCTGAGCGTAAACTAAACGCCACCGAGTGTGAGACCATAGATTTGTAGCTGCTGAGCGTAAAGTCATAGGTTTGTAGCCTCTCGAGCATAAAAGCTACCGAGCACAAAGGCATCTGGGCATAAAATCATAGACTTATAGCCTGTGAGCGTAAAACTGTAGATCTGTAGCTGTTGAGTGTAGAAAGCTCCTTAGCGTAAGGACCACGAATCTGCTTTGCACGAATTTTTTTTCGAATTCGCTGACTGTTCGCCTTCTCTGAGTAATAGGCTGACGTTATACCCAATCATAACCGAATATTAATTTAGGAGATTTGGTTCGGGATCCGAACTCTATATATACCCCAAGCTTCTGAGAGAAAAACTTTTCATCCATCTTCTGCGAAAGAAAGCCTTCGACTGTTCGAGTTCTTCTTCGTTTCCTCTCCGAGTCTTGAAAGTTTCCAGTAATGGCCTCGAAGCAAGCTTCCTCCACTAAGGGAAAGAAGGTTGACTCTTCTTCTCGTTCTTCTGCTCAAGTGAGAGCATCTTCGGGCGGGCAAGGCGAACTTCATTCTGAGCGAAGTATCCCGCCGACGAGCAGTGCACCCGGCCTCAAAGGTAGAGCTTTTGGGACGAGAAAGAACGACTAAAAATCCTTCGGACACGTTGTACGTGACCGCGCTAGGTCATCTTTTGTGCTGATAGCCTCTTTGAGGAAGATGATGCACAGAGACGTTTTATCTTTTACGCCCACATTTCTAATGTGTCAGCGTAAAAACTCCATATTTTTGCAGTTTGAGCGTAAAAGCTTTGACTGTCGAAAACTTGGTGTATACTATAAAATTTGATCTTTACGCTTCGTGGATGAAAGTTTCGGCGTAGCAACTCAAATTTTGGCAGTCTGGCGTAAAGCACAGACTGTATACCGCCAACTTGAATCTTACGCTTCTGGATGAAAACTCCGGCGTAAATAATCAAGTTTGTATAGTCTCGGCGTATAGCATAGACTGTTGCCTTTTGGCATATGCTGCAAGATCTGTAATGCCTAGTTACAGGAACTGATGTGTTTCCCTTGTACTTTTGAAGTTAACTTGCATGAGTCCCCGCTTGCTGAAGTGATGGGTTCTGCCGTCGGGATGTTACACTCCAACTATCTGGAGGATCTGTCGCATGTGACATTTCCTATCTCCGGGCCCCAGTATCCCGAAGGAAGGGAAATTTTGATATCGGCTCAGGGCGAGCGAATTCTGCTGAAATTGATCAATGGAGAGCCCCTGACGTACATAGATGGGGACCAGTACCTAAAGTCGGACTTCCTCTTCGGGGACATGATTGATAAGCAGTCCCAGACGAAGCCCAAGAGAGAACTCTAGGTTTTCCCTGCCAAGGGTTTGGTTTTGTATCTACCTATGATGCCGAGAGACTATCCCATCTCGGCCTTCTTCCATGCTACGCATCCCAGGAGGATGTCGTGGACGTTGACTCCCGATCTTCACGGTAGGCCGGGGCAGATCTTTCATCTGAAAGGAGCTGACCAGGGGTTGTTTGTCAGTCGCCCTACCGGCTCTGTGACGGTGTTCAGGGGACTGTACCCGGGCAGTGTCCCGAGCGAAGACAGCTTAGTGATCCAGCCGGTTCAATTATCGACTTTCTGTAATGATTTCATAGAGCACGGGGGAGTATACCCTAAGGTGAACCCTCGGTGCGGCGGGTGGATCACCCCTACGAATCTTCGATGGGCTCATTTAGTTGATTGGGCCCTGAAGTATTTTCAGACCGAGTTGGAGAATATTTGTCTGTTTGCAGCTGTGAGTGCCACCGGCGTTGGGTTACCTCCTAACCCTAACCTATTTCTGGCACTGATGGAGCGATATATTTTGCTCACTGGGACTTTTGCCACTCCACTGGGGGAGTTGGGATTGGCTCTTCATGAGATGGCAGAGATCTCGAGACTGCCGATGGGGGATACTCCGTATGAAGAGTATGTTCCTACGAACCGGGAGCTGGGGGATTCAGACCCTCGGGTAGTGGAAGTGTACCAGGAGCTGATGTGCCACTACCTCGCTTGCACCGCCTTTTATGGTGAGCCCTCAGATTTGGCTCACATCAACAAATGGATGTCTTATCTCTTCTTTCACCGTTCCAGGACTGCTAAGCCGGAGAAGGTATTTGAGGGCAAGGATCTGCCTATGAATCCTCTGAGCATGCTTAATGCTCAGGTAGTTGACGATCTCATGGTAGATGCTGGTGCTCCGGACAGGCTCTTCGACGAAGGGACGGGAAAGTATCCTGTAGGCACTAAGGCCTATAGTTATTTGAGGCGTTGTCGCAGGCCTCTGTTCAGGGAAGCTCAACTGGCTGGCTTCCTCTCCATATGGCTGTGCCGAGTAGTAGTGCCCGGCATCGCATCTGCGGACCGCATTCACCACAACATGCTATGGCCTGCAGTGCGTCTGGTGTTCGGGGCAAGACTGGGCTTGCTCCCTGCCATGGTATGTCGTATACAAGCTGGCCTGAGGGCCATGACTGACGGGATGCTCGCCGATGAAACTTGGCGTAATAGCTTTCCCAGGATAGAATTACCATACCTGTATTTGATGGGATGGTTAATTCTCCATAACCCCAGGGTTATGTCTTCCGGGTCTGGCAGTAGCTCGGGGGCTAGCTTCTTGTTGAACTACCGGAAGTCTTCTTGGAATGTGAACACCGTTATAGACTGTCGACGGGTGCTGAGCTTCAGTCACAGCTGGAAGCTTTTCTGCACTGTCCCCTCTGTATATCGTAATCAATCGGGGATTAGGCTTGAGGATTCAGGTAGAGAGAAGACCAATATCTTCCCTGAAGCTTTTAATTGGTTGGTCTGCATTAGACCTTTCCATTTACTGTACAGAAGTAAAGACTATTGTTTCTTGGAGCCTTACCTGCCTATTCGGTTTGCCAGGCAGTTTCGGTATGATCAGTTGTACGTGGGCAACGCCGTCACTAGCTTCCGGTCCAGGGGTAGACTCATTGATGGAGCGAGAGGCTGGCGTTACTTCCTCATGGGTTGTACTGGAGTAATTTTCACTATGCCGGTCATTACCCTCTCCACGGAGCTGTGCATCCTACACTCGTATGCCCAGTTCTATGTGGCAACGAACACCTTCCATCGTGATTTTGATATGCATAGAAGTTTTAGGGTGCCGTCTTCCAAGTCTGGGGGAAGAGTTGAAGTCCCCTTGGTTTCTTCCGACGAGGGTGAGGAATCCGTCACTCCAGATGAGCCTCTATTGGCGGTGTCGAGGGGTGAAGTACCTCTGCCTGCAGGGGTTTTGGTGATCCCCGGGAAGCGAAGGGCTCCTGCTCCGAAGGAAACTTCTCCTCGTCAGAGAAAGAAGAAGACGGTTGTTCGTCCTCTCCGGATTCCTAGCGTTGAGGCTCCTGGAAGTGGGGCTACATCTCCCCATGTCGGGGATAATTCTTCGATTGGGGGTTCCTCGCCTTTTAGAGAGGGACCCTTTAATGTTCCGGCTAGGGGGGCCGGAGAATCTCTGCTGGAGGCTGCCGTCGCTGCTACTGCTTCAGGTAGTGGAACGAGGTCGTCTCCGAGGTCGAGCATAACAAGGCTCCGTATACCTTTAGCTGGATCGGCATTGGGAGGGACCCCTGCCGTGCCTGTGAGCGCACCTGGCGAGATTCCAGCTGATGAGCCTCGGTTGGAGTTTGACGAGGACCTGGAAGACTATTTGCCAGTGTCAGTTAGCAGACCCCTTTCTCCATGTATAACAGCTTTCCTAGCATCATTAAGAAATAATTTAGCTGTACAGGCTGCAGATGTGACATATATGTCGTCGACCATGGGTAAATGTCGCCTTCACGCCTCTTTTTTTTAGGAAAATCAATATTATGTTGATATTAACTTCCTTTTGTCTTTTTTTTCCAGGGGAAGATCTTTTCGGGGAGGGCAGTGTAGATGCGCCCTTCGGCTCTATGTTAGGTCCTAGCGGCGACACGAAGGTACCTGAGTTTGAAGAGGAAACATCTTCGGGCGTCGGCTTGCCTGTCGCAGAGATTCTGACATCTCAGGAGGAGGACGAGCCTATCATTGCGACAATGCCTCTTTTGAGTAAGTCGGTCACTTCGTTCGGTGTTGGCGCTTCTTCTTTCGTCGTACCGCCTGTTGAGGCGACGGCCGTGGCAACATCGTCTGCGGTTGTTCTTGGAGGGGAACTCGCCAATATCGAGGCTACTCCCGGCGTCAATTCGGATCTAGTTGCACTGACCGAGCAGTACACTGGCATCTTCTATACCACTTTGAAAACGTTAATATCAATGGTGTTGGCGAAGAATTTGGGCTTTGCGTCGCTGAAGAGGTCCTCTCGCTTTTCGATAGAGGCGATCAGGGAATTCGGTGAGACTGGGGTAGCTGACACCCTGGAGGCGATGGTAATGGTCTAGAGCAGCCCATTAATGAATATTTGCAGCTAGCTCGAGGCAATGTTGAAGCTCTGGTCCAGGCCAGATACGACTCCTTGACCGCGCATCTTGCTGAAAAGATGGAAGGTCTGAATAAATTCATCCAGACTAATCAGCAGGAGATGGATGAAGGAAAAGTTATCTTGGAGGAGACTATTGCTCTTCAAACGAAGTGCCAGGCCGAGCATGACGGCAACGTAGCGAGGGTCCATAAACTGGAGACCAAGCTTGCTCAGGCAAAGGAGTGGGCTTCTCAGTCGTCAGAAGGCCTAGATGTGGTGAATGGCCGACTGGTCACAGAACAACAAAACTTGGCGAGTGCAGGAGTCGCCCGTGCTGGTTTCCTTTGGGCTAGAGCCGAACTGTCCCTCCTGCTAGATGACGAGGCACGGCTGGAGCGGGTCCGCACTGATGTCTTGGATTCCAGGGCTGAGAAGATGGTCGTACTGGCACGACAGCTTCGCGACCTGACCGCTCCCCATTCATGATGTACTTTTGCTTTTCAATATACTTCCACTCTTTTTTTCTTTGGGAATAATAAAGAGACTTTTCATCTGACTTTGTGGACCCATCATTTCGGAATGTAAATGACAGGTTTGGGTGAGAGTCATATCAGAGGTAATATGGACCTGATAGGATCTCGGTAAGCTTTAGCAGGGCATATCTATTCAGAGGTCATATGGACATGATAGAATATGCTTTAACAGGACATATCTATTCAGAGGTTATATGGACATGATAGAATATGCTTGACTAAAGTTTGGACACAAAACACTATCAGAGGTAGTATGGACGTGATAGGTCTGGACGTTCCAAATTAGTTAAACATATCTATTCAGAGGTAATATGAACATGATAGAATATGTTATGAGAGGACACACCTATTCAGAGGTTATATGGATATGATAGGATATGCTCCAACTAGTTTTATTTTGGAAGTAGTTTTGTCAGAATGAGGTTTTCGCCATATTCCACTTGAGCAGAGGAGGTTAAGCATAGTACCTTTTCAGGAATTTGCCATTGATAGGAGCCATTAACAGGTCTCCATTAGGCTGGGCTAACCTGTAAGCGCCGTTTGAGAACGTTGTCTCGATCACGTAAGGGCCTTCCCATTTGGGCTGGAATTTGCCCTTACTCCTGTGAGTAAGAATCATCGGCCTTCTTAAGAATCATCGGCCTTCTTACGGCTAAGACTAGCTCGCCGACTTTGAATACTCTTTCCTTTACTTTTTGATTAAAAGTTTTGAAAATACGTGCTTGGTAGAGCGCGATGCGCTGTTGAGCTTGGAGGCGTTTCTCGTCTAATCCTTCTAGCTCTTTGAAGCCTTAACAGGTCATTCTTTTCTTGAGTCAACTCATTAGCCATAGCTATCCTGAGTGACGGAGTTTAAATTTCGATAGGAAGAACTGCTTCACTCTCGTAGACCAATGAGAATGGTGTGCAACCTGTCGGTGCTCGGACCATTGTACGGTATGCCCAGAGATATTCTCCCAGCTTCTCGTTCCAATCTCTCTTGTTCGAAGAGACAAACTTCTTTAAGAGCTTGATAATGGTTTTGTTGAAGGCTTCCGCTAAACCATTAGCAGCCGGATAATATGCCGTAGAGGCCACGTTTCGTATCTGATTTTTATTGCAAAATGGATGGAACGCATGTTTGTGGTATTAAACGAAAGAATGAAAGTGTATTTTAATGACAGGGTTTATACGAGACCCGTGCCCTTTGGTTTACAAACAAACTTGTATAATTCGATCCTATACGAGGATGCGGGAGTACAATTTATTTAATCTGGATATAAATTGCTATAGGTGTCTGATCTGCGGTCGATCACTTTAGCCCTTGGACTACACGATGTTGAAGAAGTGCCGTGGAAGACAGGATGCAGCTTCGGAGGTTGCGAAGGAGGGTGGATGCGCGATGCTGAAGGTCGTCGCTCCCTATTCCTTGCCTGAGCTCTGAATTCTTCTCTCTCTCTCTGTCTCTCCCTCTTGATCTCCGGTTCGGTGACCTTGTTCGATCCTTCTTTCAAAGTTTCGAGCTTTGATCTGATATTGGTATTCTTGGCCAAATTTTCTGACCTGGTTCGATCTTCCAAATTGTTGACCTTGTTCCCCATTGATAGGGGTCTCTATTTATAGAGTTTTGGTGACAGTGACCACTCCATCGGTGTAACAACCGAGGAGTAGAAAGTACAGCACGCTTTTACACAACGGTTAAGGTAACCAATGCCTACGTATAGATGATCTTTTGAATGAGCGTGTGACGCGGGTCCAACTAAGGGGACACAACGCGTACAATTGCTACTAAGATCATGGCGTAAAAGCCACGTAGGTAGGTATCTATTGTGTAGAAGGGGTTGGCGTAGAAGCCAAATGTCTGTCACCTTGGCGTAGAAGCCAAATAGGCATAGAAGCCGAGTAGGCGTGGAAGCCGAGTAGTCGTAGAGACTGAGGGGGCGTGGAAGCCGAGCAGGCATAGAAGCCGAACAGGCATAGAAGCCGAGTAGGCGTAGAAGCCGAGCAGTCGTAGAGACTGAGGGGGCGTGGAAGCCGAGTAGTCATAGAGACTCAGGGGGCATGGAAGTCGAGCAGGCATAGAAGCCGAGTAGGCGTGGAAGCCGAGCAGTCGTAGAGACTGAGGGGGCGCGGAAGCCGTAGGAGCACAGATCCTGAATGGGCGTAGAAGCCGCTGCGTACCGTGCCAGGTTGCTGATGTGGACGTCTTTAGCCGGAATTACGGCTTCTGGAGATCAAATCTTTGGCAGAGATTTGCCATCATCCTGTGCATTAAATGCGGAGACGTGCCTTGAGAGGAAACTGTCACCGCTCTGTGCGTTTTGAGGGAGGGACGTGCCTTGAGGGGACACTGTCACCGCTCTGTGTGCTTTGGCGGAGAGACGTGCCTCGAGCCCAGTACGAAGCGCATCTTTTGACGTGGCAGGCGGTTTGTCTTCTGCGGAGCATAAAACAGCCCATGTTTGCCTGTGTAAAATAAGGCAGCGTGTTCTCTTTGCACGCGAAAGAGCGGTTTATGCCGGTAGTTTTTTTAGTAAGTGTCGGTTTGGTGATATTTTAACCAAATCCTCTGCATTAAATGCTGAGATCCGCCATCATACTATGGAGCGCGTCCTGAGGGGTCTGCCCCCGTTCCCAGCCGTCGTTTGGGTAGCTGTGCAGCACTTTTTGTCAGGAGTCAGAGGTCAGGTTTACTGCATGACTGGACAGTTTTTTTTGGGGAATACGAAGCGTTCCTCGTACGCTTTAACGCTGCTTTGAGAGCGGCTGGGTTTTACGCCATGGAGGCGATGAAGAACCCTGTTTTACGCTGGATGGCTCTGAAGGCCTCTGCCTATGCTGCTCTGTATCAAGACGCTGCGTAGATCTTCCAAGCATTTTTTTCATGCTTCTACAAGACCCCCTTCAAAGCTTTTAAATTCCTCGGAATTTGAAATGCTTTGAATGAAGCATGAACGGCCCCTCGTAACTCGAAATATTTCTGAATGGAGCGTTTGAAATGGTCGATGCTGACTTTATGGCGGATTTATTGGGGACCGCTGTGATCTCTTTTGCCTATAAAAGGCTGGGGGGGTGAACCTGTCTTCACCACATTCCCATTGTCATGCAGAGATGATCGCCGGAGTTCGTCGGATCGATCTGAGGAAGAAGGAGATCATGTTCTTCCAGCATGTAGGGAGCCGTAAAAGACGGCATCTTCGAGCAAGTGTCCACTGCAATGATGGATCATGGAAGGACATCTTAGCCTCCCTTGCTCGGGATAATCAGCAACTTTGTATGGCGTTGCCCCAGGAGGGAGGAAGGGTCGTATTTGACCACACTGCTTGCAAGCGGTGTCTTCTCCTGTTGCCTCTGGTGACGAGAGGCAGACAGACCGGCTCGAGTGGCGGTGGTCTGTAGGAGAGCAGATTTGCTCTGCTTTCCTTCTTTTGGAGGATGGGTCATCTGCCCATTTTTGTATCCTCCTGCCACCGATCATCTTCTTGGAAGAAGAGGAAGACCATCACCAGTGCGAGACCCTGTCAGAGCGGCTTCTCGGTGTGGTCTTCGGACGATGACGGGAAAACTCTCTTGTCGACGGAGTTTCCCTCAGATGTAATCATGAAAAGAAAACCCTTGTAGATTGGATTTCCCTCATATGTAATCATGATTTTGATCTTTAATAAAATCGTCTTGCTTCTTCATATGATCATCTAGCCATACATTGCTTGTGAAGTCTGAATATGTGCAGCTTCGACACATCTGAATCTTTACGCTGACTCTGATAGAAAGAGTATTAGGCCCTGTCCTTTATGCATAGCGGATAGTCCATAGAACGCTGCTGAGCACTTTGAACATTTAGAACTGTCCTGTTGCTAGGACTGCGTAGAATTTCTGAACTGTTGCCTCTCTGATGAGCGGAATTTCGTTTTATTCAGAATTCGTCTTCAAGAATGATCCCTCGAAACTCCCTTGGAATAGGGTCGAGATTTTTGGCTGTCAAACTGAGTTGCCACTTTGATAGACGAGATGTTCAGACTGGAATCTGGATGAACCTCCAGTTTTCTGGACCCGAGAGGAGTAATTTCTCAATGTTTGAACTCTGCATACTTCGGGTACTTGGGGATACTTTGGGTCAAGAACGAGTATCTTCTGTGTGAACTCTTTGCTCTTGACCGCCTTGGGGACTGTTTGGATAAACGAAAAGTCGTGGAGCGGGAAATCATGTCTGTAGCCTCTTGAGCGTAAAACACCATCGAGCGTAAAATCGTAGACTTGTGGTTCCTGAGCGTGAAGTCATAGGTTTGTTGCCTCTCGAGCATAGAATGCTACCGAGCACAAAGGCATCCAGGCAAGAAAAACCATAGACTTGTAGCTGTCGAACGTAAAGCCGTTAGATTCGTAGCTGTCGAGCGTAGAAAAGCTCCTTTTAGCATAGGACTGTAGATCTGTAGCCTGTGAGCGTAGAACACCATCGAGCATGAAATCGTAGACCTGTGGTTCCTGAGCGTGAAGTCGTAGGTTTGTTGCCTCTCGAGCATAGAATGCTACCGAGCACAAAGGCATCCGGGCAAGAAAAACCATAGACTTGTAGCTGTCGAACGTAAAGCCGTTAAATTCGTAGCTGTCGAGCGTAGGAAAGCTCCTTTAGCGTAGAACTGTTTGATTTGTAGCTCCTGAAAAGAAAATTTCTTCGAGCCTGAGGTTTGCGGATCTGTTGCTGCTGAGCGTAAACTGAGCGCCACCGAGCGTGAGATCGTCGATTTGGTATCTGCTGAGCGTAAAGTCGTGGGTTTGTGTCCTCTCGAGCATAAAAGCTACCGAGCACAAAGGCATCCGGGCGTAAAACCATAGACTTGTAGCTTGCGAGCATAAAACCGTAGATCCGTTGCTGTCGAGCGTAGAAAGCTCATTTAGCGTAGAACCCGTTGAACCGTTTTGCACGAAAAAACCTTTCGAATTCGCTGACTGTCCGTCTTCCAAGGGTAGTGGGCTGACGTAGCATCCAATCATGATCAACTATTAATTGCGAGATTTGGTTAGGGTCTCGAGGGGTTCGTCCGAGGATTCGAGGAGTCGACCCGGACTGTATATATATCCCCAGCTTCTGGAAAGAAAAAACTTTTTATCTGTCTCCTGCGAGAGAGTGCTTTCGACTGTTCGAGTTTTTTTTCGTTCCTTCTCCGAGCACTTCGAGTCTTCAGAAATAGCGTCGAAACAAACCCCCTCTACTAAGGGAAAGAGCATAGGTTCTTCTTCTCATTCTTCTGTCCCGGCGAGGGAATCTCCGGTCGGGCAAGGTGAACTTCCCTCTGAGGGGAGCATCCCGCCGACGACTAGCGCTCCCGGCTTTAGAGGTAGAACTTTTTGGGATGACACAAACGACAAAAAATCCTTCGCACACGTTGAACGTGACTGCACTAGGTCGTCTTCTATGCTGATAGCCTCTTTTGAGGAAGATGACGCACGGAGGCATTTTTATCTTTTACGCCCACATTTCTAATGTGTCAGCGTAAAGACTCCGTATTTTTGTAGCTCTGGGCGTAAATAGCTCGGGCCACCGAAAATTGGCGTATTTCGTAAAATTTGAATTTTACGTTTGTGGAGGAGACTTCCGGCGTAAGGTGACCAAATTTGTACAATCTTGGTGTAAAGCACAGACTGTCGTTTCCTTGGTCCGTGTGTTTGTGCCAGACTTGTAATGACCTATCTTTTTTGCATTATCTTGCAGTTGATCTGGGTGAGTCCCCATTGGCTAAGGTGATGGGCTCCGCTGCGGGGATGCTGCACTCGAACTATCTGGAGGATCTGTCCCACGTGGCATTTCCCATCTCTGGACCCCAGTATCCTGAGGGAAGGGAGCTCCTGATATCGGCCCAGGGTGAGCGAATGCTGTTGAGTATGATCAACGGCGAACCCTTGGTACGTGTAGATGGGGAGCGGTACATAAAACCGGCTTTCCTCTTTGGGGACATGATTGATAAACAGTCCCAGACGAAGCCCAAGAGGGAGCCTTGGGTTTTCCCTGTCGGGGATTTGGTCTTGTACCTGCCGACGATGCCGAGGGATTATCCCATCTCGGCTTTCTCCCATACGACGCATCCCAGGAAGATATCTTGGAAGCTGACTCCTGATCTTCACGGGAAGCCGGGGAAGATCTTTCATCTGAAAGGCGCTGACCAGGGGTCATTTGTTAGTCGCCCTTCTGGCGTTGTGACGCTGTTCCGAGGACTGTACCCGGGCAGTGTTCCAAGTGAAGATAGCTCGGTGATCCAGCCGGTCCAATTGCCGACCTTCTGCAACGACTTCATGGGTCGAGGTGGGGTATATCCCAAGGAGAACCCTCGGTGCAATGGGTGGATTGCCCCAACGAACTCCCGATGGAGATGCCTAGTTGACTGGGCCTTAAAGCACTTCCAGAGAGAGTTGGAGGGCATTGGACTATATGCCGCTGTGAGTGCGACGAGCGTCGGGCTGTCTTCGAACCCTAATTTATTCCTGGCACTGATGGAGCGGTACATTCCGCTCACCGGGACCTTCGCCACTCCAATAGGGGAGTTGGGATTGGCCCTTCATGAGATGGCAATTGTCTCGAGACTGCCGATGGGGGATACCCCATATGAAGAGTATGTTCCCACCAACCGGGAGTTGGGGGGTTTGGACCCTCGGGTGGCGGAAGTATATCAGGAGCTGATGTGTCTGTACTTCGCGTGCACCGCTTTTTATAACGAGCCTTCTGATTTAGCTCACACTACCAAGTGGATGTCTTACCTCTTCTTCCACCGAGCCAGGGCCGCCAGGTCGAAGAAAGCCTCGGGTGGTAAGAAAGAGCCTGTGAACTGCTTGGGCGTCCTCAGTGCCCAGGTTGTGGAGACTCTTATGGAGGAGGCTGAAGCTCCGGATCAGATTCTCGTGGAGGGGGTAGGAAAGTACCCGGAAGGCACTAAGGCCTGTAGTTACTTGAGGCATTGCCGCAGGCCTTTGTCTAAGGAGGCCCAGCTGGCTGGTTTCCTCTCCATATGGCTGCGTCAAGTAGTGGTGTCGGGCACCGCGTCCGCGGACCACATTCACCGCAACATCCTGTGGCCGACAGTGCGCCTGGTGTTTGGGGCAAGATTGGGCTTGCTTCCTGCCATGGTGTGCCTTATACAGGCTGGCCTGAGGGCCATGACAGATGGGTTGCTCGTTGATGAAGATCGGCGGGAGAGCTTCCCTAGGGTGGAATTACCATACTTGTACTTGATGGGATGGTTAATTCTCCACAATTCCCGGGTTATGTCACCCGGTTCCGGTAGCAGCTCAGGGGGTATATTCCTATTAAATTACAGGGATTCCTCCTGGAATGTGAATACAGTTTTAGACTGTCGGCTGGTTTTGAACCTCAGCCATGGCTGGAAGATCCTTTGTACTCCCCCTCCTGTGCATCGCAACCAGTCAGGGCTGTGGCTCGAGGATTCAGGTCGAGGGAAGACCGTTCTTTCTCCGGAGCCGTTTAATTGGTTGGTCTGTATTAGACCTTCCCATCTGCTGTATAGGAGCGAAGACCATTGCTTATTCGAGCCCTACCTGCCTAGTCGGTTTGCCAGGCAGTTCGGGTACGACCAGTTGCATGTGGGCAACGCCGTCACCAGCTTTAGGTCCAGGGGTGGACTCATTGATGGAGCTAGAGGGTGGCAATATTTTATTATTGGTTGTACGAGGGCAATTTTTATCGTGCCGGTCGTTACAACCTCCACGGAGCTGCGCATCCTTCACTCCTACGCCCAGTTTTATGTGGCGGTTAACACTTTCCACCGCGATTTTGACAGGCGTGGGAGCTTCAGGGTGCCTTCTGCCAAGCCTGGGGGAAGGGTCGAAGTCCCCTCGGTTTTTTCTGATGAGGGGGAGGAATCTGGTACTCCGGATGAGCCTCTGGTGTCGTTGCCGAGGTGTGTAGTGCCTCTGCCGGCGAGGGCCCTGGTAGTCTCTTCCGGGAAGCGACGGGCTTCTGCTCCGAAGGAAGCTTCCCTTCGTAAGAGGAGGAGGGAGACGGTTGCTCGTCCTCTCCGTATTCCTGGTGTTGAGGTTCCCGGGAATGAGCCTGCATCTCCCTATATCAGGGATGATTCTTTGGCCGGAGGTTCCTCGCCTTTCAGAGGGGGACCTTCTATAGTTCTGGCTGGCGGCGCCGGAGAGTCCTCGCTAGAGGCTGCTGTTGCTGCCGCTGCTCCAAGCAGTGGAGCGGGATTGCCTGCGTGGCCCCAACAGATGGAAGAATCTTCCCTGAGGTCAGTAGCAGGCGGAGTTACTCCTGGGTTAGCGAGCGCGCCTAGCGAGACTCCGGCTGATGAACCTCGACCGCGTCTCGGGGAAGGCTTGACCGAACTCTTGGCGATGTCGGTCGGCCCACCTCCTTCTCCAGGTATGACAGTTCGTATCGCGTCATTAAGGCGTGGCTTAGCTACATCTACTGCAGATGCGTCGTATATGCCATTGGTTCTGGGTAAATATCGTTTCGATATCTCCTCGTAGGAGGATTACCACTGTGTTTGACATTTTGCTTTCTTGTCCTTTTTTTAGGAGATGACGTCCACGGGGAGCATGGCGTTGAAGCGCCTTCCGGCTTTGTTCTGGCTCCTGGCGGTGACGTGGAGGCGCCGGATTTTGAGGCAGGAGTGTCTTCGGGGGCTAGCTCGCCCGGGAAGGTTTTGTCGTCTCAAGGGGAGGACGAACCTGTCATCGTGACCTCGCCTGTTACGAGTATGCCGATGACTTCGATTGTCGCCATCGCACCTTCTTCGGGCGTGCCACCTGTTGAGGCGGCGGTGGCTACCTCGTCTGCAATTGTGGCCGCTTCGGGCGCTCAGTCGGGTTTAGTCGCGTTGATCGAGCAGCATTCCAGCCTCGTCTACACCGGCTTAAAAACGATGATACCGATGGTGTTGGCGAAGAACCTTGACTTCGAGCTCCTGAAGAAGACTTCTCAGCTTTCGATCGAGGTTGTCAGGGGGCTTGGCAATCCTGGAGTGGCTGACGCTCTGGAGGCGGTGGTTAATGGTTTAGAGCAACCCATTAACGAATACTTGCAGCAGAATGAGGGCAGCCTTGATGCTGATGTCCAGGCTCGGTACGACCTCATGTCTGAGCAGTTCGCTACAAAGCTTGAAACCCTAGACAACTCTATCTAGACGCATAAGCTGGAGATGGATAGGAGAAGAGCTGTTGTGGAAGAAGCCCTTGCCGTTGAGATGCAGTGTCGATCCGAGCATGAAGGGAATGCGGCGAGGGTCTCCAAGCTGC
The DNA here is from genome assembly GCA_036927795.1 of Iris macrosiphon. Classification (NCBI taxonomy): domain Eukaryota; kingdom Viridiplantae; phylum Streptophyta; class Magnoliopsida; order Asparagales; family Iridaceae; genus Iris; species Iris macrosiphon. The sequence goes on from JAYESA010000014.1 coordinate 53,569,679, forward strand.
GGGAAAAACTTGCTCGGGCAGCGGAGTGGGCTTCCCAGTCGTTGGCAGGTTTGGAGGTAGCGACTGGTCGACTGAGCGAAGCACGACGGGACCTGGATCGTGCGAAAGCTGCCCGTACGGGCTGTCTTCGGGCAAGGGCTAATCTGACCCTTACGCATACTCCGGAGGCACGGCTGGAGCAGGCTCGCGCCGATGCTTTGGCCCTTAGGAATGAGAGGATAGCTGCACTGGAGCGGCAGATTCATGGCCTGATTACTCCGCCATCTTGATGTACCCCTTCCTATGTAATTCTGCCTTCTTCGGGAATGAATAATAGCGACTCTTTTCTGACTGTTGTGGACCCATCATTTCGGAATGTAAATGACAGTTTAGGTGAGAGTGATATCAGAGGTAGTATGGACGTGATAAACTCTCGATAAACTTCTTAGCGGGACATATCTATTCAGAGGTCATGCGGACGTGATAGAGTGTAACCCAACTAATTATGTTTTTTTTGGAAGTAGTTTTGTCAGAATCGAGGTCTTTGCTATTTTCCTCTTTGAGCAGGAGAGATTAGGCATAGTACCTTTTCAGGAATTTGCCGTTGATAGGAGCCATTAACAGATCTCCGTTGGGCTGGGCTATCCTGTAGGCGCCGTGTAACCTCCGATTTCCAAATTCTGAAATAATTAGATTTTTAATTTATTTTAAATACCAAGTTATAAAATATTTTCTCCTTGAATTTTTGTATTTTATTTGAACAATGTTTGATTTTAGAAGGTAATTTAAAATCTTTTATAAAAATCATTTTTCCTAAATGACGATTCCTTATAAATAAATAAATAAATAATAATGTATATATATATTTCTCTAGTTTCAAATGTTTATTGGCTTGAAATCATAAAATTAGTTATTTGATAAAATTAATTAAAAGACTAGTTGTTTCTTCATAATAAATTTTATGTTTATTGGGATAGTAAATAAATACTTTTCATACTTTCTAAGATTTTGCAAATATGGATTAATTAGTAGCTAATTGGGAATAAGTTAGCTTTCCTTAAATATTTTATGAAATTATAATCTTTTCGAAATAAAATTTTACAAGTTGCCTTTTTCCATTAACTAGCCAACACACCCTCATTTTTTCCACATGAGAAAGCCCGTTTATTTATTATCCTGGCCATTCACTATTGGGCCAATCCTCACCCTTTAGCCCATAACTCTCTCTCCCTATTTAAGTCCCTCATCACCATTCCCAAGAAACCCTAGCTAGCTCTCTCAAATCCCCACAAGCCAACAAGTCATCACCACCATTTTGTGTGCTCGTGTCCGTGTGTCCAGCATCACCGTGTCAGCCGTGTTGGCCTCGGGTCCGACCCCGGGTGTCCCACCGTATCCATTCATTTTCTGTGTCCAGATTTACAATATTACAAATTTTCGTGTTCGACACACCCGGACACATCCACATCCTCCACTGTACAATATCATCCCCGTGTCCGGCAGACCCGGACACGTCCCCCACAGTCATCAACCCCTGTGTCCAACACCCGGACACGCCCGCAGTACGACGAACCCATCGTGTCCAGCCGACACGATGCACCCCGACACATCCACAAAACGTAACCCTAACCTAACTCCGACGAGCGCCGGTGGCCGCCCAGATCTCGATCGTCGGTGGATGCAAGCCCGCTGCCTCCTCGAACAGAGCGCCCGCCCCTCGAACCGAGCGCCGCCTCGAGCCGAGCGACGCCGCCGCCTCAGATCTGTCGAAGCCGCCGCCGCGGATCCCCTCCTCGCCGAGTTCGAGCAGACCGCCACCGCCTCGAGTCGAGCCCCGCCGCTCTTGAGCTTCGACCGCCGCGCCCGAGATGAACACCGACCGCCTCCTCGAACCGTCCACCGCCGCCTCGAAGCCGCCTCGAGCCGGACTTCCCCGCGCCTTGCCGGCCGACCCCGGCGAGACTTCCCCGCGCCGACGTCGAAACCCCGGTGAGCCTCTTCCCTTTCCCCCTTTTCTTCGATACAGAGACTGAACATTTGGGATTTAATTCGTTTAGTTAAATATTTAATTAGTTAGTTAAATATGATTAGTTAGTTAATTAATTAATTAGATTAGTTTAGTTAATTATTAATCAGTAGTTAATTATTAAGTAATTAGTTTAGTAATTTATATAATTAGTTTAATAACATTTAATTTGTGTAGTTTTAATTTAGTTTAGTAATAAATATATAAGGATTTTGATTATGTAAAATATAATAATTTTGGGGTTTCTATAATTAATTAAAAAAATATAGTTTCAATAATAAAAATAAGATCTATTTGTTTAATTGGGCGGGTGACCAATTTTTCTATGGATATAGAAAAATATATGATGGCTTTTACATAAATTCTAGATTTTATTAATAAACTTTATTTTGTAATTATTGTTCAAAATAAATTCGAAATGATTTTCATTAAAATAAGCTGTTACCTTAATTACAAACAAACGACCATTTATCCTGTTAGCCTGGTATCCTTATCTCGGTTTTCGTGCCGAACTCCAATCATGGACTTCTTTATATAGTTTCTAGCTATTTGGACTGCTCCGGACCCATTGAAACTAACTACTACTTCATTTGGGATCACCTGGAGAAGTGTGGCATTATGTACATTCTTCGATTTGCTAATATACATATATAAAAATATTTGATTAATATATATATATACAAATATGTATTTTGGTATAAAAATATATAATTATAAACATTATTAGTGTATATACACAAATATGTATTTTGTACAAATACTAAGAGACACTTATATATATATATTATATACATTCTATTGGTATATACTTTGAGTGTAAAAGTGTATTATATACGTATCCCTACTAGATGACCCTAGTTGACTAGTGCCATACCTGACAGAGCCCCTGAGTTCATGTATTTGTGATGTGTTAGTGTAGCACCTGATGCAAATATTGTATTGATATATTTTTAGGACTGTTGGTTCCTCCAGACGATACTCTGGGACAGGACATTGGTTTTACCAGCTAAGGACCCAAGGCGAGTACATTATCTGATTAGTTTCTAATTTATGATATCTCCTATGTTCACTGTATCTAGTGTAAATATCCATATTCTTGACACGTTGGTTACACGGATTGGTATACACGGATCTTGTCATGAGATGTTATTCCTTATTCATGGTGTAGCTTGTACAAGACTTGTTTTCCTTGTTATCTTGTGCATGTACAGACACTGATTCCCGGGGAGATTTGCTACCTTCCTAGGGAATCCCGTGCCATAGCGTACCATGATTGGATCTACTATACCAGTCGGGGGTGGGGAGTATTTTAGTGTAGATATGTGATCATACCCAACTTTTCATGCATCATAGCTTACCCCACATCTCACGTCGGGTGCGGCCTGACCATCTCCGTGCCTCATAGCTGTTACGTGTGATTAGCCTGACCTCTCCATGCATCATAGCTAACCAACGGTTAGCCTGACCTTCGTGAATCATAGCTAATCACATGTAACCAGCCTGATCAAGTTTCCAAGCCGATCACATGTTAAAGCTAGTACTCACACACTTAGTCATAGGTTTCTTGCTCATGGACATATTGTTTCTTTTCCTGCAGTTACTTACAGTATTTCCAGTATTTCTTTCATTGTACAATTCTCGTACCTATACATGCATCTGGTATATTTCCATGTAGAACTGCTACATAGTTTATGTCATTTATATAGAACTGCTATTTAGAGATGTACTTTGCTTCTTCCTGACTGGAAAATATTTTTCCAGACTGTGACCTTAGTGGACTTGTTTCTGACACTTGGAGATTGGTTGTTACTGATTGCAGGTATGATTGTTTTATCATTAGACTTGTGTTGTATTCTTTTGTTTCTTCAAATTCTTATCGTGTTGTAGTTGTGATTGAGTATGTTGTTCATTTTGATAGTGTTATCCGTGTCTCCTTATGGAGTTGGATACTAGTGTGAGATTATTTAGATAGTACTTGACCTAGACAGCGTTCTACCGCCGATGCTGCGGCGTAGGCTGGACGTACCCACGCTCTCGTGCCCTTATACCGGGTACGGGTCGTGACACGTTTTAGTGGTGGCCCATGCAGGTCAGACTTCGCTAGTTGTGCGATGTCGTAGTAGTGCGACGTCATAGTTGTACTACTGCGTACCTGCTATAGAATATAGGACATAGGATACTAGGATGAGAGAGGATACTCAATCACAAATTATTGAGAGATTCCTGGGACGACCCTTGAGAATCTCATTATAAATTCCAATTTTAATTCCTTTCCCTTGTTTTCGTCTGTTCTCATTTGTTGATATTGAGCTTGATTTTTGTCGACCAGTTGTTAAATTTAAATTCTTGGTATCGTTGTTGAGTTGATTTCATATTGAGATGAATTTTACGGGCTAAAATTTACGGTATCATCTGATGACATATGTTGATGAGGACAGTAAGAAAGGTAAAACGTCTACTTTGGTTATGGACCCTAGAGTTTATCGCAGCCATATTAGCTGTGGTGACGAGAACGTAGGAGCCTGACTTGGATATACATACTGTAGTTATGAAACTTAGGGTCTCTCGCAGCCATACCGGTTGGCGTGGCGAGGATTCTAGATGACATGATTATAGAGTTGCATACCTTAGTTACGGAACCTGTCGTTTATCGTATCTATGCTTACTGGCGTGGCGAGGATTCTGTGTGTCATGATTTCGGACAGACGTGTATGATTATCAGGTTGTATCTTAAATTGGTTCTTAAAGTATCATCTCAAGACTTATCTATTTTCGTTATTCCAGGACTTTGTTCCATCGCTTCTTTTCTTTACTAGCAGTAGAAATACCTTCAGTCCTCAATCCAGTTCTTTTGAGCTCCTATTCTCTGAGGATTCCTTGTTAGTGTGATAATTAGTGACTTGCAATTTTTGTTGTGTCTTGTATTAGTTTGACTGAGTGTGATTTGTGAGTTTGTAAGTGTTTCTTAGTTGGACATGTGAGCAGTAGGCTTTAATCTAGAGTTAGCCCTTAGCATAGTATCTTGTACAAATGGTTCTAGGATAAGTGTCGTTAGAGACTGTGAGTAGAAGGAGAGAATAGAGTATCAGTGATAGTCCAAGAGTTAGTATTAGAGCCAACATACCCGTCCTGGATAATCATAATTATGTAATTGATGATCTATGTGAACAATTAGGTATCAAGAAAATTATGTTAAGAATTAATGGAGCATGATGTTCAATTTGATGATTGATATCGGAAGTGTTAAGGGTAAGGAAATATATACGCATAAAGTTAATGAGGTGTCATGAGTAGAGAAATATCGGAATGAGTAATGAAGATGGTGAAGCGTATCACGGATTAGTTTAATAGGCTTTAAAGGATTAAAGGAAATACATATACAACCATCGAAATGAGGAACCATATACTTGCCCATGAGAATAAGAAAAATGAGTGTTATAAAAGGTACAGCTAATCATGAGTTCTAATGAGCTTGATGAAATGATGCATTAATGAAACTAGTGATATAATACCAAGAGTGCTAATGATTCTATATCGAGGATTAGTCGAGAATAACGTTAATAACAGTAAGCACTCTGTGTGATGATAATTAAATGATATACCAGTTGACATAAATTGAAATCATGAAGGAAAATATAGGTGATGATAACTTTGATCATTGGAGGTAATAGTACAAGTGATTCAGGCAGTACAATTTTAGTACCCAGTTGGCAGTTGTAGGCAATAGAGGTATTGAGTGCACCTCGAGTATCAGAGACCGTGAGCACTTATATGTATAGTTGTGGATTTATAAATTAAAGAGTGGAAATGAATTTTTAATTTTTTTGAATTTTAAGGAGTTGAGATTTTATGTTGTTAAAATATTGAGGATTTAAATTTGATTCAATAAACATATTTAAGGCTACAAAGATTTTAGAAGTGATTAAATTTTATTTCGATGTGGAGTATCTGATTTTGAGGAGGTATATGCATTTTATTTTAAGTTGATCGAGAAGTTAAACCTTGACGATTATTTTGAGGATTAATTTTTGGTAGATGAGAGATATGAATATTAATATATGAGTAGATGATATACATGTGTAAGGATCGGGTGATTTGAGCATGATTGAGATGGCACCGCAGACTGACTTGGGTGTCCATCTAAAATTGTATTGGAAAGAGCAGTATTTAGTATGGTGTTGCACTTGACGTATATTTGAGTGATAAGAACGACTAGTATGAACAATTGTAGTAGGAACAGGGAACTGACAGAGGGTATGGTACTAAAGAGATAGAGGTATCAACTTGGATGCATTATTGAATCATGGTTATATTAGAGATTCTTGGCATCAGATTTTGGTATTAATAAACAGGTGTGTGTAATACGGATGTATTCATGGATTTTGTGGATTAATGATTAGTTGATATGGGTACTAGTGTACAGGAATAGGAATTAGTAGTGAATATGCTAGAGTTAAGTGTATGTTAGAGATAAGGGATACTACAAGTAATATATTAACAGGTTCTTTCTTCCCCTCCTAATGATTCCTTCTTCCATCTTTCGATTGATTGTTTTTCCTAATACTGTAGTTCGTATTCATGATTTTCTTGTTAAAATATAACTAGTAGTACACCTTAACAGAGACTGAAATACCATGACAAGATACATGATCTATATTTTCTTAAATTACATGGCTGTAGGTAAAATTTTCTTAAACCATGATCATTAGGGTTTTGACCATAGCAAAGATCTGTGACGAAGTTATGACTGACAAAAAGAGACAAGAGGATTAAATTTGTGGATGAGCATTAAATTAAATAAAGAATTTAGGGGTTGTTATAACGGAGTTGATGGATCATTGATTTTATGAAAATCGAGGTATGATTGAAATTCGAGGACAAACATTAATTTAAATGGAGAATTAAGAAATTCACAGAGCAAAAAAAAAAAAAAAATTGAGGATTTATTAATTTTAAGGAGGTCTTGATATGATTAAATTGATTATTAAAAATTTGAGAAATTTGAGAGATTATCATTTTATCTATTTGATTGCAAGATAGAAATTTTATATATTATGAATGTTGCATTGAAGATTCTGGAAGCATCGCATCGTTGAGTATTTGAGGAAAAAGAAAATCAGGAAATAAAATCGTAAATGGAATGGTGTCGAATTCAATTCTTGGGATGAGGAGTTAGATTGGAATAAGCATAAATTGAATTTGAGTTAGAGGAGTAAGATGATTGATGAGTGTTTAAAATTTAAATTTTGGGATACAGATTTTTAAGTTTCATAAATATGCATTGATTGGATTCAAATTGGAGGATTGGATATTAAATCCTTAGGTATTTAGATGCGAACTTAAAATTTTTGGGAGGAGATTATGACAAAGGGGATTTGATTTTTTAAATTTAAAGATTTTTCAGGAATATGATGTTGTATAATTTTTGAAAGGTTGTGAAATAACATTATGAAATTACTTCATGATTATTGGTTTAAGATTTAAATTTTGATAGAAATAATATGGTGAATAAAGGCAATTATTGAGGATCCTAAATTTCGAGGACGAAATTTTTCTAAGGTGGGTAGACTTGTAACCTCCGATTTCCAAATTCCGAAATAATTAGATTTTTAATTTATTTTAAATACCAAGTTATAAAATATTTTCTCCTTGAATTTTTGTATTTTATTTTGAACAATGTTTGATTTTAGAAGGTAATTTAAAATCTTTTATAAAAATCATTTTTCCTAAATGACGATTCCTTATAAATAAATAAATAAATAATAATGTATATATATATTTCTCTAGTTTCAAATATTTATTGGCTTGAAATCATAAAATTAGTTATTTGATAAAATTAATCAAAAGACTAGTTGTTTCTTCATAATAAATTTTATGTTTATTGGGATAGTAAATAAATACGTTTCATACTTTCTAAGATTTTGCAAATATGGATTAATTAGTAGCTAATTGGGAATAAGTTAGCTTTCCTTAAATATTTTCTGAAATTATAATCTTTTCGAAATAAAATTTTACAAGTTGCCTTTTTCCATTAACTAGCCAACACACCCTCATTTTTCCCACATGAGAAAGCCCGTTTATTTATTATCCTGGCCATTCACTATTGGGCCAATCCTCACCCTTTAGCCCACAACTCTCTCTCCCTATTTAAGTCCCTCATCACCATTCCCAAGAAACCCTAGCTAGCTCTCTCAAATCCCCACAAGCCAACAAGTCATCACCACCATTTTGTGTGCTCGTGTCCGTGTGTCCAGCATCACCGTGTCAGCCGTGTTGGCCTCGGGTCCGACCCCGGGTGTCCCACCGTATCCATTCATTTTCTGTGTCCAAATTTACAATATTACAAATTTTCGTGTCCGACACACCCGGACACATCCACATCCTCCACTGTACAACATCATCCCTGTGTCCGGCAGACCCGGACACGTCCCCCACAGTCATCAACCCCTGTGTCCAACACCCGGACACGCCCGCAGTACGACGAACCCATCGTGTCCAGCCGACACGATACACCCCGACACATCCACAAAACCTAACCCTAACCTAACTCCGACGAGCGCCGGTGGCCGCCCAGATCTCGATCGCCGGTGGATGCAAGGCCGCCGCCTCCTCGAACAGAGCGCCCGCCCTTCGAACCGAGCGCCGCCTCGAGCCGAGCGACGCCGCCGCCTCAGATCTGTCGAAGCCGCCGCCGCGGATCCCCTTCTCGCCAAGTTCGAGCAGACCGCCACCGCCTCGAGTCGAGCCCCGCCGCTCTTGAGCTTCGACCGCCGCGCCCGAGATGAACACCGACCGCCTCCTCGAACCGTCCACCGCCGCCTCGAAGCCGCCTCGAGCCGGACTTCCCCGCGCCTTGCCGGCCGACCCCGGCGAGACTTCCCCGCGCCGACGTCGAAACCCCGGTGAGCCTCTTCCCTTTCCCCCTTTTCTTCGATACAGAGACTGAACATTTGGGATTTAATTCGTTTAGTTAAATATTTAATTAGTTAGTTAAATATGATTAGTTAGTTAATTAATTAATTAGATTAGTTTAGTTAATTATTAATCAGTAGTTAATTATTAAGTAATTAGTTTAGTAATTTATATAATTAGTTTAATAACATTTAATTTGTGTAGTTTTAATTTAGTTTAGTAATAAATATATAAGGATTTTGATTATGTAAAATATAATAATTTTGGGGTTTCTATAATTAATTAAAAAAATATAGTTTCAATAATAAAAATAAGATCTATTTGTTTAATTGGGCGGGTGACCAATTTTTCTATGGATATAGAAAAATATATGATGGCTTTTACATATATTCTAGATTTTATTAATAAACTTTATTTTGTAATTATTGTTCAAAATAAATTCGAAATGATTTTCATTAAAATAAGGTGTTTCCTTAATTACAAACAAACGACCATTTATCCTGTTAGCCTGGTATCCTTATCTCGGTTTTCGTGCCGAACTCCAATCATGGACTTCTTTATATAGTTTCTAGCTATTTGGACTGCTCCGGACCCATTGAAACTAACTACTACTTCATTTGGGATCACCTGGAGAAGTGTGGCACTATGTACATTCTTCGATTTGCTAATATACATATATAAAAATATTTGATTAATATATATATATACAAATATGTATTTTGGTATAAAAATATATAATTATAAACATTATTAGTGTATATACACAAATATGTATTTTGTACAAATACTAAGAGACACTTATATATATATATTATATACGTTCTATTGGTATATACTTTGAGTGTAAAAGTGTATTATATACGTATCCCTACTAGATGACCCTAGTTGACTAGTGCCATACCTGACAGAGCCCCTGAGTTCATGTATTTGTGATGTGTTAGTGTAGCACCTGATGCAAATGTTGTATTGATATATTTTTAGGACTGTTGGTTCCTCCAGACGATACTCTGGGACAGGACATTGGTTTTACCAGCTAAGGACCCAAGGCGAGTACATTCTCTGATTAGTTTCTAATTTATGATATCTCCTATGTTCACTGTATCTAGTGTAAATATCCATGTTCTTGACACGTTGGTTACACGGATTGGTATACACGGATCTCGTCATGAGATGTTATTCCTTATTCATGGTGTAGCTTGTACAAGACTTGTTTTCCTTGTTATCTTGTGCATGTACAGACACTGATTCCCGGGGAGATTTGCTACCTTCCTAGGGAATCCCGTGCCATAGCGTACCATGATTGGATCTACTATACCAGTCGGGGGTGGGGAGTATTTTAGTGTAGATATGTGATCATACCCAATTTTTCATGCATCATAGCTCACCCCACATCTTACGTCGGGTGCGGCCTGACCATCTCCGTGCCTCATAGCTGTTACGTGTGATTAGCCTGACCTCTCCATGCATCATAGCTAACCAACGGTTAGCCTGACCTTCGTGAATCATAGCTAATCACATGTAATCAGCCTGATCAAGTTTCCAAGCCGATCACATGTTAAAGCTAGTACTCACACACTTAGTCATAGGTTTCTTGCTCATGGACATATTGTTTCTTTTCCTGCAGTTACTTACAGTATTTCCAGTATTTCTTTCATTGTACAATTCTCGTACCTATACATGCATCTGGTATATTTCCATGTAGAACTGCTACATAGTTTATGTCATTTATATAGAACTGCTATTTAGAGATGTACTTTGCTCCTTCCTGACTGGAAAATATTTTTCCAGACTGTGACCTTAGTGGACTTGTTTCTGACACTTGGAGATTGGTTGTTACTGATTGCAGGTATGATTGTTTTATCATTAGACTTGTGTTGTATTCTTTTGTTTCTTCAAATTCTTATCGTGCTGTAGTTGTGATTGAGTATGTTGTTCATTTTGATAGTGTTATCCGTGTCTCCTTATGGAGTTGGATACTAGTGTGAGATTATTTAGATAGTACTTGACCTAGACAGCGTTCTACCGCCGATGCTGCGGCGTAGGCTGGACGTACCCACGCTCTCGTGCCCTTATACCGGGTGCGGGTTGTGACACGCCGTTTGAGAACGTTGTCTCGATCACATAAGGGCCTTCCCATTTGGGCTGGAATTTGCCTTTACTTCTGTGAGTTAGAATCATCGGCCTTCTCACGGCTAGAACTAGCTCGCCGACTTTGAACACTCTTTCCTTTACTTTATGATTGAAAGCTTTGGAAATGCGTGCTTGGTAGAGCGTGATGCGCTGCTGAGCTTGGAGGCGTTTCTCGTCTAATCCTTCCAGCTCTTGGAGCCTCAACATGTCATTCTTTTCTCGAGTCAGCTCACTAGTTACGGCTATTCGGAGCGACGGGATCTGGATTTCGATAGGAAGGACCGCCTCGCTTTCGTAGACTAGTGAAAAGGGGGTACAACCTGTTGGTGTCTGTACCGTTGTGCGGTATGCCCAGAGACATTCACCCAGCTTCTCGTTCCAGTCTCTTTTGTTTGAAGAAACGAACTTCTTCAGGAGCTTGATAATGGTTTTATTGAAGGCTTCCGCCAAACCATTAGCAGCTGGATAATATGCCGTAGAGGCAATGTTGTTTATCCGGTTATTATCGCAAAATTGATGAAACGCTTGGCTGATGAACTGAGGTCCATTGTCATGGATTATCCTTCGGGGAATTCCAAAGCGATAAATGACATGGTGCTTGATGAAGCTGATTACGTCAGACGCCTTTACTTCAGCCAGAGGGATTGCTTCGGCCCATTTGGAAAAGTAATCTGTGATGGCCAGTATGAACCGGTGGCCTCTGGAGGAAGACGGGTGAATGGGCCCAACGATAACCATACCCCAGGCTTCGAAGGGCCAGGATGCAATCGTAGGATGTAGATATTCAGACGGTTGATGTATGAAGTCTGCATGGACCTGGTAGGCCCTGCATCGTTTTGCATAGCTGATCGCGTCTGTGATCATAGTGGGCCAGTAATAGCCCATTCTCCTGATGCGGTCCTGTAGCTTAGGACCGGGCTGATGCGCTCCGCATACACCGTCGTGAGCTTCACGGATAATCTGCTGTGCCTCGGCGCCAGCGAGACATCTTAACAGCAGTCCGTCGTAGGTCCGACGATACAGGTATTGTGAAGATGCATCGAAGTAGAAGCGTAACGATCGTCTCTTGACGGATACTGCTTCTTTGGGGTCCTCTGGCAAGATTCCATATGCCACGAAATCTATGAAGGGACTCGTCCAATTTCTTGTAGGAGGATCGGTGTTTACAGCGTAGCTGCATTCTTGGTGACAGCTGTTCTTCACACAGAATAAATCTCTGTTAAGAAGGATTACCGAATCCTTCCTTCTTATAGGAGTGGCTAAGTCCGCAGCTAGGCTGGCCAGGGCATCAGCTTCCAGATTTTGAGATCGAGGTACATGCTCTAGGAAGAACCCTTTGAACGTCATGGCTATCTCAACCGTTGCTTGGTGATAGGGGATGAGGTCTGGATTCCGGACTTCGTATATCCCCTGACTTGGTTGACGATGAGCAGAGAATCGCCGAAAGCTTCCAGGGATTCCACCCCCAGCTCTTTAGCGACTTGGAGCCCGATTAGTAGGGCGTTGTATTCTGCCACATTGTTGGAGCAGGGCTCGCTAAGAGAATATGCTCGGTAGATGACGAGCTGATCTGGAGTAACTAGGACGACTCTTACTCCTGAAACGATATTTCCCTTAGGACCGACTCTGGAGGCGCCATCGAAGAATAGTTGCCATACATCACTTTCTTTTGCAAAATTACATTCTGCAACTTCATCGGGGATGTCTTCGTATAGTTTGGAGGTCTCCGGGATTGGATGAGCTGCTAGGAAGTCGGCCAGTGCTTGGCCTTTGATGGACTTCTGTGCGACGTAGACCATGTCATATGGCGTCAGTAGCATTGCCCAAGTTGCGAGTCGGGAGTTAAGGTCACTTGGCTTGCTCATCAGCACCCGGAGAGGGTTGATCCTGGAGATGATATGAATAGTCTGGCCGGCGACGTAGTGTCGCATCTTCTGGACAGCGAACATCAGAGCCAAGCATTCCTTCTCCACTGGGTTGTACCGGTGTTCGGCCCCGACCATCATCCTGCTGAGGTAGTAGATAGCCTGTTCATGACCCGCATCGTTCTTCTGTGCAAGGAGAGCTCCTAGCGAATGATCCATTGCCCGAACGTACAGCAAGAAGGGTTTTCCCATAACGGGAGGCACCAGAACTGGTGGACTGGTTAGGTAGCGCTTGATATCCCCAAACGCTTGCTGGCAGGTTTCATCCCAAATGAAGGACACACCTTTCTTCATGAGGTGAAAGAAGGGCTGACATCTCCCCGAGAGGTTGGATATGAATCGCCGGATGTAAGCCAGACGTCCTTGGAACCCCCTGAGTTCCCTCAGATTACGGGGTGGTCGCATTGCTATGATCGCCTGAGGTTTGTATTTTGGAGGAAAAGGGACCTCTTCCCAGGTAGCTGGGTACGGCTGGTTGATTCCCAGTTTCTTGAGCTGATCTTTGTGCTTCAAGGCATCGAACTGGGCTTTCAACTCCCGGACCGCCTGCATCGGATTTTCTGTTGGAAGCGGAGGAATTGCTGACTCTTGATCTAGAGCAGGTTCTTGACTTGGGCTGGGTGGTGGCAAGTCCACCCCCACATGTATCTGAGTTGGCAGAACCGATGCTTGAGCTATGGCGGTTGCGTGCTGAGTTAGCATCATCTGGTGCATATTCTCCATTACGGATTGCATTTGCTTCAGCGACGTCTCCAGGTCAGTGATGCGTTGTTCTGCGTCTCCTGATGGCGACGCTCCCTCGCGTTCGTCTTCGATGGCGTAAGCTCCCATTTCTCTGGGCGTCGTCGAAGGGTAAGTATAGGTCGCTGCAAAAGTCGACTCTATACTCTCGACATCTGATCTGGGAGATCGGCGACCCCCAGCGTCGGAATCAGACGAGTACGGAGCTGGTTGCTGTGACCTTGCACGGGTATTTTGGAATACCCCAGCTTCAGCATTCCTGAGGAGGTCTTCGAATTTTCTCTGGCTCGGAGGTCCAGAGGGAAGATTCTTTGAACTTGACCCTCTTCTAGGTATGCGTGAAGCCATGTTCACGGATGCATACGTGTGCTCCTCTTCCGGGAAAGATTGAGAGTAGTTCAATCGGTCGAAGACCGATCGTTTTGCTTTAGAACAGTAGCAGTCAATCACAATCTTATGACTATTACAATATTGTTCCCTAGGGGGCGTAATAGACATGTTGGAAGGTCCCCTCTCCTTACGCTTCTGGATTAGGCCTTCGCGTAGGTCAGGAGTAGCAATTTGAGCTTGTTTTGCGTCGTGGGACTTACCCAGGCGTGATTTGGAGATTCGCTCAGACAGGCGTAAAGCTGAAGAGGTGTTCAGTCGACCGTCGTCTTCCCGCGTAATCTGGAGGATAGGCAGATTGCTTCTTCGCTGGTGTAACGGCCGAGGAGTTGAGTACTCGCCTGCTTGCTTCCTCTTGCGGAGATCATTGCGCTCATCTGGTTCACCGTAGAGGTCAGATGTCGTCCTGCGCGTGGAGCGTGATCTGTTCTTCCGATTTGGCGTTGAGGCACCGTCGAAAGTTTTGTCTGTACCGCGCGTAGCGGAAGACAGGTTCCTACGCGTGGAGCACAGGGGATACTTCTGGGTCAGCGCTGAGGCTTTGCCCGAAGTTTTGTCTGTACCGCGCATAGCGGGAGACTGATTTCTACGCGTATAGTGCAGTGGATACTCCTGGGTTAGCGCTGAGGCTTTACCATAAGTTTTGTCTGTACCGCGCGTAGCGGGAGACTAATTTCTACGCGTATAGCGCAGTGGATACTCCTGGGTTAGCGCTGAGGCTTTACCAGAAGTTTTGTCTGTACCACACGTAACGGGAGACTAAATTTTATGTGCGGGGCACGGAGGGAGCGATGCTACCACCTCATTGGTCGGAGAGATCGGAGAGTCTACAGGAACGGCGGAGGATGTCTTGGGCATCCACACTTTGCGTAGCAGAAGCATGTCCTCGTAGGCAGACTGGTCGAAATGAACGACCAGTGTCTTCTTCACGGTTCCTACAGATACCGTATCGTATTGAGCAATTACTTCCTCGTCAGAAGAGAAAGACGTTCCCAGCAGAGTCGCCATCTTGTTTGTGGTATTAAACGAAAGAATGAAAGTGTATTTCAATGACAGGGTTTATACGAGACCCGTGCCCTTTGGTTTACAAACAAACTTGTACAATTCGATCCTATACGAGGATGCGGGAGTATAATTTATTTAATCTGGGTATAAATTGCTATAGGTGTCTGATCTGCAGTCGATCACTTTAGCCCTTGGACTACACGATGTTGAAGAAGTGCCGTGGAAGACAGGATGCAGCTTCGGAGGTTGCGAAGGAGGGTGGATGCGTGATGCTGAAGGTCGTCGCTCCCTATTCCTTGCCTGAGCTCTGTATTCTTCTCTCTCTCTCTGTCTTTCCCTCTTGATCTCCGGTTCGGTGACCTTGTTCGATCCTTCTTTCAAAGTTTCGAGCTTTGATCTGATATTGGTATTCTTGGCCAAATTTTTCGACCTGGTTCGATCTTCCAAATTGTCGACCTTGTTCCCCATTGATAGGGGTCTCTATTTATAGAGTTTTGGTGACAGTGACCACTCCATCGGTGTAACAACCGAGGAGTAGAAAGTACAGCACCCTTTTACACAACGGTTAAGGTAACCAATGCCTACGTATAGATGATCTTTTGAATGAGTGTGTGACGTGGGTCCAACTAAGGGGACACAACGCGTACAATTGCTACTAAGATCATGGCGTAAAAGCCACGTAGGTAGGTATCCATTGTGTAGAAGGGGTTGGCGTAGAAGCCAAATGTCTATCACCTTGGCGTAGAAGCCAAATAGGCATAGAAGCCGAGTAGGCGTGGAAGCCGAGTAGGCGTGGAAGCCGAGTAGTCGTAGAGACTGAGGGGGCGTGGAAGCCGAGCAGGCATAGAAGCCGAACAGGCATAGAAGCCGAGTAGGCGTGGAAGCTGATCAGTCGTAGAGACTGAGGGGGCGTGGAAGCCGAGTAGTCGTAGAGACTGAGGGGGCGTGGAAGCCGAGCAGGCATAGAAGCCGAATAGGCATAGAAGCCGAGTAGGCGTGGAAGCCGAGCAGTCGTAGAGACTGAGGGGGCGCGGAAGCCGTAGGAGCACAGATCCTGAATGAGCGTAGAAGCCGCTGCGTACCGTGCCAGGGTGCTGATGTGGACGTCTTTAGCCGGAATTACGGCTTCTGGAGATCAAATCTTTGGCAGAGATTTGCCATCATCCTGTGCATTAAATGCGGAGACGTGCCTTGAGAGGAAACTGTCACCGCTCTGTACGTTTTGACGGAGGGACGTGCCTTGAGGGGACACTGTCACCGCTCTGTGTGCTTTGGCGGAGAGACATGCCTCGAGCCCTGTACGAAGCACAGCTTTTGACGTGGCAGGCGGTTTGTCTTCTGCGGAGCGTAAAACAGCCCATGTTTGCCTGTGTAAAACAAGGCAGCGTGTTCTCTTTGCACGCGAAAGAGCAGTTTATGCCGGTGGTTTTTTTAGTAAGCGCCGGTTTGGTGATATTTTAACCAAATCCTCTGCATTAAATGCTGAGATCCGCCATCATACTATGGAGCGCGTCCTGAGGGGTCTGCCCCCGTTCCCAACCGTCGTTTGGGTAGCTGTGCAGCACTTTTTGTCAGGAGTCAGAGGTCAGGTTTACTGCGTGACTGGACAGTTTCTTTCCGAGAATACGAAGCGTTCCTCGTATGCTTTAACGCTGCTTTGAGAGCGGCTGGGTTTTACGCCATGGAGGCGATAAAGAACCCTTTTTTACGCTGGATGGCTCTGAAGGCCTCTGCCTATGCTGCTCTGTATCAAGACGCTCCGTAGATCTTCCAAGCATTTTTTTTCATGCTTCTACAACGCATGGCTGATGAACTGAGGCCCATTGTCATGGATTATCCTTCGGGAAATTCCAAAGCGATAAATAACGTGATGCTTGATAAAGCTGATCACATTAGATGTCTTTACCTCAGCAAGAGGGATCGCCTCTGCCCATTTGGAGAAGTAATCCGTGATGGCCAGTATGAACCGGTGACCTCTGGAAGAAGACGGGTGAATATGACCAATGATATCCATACCCCATGCTCCGAAAGGCCAGGATACAACCGTAGGATGTAGATGTTCGGACGGTTGATGTATGAAGTCTGTATGAACCTGACATGCTATGCATCGTCTGGCATACTTGATTGCGTCTGCGATCATAGTGGGCCAGTAATAGCCCATTATCCTGATACGATCCTGTAGCTTAGGACCGGGTTGATGCGCCCCGCACACGCCGTCGTGAGCTTCACGGATAATCCGCTGTGCTTTATCACCAGAGAGACATCGTAATAATAGCCCGTCATAAGACCGACGATATAAACATTGTGACGACGCATCAAAGTAGAAGCACAATGATCGTCTTTTGACGGATACTGCTTCTTTAGGATCCTCTGGCAAGATTTCGTATGCTACGAAATCTATAAAGGGACTTCTCCAGTCTCTCTTGGGAGGGTCTGCGTCTACCGCATAGCTGTGTTCGATGTGAAAGTTATTTTTCACACAGAATAAATCTCGGTTAAGAAGGATTACCGAATTCTGCCTTCTTATAAGAGTAGCTAAATCTGCAGCTAAACTGGCTAGGACATCAGCTTCCAGATTCTGAGATCGAGGTACATGCTCTAGGAAGAATCCTTTGAATGTCATGGCTATCTCGATCGTTGCTCGGTGATAGGGGATGAGGTCTGGATTTTGGACTTCATATATTCCTCTGACTTGATTGACGATGAGCAGAGAATCACTGAAGGCTTCCAGATATTCGACCCCCAGCTCTTTAGCGACTTGGAGCCCGATCAGTAGAGCATTATACTCTACCACATTATTGGAACAGGGCTCGCTAAGAGAATATGCTCGATAGATGACGAGCTTATCAGGAGTAACCAGGACAATCCCTACTCCCGAAACCACGTTTCCCCTGGGACCAGCCCTGGAGGCACCATCGAAGCATAGTTGCCATGCATCACTTTCCATTACGGAGTTACATTCTGTAACTTTGTCGGGAATATCCTCATACAGTTTGGAGGACTCAGGGATCGGGTGAGCGGCTAGGAAGTCAGCCAATGCTTGGCCTTTGACGGACTTCTGAGGGACGTACACAATGTCATACGGTGTTAATAACATCGCCCAAGTCGCGAGTCAGGAATTAAGGACACTTGGCTTGTTCATCAGCATCCGAAGAGGATTAATCCTGGAGATGATATGAATGGTTGTGACATAGTATCACATCGGAGCCGAACACTGGTACAACCCAGTGGCTTGTGACATAGTATCACATTTTCTGAATAGCGAACATCAGAGCCAAGTATTCTTTCTCCACTGGGTTGTACCAGTGTTCGGCTCCGACCATCATCCTGCTGAGGTAGTAGATAGCCTGCTCGTGACCCATATCGTTCTTTTGTGCGAGAAGAGCTCCCAGAGAATGATCCATCGCTCGAACATACAGCACGAATGGTCTTCCCATGACGGGAGGCACCAGAACTGGCGGACTAGTAAGGTAGCGTTTGATATCTCCGAACGCTTGCTGACAGGCTTCGTCCCATACGAAGGATACACCTTTCTTCATGAGACGAGAGAAGGGCTGGCATCTCCCGGAGAGGTTGGATATAAATCTTCGGATGTAAGCCAGACGACCTTGAAATCCCTGAGTTCCCTCATATTGCGGGGCAGTCGCATTTCTAAGATGGCCTTGACTTTATCAGGGTCCACTTAAATGCCTTTGGATAATGACAAATCTCAGAAATTTGCCGCTAGATACCCACAGAAAGGACTTTGTAGGATTCATTTTGAGTTGATGTGGGCACATCAATTCAAATACTGTCTTCAAGTCTCGGATGTGATCATCCTTGAGGCGGCTTTTGACAGCTACATCGTCAACATAACACTCCACTGTCTTGCGTAAATGTTTATGGAATATGTTACTCATAGCCCGTTGGTACGTAGCCTCGGCATTCTTCAATCCGAAGGGCATGACCGTATAGCAATATACCCCCAGTGGTGTCCGAAAGGCAGTATGCTTCTCGTCTTCAGGATGCATCTTGATCTGATTATATCCTGAAAATCCGTCCATGAACGACATACGTTCAAAACCGTATGTATTGTCAATCATGACGTCTGTGATGGGAAGAGGAAACTCGTCCTTGGGGCAGGCTGCGTTCAGATCTCGGTAATCGATGCAGACTCGTACTTTTCGATTCTTTTTCATGACCGAGACAATATTGGCGACCCAGTCGGGATGCTGTTCTTCACGGATGAAACCGCAGGATATCAGCTTCTTGATTTCAGCTTCAATGGCGTCCATCATATACGGGCGGAACCGGCGTTGGTGCTTCTTCACAGGCCTTGAATCGGGCAATATATTGAGCTTATGAGTTGCCACCTTTGGATCAAGGCCTGGCATGTCCTCATAATTCCACGCAAAGACGTCGATATATTCTTTTATCAGTTGGATAACTTCTTCCCTTTCAACTTGTCACGACCCGCACCCGGTTTAGGGGCACGAATGCGTGGGTACGTCCAGCCTACGCCGCAGCATCGGCGGTAGAACGCTGTCTAGGTCGAGTACTATCTAACAATCTCACGCTAGTATCCAACTCCATAAGGAGACTCGGATGATACTATAAATTCTCAACAACATATTCAATCACAACTACAGCACGATAGGAATTTGAAGAAGTAAAAGAAAACAACACAAGTCTAAAGACAACATAATCATACCTGCAATCATTAACTTCCAATCCCCAAGTGTGTCGGAACCAGTCTACTAAGGTCACAGTCTGGAAAAATATTTTCCAGTCAGGAAGGAGCAAAGTACATCTCTAAATAGCAGTTCTATATAAATGACATAAGCTATGTAGCAGTTCTAGATGGAAATATACCAGATGCATGTATAGGTACGAGAATGTACAAGAAAGAAATATACTGGAAATACTGTAAGTAAATGCAGGAAGAAAAACAATATGTCAATGAGCAAGAAACCTATGACTAAGTGTGTGAGTACTAGCTTTAACATGTGATCGGCTTGGGACTAGTAAACTCATTACATGGGTTAGTAGGGCTAACCGATGTAACAGTGAGGAGGCATGTAAACTCATTACATGGGTTAGTAGGGCTAACCGATGTAACAGTGAGGAGACATGTAAATGGTCAGGCCGCACCCGACGTGAGATGTGGGGTGAGCTATGGTGCATATAAAGTTGGGTATGATCACATATCTACACTAAAGTACTCCCCAAACCCCCGACTGGTATAGTAGATCCAATCATGGTACGCTATGGCACGGGATTCCCTAGGAAGGTAGCAAATCTCCCCGGGAATCAGTGTCTGTACATGCACAAGATATCAAGGAAACAAGTCTTGTACAAGTTACACCATGAATAAGGAATAACATCTCATGACGAGATCCGTGTATACCAATCCGTGTAACCAACGTGTCGGGAATATGGATATTTACACTAGATACAGTGAACATAGGAGATATCATAAATTAGAAACTAATCAGAGAATGTACTCGCCTTGGGTCCTTAGCTGGTAATTATTGATGTCCTGTTCCAGAGTATCCCCTGGGTAAACCAACAGTCCTATAAACATAACACAAGCAAAACCACATTTGTATCAGATGCTACACTAACACAGTCAAAAGTACTGGTCTCAGGGCCATGTCAGGCAGGGCACTAGTCAGCTAGGGTCAACTAGTAAATTTACCAATTGAATTAATGCATATATATATAGTTATTCCAAAGTATACAAAATAGGTATAACTGTATGTACATAAGTGGAAATATATTTTATTTATGTGAAAATTATACATCACTCATATATATAAGCCAATATACATGTACCAAAATACATATATATATATTTAATGAAACACACACACTATACACCAAAATACGTTTATACATATATACTAATAAAACATTTTCATATATCATTTATATATATATATATATACATTAATACATACATATACTAAAGTATACATATACCAATATGTATATAGTACATATATACCAAAAATATGTTTATACTTACATATATATAGGTACACATATTTATACCAAAATATTAATTTAATATATATTTTACCAATATATAATTATACCAAAAATTACATACATATATAGGTTTGTACCTATACCAAAATATGTATACTATATACAAACAGAGAAAATACACTATACAGTTAATTATTGATAAAATAAATAATATATATTTATACATTTATACCAAAAATACGTATTTTTATTACATATATCCCATATAAAATATACTAAAATACGTATATCATATACGATATTAAAGATGTATTTGAAAATCATATATATATATATACGTTATAAATAGAGAAAATATGTATATATATATATACAATTTATACTAAAATACGTATACAACATACGTACGCACACACATACACCCATACACACGTATTTATATTCATATACGTATATAAACATATACACATTCATACACGTATATATTTGAATTCATATATACGTATACAACTTACCATACATACGTATATACAATTTACCCATACATATAAGAAGGGGAAAGGAAGAAGAGGAGGGGGACTCACTGGGTCAGCCGGTGGCCGCTGGTCGGCTGGCCGGAGACTGGACTTGGATGCCGAAGATAATGTAACAGTGGTGGTTGAGGGAATGCAGTCGGGAAGTTGGCCGGGAAGAATGGTGGGTGAACAGCCGGGATGCTCGGAATGTTGGTGGTGGTGGAGGATCAGAGGGAGGCCGGACCGCTGGAGTAGTGGCGGAGGCGCCGTCGGCTCGACGGAGGCCGCGGGGATCTCACAAAGCCACGCTGTCGTGGCTGGCCGGAGACTGAGTTGCAGCGCCGGAGATGGGATGATGGCAGGGAGGAGGAGCTTGGGAGATCAGTCGAGGTGAGGAGAGCTGGCAATGGCGGCTCGAATCGTGTGGTGGTTAGGCGCCGTGGAGGATGGTCGGACAGGCAGGGAGGAGAGGCTCGACTTGCTGGCAGTGGTGGTTGTATCGGGTTGGCCGCCGGGCCGGAGTCGAGCTCGCAGTGTGGAGATGGAAGTCGACCGGATGGAGGTGGATGAGAGCTGATGGTGGGAGGCCGGACTGGGGTCGGCTCCTGAGGTGGTTGCAGTGGGAAGATGGTTTGGCCGGACGTCGGGCTGAGAGATGAAGGGAGAGCCGGAGTTGAATCGTGGATGAGGGAGTCGGGGATGTAGCTCGGTAGGGGCCGCCGGAGATGCACAGGTCGGTGGGGATGTGCAGCGGTGGCAGCAGCCGCGCAGCAGGCCGGGGTCGGCTGATGGTTGGCCGCCGGAGTTGGACTTCAGGTGGGGGTGGAAATACAGCAGGGAGGGTCGGGGTCTCGGTTGGCCGGGGTGAGCAGTGGCCGCCGGAAAATGGGGATCTCCGGGTGAACAGTAGGGGGGATGGTGAACAGTATTCCCCCCCTTTTTGAATTTGAATTCAAAATAAAATAAGAAGAAGGAGAAAAAGAAGAAGAAAAGAGAAGAAGAAGAGAAAAAAAAAATAAGAAATGGGGGCTACGGTTTGGGGAAGCTTGGGGGTGTGTTTTCCTAGGTTAAATTTTTGGGATTAGGGCTTGATAGTACATTAAATAGTAAGAGGGTGTTAAATCAAGGGTTGTGATTGACCCCCTTTAAATGAGGGGTCCAGATTGGACATGGAGAATTTCTTCATGTGGGTGAGGGTGAGAGATTTAATTAAATTATTATTAGGCCCCCTCATTGTTTTAAACAATGGGGCGTTGACACAAAATGCCAATTTGCAAATTAGCCCCCTTAAATTTGGGTATTTGCACAAACACATGAAATAATGAAAATTTGGCGGGCGATTCGGGGTCCGATGTTTTGTAGGGTCAGGAGGCGCTGTGTGATCGGTATGGGCTCCATTTACAGGGCACTGGAATTAAATTGGGATTTTCAGAATTGGTTTAAATAGTATCCTCAATTTAATTAGAATTAAATGCAAGTTGTGTTCTAAAATTAATTAGGAGTACATGGGGCCAAAATCAGGTCAGGTCATCAATACCAATAGTGA
This sequence comes from Iris macrosiphon, assembly GCA_036927795.1. Classification (NCBI taxonomy): domain Eukaryota; kingdom Viridiplantae; phylum Streptophyta; class Magnoliopsida; order Asparagales; family Iridaceae; genus Iris; species Iris macrosiphon. Next base: position 53,592,815 of record JAYESA010000014.1, read on the forward strand.
AGAAGACTCAGAACAGAATATTACCCTAATTTGGGCCGCACGAAAAATAGGTCAAGATTGCCTCCAATTTTCGATTGGAACGCACAACTATACAAAAATAGGAATTTATTAAATAATGTCCGCGACGATTTTTGTGCGGCTAGAATTAAAGTACAGGGAGCATAATTATGAGTTGTAAAAAATAGCAGAATGGAAGGCGGGCATGTCTAGGGCAAGATTGTGAAATTTGTTGGAAGATAAAAGTCTGGATGGTGCTCCAAATATCGAAGCAAAGGCAATGCGCAAAAATATTAAATAAAATACAGTAATTAATTACAATCTCCAAATATTAAATAGCCATGATAAAATAATAAAAACCAGAATCCTATAATTCGGACAGGTGGTCATCTGTTGGGCTTCTAGGTCTAGTCTGCTAGCTAAAAATAAATGAACACTGCATCTAGTACTATATTTAATTACACATCACACATAATTATTTAAATCAAATATACTATCAGGCAATTAATTAATTGTAACTACCACAATATTAAATATTGAAAAAAGTCGAGAATACCCCCTATTTTCGGAACGTGGTAGTGACAAGTCTACCCACCTTAAAAGAATTTCGTCCTCGAAATTTAAAATCCTCAAAGTAGCATTTATTCATTATATTATTATCCATCAATAGTTAAATTCACCAACCCACATAATCCTGAATAATCCACTTTGTCATTTCACAATTTCAAAAATTATTGTATTCCTGAAAATCCTCAAAATTTATCATCGAACTCTATTCGTATCATAATCTCCTACGAATCTGATGTTAGTAATTAAAACCCAAAATGATATCTACTCCTCTAACTTAATCCAACAATGCACATTTAAAATTTTCCATCAAAAACACTAATCTATGAATCCAAATAAATAAAAAACTCGTCCAAAAAGTTTGTGTTTAACCACTAACCCATTTATCATCTTACTCCTTAAATTTGAGCAAATCAAAATTTTTTTTTTCTTTTTTCCCACAATACTCAGATACTATAATACTCGCAAAATCCTCAATTAATATTTTCAATTAAATCTTTATCTTCCAGTCCAATAAAATATAATAATAATCTTCTAAATTTCCTCAAAATTTTTAATGATAAATATATCATAATCAATAATCATCAATCCTACCATATTAAATTCTCAACCTCTCATTTAAATTAATGTTTATCCTCGAAGTCTAATGATAACTTAATCACATCTCAATCTTGATAAAATCAATAATTTATCAACTCTGCTATATTAATCCTTAATTCTTTATGCTTATCTTCCAAAATTTTAGCATCTCGTGTCTCTTGTCAAGTCATAACCTTGTCATAGATCTTTGCTATGGTCCAAACCCCAATGATCATGGTTTAAGAAGATTCTACCTACAGTCTTACAACCAACAACTTAGAGGAAACATGCATGGTTATGGTCTGTCTTATCATGGTATTGCATTCTTTGTCAGGGTGTACTACTAACTATATCCTAACAAGAAAAATCACGAATACAACCCACGGTACTAGGGAATCAATCAATCAGAAGACAAAAACAACATGAGAAGAAGAAAGAACCTGCTAACACATTACCTGCAGTATTTCCTATCTCTAACATACACTTAGCTCTAGCAAATTTACTAACTAATTCATATTCCTGTACATTGATACCCATATCAACTAATCATTAATCCACAAGATCCATGAATATATCAATATTGCACACACCTGTCTATTAATACCAAAATCTGATACTAAGAACCTATAATATAACCATGATTCAATAATGCATCCAAGTTGATACCTCTATCTCCTTAGTACCATACCCTCTGTCAGCTCCCGTTCCTACTACAATTGTCCATAATATTCTTATCACTCAAATACACGTCGAGTGCAACACCATACTAAGTGCTAAGCCCTTTTTAATACAACTCTAGATGGACACCCAAGTCAGTCTGTGGTGCCATCTCAATCCTGCTCAAGTTATCAGATCCTTACACATGTATATCATCTACTCATATATTAATATTCATCTCTCTCATCTACCATAAAATAAATCCTCAAAATAATCGTCAAGGTTTAACTTCTCGAACAACTTTAAAATAAGATGCATATACCTCCTCAAAATCAGATACTCCACATCGAAATAAAATTTAATCATTCCTAAAATCCTTGTGGCCTTAACCATGTTTATTGAATTCATATTTGAAATCCTCAAAAAAAAAATTTGACATAATCTCGAATCCTCAATTACTCTAAAAATACAATTTTATTTCCACCTTTTAATTTATAACTCCACAATTGTACATATCAGTGCTCACGGTCTTTGATACTCAAGGTGCACTCAATGCATCTAATGTCTATAATTGTGTAATAAAATTATACTGCCTGAATCACTTGTGCTATTACCTCCAATGATCAAAGTTATCATCCCTGTATTTTCTTTCATGATTTCGATTTATGTCAACTGGTATATCATCTAATTATCATCACACAGAGTGCTTACTGTTTTGAGCGTCATTCTCGACTAACCCTCGAAATAGAACCATTAGCACTCTTGGTATTATATCACTACCTTCATTAATGGATCATCTCATCAAGCCCATTCTAACTCATGATTACATGTATCTTCTATAACACTCATGTTTCTTTACTCTCATGGGCAAATATATGGTTCTCATCTCAATTGATGTATATGTATTTCCCTTTAACCTTTTATAGCCTGTTAAACTAATCCATGATACGCCTCACCATTTTCATTACCAATTCCGATATTTCTCCAATCATGACTCCTCATTACAACTCTTTATGCATATATCCTTCTTTACTTTTAACATATCTGATATCAATCATCAAATTGAATCATGATCCATTAATTCTTAACACAATTTCTCGATACCTAATTGTTCACGTAGATCATCCAATTGCAAAATCATGATTATCCAGGACGGGTATGTTGGCTCTGATACTAACTCTTGAACTATCACTGATACTCTATACTCTCCTTCTAATCATAGTCTCTAACGACACTTATCCTAGAACCATTGCTACAAGGTATTATGCTAAGGGCTAACTCTAGATTAAAGCCTACTGCTCACATGTCCAACTAAGAAACACTTACAACTCACTAACAACACAGTCAACACTAATACAAAATACAGACAAAATTACAAGCCACTAATTACCATGCTTAACAAGAAATCCTCAAGGAATAGGAGCTCGAAGACTGAATTGAGGACAGAAGGTATCTTTACTGCTAGTAAAGAAAGAAGCGGTGGAACAAAGTCCTGGAATAACAGAAATAGATAAGTCTTGAGATGGTATTTTAAGAACCAATTTAAGATACAACCTGATAATCATACACGTCTATCCGAAATCATGACACTCAGAATCCTCGCCACGCCAGTAAGCATAGACGCGGTAAACGACAGGTTCCGTAACTAAGGTATGCAACCCTATAATCATGTCATCTAGAATCCTCGCCACGCCAACCGGTATGGCTGCGAGAAACTCTAAATCTCATAACTAAAGTATGTACATCCAAGTTAGGTTCCTACGTTCTCGTCACGGCAGCTAATATGGCTGCGATAAACTCTAGGTTCCATAACCAAAGTAGACGTTTTTACCTTTCTCACTGTCCTCATCAATATATGTCATCAGATGATACCGTAAATTTTAGTCCGTAAAATTCACCTCAATTTGAAATCAACTCAACAATGATACCAAGAATTAAAGTTAACAACTGGTCAACAAGAATCAACTCAAAATGATACCAAGAATTTAATTTAATAACTGCTCAACAAGAATCAAGTTCAGTGACAACAAGCGAGAGCGGACGGAAATAAGGAAATGATTTAAATTGGAAATTATAATAAGATTCTCAAGGGGTCGTCCTAGGAATCTCTCAAGAATTTGTGATTGAGTATCCTCTCTCATCCTAGTATCCTATGTCCTATATTCTATAGCAGGTACGCAGTAGTACAACTAAGACGTCGCACTACCACGACATCGCACAACTTGCGAAGTCTGACCTGCATGGGCCACCACTAAAACGTGTCACGACCCGCACCTGGTTTAGGGGCACGAATGCGTGGGTACGTCCAGCCTACGCCGCAGCATCGGCGGTAGAACGCTGTCTAGGTCGAGTACTATCTAACAATCTCACGCTAGTATCCAACTCCATAAGGAGACTCGGATGATACTATAAATTCTCAACAACATACTCAATCACAACTACAGCACGATAGGAATTTGAAGAAGTAAAAGAAAACAACACAAGTCTAAAGACAACATAATCATACCTGCAATCATTAACTTCCAATCCCCAAGTGTGTCGGAACCAGTCTACTAAGGTCACAGTCTGGAAAAATATTTTCCAGTCAGGAAGGAGCAAAGTACATCTCTAAATAGCAGTTCTATATAAATGACATAAGCTATGTAGCAGTTCTAGATGGAAATATACCAGATGCATGTATAGGTACGAGAATGTACAAGAAAGAAATATACTGGAAATACTGTAAGTAAATGCAGGAAGAAAAACAATATGTCAATGAGCAAGAAACCTATGACTAAGTGTGTGAGTACTAGCTTTAACATGTGATCGGCTTGGGACTAGTAAACTCATTACATGGGTTAGTAGGGCTAACCGATGTAACAGTGAGGAGGCATGCAAACTCATTACATGGGTTAGTAGGGCTAACCGATGTAACAGTGAGGAGACATGTAAATGGTCAGGCCGCACCCGACGTGAGATGTGGGGTGAGCTATGGTGCATATAAAGTTGGGTATGATCACATATCTACACTAAAGTACTCCCCAAACCCCCGACTGGTATAGTAGATCCAATCATGGTACGCTATGGCACGGGATTCCCTAGGAAGGTAGCAAATATCCCCGGGAATCAGTGTCTGTACATGCACAAGATATCAAGGAAACAAGTCTTGTACAAGTTACACCATGAATAAGGAATAACATCTCATGACGAGATCCGTGTATACCAATCCGTGTAACCAACGTGTCGGGAACATAGATATTTACACTAGATACAGTGAACATAGGAGATATCATAAATTAGAAACTAATCAGAGAATGTACTCGCCTTGGGTCCTTAGCTGGTAATTATTGATGTCCTGTTCCAGAGTATCCCCTGGGTAAACTAACAGTCCTATAAACATAACACAAGCAAAACCACATTTGCATCAGATGCTACACTAACACAGTCAAAAGTACTGGTCTCAGGGCCATGTCAGGCAGGGCACTAGTCAGCTAGGGTCAACTAGTAAATTTACCAATTGAATTAATACATATATATATAGTTATTCCAAAGTATACAAAATAGGTATAACTGTATGTACATAAGTGGAAATATATTTTATTTATGTGAAAATTATACATCACTCATATATATAAGCCAATATACATGTACCAAAATACATATATATATATTTAATGAAACACACACACTATACACCAAAATACGTTTATACATATATACTAATAAAACATTTTCATATATCATTTATATATATATATACATTAATACATACATATACTAAAGTATACATATACCAATATGTATATAGTACATATATACCAAAAATATGTTTATACTTACATATATATAGGTACACATATTTATACCAAAATATTAATTTAATATATATTTTACCAATATATAATTATACCAAAAATTACATACATATATAGGTTTGTACCTATACCAAAATATGTATACTATATACAAACAGAGAAAATACACTATACAGTTAATTATTGATAAAATAAATAATATACATTTATACATTTATACCAAAAATACGTATTTTTATTACATATATCCCATATAAAATATACTAAAATACGTATATCATATACGATATTAAAGATGTATTTGAAAATCATATATATATATACGTTATAAATAGAGAAAATATGTATATATATATATACAATTTATACTAAAATACGTATACAACATACGTACGCACACACATACACCCATACACACGTATTTATATTCATATACGTATATAAACATATACACATTCATACACGTATATATTTGAATTCATATATACGTATACAACTTACCATACATACGTATATACAATTTACCCATACATATAAGAAGGGGAAAGGAAGAAGAGGAGGGGGACTCACTGGGTCAGCCGGTGGCCGCTGGTCGGCTGGCCGGAGACTGGACTTGGATGCCGGAGATAATGTAACAGTGGTGGTTGAGGGAATGCAGTCGGGAAGTTGGCCGGGAAGAATGGTGGGTGAACAGCCGGGATGCTCGGAATGTTGGTGGTGGTGGAGGATCAGAGGGAGGCCGGACCGCTGGAGTAGTGGCGGAGGCGCCGTCGGCTCGACGGAGGCCGCGGGGATCTCACAAAGCCACGCTGTCGTGGCTGGCCGGAGACTGAGTTGCAGCGCCGGAGATGGGATGATGGCAGGGAGGAGGAGCTTGGGAGATCAGTCGAGGTGAGGAGAGCTGGCAATGGCGGCTCGAATCGTGTGGTGGTTAGGCGCCGTGGAGGATGGTCGGACAGGCAGGGAGGAGAGGCTCGACTTGCTGGCAGTGGTGGTTGTATCGGGTTGGCCGCCGGGCCGGAGTCGAGCTCGCAGTGTGGAGATGGAAGTCGACCGGATGGAGGTGGATGAGAGCTGATAGTGGGAGGCCGGACTGGGGTCGGCTCCTGAGGTGGTTGCAGTGGGAAGATGGTTTGGCCGGACGTCGGGCTGAGAGATGAAGGGAGAGCCGGAGTTGAATCGTGGATGAGGGAGTCGGGGATGTAGCTCAGTAGGGGCCGCCGGAGATGCACAGGTCGGTGGGGATGTGCAGCGGTGGCAGCAGCCGCGCAGCAGGCCGGGGTCGGCTGATGGTTGGCCGCCGGAGTTGGACTTCAGGTGGGGGTGGAAATACAGCAGGGAGGGTCGGGGTCTCGGTTGGCCGGGGTGAGCAGTGGCCGCCGGAAAATGGGGATCTCCGGGTGAACAGTAGGGGGGATGGTGAACAGTATTCCCCCCCCCCTTTTTGAATTTGAATTCAAAATAAAATAAGAAGAAGGAGAAGGAAGAAGGAGAAAAAGAAGAAGAAAAGAGAAGAAGAAGAGAAAGAAAAAATAAGAAATGGGGGCTACGGTTTGGGGAAGCTTGGGGGTGTGTTTTCCTAGGTTAAATTTTTGGGATTATGGCTTGATAGTACATTAAATAGTAAGAGGGTGTTAAATCAAGGGTTGTGATTGACCCCCTTTAAATGAGGGGTCCAGATTGGACATGGAGAATTTCTTCATGTGGGTGAGGGTGAGAGATTTAATTAAATTATTATTAGGCCCCCTCATTGTTTTAAACAATGGGGCGTTGACACAAAATGCCAATTTGCAAATTAGCCCCCTTAAATTTGGGTATTTGCACAAACACATGAAATGATGAAAATTTGGCGGGCGATTCGGGGTCCGATGTTTTGTAGGGTCAGGGGGCGCTGTGTGATCGGTATGGGCTCCATTTACAGGGCACTGGAATTAAATTAGGATTTTCAGAATTGGTTTAAATAGTATCCTCAATTTAATTAGAATTAAATGCAAGTTGTGTTCTAAAATTAATTAGGAGTACATGGGGCCAAAATCAGGTCAGGTCATCAATACCAATAGTGAAGAAGACTCAGAACAGAATATTACCCTAATTTGGGCCGCACGAAAAATAGGTCAAGATTGCCTCCAATTTTCGATTGGAACGCACAACTATACAAAAATAGAAATTTATTAAATAATGTCCGCGATGATTTTTGTGCGGCTAGAATTAAAGTACAGGGAGCATAATTATGAGTTACAAAAAATAGCAGAATGGAAGGCGGGCATGTCTAGGGCAAGATTGTGAAATTTGTTGGAAGACAAAAGTCTGGATGGTGCTCCAAATATCGAAGCAAATGCAATGCGCAAAAATATTAAATAAAATACAGTAATTAATTACAATCTCCAAATATTAAATAGCCATGATAAAATAATAAAAACCAGAATCCTATAATTCGGACAGGTGGTCATCTGTTGGGCTTCTAGGTCTAGTCTGCTAGCTAAAAATAAATGAATACTGCATCTAGTACTATATTTAATTACACATCACACAATTATTTAAATCAAATATACTATCAGGCAATTAATTAATTGTAACTACCACAATATTAAATATTAAAAAAAGTCGAGAATACCCCCTATTTTCGGAACGTGGTAGTGACACAACTGGGGAAAGATTATTACCGTCGGCTTTGGCGAAAGTTCATCCCCAACGTCAATCTGGATAACTTTGTCTTCAGTGGGAGGTTCTCTCTGCTCGAAGCGGAACTCCCATTGTGTATCCATTTGCTGAGCCCAAGCGTCATTCTCAAACAGTTCAGATTCTTGTTCGTCTGATTCGAAGGAATCTGTCACTACCATATTTGCTGATAATATTTGCTCGAGAGTGTGAGATGAGTAGGAGGGCGGTGAGCCGTCTTGAAAAGAGGAATAGATATCCTCGTTTGACTCAGAAATTGCAAGAAAGATGGCATACCCGAACCCGAAACGAGTTTATTGGTAGTGGAGATCGCCGAGCGGCGGTATTCATCTGCCTTTTTTGTAGTTGAGACCTGGTTACAGCTTCAAGTCGTAACCCATACTTTGCATGATCTTTAAAGCTTGCGGGCTGTACCTGTAAACTTGTATTTCACCAGCATTGTCATCGAAGGAATCTTCTTGTATAGTTCGTTCGTTGCGCATGCGGTCGAAGACTATTGAACGCTGACCGTTGCGGGCAGGTGGAACAATAAAGATAGAATCCTCATGTGGTCCATATGTCATGACGACATTGGATGATGAAGCTACTTCCCACACGTACGGATGATAGGAATCTATAGCTGACAAGAATTTTTGTGCTATAGATTCTATATTATCATGGGGAGAGGATCCCTGATTTGGAATCCGAGCGTCGATATACTGGAAAATGGGTCCTTTATTATTATCAGAAATTGCATTCCTGGTTTCATTTACATCACTTGGCTGCCTATTGCGCCGAAGGTTGATGACCAAGGGTGGAGGCTTCTGGTTCAAAGTGATCACTAGAGGATCACCCCCTTTCCCTGATCTGGTCTTGTTCAGGTGGATAGCCATAGGCTCTATGGCTTTTGGACGAGTAGTCCGTCCTTTCACCTGGATTGACAGAGGTTGCTTGGCAGAGGATTCTTCAGGCTCCCGGTGGGATTCTTTCTCTACTTTGGCTGACACCTCTTCCGTGCAGTCTTGAGAGTACAACACGGCATCAGAGTAGTATGATTCTACTCCTTTGAACGGGTTTAGGTTAGCAATCTCCATTCGTACTGTTCCTCGGACGTCTACATATTTAAAGCATTGATGTAGAGTCGAAGGAACGATGCTATGGTCGTGGATCCATGGTCTACCCAACAGAATATTATAGGACACCTCTGAATCAATAACGTAGCATGTAGCCACCGATCTGAGGTTGCCAATCTGGATCCTCAGGCGAATTTTCTCCAACGGCTTACTTCTTCCGGCGTTGAAACCCACGATTGTAGTGGTGGTGTAAGCCAATTCGCTGGTAGGAATCCTCAGCGGTCTGAGCAGACTATAAGGAATGATGCTGATCGAGGATCCCGGATCTATGTAAATTCGGTCGACCTCCATGGAACCGATGTACCCGGTGTAACAGAGGGGCCTGTCATGCCTGTTATATTTTAACAGCATGTCGTCTTGAGTAAAAGTGTTGTTTGGGACCACCTCCATTACACTGTGGCATTGAGGACACGTCACGGGTTCTTCGTCAGGGGACTTGAGCTGGGTCAAGCATGCGTCCGCCTGCATCAGTGCTTCACTCAGGGTTTGACGAGTGTCTTGAGAGAGCCTGAGCAGCTCGAAGATGGACAACCTGGCTGGTGTATTAGCCAGTTGGGCCAGGATGTCGAAGTTTGTATGGCTTTTCTAAACCTTTGTTTTGAATGTTTTTTACAGGTTTATCGAAGCGCACTTCTTTTTTTTTCCTCTTGTCCGCCGAAGTTGGTCTCGAAGGACCGGCCTCTGGTACGATGGGATTTGGTTCTGAAGGCTTGGCAGCTGAAGCATCTGCCGGTGCATCTTCCTGATGTCACGCCCCGATCTCCCGCAGGCAAATCGGCCGTTCCCGCTAGGCGGGAATCACCCTCGCCAGCGCTCCCGCGGAACGATCGCTTAACCCATCCGGGCGTGATGCCGCACGAGCGTGATCCACGCCCGTGCAAGGCCATGGTTCATTGGCTGGCGGCAAGAAACATAAAATGTGCCAAGTGGCTACAACTGTGGAATGAATGTACAGGCTATGGTCAGGCGATGTTCACAACTTATGTCTTGTATATGTGCTTCAGTCCCGGACGCACCGATGCAAGGCTTCAGAGGGAACTCCTGGCCTTAGCACGCACGAAGGAAGCGTCCGTACCGCACGAGGTTCTCCCGCACCCTGCATATCAAACTGGTAGATTATCAGTACATTAAATGCACTGGTGGGGAAGCTACTCGCCCGCTCGACAAATCCAAACACGTAATACAGATTCCGTGCACAACTATTAAGTTGTCTTTCTAGTTGCCTTAGGATCAGTTTCATGCAAACATTGAATAGCTTAACGTGTCGGGCAGTGCTCCATGCGATGTTTGAGGAAACACGGCGAGACTTACCAACTTACCATTTCTCCTTCCCTGTCCAAGGCAAACATGATTAATTCAAGCACGGTAAGTATAAACATTCAGGAAGCATAGCATATGCAAACATGAGAGTCGTTATGTTCAGATCGTTCAGGTGTTCAGTTCATTGATGCTATGCAATGACTCGCACGCGGATAGCCGCTAAGCGAGGATGACTTATCTATATGACGAAAGTCGCTGGCATAGCCATTATGGACGGGTTATGGTCTCGGGACTAAGAGCGATAGCAACATAGGTGGCGAGCCCCGCTACATAACACTCCGTCCGTGACTAACGACCATACAAACTCTTCCGCCCGGATCGGATCGGTCCCAGTGCCCCGGTGACCGTCCGCGAAAGCCAAAAATCCTTGTGCACAGGTTGTCCGCGACATACAGGTCAGGGTCTATCCAAATCCAAAGCTTGACATGATAATCATGGAACACACAAACTTATTTTGAACGAGCACATTGCTCCACGAGCTGGGATTCGAACAGTACAAACACAATCCTTGTTCAGATCCAAACATAGCATGATTATTATTCAAGCGTGATTCACATTCAAATATCCATTCTTGCTTGATGCATTCCCCTGGTTCGGGGATTTGCCTTGGGTGACCTAACGGTCCCGGATACTTGCAGGGTCAAATGCACAGAAGGACTATTTGATAGTCTTCTGGCTAAACAAGAATGCATGCACAACACAATAACGCTAGACGTTTGAAAGCAGACAAGCATACGTTTCTAAGGAATATAAGCAGGCACGTTGCTCGGACCCGAAGGTAAGCCGAGAGTTGAAACCGTTAAGGGACTTAGCATGCGAGGGTCTGAATATAAGCAGTATTTCAATTTCCATGTTCTAGCAAGCAATACAAGTTGGGATTATTCTCTTAGCTAGGTGCGTTGGATTTATTAGCATGCAGGGGGTAAATCACCTAGCGACTAGCATAAATATTCCAGATTTTATATGTGCTGGCTAAGCAAAGACAAGTTCACCGTAGCCACCCACCTTAGCGATGATTCGCCTCGGTAGAGTAATACGTCTGAGCGAGCCTCTGAAAGTCCAAGCCGGATTCCTGTAGGGGCAAGTCTGAATATCCTTTGCTTCTCCTTTGAGGCAAAGCGGGTCGGGACAACTACACGATTGCCGTTTGAGACGGCAGTCCGCTTGAACGGAACGGGGTGTTACATCCTACCCAACTTAAAAAAAGTCTCGTCCTCGAGACTTACTAAGGACAAGCAGTAATCTAGGATTGAGGCAATCCTAGACAAGTCGTTGCACTTGTTTATTTGGATCTTCACTTGCACAAGCGTCAAAATCAGCATATCGCTTAGACTGGATCGTGCGCACTTTCGAAGGGCCCCTCTAGCGTGAACACGTCAACCAGCTTAGTGATAGCGAAGTCTCAGCACTCGAGTTTCACCTTTTCTTAAGTCTTGGATGGTGCACTAGTTCAAGGCGTCCCTCGAATAGATGCATTCAACCAAACTTAGGGTTAGTGAAGATCGGACAAGCTACTAGCGATACTCTCAAGGGTTTGTACAGGTTGGCACAAAGGCCACTCGCAGCATACAACCAGACAAGCAATCATATCATTCAAAACGCACTTTGAAAGTATTTAGACTTATTGTTGGAACATCCCATCGAGGCATTGAGAGAGAGCATGCACATAACCCACGAACGAGCTTTCGAAACAGAGATATCGAATCGAAGTCCAAAGGCGTAGAAGCCAGGCTCTGATACCATTCTGTCATGCCCTGATCTCCCGCAGGTAAATCGGCCGTTCCCGCTAGGCGGGAATCACCCTCGCCAGCGCTCCCGCGGAACGATCGCTTAACCCATCCGGGCGTGATGCCGCACGAGCGTGATCCACGCCCGTGCAAGGCCATGGTTCATTGGCTGGCGGCAAGAGTTCTAAGCCACAGAGTCGCACAGATTGTCCGAGTGCAGCGGAGTCATGAACGCATAGGCGATCGGTAACAGGTTCACTGAGTCGACAAATATAGCGGAAGCATAGAAACACAAGTTGAAGTAAAGCAAGCTCTTTTATTGATATAAACTTGTGTTACAGGCGGCGTATAGCCGAGATTACAAGTCGCTCAAGCCTCTCTTATAGAAACATAAAACGTGCCAAGTGGATACAATTATGGAATGAATGTACAGGCGATGGTCAGGCGATGTTCACAACTTATGTCTTGTATATGTGCTTCAGTCCCGGATGCACCGATGCAAGGCTTGAGAGGGAACTCCTTGCCTTAGCACGCACGAAGGAGGCGTCCGCACCGTACGAGGTTCTCCCGCACCCTGTATATCAAACTGGTAGATTATCAGTACATTGAATGCACTGGTGGGGAAGCTACTCGCCCGCTCGACAAATCCAAACACGTAATACAGGTTTCGTGCACAACTATTAAGTTGTCTTTTTAGTTGCCTTAGGATCAGTTTCATGCAAACATTGAATAGCTTAACGTGTCGGGCAGTGCGCCGTGCGATGTTTGAGGAAACACGGCGAGACTTACCAACATACCATTTCTCCTTCCCTGTCCAAGGCAAACATGATTAATTCAAGCACGGTAAGTATAAACATTCAGGAAGCATAGCATATGCAAACATGAGAGTCGTTATGTTCAGATCGTTCAGGTGTTCAGTTCATTGATGCTATGCAATGACTAGCACGCGGATAGCCGCTAAGCGAGGATGACTTATCTATATGACAAAAGTCGCTGGCATAGCCATTATGGACGGGTTATGGTCTCGGGACTAAGAGCGATAGCAACGCAGGTGGTGAGCCCCGCTACATAACACTCCGTCCGTGACTAACGACCATACAAACTCTTCCGCCCAGATCGGATCGGTCCCAGTGCCCCGGTGACCGTTCGCGGAAGCCAAAAATCCTTGTGCACAGGTTATCCGCGACATGCAGGTCAGGGTCTATCCAAATCCAAAGCTTGACATGATAATCATGGAACACACAAACTTATTCTGAACGAGCACATTGCTCCATGAGCTGGGATTCGAACAGTACAAACACAATCCTCGTTCAGATCCAAACATGGCATGATTATCATTCAAGCGTGATTCACATTCAAATATCTATTCTTGCTTGATGCATTCCCCTGGTTCAGGGATTTGCCTTGGGTGACCTAACGGTCCCGGATACTTGCAGGTTCAAATGCACAGAAGGACTATTTGATAGTCTTCTGGCTAAACAAGAATGCATGCACAACACAATAATGCTAGACGTTTGAAAGCAGACAAGCATACGTTTCTAAGGAATATAAGCAGGCACGTTGCTCGGACCCGAAGGTAAGCTGAGAGTTGAAACCGTTAAGGGACTTAGCATGCGAGGGTCTGAATATAAGCAGTATTTCAATTTCCATGTTCTAGCAAGCAATACAAGTTGGGATTATTCCCTTAGCTAGGTGCGTTGGATTTATTAGCATACAGGGGGTAAATCACCTAGCGACTAGGATAAATATTCCAGATTTTATATGTGCTGGCTAAGCAAAGACAAGTTCACCGTAGCCACCCACCTTAGCGATGATTCGCCTCGGTAGAGTAATACGTCTGAGCGAGCCTCTGAAAGTCCAAGCCGGATTCCTGTAGGGGCAAGTCTGGATATCCTTTGCTTCTCCTTTGAGGCAAAACGGGTCGGGACAACTGCACGATTGCCGTTTGAGACGGCAGTCCGCTTGAGCGGAACGGGGTGTTACACCTGACTCGTCCCGTAGTCCTTGAGGTAAGCCTTCCCTGAATGGGTTACCGTAGCCACAACCTTATCTTCGTCTGATGTCGAAGAAGTCGCAACCATATGGCATGGTTTGCGTTTGGAGTTCTTTCTAGACTTAGCCTTAGTAGCATTAGTCTCTTTCTTGAGCTCCGACACCAAATCTGGGTGAACCCACATAATCTCGCCTTGCTGGGTAGTTAGGGGTAGCAGGTCATCACTTTGTCCCCTAGCCGGAGGGAGATTGACGATGTTCATCGTTGTCCGGGAAATAGGTGTAACACTGTCCGGGACTTTTTGGGGAGGCAGATTGCCAAATTGCAGAGAGATCATGTTGGCCGTTACCGTCTTCTCGCTGTTGCGCAGAGTTATGGCCTTAGCATCGATCAGCTCTTGGATCTTCCTTTTCAGTATATAATACACCTTCGTGGGGTGGTGTATGTACCTGTGGAAGATGCAGTACTTGGGGTTGTTGGTACTGCCGGCCTCGTTGGGCCGTCTCACCTCAGGAAGGGTAATCTTGTCGCTTTTGATAAGACATTCGAATATGTTTGGAATATCGTCATCGTCGAAAGAGTACACTTCAAGGGGCCTGGAAGTTCCAGGTTTCGTCTGCGTGGTAGCCCTCGTCTTTTGCCTGGACGTATTGATCGCCAGGTCTTCTTTACCCTTGGTACCGCGAGGGTGGTCGATGTTGGAGGATGACCTCTTGCCTTTATCAGAGGCCGAGATCATGATGCCATTATCGCGCGCCTTCTGACTATTATCCTCCGTAGCTACCGTTGAGATGATGAACGAGGGCCAATCACGGAACTGATATGGTCCTGTGAACACCGAGATCACGGGGAGAAGGTTCTTCCTGCAGATGTCTACCAATGCTGAGTCTGGGACTCCTGGAGGCATTTGTAGAGTGGCTTGACGAAAACGTTCGATGAAAGTGCGAACATTTTCTTTTTTCCTCTGCTTGACTTCGATGAGAGAGGACATAGACATGTCCATCCCTCCCTTATAGAATCGCGTGAAGAATAAAGCCTTGAAGTCTTCAAAGGAAGCAATGCAGTTGTCCGCCAGGCTGCGATACCACTGGTAAGCTACTCCCGAGAGACAGCCCTTGAACACCCGAGTGAGGAGGGCGTCGTTCCCTTGTAACAATACCGTCATCATGCTGAAGTAGTTCATGTACTGACTTGGTGATGTTTTTCCCTCGAACAGAGCCATAGTCTGTGGTTTGTATCTAGGAGGAAAAGGGACCTCTTCCCAGATAGCCGGGTAGGGTTGGTTGATTCCCAATTTCTTCAGTTGATCTTTGTGCTTCAGGGCGTCAAATTGGGCCTTCAACTCCCGTACTGCCTGCATCAGATCTTCAGCCGGTAGCGGGACCACGGAGTGATGAGGAACTGATTGTATCGCGACTCCGACAGGAGGTAATACATTCTTCGAGTGAGGAGGCGGAGGAACTGATGAATCCTGGTCTAGAGCAGGCTCTTCGATCGTATTAGACGATGGTAAGTCCACCCCCACACGTATCTGAGTTGGAGGGCCCGATGCTTGAGCTACGATAGCTGCGTGTTGAGTCAGCATCATCTGGTGCATGTTCTCCATCATGGATTGTATCTCCTTTAGAGACGTCTCCAGTATAGTGATGCGTTACTTAGCATTTCCGGATGGGGAAGCTTCCTCGCGCTCATCTTTAATGGCATAAACTCCCATCTCCCTGGGTGTTATTGAAAGATTAGTTTAGGTCGCTGTAGAAGTCGACCCTATACTTTCGGCATCTGATTCGGGAGACTGGCGACCCCCAGTATCGAAATCAGAAGAGCATGAAGCCGGTTGTCGCGACCTCGAACGAGTATTTTGGAACACCCCAGCTTCGGTGTTCCTAAGGAGCATGTTAAATCTCCTTCGGCTCGGAGTTCTAGAGGGCTGACGTCTTGAGTCCGACCTTCCTCCAGGTATATGTGAAGCCATGTTCACAGATGCAAGCGTGTGCTTTTCTCCCTGGAAAGATGGAGAGTAGCTCAACAGGTCAAAAACTGACTGTTTTGCTTCCGAACAACAATAATTAATTACAATCCTATGACCATTACAACGGTGCTTACTAGGAGGCGTAATAGACATGCTGGAAGATCCCCTCTCCTTGCATTTCTGGATTAGATGCTTGCGCAGGTCAGGAGGAGTCGCAGAAGAAGAAGGTGGCTTGTTCCTTCTGTTCACAACAGTGGGCACACGGATGTTGGACAATCCCCGAGGAGGGTGCCTTACCGCAACTGGAGTCTTCTTTACGCTTAGGGACTTTGCCTGGCGTAGTTTGGAGCTCTGCTCTGGTTGGCATAAAGTTGAGGATGTCCTCAGTCGGCCATCAGCTTCTCGAGTAATTCGGAGGGCGGGCAGATTGTTCCTTTGCTGGTGTAAAGGCCGAGAAGTTGAGTAGTCCACCGTTTGCTTTCCCCTGTGTAGATTGCAGGGATCATCTGCTTTTCTGCGGAAGGCAGATGCATTTTTATGCGCGGAGCGCGTTTGGTATTCCTGATTTGGCGCTGAGGCATTACCAAAAATTTTGTCTATTCCGCCAGGGACGGAAGACTGAATTTTACGTACAGAGCGCGGATTATACTTCTTGACTAGCGCTGAGACATTGTCCGAAGTTTCGTCTGTTCTGCCAGGGACGGGAGACTGAATTTTACGCGTAAAGCGCAGATTATACTACTGGGTTAGCGCTGAGGCATTGCCAGAAGTTTTGTCGGCCCTATCAAAGACAGGCGACTGAATTTTACGCGCAAGGCACGAATTATACTTCTGGGTTAGCGCTGAGGCATTGCCAGAAGTTTTGTCGATCCTGCCAGAGATAAGCGACTGAATTTTATGCGCAAGGCGCGGAGGGAGCAATGCTACAACCTTATTGGTCGGAGAGATCGGAGAGATCAGAGAGATCGGAGTGATCGAAGAGTCTATAGGAATGGTAGAGGATGTCTTGGGCATCCAGACCTTGTGTAGCTTCCTGTTATTTTGGACAGAGAGAGAGTGAGAGATACCCCTTGTTCGGAGCATATCTTCGTAGGCAGACTGGTCGAACTGGATGACCAGTGTCTTCTTCATGGATCCCACGGATACCATATCGTGTTGAGCAATAGCTTCCTCATCAGAAGAGAAAGATGTCCCCAGCAGAGTCGCCATCTTGTTTCGGATAGAAAATAAATGAAAGAATCGTTAAGAAACAATGGGTTCTTTATTACGAAAGAAAACCCTTTTCTTCTTTGGTTTACAAACAAGCTTGTACAATGTTGATCCTATACGAGGATGTGAGAGTACAATTTATTTAATCTGGATAAATATTGCTATGGGTGTCTGATCTGCAGTCGATCACTTTAGCCCTTGGACCACACGATGATGAAGAAGTGCCGTAGAAGACGGAGAACAGCTTCGAGGGTTGTGAAAGAGGATGGATGCACGATGCCAAAGTCGTCGATCACTACTCTTCGCCTGAGCTCCAGATTCTTCTCTCTCTCTTGACCATTCTCTCTCCTTTTGATCTTCAAATTCTCGACCTCGGATCTGATATTGGATTTCTTGACCAGTTTTCCGACCTCCAATTTCTTTGACCCTTTTCTCCCATTTTCTCTCATTTTTTCCTCTCTTTTTTTCTCCTTTCTCCTCTGTTGATAGAGGTCTCTATTATAGAGTTTTAGTGACAGTGACCACTTAGTCGGTGTAAAAACTGAGTAGTGGACAATACAGCATTCTTTTACACGATGGTTTAAAATAACCAATGCCTGCGTATAGATGATCTTTTGAATAAGCGTGTGACGTGGGTCCGACTAAGGGACAAAACGCGTATAACCGCTGCGAAGATCACGACGTAGAAGCCACGTAGGTAGTTATCCCTTGTGTAGAAGAGGTTGGCGTAGAAGCCAATGACTGTCACCATGGCGAAGAAGCTAAATAGTTATCAAACCGGCATAGAAGCCGAATGGGCGTAGAAGCCGAAGAGGCGTAGAAGCCGAGGAGGCGTAGAAGCCAAATAGGCATAGAAGCCGAGTGGTCATAGAGGTCGAGTAGGCACAGAAGGCCGAATGGGCATAGAAGCCGAGCAGGCACAGAAGCTGAATGGGCGTAGAAGCCGTTGCGTAGCGTGCCAGAGTGATGATATGGACGTCTTAGCCAGAATTATGGCTCTTGGAGATATAATCGAATCTCTTGCATTAAATGCAGAGATCTGCCCCCATCCTGTGCATTAAATGCAGATGCTTATCTTTAAGATTTACCATCATTCCGTGTATTAAAATACAGATACGCGCCTCGAATCCTGTACGAAGAGCAACTGCTGACGTGGCAGTCTGTTTGTCTTCTGCGGAGCGTAAGGAGCTCACGTCTGCTTGTGTAGAACTGGGCAGCATATTTCCTTATATGCGTAAGAGAAGCCTACGCAAAGGGGATGTCACTAAACGACGGTTCGGTAACATTTAATTAAATCTCCTGCATTAAATGCGGAGATCCGCCATCATCCTGCGCATTAAATGTAGAGGCATGTTTTGTAGGTCTGCCACCCTTCTGTGCACCAAACGCAGAGACGTGCCTCGGGCATCTGTCAGTATTCGGCGCTTTAAATGCAGAGACGTGCCTCGAGCCTTGTACGGAGTGCAGCTTTTGACGTGGCAGGCGGTTTGTCTTTTGTGGAGCGTAAGGAGCTCACGTCTGCCTGTGTAAAACTAGGCCGTGCATTCCTTTGTATACGTACGAGCGGTTTACACAAAGGAAATGGCAGTAAATGACAGCCTGGGTTGTAGTATCGTGCCATCATCATTGTCACGCCCCGGACCTGCCCAGGCCGCTGCTCCGCCCTGCCCCGTCCCGTACGGCCGGGATTAACGAACCGGGCATGAATTACCGTGCCTCGGTGCGCCGGACGCGAATCACCTCGCCCGTCCCGCGGGTGCGAGGGAGGAAGGGAGCTAAGCGAATGCCCCGTTCGAGCTTTCGGGGGACGTGATGCCACACGGACCTGGGGTTGCGCCCGTACAAGGCCAATCATTTAAGTTGATAGTTGGCTATCATCGCATCAATCGAGTAAGCAGTAGAAAGGGACTTATTGCAATGCAATGCATTTAGCCAACTGAGTGTCCGGGACAATCGAGGCAACTTGGGTTTCCTTTAGCAAAGGCACACGTTCGTTCCATACATTATGCACCCTTATACGATAGCATTCTCGGGGCAACAATCGAAACCAGGATTCCGGGTCTTGGGGACTGTGGCACTCCTATCTCTCCCTTGGACGATCCAGTACCTGCAAGCAAGTAAACTGTTGGTGGGTCAGCACTTTATACAAGTACTAGTGAGATAAATCAACTGAACAGAAACAAGCATTCACTCAAACAAATACTAAGTAATCATGTTATAAAATATTACATTAATAGTGATCTTTCTAGTTTTACCTAGGTTCGTTTCATGCAGTTGTAGCAGAGTCATATTACATTGTTTGGAAACATGTTTGGAAATAGAGTTTCATATTGAATATGCAAGCAAGCAAACCGTTCATGTTCCATGGTGTGCGCAGCGTGTTTCGTGCGACTCTAGGGTCAGATGCAAATCTAGACACACAATGCACATCTTAGGGGCAGTCATCTATCCAAGCCAACACAATGACTTAGCTATATACAGGACGGTCCCCGAGTATCTCAGGATTGGCAGCTGGTGGTACAGCATACCAATGACTTATTTCTCTGATGCTAATGGCAGCTGTGACCCATGGTGGATATGACGCATGCAGTTCAGCTCTCCACCAAAAGCCATTGTCCGACCGCGTGCGAATGCATGGAATACTATCAAATAAACTCTAGTATGCAGACGAGATGAACCATCAGAATATAATCGTTGTTGCGGGGCAATCCGACTTATCACTTGAACACGTTCAGGCACAGTATGGTTCTCTCAAAGCATAGACGATAGTGAACATGTTCATGCACTCTAGGCAAGCGATTCAGGATTCTCGTTAAGCAGACATTGTTTCAAAGACAAGCTAGGTGAGTTTGTTCATTAACATACAAGACAGGTTCTATCATTCTCTTATGAAAATATTGCAAGCAAAAACTCAGGTTATTATTAAGGCGTGCAAGAATCAGAGAACGAAGTTTTGCCCACTTACCTGATACATAACGCCGACGCGGAGCGGGGCATTACATACTTACCAACCAACAAAAAGTTTCGTCCTCGAAACTTCAAGGATAAACTTCTCGATATTCCGAGCAGCGATAGTGCTGTCCCTCGCCGTACTCAATCGAAACAGTCAAGCAATTCAAGTTCAGGAAACATTTTGTACTTTGAGAATATCTATGGACTTATTGTATGGAACGCTCTATTGCAATACCATATCGACTAAGAGTCATAGCAACAGTTTTGGGCCAGAGAATCGATTCCGCTCTGATACCATTTTGTCATGCCCCGGAACAACCCAGGCCGTCGCTCCGCCCTGCCCCGCCCCGTACGGCCGGGATTAACGAACCGGGCACGAATCACCGTGCCTCGGCGCGCCGGACGCGAATCACCGTGCCCGTCCCGCTGGTGCGAGTGAGGAAGGGAGCTAAGTGAATGGCCCGTTCGAGCTTTCGGGGGATGTGATACCGCACGAGCCTGGGGTTGCGCCCGTACAAGGCCAATCATTTAAGTTGATGGTTGACTATTATCACATCAATCGAGTAAGCAGCGAAAAGGGACTTGTTGCAATACAATGCATTTAGCCAACTGAGTGTCCGGGACAATCGAGGCAATTTGGGTTTCCTTTAGCAAAGGCACACGTTCGTTCCATACATTATGTCCCCTTATACGATAGCATTCTCGGGGCAACAATCGAAACCAGGATTCCTGGTCTTGGGGACTATGGCACACCTATCGCTCCCTCAGACGATCCAGTACCTGCAAGCAAGTAAACTGTTGGTGGGTCAGCACTTTATACAAGTACTGGTGAAATCAATCAACTGAACAGAAACAAGCATTCACTCAAACCAACACTAAGTAATCATGTTATAAAATATTACATTACTAGTGATCTTTCTAGTTTTACCTAGGTTCGTTTCATGCAGTTGTAGCAGAGTCATATTACATTGTTTGGAAACATATTTGGAAATAAAGTTTCATATTGAATATGCAAGCAAGCAAACCGTTCATGTTCCAGGGTGTGCATAGCGTGTCTCGTGTGACTCCAGGGTCAGATGCAAAGTTAGACACACAATGCACATCTTAGGGGCAGTCATCTATCCAAGCCAACACAATGACTTACCTATATGCAGGATGGTCCCCTAGTATCTCAGGATCGGCAGCTGGTGGTACAACATACCAATGACTCATTTCTCTGATGCTAATGGCAGCTGTGACCCATGGTGGCTATGACGCATGCAGTTCAGCTCTCCACCAAAAGCCATTGTCCGACCGCGTGCGAATGCATGGAACACTATCAAATAAACTCTAGTATACAGACGAGACGAACCATCAGAATACAATCATTGTTGCGGGGTAATCCAACTTATCATTTGAACACGTTCAGGCACAGTATGGTTCTCTCGAAGCATAGACGATAGTGAACATGTTCATGCACTCTAGGTAAGCGATTCAGGATTTTCGTTAAGCAGACATTGTTTTGAAGACAAGCTAGGTGAGTTTGTTCATTAACATGCAAGGCAGGTTCTATCATTCTCTTATGAAAATATTGCAAGCAAAAACTCAGGTTATTATTAAGGCGTACAAGAATCAAAGAACGAAGTTCTGCCCTCTCACCTGATACATAACGTCGACGCAGAGCGGGGCATTACAATCATAGCCATCGCCTGGGTAATCGAGCAGTACTCTTTGTCAGAAGCCCAGACGTCAGGTTCATTGCAGGATCTGACAGGATCTGAATATGTGTAGCTTTGACACGTCTGATTCTTTACGTCGACTCTGTTTAGAAAGAGTGCTAGGTCCTGTCCTGTCTTTTATGCATAACTAGGGATATGTAGAAAGCCGCTTAGCATTCGAGTGTTCGAACTGTCCTGCTGTTTAGGAGTGAGGAACCGCGTAAAATTCTGAACTGTTACTTCTGATAGACAGAATTCTTTGTTCAAACATCATCTTCAAGAATGATTTCTCGAAAATCCCTTGGAATAGGGCGAGAAATGGCTGTCAAAAACTGAGCTGCCGTCTTGAATTGTAGATGACATATTCAGACTGGAGTCTGGATGAACTTCGAATCGACCCACGGAGAAGAGTAATTCTTAATTTTGAACTCCGTATGCTTTGGGTACTTGGGATATCTTGAGGTCAAGAAGGAGTATCTTCTGTGTGAACTCCTGTAATTGACCTCCTTCGATAACTGTTCAGATGTACTGTACTGGCCAGCACGTCTTTCAGATGTGCGGAAAGTCATAGAGCGTGAAATCATATGTTTGCAGCCTCTGAGCGTAAACTAAACACCACCGAGCATGAAATCATAGACTTGTAGTTCTTGAGCATGAAGTCGTAGGTTTGTAGCCTCTCGAGCATAAAAGCTACCGAGCACAAAGGCTTCCGGGCGTAAAACCATAGACTTATAGCTTGTGAACGTAAAACCATAGATTTGTAGCTGTCGAGCGTAAAAGCTCCTTAGCGTAGAACTGTAGATTTGTAGCTGTGAAAAGGAAATCTTCCAAGCGTGAAACTATGGATCTGTTGCCTCTGAGCGTAAACTAAACGCCACCGAGTGTGAGACCATAGATTTGTAGCTGCTGAGCGTAAAGTCATAGGTTTGTAGCCTCTCGAGCATAAAAGCTACCGAGCACAAAGGCATCTGGGCATAAAATCATAGACTTATAGCCTGTGAGCGTAAAACTGTAGATCTGTAGCTGTTGAGTGTAGAAAGCTCCTTAGCGTAAGGACCACGAATCTGCTTTGCACGAATTTTTTTTCGAATTCGCTGACTGTTCGCCTTCTCTGAGTAATAGGCTGACGTTATACCCAATCATAACCGAATATTAATTTAGGAGATTTGGTTCGGGATCCGAACTCTATATATACCCCAAGCTTCTGAGAGAAAAACTTTTCATCCATCTTCTGCGAAAGAAAGCCTTCGACTGTTCGAGTTCTTCTTCGTTTCCTCTCCGAGTCTTGAAAGTTTCCAGTAATGGCCTCGAAGCAAGCTTCCTCCACTAAGGGAAAGAAGGTTGACTCTTCTTCTCGTTCTTCTGCTCAAGTGAGAGCATCTTCGGGCGGGCAAGGCGAACTTCATTCTGAGCGAAGTATCCCGCCGACGAGCAGTGCACCCGGCCTCAAAGGTAGAGCTTTTGGGACGAGAAAGAACGACTAAAAATCCTTCGGACACGTTGTACGTGACCGCGCTAGGTCATCTTTTGTGCTGATAGCCTCTTTGAGGAAGATGATGCACAGAGACGTTTTATCTTTTACGCCCACATTTCTAATGTGTCAGCGTAAAAACTCCATATTTTTGCAGTTTGAGCGTAAAAGCTTTGACTGTCGAAAACTTGGTGTATACTATAAAATTTGATCTTTACGCTTCGTGGATGAAAGTTTCGGCGTAGCAACTCAAATTTTGGCAGTCTGGCGTAAAGCACAGACTGTATACCGCCAACTTGAATCTTACGCTTCTGGATGAAAACTCCGGCGTAAATAATCAAGTTTGTATAGTCTCGGCGTATAGCATAGACTGTTGCCTTTTGGCATATGCTGCAAGATCTGTAATGCCTAGTTACAGGAACTGATGTGTTTCCCTTGTACTTTTGAAGTTAACTTGCATGAGTCCCCGCTTGCTGAAGTGATGGGTTCTGCCGTCGGGATGTTACACTCCAACTATCTGGAGGATCTGTCGCATGTGACATTTCCTATCTCCGGGCCCCAGTATCCCGAAGGAAGGGAAATTTTGATATCGGCTCAGGGCGAGCGAATTCTGCTGAAATTGATCAATGGAGAGCCCCTGACGTACATAGATGGGGACCAGTACCTAAAGTCGGACTTCCTCTTCGGGGACATGATTGATAAGCAGTCCCAGACGAAGCCCAAGAGAGAACTCTAGGTTTTCCCTGCCAAGGGTTTGGTTTTGTATCTACCTATGATGCCGAGAGACTATCCCATCTCGGCCTTCTTCCATGCTACGCATCCCAGGAGGATGTCGTGGACGTTGACTCCCGATCTTCACGGTAGGCCGGGGCAGATCTTTCATCTGAAAGGAGCTGACCAGGGGTTGTTTGTCAGTCGCCCTACCGGCTCTGTGACGGTGTTCAGGGGACTGTACCCGGGCAGTGTCCCGAGCGAAGACAGCTTAGTGATCCAGCCGGTTCAATTATCGACTTTCTGTAATGATTTCATAGAGCACGGGGGAGTATACCCTAAGGTGAACCCTCGGTGCGGCGGGTGGATCACCCCTACGAATCTTCGATGGGCTCATTTAGTTGATTGGGCCCTGAAGTATTTTCAGACCGAGTTGGAGAATATTTGTCTGTTTGCAGCTGTGAGTGCCACCGGCGTTGGGTTACCTCCTAACCCTAACCTATTTCTGGCACTGATGGAGCGATATATTTTGCTCACTGGGACTTTTGCCACTCCACTGGGGGAGTTGGGATTGGCTCTTCATGAGATGGCAGAGATCTCGAGACTGCCGATGGGGGATACTCCGTATGAAGAGTATGTTCCTACGAACCGGGAGCTGGGGGATTCAGACCCTCGGGTAGTGGAAGTGTACCAGGAGCTGATGTGCCACTACCTCGCTTGCACCGCCTTTTATGGTGAGCCCTCAGATTTGGCTCACATCAACAAATGGATGTCTTATCTCTTCTTTCACCGTTCCAGGACTGCTAAGCCGGAGAAGGTATTTGAGGGCAAGGATCTGCCTATGAATCCTCTGAGCATGCTTAATGCTCAGGTAGTTGACGATCTCATGGTAGATGCTGGTGCTCCGGACAGGCTCTTCGACGAAGGGACGGGAAAGTATCCTGTAGGCACTAAGGCCTATAGTTATTTGAGGCGTTGTCGCAGGCCTCTGTTCAGGGAAGCTCAACTGGCTGGCTTCCTCTCCATATGGCTGTGCCGAGTAGTAGTGCCCGGCATCGCATCTGCGGACCGCATTCACCACAACATGCTATGGCCTGCAGTGCGTCTGGTGTTCGGGGCAAGACTGGGCTTGCTCCCTGCCATGGTATGTCGTATACAAGCTGGCCTGAGGGCCATGACTGACGGGATGCTCGCCGATGAAACTTGGCGTAATAGCTTTCCCAGGATAGAATTACCATACCTGTATTTGATGGGATGGTTAATTCTCCATAACCCCAGGGTTATGTCTTCCGGGTCTGGCAGTAGCTCGGGGGCTAGCTTCTTGTTGAACTACCGGAAGTCTTCTTGGAATGTGAACACCGTTATAGACTGTCGACGGGTGCTGAGCTTCAGTCACAGCTGGAAGCTTTTCTGCACTGTCCCCTCTGTATATCGTAATCAATCGGGGATTAGGCTTGAGGATTCAGGTAGAGAGAAGACCAATATCTTCCCTGAAGCTTTTAATTGGTTGGTCTGCATTAGACCTTTCCATTTACTGTACAGAAGTAAAGACTATTGTTTCTTGGAGCCTTACCTGCCTATTCGGTTTGCCAGGCAGTTTCGGTATGATCAGTTGTACGTGGGCAACGCCGTCACTAGCTTCCGGTCCAGGGGTAGACTCATTGATGGAGCGAGAGGCTGGCGTTACTTCCTCATGGGTTGTACTGGAGTAATTTTCACTATGCCGGTCATTACCCTCTCCACGGAGCTGTGCATCCTACACTCGTATGCCCAGTTCTATGTGGCAACGAACACCTTCCATCGTGATTTTGATATGCATAGAAGTTTTAGGGTGCCGTCTTCCAAGTCTGGGGGAAGAGTTGAAGTCCCCTTGGTTTCTTCCGACGAGGGTGAGGAATCCGTCACTCCAGATGAGCCTCTATTGGCGGTGTCGAGGGGTGAAGTACCTCTGCCTGCAGGGGTTTTGGTGATCCCCGGGAAGCGAAGGGCTCCTGCTCCGAAGGAAACTTCTCCTCGTCAGAGAAAGAAGAAGACGGTTGTTCGTCCTCTCCGGATTCCTAGCGTTGAGGCTCCTGGAAGTGGGGCTACATCTCCCCATGTCGGGGATAATTCTTCGATTGGGGGTTCCTCGCCTTTTAGAGAGGGACCCTTTAATGTTCCGGCTAGGGGGGCCGGAGAATCTCTGCTGGAGGCTGCCGTCGCTGCTACTGCTTCAGGTAGTGGAACGAGGTCGTCTCCGAGGTCGAGCATAACAAGGCTCCGTATACCTTTAGCTGGATCGGCATTGGGAGGGACCCCTGCCGTGCCTGTGAGCGCACCTGGCGAGATTCCAGCTGATGAGCCTCGGTTGGAGTTTGACGAGGACCTGGAAGACTATTTGCCAGTGTCAGTTAGCAGACCCCTTTCTCCATGTATAACAGCTTTCCTAGCATCATTAAGAAATAATTTAGCTGTACAGGCTGCAGATGTGACATATATGTCGTCGACCATGGGTAAATGTCGCCTTCACGCCTCTTTTTTTTAGGAAAATCAATATTATGTTGATATTAACTTCCTTTTGTCTTTTTTTTCCAGGGGAAGATCTTTTCGGGGAGGGCAGTGTAGATGCGCCCTTCGGCTCTATGTTAGGTCCTAGCGGCGACACGAAGGTACCTGAGTTTGAAGAGGAAACATCTTCGGGCGTCGGCTTGCCTGTCGCAGAGATTCTGACATCTCAGGAGGAGGACGAGCCTATCATTGCGACAATGCCTCTTTTGAGTAAGTCGGTCACTTCGTTCGGTGTTGGCGCTTCTTCTTTCGTCGTACCGCCTGTTGAGGCGACGGCCGTGGCAACATCGTCTGCGGTTGTTCTTGGAGGGGAACTCGCCAATATCGAGGCTACTCCCGGCGTCAATTCGGATCTAGTTGCACTGACCGAGCAGTACACTGGCATCTTCTATACCACTTTGAAAACGTTAATATCAATGGTGTTGGCGAAGAATTTGGGCTTTGCGTCGCTGAAGAGGTCCTCTCGCTTTTCGATAGAGGCGATCAGGGAATTCGGTGAGACTGGGGTAGCTGACACCCTGGAGGCGATGGTAATGGTCTAGAGCAGCCCATTAATGAATATTTGCAGCTAGCTCGAGGCAATGTTGAAGCTCTGGTCCAGGCCAGATACGACTCCTTGACCGCGCATCTTGCTGAAAAGATGGAAGGTCTGAATAAATTCATCCAGACTAATCAGCAGGAGATGGATGAAGGAAAAGTTATCTTGGAGGAGACTATTGCTCTTCAAACGAAGTGCCAGGCCGAGCATGACGGCAACGTAGCGAGGGTCCATAAACTGGAGACCAAGCTTGCTCAGGCAAAGGAGTGGGCTTCTCAGTCGTCAGAAGGCCTAGATGTGGTGAATGGCCGACTGGTCACAGAACAACAAAACTTGGCGAGTGCAGGAGTCGCCCGTGCTGGTTTCCTTTGGGCTAGAGCCGAACTGTCCCTCCTGCTAGATGACGAGGCACGGCTGGAGCGGGTCCGCACTGATGTCTTGGATTCCAGGGCTGAGAAGATGGTCGTACTGGCACGACAGCTTCGCGACCTGACCGCTCCCCATTCATGATGTACTTTTGCTTTTCAATATACTTCCACTCTTTTTTTCTTTGGGAATAATAAAGAGACTTTTCATCTGACTTTGTGGACCCATCATTTCGGAATGTAAATGACAGGTTTGGGTGAGAGTCATATCAGAGGTAATATGGACCTGATAGGATCTCGGTAAGCTTTAGCAGGGCATATCTATTCAGAGGTCATATGGACATGATAGAATATGCTTTAACAGGACATATCTATTCAGAGGTTATATGGACATGATAGAATATGCTTGACTAAAGTTTGGACACAAAACACTATCAGAGGTAGTATGGACGTGATAGGTCTGGACGTTCCAAATTAGTTAAACATATCTATTCAGAGGTAATATGAACATGATAGAATATGTTATGAGAGGACACACCTATTCAGAGGTTATATGGATATGATAGGATATGCTCCAACTAGTTTTATTTTGGAAGTAGTTTTGTCAGAATGAGGTTTTCGCCATATTCCACTTGAGCAGAGGAGGTTAAGCATAGTACCTTTTCAGGAATTTGCCATTGATAGGAGCCATTAACAGGTCTCCATTAGGCTGGGCTAACCTGTAAGCGCCGTTTGAGAACGTTGTCTCGATCACGTAAGGGCCTTCCCATTTGGGCTGGAATTTGCCCTTACTCCTGTGAGTAAGAATCATCGGCCTTCTTAAGAATCATCGGCCTTCTTACGGCTAAGACTAGCTCGCCGACTTTGAATACTCTTTCCTTTACTTTTTGATTAAAAGTTTTGAAAATACGTGCTTGGTAGAGCGCGATGCGCTGTTGAGCTTGGAGGCGTTTCTCGTCTAATCCTTCTAGCTCTTTGAAGCCTTAACAGGTCATTCTTTTCTTGAGTCAACTCATTAGCCATAGCTATCCTGAGTGACGGAGTTTAAATTTCGATAGGAAGAACTGCTTCACTCTCGTAGACCAATGAGAATGGTGTGCAACCTGTCGGTGCTCGGACCATTGTACGGTATGCCCAGAGATATTCTCCCAGCTTCTCGTTCCAATCTCTCTTGTTCGAAGAGACAAACTTCTTTAAGAGCTTGATAATGGTTTTGTTGAAGGCTTCCGCTAAACCATTAGCAGCCGGATAATATGCCGTAGAGGCCACGTTTCGTATCTGATTTTTATTGCAAAATGGATGGAACGCATGTTTGTGGTATTAAACGAAAGAATGAAAGTGTATTTTAATGACAGGGTTTATACGAGACCCGTGCCCTTTGGTTTACAAACAAACTTGTATAATTCGATCCTATACGAGGATGCGGGAGTACAATTTATTTAATCTGGATATAAATTGCTATAGGTGTCTGATCTGCGGTCGATCACTTTAGCCCTTGGACTACACGATGTTGAAGAAGTGCCGTGGAAGACAGGATGCAGCTTCGGAGGTTGCGAAGGAGGGTGGATGCGCGATGCTGAAGGTCGTCGCTCCCTATTCCTTGCCTGAGCTCTGAATTCTTCTCTCTCTCTCTGTCTCTCCCTCTTGATCTCCGGTTCGGTGACCTTGTTCGATCCTTCTTTCAAAGTTTCGAGCTTTGATCTGATATTGGTATTCTTGGCCAAATTTTCTGACCTGGTTCGATCTTCCAAATTGTTGACCTTGTTCCCCATTGATAGGGGTCTCTATTTATAGAGTTTTGGTGACAGTGACCACTCCATCGGTGTAACAACCGAGGAGTAGAAAGTACAGCACGCTTTTACACAACGGTTAAGGTAACCAATGCCTACGTATAGATGATCTTTTGAATGAGCGTGTGACGCGGGTCCAACTAAGGGGACACAACGCGTACAATTGCTACTAAGATCATGGCGTAAAAGCCACGTAGGTAGGTATCTATTGTGTAGAAGGGGTTGGCGTAGAAGCCAAATGTCTGTCACCTTGGCGTAGAAGCCAAATAGGCATAGAAGCCGAGTAGGCGTGGAAGCCGAGTAGTCGTAGAGACTGAGGGGGCGTGGAAGCCGAGCAGGCATAGAAGCCGAACAGGCATAGAAGCCGAGTAGGCGTAGAAGCCGAGCAGTCGTAGAGACTGAGGGGGCGTGGAAGCCGAGTAGTCATAGAGACTCAGGGGGCATGGAAGTCGAGCAGGCATAGAAGCCGAGTAGGCGTGGAAGCCGAGCAGTCGTAGAGACTGAGGGGGCGCGGAAGCCGTAGGAGCACAGATCCTGAATGGGCGTAGAAGCCGCTGCGTACCGTGCCAGGTTGCTGATGTGGACGTCTTTAGCCGGAATTACGGCTTCTGGAGATCAAATCTTTGGCAGAGATTTGCCATCATCCTGTGCATTAAATGCGGAGACGTGCCTTGAGAGGAAACTGTCACCGCTCTGTGCGTTTTGAGGGAGGGACGTGCCTTGAGGGGACACTGTCACCGCTCTGTGTGCTTTGGCGGAGAGACGTGCCTCGAGCCCAGTACGAAGCGCATCTTTTGACGTGGCAGGCGGTTTGTCTTCTGCGGAGCATAAAACAGCCCATGTTTGCCTGTGTAAAATAAGGCAGCGTGTTCTCTTTGCACGCGAAAGAGCGGTTTATGCCGGTAGTTTTTTTAGTAAGTGTCGGTTTGGTGATATTTTAACCAAATCCTCTGCATTAAATGCTGAGATCCGCCATCATACTATGGAGCGCGTCCTGAGGGGTCTGCCCCCGTTCCCAGCCGTCGTTTGGGTAGCTGTGCAGCACTTTTTGTCAGGAGTCAGAGGTCAGGTTTACTGCATGACTGGACAGTTTTTTTTGGGGAATACGAAGCGTTCCTCGTACGCTTTAACGCTGCTTTGAGAGCGGCTGGGTTTTACGCCATGGAGGCGATGAAGAACCCTGTTTTACGCTGGATGGCTCTGAAGGCCTCTGCCTATGCTGCTCTGTATCAAGACGCTGCGTAGATCTTCCAAGCATTTTTTTCATGCTTCTACAAGACCCCCTTCAAAGCTTTTAAATTCCTCGGAATTTGAAATGCTTTGAATGAAGCATGAACGGCCCCTCGTAACTCGAAATATTTCTGAATGGAGCGTTTGAAATGGTCGATGCTGACTTTATGGCGGATTTATTGGGGACCGCTGTGATCTCTTTTGCCTATAAAAGGCTGGGGGGGTGAACCTGTCTTCACCACATTCCCATTGTCATGCAGAGATGATCGCCGGAGTTCGTCGGATCGATCTGAGGAAGAAGGAGATCATGTTCTTCCAGCATGTAGGGAGCCGTAAAAGACGGCATCTTCGAGCAAGTGTCCACTGCAATGATGGATCATGGAAGGACATCTTAGCCTCCCTTGCTCGGGATAATCAGCAACTTTGTATGGCGTTGCCCCAGGAGGGAGGAAGGGTCGTATTTGACCACACTGCTTGCAAGCGGTGTCTTCTCCTGTTGCCTCTGGTGACGAGAGGCAGACAGACCGGCTCGAGTGGCGGTGGTCTGTAGGAGAGCAGATTTGCTCTGCTTTCCTTCTTTTGGAGGATGGGTCATCTGCCCATTTTTGTATCCTCCTGCCACCGATCATCTTCTTGGAAGAAGAGGAAGACCATCACCAGTGCGAGACCCTGTCAGAGCGGCTTCTCGGTGTGGTCTTCGGACGATGACGGGAAAACTCTCTTGTCGACGGAGTTTCCCTCAGATGTAATCATGAAAAGAAAACCCTTGTAGATTGGATTTCCCTCATATGTAATCATGATTTTGATCTTTAATAAAATCGTCTTGCTTCTTCATATGATCATCTAGCCATACATTGCTTGTGAAGTCTGAATATGTGCAGCTTCGACACATCTGAATCTTTACGCTGACTCTGATAGAAAGAGTATTAGGCCCTGTCCTTTATGCATAGCGGATAGTCCATAGAACGCTGCTGAGCACTTTGAACATTTAGAACTGTCCTGTTGCTAGGACTGCGTAGAATTTCTGAACTGTTGCCTCTCTGATGAGCGGAATTTCGTTTTATTCAGAATTCGTCTTCAAGAATGATCCCTCGAAACTCCCTTGGAATAGGGTCGAGATTTTTGGCTGTCAAACTGAGTTGCCACTTTGATAGACGAGATGTTCAGACTGGAATCTGGATGAACCTCTAGTTTTCTGGACCCGAGAGGAGTAATTTCTCAATGTTTGAACTCTGCATACTTCGGGTACTTGGGGATACTTTGGGTCAAGAACGAGTATCTTCTGTGTGAACTCTTTGCTCTTGACCGCCTTGGGGACTGTTTGGATAAACGAAAAGTCGTGGAGCGGGAAATCATGTCTGTAGCCTCTTGAGCGTAAAACACCATCGAGCGTAAAATCGTAGACTTGTGGTTCCTGAGCGTGAAGTCATAGGTTTGTTGCCTCTCGAGCATAGAATGCTACCGAGCACAAAGGCATCCAGGCAAGAAAAACCATAGACTTGTAGCTGTCGAACGTAAAGCCGTTAGATTCGTAGCTGTCGAGCGTAGAAAAGCTCCTTTTAGCATAGGACTGTAGATCTGTAGCCTGTGAGCGTAGAACACCATCGAGCATGAAATCGTAGACCTGTGGTTCCTGAGCGTGAAGTCGTAGGTTTGTTGCCTCTCGAGCATAGAATGCTACCGAGCACAAAGGCATCCGGGCAAGAAAAACCATAGACTTGTAGCTGTCGAACGTAAAGCCGTTAAATTCGTAGCTGTCGAGCGTAGGAAAGCTCCTTTAGCGTAGAACTGTTTGATTTGTAGCTCCTGAAAAGAAAATTTCTTCGAGCCTGA
This sequence comes from Iris macrosiphon, assembly GCA_036927795.1. Taxonomy (NCBI): domain Eukaryota; kingdom Viridiplantae; phylum Streptophyta; class Magnoliopsida; order Asparagales; family Iridaceae; genus Iris; species Iris macrosiphon. The sequence continues at coordinate 53,625,552 of JAYESA010000014.1, forward strand.
GGTTTGCGGATCTGTTGCTGCTGAGCGTAAACTGAGCGCCACCGAGCGTGAGATCGTCGATTTGGTATCTGCTGAGCGTAAAGTCGTGGGTTTGTGTCCTCTCGAGCATAAAAGCTACCGAGCACAAAGGCATCCGGGTGTAAAACCATAGACTTGTAGCTTGCGAGCATAAAACCGTAGATCCGTTGCTGTCGAGCGTAGAAAGCTCATTTAGCGTAGAACCCGTTGAACCGTTTTGCACGAAAAAACCTTTCGAATTCGCTGACTGTCCGTCTTCCAAGGGTAGTGGGCTGACGTAGCATCCAATCATGATCAACTATTAATTGCGAGATTTGGTTAGGGTCTCGAGGGGTTCGTCCGAGGATTCGAGGAGTCGACCCGGACTGTATATATATCCCCAGCTTCTGGAAAGAAAAAACTTTTTATCTGTCTCCTGCGAGAGAGTGCTTTCGACTGTTCGAGTTTTTTTTCGTTCCTTCTCCGAGCACTTCGAGTCTTCAGAAATAGCGTCGAAACAAACCCCCTCTACTAAGGGAAAGAGCATAGGTTCTTCTTCTCATTCTTCTGTCCCGGCGAGGGAATCTCCGGTCGGGCAAGGTGAACTTCCCTCTGAGGGGAGCATCCCGCCGACGACTAGCGCTCCCGGCTTTAGAGGTAGAACTTTTTGGGATGACACAAACGACAAAAAATCCTTCGCACACGTTGAACGTGACTGCACTAGGTCGTCTTCTATGCTGATAGCCTCTTTTGAGGAAGATGACGCACGGAGGCATTTTTATCTTTTACGCCCACATTTCTAATGTGTCAGCGTAAAGACTCCGTATTTTTGTAGCTCTGGGCGTAAATAGCTCGGGCCACCGAAAATTGGCGTATTTCGTAAAATTTGAATTTTACGTTTGTGGAGGAGACTTCCGGCGTAAGGTGACCAAATTTGTACAATCTTGGTGTAAAGCACAGACTGTCGTTTCCTTGGTCCGTGTGTTTGTGCCAGACTTGTAATGACCTATCTTTTTTGCATTATCTTGCAGTTGATCTGGGTGAGTCCCCATTGGCTAAGGTGATGGGCTCCGCTGCGGGGATGCTGCACTCGAACTATCTGGAGGATCTGTCCCACGTGGCATTTCCCATCTCTGGACCCCAGTATCCTGAGGGAAGGGAGCTCCTGATATCGGCCCAGGGTGAGCGAATGCTGTTGAGTATGATCAACGGCGAACCCTTGGTACGTGTAGATGGGGAGCGGTACATAAAACCGGCTTTCCTCTTTGGGGACATGATTGATAAACAGTCCCAGACGAAGCCCAAGAGGGAGCCTTGGGTTTTCCCTGTCGGGGATTTGGTCTTGTACCTGCCGACGATGCCGAGGGATTATCCCATCTCGGCTTTCTCCCATACGACGCATCCCAGGAAGATATCTTGGAAGCTGACTCCTGATCTTCACGGGAAGCCGGGGAAGATCTTTCATCTGAAAGGCGCTGACCAGGGGTCATTTGTTAGTCGCCCTTCTGGCGTTGTGACGCTGTTCCGAGGACTGTACCCGGGCAGTGTTCCAAGTGAAGATAGCTCGGTGATCCAGCCGGTCCAATTGCCGACCTTCTGCAACGACTTCATGGGTCGAGGTGGGGTATATCCCAAGGAGAACCCTCGGTGCAATGGGTGGATTGCCCCAACGAACTCCCGATGGAGATGCCTAGTTGACTGGGCCTTAAAGCACTTCCAGAGAGAGTTGGAGGGCATTGGACTATATGCCGCTGTGAGTGCGACGAGCGTCGGGCTGTCTTCGAACCCTAATTTATTCCTGGCACTGATGGAGCGGTACATTCCGCTCACCGGGACCTTCGCCACTCCAATAGGGGAGTTGGGATTGGCCCTTCATGAGATGGCAATTGTCTCGAGACTGCCGATGGGGGATACCCCATATGAAGAGTATGTTCCCACCAACCGGGAGTTGGGGGGTTTGGACCCTCGGGTGGCGGAAGTATATCAGGAGCTGATGTGTCTGTACTTCGCGTGCACCGCTTTTTATAACGAGCCTTCTGATTTAGCTCACACTACCAAGTGGATGTCTTACCTCTTCTTCCACCGAGCCAGGGCCGCCAGGTCGAAGAAAGCCTCGGGTGGTAAGAAAGAGCCTGTGAACTGCTTGGGCGTCCTCAGTGCCCAGGTTGTGGAGACTCTTATGGAGGAGGCTGAAGCTCCGGATCAGATTCTCGTGGAGGGGGTAGGAAAGTACCCGGAAGGCACTAAGGCCTGTAGTTACTTGAGGCATTGCCGCAGGCCTTTGTCTAAGGAGGCCCAGCTGGCTGGTTTCCTCTCCATATGGCTGCGTCAAGTAGTGGTGTCGGGCACCGCGTCCGCGGACCACATTCACCGCAACATCCTGTGGCCGACAGTGCGCCTGGTGTTTGGGGCAAGATTGGGCTTGCTTCCTGCCATGGTGTGCCTTATACAGGCTGGCCTGAGGGCCATGACAGATGGGTTGCTCGTTGATGAAGATCGGCGGGAGAGCTTCCCTAGGGTGGAATTACCATACTTGTACTTGATGGGATGGTTAATTCTCCACAATTCCCGGGTTATGTCACCCGGTTCCGGTAGCAGCTCAGGGGGTATATTCCTATTAAATTACAGGGATTCCTCCTGGAATGTGAATACAGTTTTAGACTGTCGGCTGGTTTTGAACCTCAGCCATGGCTGGAAGATCCTTTGTACTCCCCCTCCTGTGCATCGCAACCAGTCAGGGCTGTGGCTCGAGGATTCAGGTCGAGGGAAGACCGTTCTTTCTCCGGAGCCGTTTAATTGGTTGGTCTGTATTAGACCTTCCCATCTGCTGTATAGGAGCGAAGACCATTGCTTATTCGAGCCCTACCTGCCTAGTCGGTTTGCCAGGCAGTTCGGGTACGACCAGTTGCATGTGGGCAACGCCGTCACCAGCTTTAGGTCCAGGGGTGGACTCATTGATGGAGCTAGAGGGTGGCAATATTTTATTATTGGTTGTACGAGGGCAATTTTTATCGTGCCGGTCGTTACAACCTCCACGGAGCTGCGCATCCTTCACTCCTACGCCCAGTTTTATGTGGCGGTTAACACTTTCCACCGCGATTTTGACAGGCGTGGGAGCTTCAGGGTGCCTTCTGCCAAGCCTGGGGGAAGGGTCGAAGTCCCCTCGGTTTTTTCTGATGAGGGGGAGGAATCTGGTACTCCGGATGAGCCTCTGGTGTCGTTGCCGAGGTGTGTAGTGCCTCTGCCGGCGAGGGCCCTGGTAGTCTCTTCCGGGAAGCGACGGGCTTCTGCTCCGAAGGAAGCTTCCCTTCGTAAGAGGAGGAGGGAGACGGTTGCTCGTCCTCTCCGTATTCCTGGTGTTGAGGTTCCCGGGAATGAGCCTGCATCTCCCTATATCAGGGATGATTCTTTGGCCGGAGGTTCCTCGCCTTTCAGAGGGGGACCTTCTATAGTTCTGGCTGGCGGCGCCGGAGAGTCCTCGCTAGAGGCTGCTGTTGCTGCCGCTGCTCCAAGCAGTGGAGCGGGATTGCCTGCGTGGCCCCAACAGATGGAAGAATCTTCCCTGAGGTCAGTAGCAGGCGGAGTTACTCCTGGGTTAGCGAGCGCGCCTAGCGAGACTCCGGCTGATGAACCTCGACCGCGTCTCGGGGAAGGCTTGACCGAACTCTTGGCGATGTCGGTCGGCCCACCTCCTTCTCCAGGTATGACAGTTCGTATCGCGTCATTAAGGCGTGGCTTAGCTACATCTACTGCAGATGCGTCGTATATGCCATTGGTTCTGGGTAAATATCGTTTCGATATCTCCTCGTAGGAGGATTACCACTGTGTTTGACATTTTGCTTTCTTGTCCTTTTTTTAGGAGATGACGTCCACGGGGAGCATGGCGTTGAAGCGCCTTCCGGCTTTGTTCTGGCTCCTGGCGGTGACGTGGAGGCGCCGGATTTTGAGGCAGGAGTGTCTTCGGGGGCTAGCTCGCCCGGGAAGGTTTTGTCGTCTCAAGGGGAGGACGAACCTGTCATCGTGACCTCGCCTGTTACGAGTATGCCGATGACTTCGATTGTCGCCATCGCACCTTCTTCGGGCGTGCCACCTGTTGAGGCGGCGGTGGCTACCTCGTCTGCAATTGTGGCCGCTTCGGGCGCTCAGTCGGGTTTAGTCGCGTTGATCGAGCAGCATTCCAGCCTCGTCTACACCGGCTTAAAAACGATGATACCGATGGTGTTGGCGAAGAACCTTGACTTCGAGCTCCTGAAGAAGACTTCTCAGCTTTCGATCGAGGTTGTCAGGGGGCTTGGCAATCCTGGAGTGGCTGACGCTCTGGAGGCGGTGGTTAATGGTTTAGAGCAACCCATTAACGAATACTTGCAGCAGAATGAGGGCAGCCTTGATGCTGATGTCCAGGCTCGGTACGACCTCATGTCTGAGCAGTTCGCTACAAAGCTTGAAACCCTAGACAACTCTATCTAGACGCATAAGCTGGAGATGGATAGGAGAAGAGCTGTTGTGGAAGAAGCCCTTGCCGTTGAGATGCAGTGTCGATCCGAGCATGAAGGGAATGCGGCGAGGGTCTCCAAGCTGCGGGAAAAACTTGCTCGGGCAGCGGAGTGGGCTTCCCAGTCGTTGGCAGGTTTGGAGGTAGCGACTGGTCGACTGAGCGAAGCACGACGGGACCTGGATCGTGCGAAAGCTGCCCGTACGGGCTGTCTTCGGGCAAGGGCTAATCTGACCCTTACGCATACTCCGGAGGCACGGCTGGAGCAGGCTCGCGCCGATGCTTTGGCCCTTAGGAATGAGAGGATAGCTGCACTGGAGCGGCAGATTCATGGCCTGATTACTCCGCCATCTTGATGTACCCCTTCCTATGTAATTCTGCCTTCTTCGGGAATGAATAATAGCGACTCTTTTCTGACTGTTGTGGACCCATCATTTCGGAATGTAAATGACAGTTTAGGTGAGAGTGATATCAGAGGTAGTATGGACGTGATAAACTCTCGATAAACTTCTTAGCGGGACATATCTATTCAGAGGTCATGCGGACGTGATAGAGTGTAACCCAACTAATTATGTTTTTTTTGGAAGTAGTTTTGTCAGAATCGAGGTCTTTGCTATTTTCCTCTTTGAGCAGGAGAGATTAGGCATAGTACCTTTTCAGGAATTTGCCGTTGATAGGAGCCATTAACAGATCTCCGTTGGGCTGGGCTATCCTGTAGGCGCCGTGTAACCTCCGATTTCCAAATTCTGAAATAATTAGATTTTTAATTTATTTTAAATACCAAGTTATAAAATATTTTCTCCTTGAATTTTTGTATTTTATTTGAACAATGTTTGATTTTAGAAGGTAATTTAAAATCTTTTATAAAAATCATTTTTCCTAAATGACGATTCCTTATAAATAAATAAATAAATAATAATGTATATATATATTTCTCTAGTTTCAAATGTTTATTGGCTTGAAATCATAAAATTAGTTATTTGATAAAATTAATTAAAAGACTAGTTGTTTCTTCATAATAAATTTTATGTTTATTGGGATAGTAAATAAATACTTTTCATACTTTCTAAGATTTTGCAAATATGGATTAATTAGTAGCTAATTGGGAATAAGTTAGCTTTCCTTAAATATTTTATGAAATTATAATCTTTTCGAAATAAAATTTTACAAGTTGCCTTTTTCCATTAACTAGCCAACACACCCTCATTTTTTCCACATGAGAAAGCCCGTTTATTTATTATCCTGGCCATTCACTATTGGGCCAATCCTCACCCTTTAGCCCATAACTCTCTCTCCCTATTTAAGTCCCTCATCACCATTCCCAAGAAACCCTAGCTAGCTCTCTCAAATCCCCACAAGCCAACAAGTCATCACCACCATTTTGTGTGCTCGTGTCCGTGTGTCCAGCATCACCGTGTCAGCCGTGTTGGCCTCGGGTCCGACCCCGGGTGTCCCACCGTATCCATTCATTTTCTGTGTCCAGATTTACAATATTACAAATTTTCGTGTTCGACACACCCGGACACATCCACATCCTCCACTGTACAATATCATCCCCGTGTCCGGCAGACCCGGACACGTCCCCCACAGTCATCAACCCCTGTGTCCAACACCCGGACACGCCCGCAGTACGACGAACCCATCGTGTCCAGCCGACACGATGCACCCCGACACATCCACAAAACGTAACCCTAACCTAACTCCGACGAGCGCCGGTGGCCGCCCAGATCTCGATCGTCGGTGGATGCAAGCCCGCTGCCTCCTCGAACAGAGCGCCCGCCCCTCGAACCGAGCGCCGCCTCGAGCCGAGCGACGCCGCCGCCTCAGATCTGTCGAAGCCGCCGCCGCGGATCCCCTCCTCGCCGAGTTCGAGCAGACCGCCACCGCCTCGAGTCGAGCCCCGCCGCTCTTGAGCTTCGACCGCCGCGCCCGAGATGAACACCGACCGCCTCCTCGAACCGTCCACCGCCGCCTCGAAGCCGCCTCGAGCCGGACTTCCCCGCGCCTTGCCGGCCGACCCCGGCGAGACTTCCCCGCGCCGACGTCGAAACCCCGGTGAGCCTCTTCCCTTTCCCCCTTTTCTTCGATACAGAGACTGAACATTTGGGATTTAATTCGTTTAGTTAAATATTTAATTAGTTAGTTAAATATGATTAGTTAGTTAATTAATTAATTAGATTAGTTTAGTTAATTATTAATCAGTAGTTAATTATTAAGTAATTAGTTTAGTAATTTATATAATTAGTTTAATAACATTTAATTTGTGTAGTTTTAATTTAGTTTAGTAATAAATATATAAGGATTTTGATTATGTAAAATATAATAATTTTGGGGTTTCTATAATTAATTAAAAAAATATAGTTTCAATAATAAAAATAAGATCTATTTGTTTAATTGGGCGGGTGACCAATTTTTCTATGGATATAGAAAAATATATGATGGCTTTTACATAAATTCTAGATTTTATTAATAAACTTTATTTTGTAATTATTGTTCAAAATAAATTCGAAATGATTTTCATTAAAATAAGCTGTTACCTTAATTACAAACAAACGACCATTTATCCTGTTAGCCTGGTATCCTTATCTCGGTTTTCGTGCCGAACTCCAATCATGGACTTCTTTATATAGTTTCTAGCTATTTGGACTGCTCCGGACCCATTGAAACTAACTACTACTTCATTTGGGATCACCTGGAGAAGTGTGGCATTATGTACATTCTTCGATTTGCTAATATACATATATAAAAATATTTGATTAATATATATATATACAAATATGTATTTTGGTATAAAAATATATAATTATAAACATTATTAGTGTATATACACAAATATGTATTTTGTACAAATACTAAGAGACACTTATATATATATATTATATACATTCTATTGGTATATACTTTGAGTGTAAAAGTGTATTATATACGTATCCCTACTAGATGACCCTAGTTGACTAGTGCCATACCTGACAGAGCCCCTGAGTTCATGTATTTGTGATGTGTTAGTGTAGCACCTGATGCAAATATTGTATTGATATATTTTTAGGACTGTTGGTTCCTCCAGACGATACTCTGGGACAGGACATTGGTTTTACCAGCTAAGGACCCAAGGCGAGTACATTATCTGATTAGTTTCTAATTTATGATATCTCCTATGTTCACTGTATCTAGTGTAAATATCCATATTCTTGACACGTTGGTTACACGGATTGGTATACACGGATCTTGTCATGAGATGTTATTCCTTATTCATGGTGTAGCTTGTACAAGACTTGTTTTCCTTGTTATCTTGTGCATGTACAGACACTGATTCCCGGGGAGATTTGCTACCTTCCTAGGGAATCCCGTGCCATAGCGTACCATGATTGGATCTACTATACCAGTCGGGGGTGGGGAGTATTTTAGTGTAGATATGTGATCATACCCAACTTTTCATGCATCATAGCTCACCCCACATCTCACGTCGGGTGCGGCCTGACCATCTCCGTGCCTCATAGCTGTTACGTGTGATTAGCCTGACCTCTCCATGCATCATAGCTAACCAACGGTTAGCCTGACCTTCGTGAATCATAGCTAATCACATGTAACCAGCCTGATCAAGTTTCCAAGCCGATCACATGTTAAAGCTAGTACTCACACACTTAGTCATAGGTTTCTTGCTCATGGACATATTGTTTCTTTTCCTGCAGTTACTTACAGTATTTCCAGTATTTCTTTCATTGTACAATTCTCGTACCTATACATGCATCTGGTATATTTCCATGTAGAACTGCTACATAGTTTATGTCATTTATATAGAACTGCTATTTAGAGATGTACTTTGCTTCTTCCTGACTGGAAAATATTTTTCCAGACTGTGACCTTAGTGGACTTGTTTCTGACACTTGGAGATTGGTTGTTACTGATTGCAGGTATGATTGTTTTATCATTAGACTTGTGTTGTATTCTTTTGTTTCTTCAAATTCTTATCGTGTTGTAGTTGTGATTGAGTATGTTGTTCATTTTGATAGTGTTATCCGTGTCTCCTTATGGAGTTGGATACTAGTGTGAGATTATTTAGATAGTACTTGACCTAGACAGCGTTCTACCGCCGATGCTGCGGCGTAGGCTGGACGTACCCACGCTCTCGTGCCCTTATACCGGGTACGGGTCGTGACACGTTTTAGTGGTGGCCCATGCAGGTCAGACTTCGCTAGTTGTGCGATGTCGTAGTAGTGCGACGTCATAGTTGTACTACTGCGTACCTGCTATAGAATATAGGACATAGGATACTAGGATGAGAGAGGATACTCAATCACAAATTATTGAGAGATTCCTGGGACGACCCTTGAGAATCTCATTATAAATTCCAATTTTAATTCCTTTCCCTTGTTTTCGTCTGTTCTCATTTGTTGATATTGAGCTTGATTTTTGTCGACCAGTTGTTAAATTTAAATTCTTGGTATCGTTGTTGAGTTGATTTCATATTGAGATGAATTTTACGGGCTAAAATTTACGGTATCATCTGATGACATATGTTGATGAGGACAGTAAGAAAGGTAAAACGTCTACTTTGGTTATGGACCCTAGAGTTTATCGCAGCCATATTAGCTGTGGTGACGAGAACGTAGGAGCCTGACTTGGATATACATACTGTAGTTATGAAACTTAGGGTCTCTCGCAGCCATACCGGTTGGCGTGGCGAGGATTCTAGATGACATGATTATAGAGTTGCATACCTTAGTTACGGAACCTGTCGTTTATCGTATCTATGCTTACTGGCGTGGCGAGGATTCTGTGTGTCATGATTTCGGACAGACGTGTATGATTATCAGGTTGTATCTTAAATTGGTTCTTAAAGTATCATCTCAAGACTTATCTATTTTCGTTATTCCAGGACTTTGTTCCATCGCTTCTTTTCTTTACTAGCAGTAGAAATACCTTCAGTCCTCAATCCAGTTCTTTTGAGCTCCTATTCTCTGAGGATTCCTTGTTAGTGTGATAATTAGTGACTTGCAATTTTTGTTGTGTCTTGTATTAGTTTGACTGAGTGTGATTTGTGAGTTTGTAAGTGTTTCTTAGTTGGACATGTGAGCAGTAGGCTTTAATCTAGAGTTAGCCCTTAGCATAGTATCTTGTACAAATGGTTCTAGGATAAGTGTCGTTAGAGACTGTGAGTAGAAGGAGAGAATAGAGTATCAGTGATAGTCCAAGAGTTAGTATTAGAGCCAACATACCCGTCCTGGATAATCATAATTATGTAATTGATGATCTATGTGAACAATTAGGTATCAAGAAAATTATGTTAAGAATTAATGGAGCATGATGTTCAATTTGATGATTGATATCGGAAGTGTTAAGGGTAAGGAAATATATACGCATAAAGTTAATGAGGTGTCATGAGTAGAGAAATATCGGAATGAGTAATGAAGATGGTGAAGCGTATCACGGATTAGTTTAATAGGCTTTAAAGGATTAAAGGAAATACATATACAACCATCGAAATGAGGAACCATATACTTGCCCATGAGAATAAGAAAAATGAGTGTTATAAAAGGTACAGCTAATCATGAGTTCTAATGAGCTTGATGAAATGATGCATTAATGAAACTAGTGATATAATACCAAGAGTGCTAATGATTCTATATCGAGGATTAGTCGAGAATAACGTTAATAACAGTAAGCACTCTGTGTGATGATAATTAAATGATATACCAGTTGACATAAATTGAAATCATGAAGGAAAATATAGGTGATGATAACTTTGATCATTGGAGGTAATAGTACAAGTGATTCAGGCAGTACAATTTTAGTACCCAGTTGGCAGTTGTAGGCAATAGAGGTATTGAGTGCACCTCGAGTATCAGAGACCGTGAGCACTTATATGTATAGTTGTGGATTTATAAATTAAAGAGTGGAAATGAATTTTTAATTTTTTTGAATTTTAAGGAGTTGAGATTTTATGTTGTTAAAATATTGAGGATTTAAATTTGATTCAATAAACATATTTAAGGCTACAAAGATTTTAGAAGTGATTAAATTTTATTTCGATGTGGAGTATCTGATTTTGAGGAGGTATATGCATTTTATTTTAAGTTGATCGAGAAGTTAAACCTTGACGATTATTTTGAGGATTAATTTTTGGTAGATGAGAGATATGAATATTAATATATGAGTAGATGATATACATGTGTAAGGATCGGGTGATTTGAGCATGATTGAGATGGCACCGCAGACTGACTTGGGTGTCCATCTAAAATTGTATTGGAAAGAGCAGTATTTAGTATGGTGTTGCACTTGACGTATATTTGAGTGATAAGAACGACTAGTATGAACAATTGTAGTAGGAACAGGGAACTGACAGAGGGTATGGTACTAAAGAGATAGAGGTATCAACTTGGATGCATTATTGAATCATGGTTATATTAGAGATTCTTGGCATCAGATTTTGGTATTAATAAACAGGTGTGTGTAATACGGATGTATTCATGGATTTTGTGGATTAATGATTAGTTGATATGGGTACTAGTGTACAGGAATAGGAATTAGTAGTGAATATGCTAGAGTTAAGTGTATGTTAGAGATAAGGGATACTACAAGTAATATATTAACAGGTTCTTTCTTCCCCTCCTAATGATTCCTTCTTCCATCTTTCGATTGATTGTTTTTCCTAATACTGTAGTTCGTATTCATGATTTTCTTGTTAAAATATAACTAGTAGTACACCTTAACAGAGACTGAAATACCATGACAAGATACATGATCTATATTTTCTTAAATTACATGGCTGTAGGTAAAATTTTCTTAAACCATGATCATTAGGGTTTTGACCATAGCAAAGATCTGTGACGAAGTTATGACTGACAAAAAGAGACAAGAGGATTAAATTTGTGGATGAGCATTAAATTAAATAAAGAATTTAGGGGTTGTTATAACGGAGTTGATGGATCATTGATTTTATGAAAATCGAGGTATGATTGAAATTCGAGGACAAACATTAATTTAAATGGAGAATTAAGAAATTCACAGAGCAAAAAAAAAAAAAAAATTGAGGATTTATTAATTTTAAGGAGGTCTTGATATGATTAAATTGATTATTAAAAATTTGAGAAATTTGAGAGATTATCATTTTATCTATTTGATTGCAAGATAGAAATTTTATATATTATGAATGTTGCATTGAAGATTCTGGAAGCATCGCATCGTTGAGTATTTGAGGAAAAAGAAAATCAGGAAATAAAATCGTAAATGGAATGGTGTCGAATTCAATTCTTGGGATGAGGAGTTAGATTGGAATAAGCATAAATTGAATTTGAGTTAGAGGAGTAAGATGATTGATGAGTGTTTAAAATTTAAATTTTGGGATACAGATTTTTAAGTTTCATAAATATGCATTGATTGGATTCAAATTGGAGGATTGGATATTAAATCCTTAGGTATTTAGATGCGAACTTAAAATTTTTGGGAGGAGATTATGACAAAGGGGATTTGATTTTTTAAATTTAAAGATTTTTCAGGAATATGATGTTGTATAATTTTTGAAAGGTTGTGAAATAACATTATGAAATTACTTCATGATTATTGGTTTAAGATTTAAATTTTGATAGAAATAATATGGTGAATAAAGGCAATTATTGAGGATCCTAAATTTCGAGGACGAAATTTTTCTAAGGTGGGTAGACTTGTAACCTCCGATTTCCAAATTCCGAAATAATTAGATTTTTAATTTATTTTAAATACCAAGTTATAAAATATTTTCTCCTTGAATTTTTGTATTTTATTTTGAACAATGTTTGATTTTAGAAGGTAATTTAAAATCTTTTATAAAAATCATTTTTCCTAAATGACGATTCCTTATAAATAAATAAATAAATAATAATGTATATATATATTTCTCTAGTTTCAAATATTTATTGGCTTGAAATCATAAAATTAGTTATTTGATAAAATTAATCAAAAGACTAGTTGTTTCTTCATAATAAATTTTATGTTTATTGGGATAGTAAATAAATACGTTTCATACTTTCTAAGATTTTGCAAATATGGATTAATTAGTAGCTAATTGGGAATAAGTTAGCTTTCCTTAAATATTTTCTGAAATTATAATCTTTTCGAAATAAAATTTTACAAGTTGCCTTTTTCCATTAACTAGCCAACACACCCTCATTTTTCCCACATGAGAAAGCCCGTTTATTTATTATCCTGGCCATTCACTATTGGGCCAATCCTCACCCTTTAGCCCACAACTCTCTCTCCCTATTTAAGTCCCTCATCACCATTCCCAAGAAACCCTAGCTAGCTCTCTCAAATCCCCACAAGCCAACAAGTCATCACCACCATTTTGTGTGCTCGTGTCCGTGTGTCCAGCATCACCGTGTCAGCCGTGTTGGCCTCGGGTCCGACCCCGGGTGTCCCACCGTATCCATTCATTTTCTGTGTCCAAATTTACAATATTACAAATTTTCGTGTCCGACACACCCGGACACATCCACATCCTCCACTGTACAACATCATCCCTGTGTCCGGCAGACCCGGACACGTCCCCCACAGTCATCAACCCCTGTGTCCAACACCCGGACACGCCCGCAGTACGACGAACCCATCGTGTCCAGCCGACACGATACACCCCGACACATCCACAAAACCTAACCCTAACCTAACTCCGACGAGCGCCGGTGGCCGCCCAGATCTCGATCGCCGGTGGATGCAAGGCCGCCGCCTCCTCGAACAGAGCGCCCGCCCTTCGAACCGAGCGCCGCCTCGAGCCGAGCGACGCCGCCGCCTCAGATCTGTCGAAGCCGCCGCCGCGGATCCCCTTCTCGCCAAGTTCGAGCAGACCGCCACCGCCTCGAGTCGAGCCCCGCCGCTCTTGAGCTTCGACCGCCGCGCCCGAGATGAACACCGACCGCCTCCTCGAACCGTCCACCGCCGCCTCGAAGCCGCCTCGAGCCGGACTTCCCCGCGCCTTGCCGGCCGACCCCGGCGAGACTTCCCCGCGCCGACGTCGAAACCCCGGTGAGCCTCTTCCCTTTCCCCCTTTTCTTCGATACAGAGACTGAACATTTGGGATTTAATTCGTTTAGTTAAATATTTAATTAGTTAGTTAAATATGATTAGTTAGTTAATTAATTAATTAGATTAGTTTAGTTAATTATTAATCAGTAGTTAATTATTAAGTAATTAGTTTAGTAATTTATATAATTAGTTTAATAACATTTAATTTGTGTAGTTTTAATTTAGTTTAGTAATAAATATATAAGGATTTTGATTATGTAAAATATAATAATTTTGGGGTTTCTATAATTAATTAAAAAAATATAGTTTCAATAATAAAAATAAGATCTATTTGTTTAATTGGGCGGGTGACCAATTTTTCTATGGATATAGAAAAATATATGATGGCTTTTACATATATTCTAGATTTTATTAATAAACTTTATTTTGTAATTATTGTTCAAAATAAATTCGAAATGATTTTCATTAAAATAAGGTGTTTCCTTAATTACAAACAAACGACCATTTATCCTGTTAGCCTGGTATCCTTATCTCGGTTTTCGTGCCGAACTCCAATCATGGACTTCTTTATATAGTTTCTAGCTATTTGGACTGCTCCGGACCCATTGAAACTAACTACTACTTCATTTGGGATCACCTGGAGAAGTGTGGCACTATGTACATTCTTCGATTTGCTAATATACATATATAAAAATATTTGATTAATATATATATATACAAATATGTATTTTGGTATAAAAATATATAATTATAAACATTATTAGTGTATATACACAAATATGTATTTTGTACAAATACTAAGAGACACTTATATATATATATTATATACGTTCTATTGGTATATACTTTGAGTGTAAAAGTGTATTATATACGTATCCCTACTAGATGACCCTAGTTGACTAGTGCCATACCTGACAGAGCCCCTGAGTTCATGTATTTGTGATGTGTTAGTGTAGCACCTGATGCAAATGTTGTATTGATATATTTTTAGGACTGTTGGTTCCTCCAGACGATACTCTGGGACAGGACATTGGTTTTACCAGCTAAGGACCCAAGGCGAGTACATTCTCTGATTAGTTTCTAATTTATGATATCTCCTATGTTCACTGTATCTAGTGTAAATATCCATGTTCTTGACACGTTGGTTACACGGATTGGTATACACGGATCTCGTCATGAGATGTTATTCCTTATTCATGGTGTAGCTTGTACAAGACTTGTTTTCCTTGTTATCTTGTGCATGTACAGACACTGATTCCCGGGGAGATTTGCTACCTTCCTAGGGAATCCCGTGCCATAGCGTACCATGATTGGATCTACTATACCAGTCGGGGGTGGGGAGTATTTTAGTGTAGATATGTGATCATACCCAATTTTTCATGCATCATAGCTCACCCCACATCTTACGTCGGGTGCGGCCTGACCATCTCCGTGCCTCATAGCTGTTACGTGTGATTAGCCTGACCTCTCCATGCATCATAGCTAACCAACGGTTAGCCTGACCTTCGTGAATCATAGCTAATCACATGTAATCAGCCTGATCAAGTTTCCAAGCCGATCACATGTTAAAGCTAGTACTCACACACTTAGTCATAGGTTTCTTGCTCATGGACATATTGTTTCTTTTCCTGCAGTTACTTACAGTATTTCCAGTATTTCTTTCATTGTACAATTCTCGTACCTATACATGCATCTGGTATATTTCCATGTAGAACTGCTACATAGTTTATGTCATTTATATAGAACTGCTATTTAGAGATGTACTTTGCTCCTTCCTGACTGGAAAATATTTTTCCAGACTGTGACCTTAGTGGACTTGTTTCTGACACTTGGAGATTGGTTGTTACTGATTGCAGGTATGATTGTTTTATCATTAGACTTGTGTTGTATTCTTTTGTTTCTTCAAATTCTTATCGTGCTGTAGTTGTGATTGAGTATGTTGTTCATTTTGATAGTGTTATCCGTGTCTCCTTATGGAGTTGGATACTAGTGTGAGATTATTTAGATAGTACTTGACCTAGACAGCGTTCTACCGCCGATGCTGCGGCGTAGGCTGGACGTACCCACGCTCTCGTGCCCTTATACCGGGTGCGGGTTGTGACACGCCGTTTGAGAACGTTGTCTCGATCACATAAGGGCCTTCCCATTTGGGCTGGAATTTGCCTTTACTTCTGTGAGTTAGAATCATCGGCCTTCTCACGGCTAGAACTAGCTCGCCGACTTTGAACACTCTTTCCTTTACTTTATGATTGAAAGCTTTGGAAATGCGTGCTTGGTAGAGCGTGATGCGCTGCTGAGCTTGGAGGCGTTTCTCGTCTAATCCTTCCAGCTCTTGGAGCCTCAACATGTCATTCTTTTCTCGAGTCAGCTCACTAGTTACGGCTATTCGGAGCGACGGGATCTGGATTTCGATAGGAAGGACCGCCTCGCTTTCGTAGACTAGTGAAAAGGGGGTACAACCTGTTGGTGTCTGTACCGTTGTGCGGTATGCCCAGAGACATTCACCCAGCTTCTCGTTCCAGTCTCTTTTGTTTGAAGAAACGAACTTCTTCAGGAGCTTGATAATGGTTTTATTGAAGGCTTCCGCCAAACCATTAGCAGCTGGATAATATGCCGTAGAGGCAATGTTGTTTATCCGGTTATTATCGCAAAATTGATGAAACGCTTGGCTGATGAACTGAGGTCCATTGTCATGGATTATCCTTCGGGGAATTCCAAAGCGATAAATGACATGGTGCTTGATGAAGCTGATTACGTCAGACGCCTTTACTTCAGCCAGAGGGATTGCTTCGGCCCATTTGGAAAAGTAATCTGTGATGGCCAGTATGAACCGGTGGCCTCTGGAGGAAGACGGGTGAATGGGCCCAACGATAACCATACCCCAGGCTTCGAAGGGCCAGGATGCAATCGTAGGATGTAGATATTCAGACGGTTGATGTATGAAGTCTGCATGGACCTGGTAGGCCCTGCATCGTTTTGCATAGCTGATCGCGTCTGTGATCATAGTGGGCCAGTAATAGCCCATTCTCCTGATGCGGTCCTGTAGCTTAGGACCGGGCTGATGCGCTCCGCATACACCGTCGTGAGCTTCACGGATAATCTGCTGTGCCTCGGCGCCAGCGAGACATCTTAACAGCAGTCCGTCGTAGGTCCGACGATACAGGTATTGTGAAGATGCATCGAAGTAGAAGCGTAACGATCGTCTCTTGACGGATACTGCTTCTTTGGGGTCCTCTGGCAAGATTCCATATGCCACGAAATCTATGAAGGGACTCGTCCAATTTCTTGTAGGAGGATCGGTGTTTACAGCGTAGCTGCATTCTTGGTGACAGCTGTTCTTCACACAGAATAAATCTCTGTTAAGAAGGATTACCGAATCCTTCCTTCTTATAGGAGTGGCTAAGTCCGCAGCTAGGCTGGCCAGGGCATCAGCTTCCAGATTTTGAGATCGAGGTACATGCTCTAGGAAGAACCCTTTGAACGTCATGGCTATCTCAACCGTTGCTTGGTGATAGGGGATGAGGTCTGGATTCCGGACTTCGTATATCCCCTGACTTGGTTGACGATGAGCAGAGAATCGCCGAAAGCTTCCAGGGATTCCACCCCCAGCTCTTTAGCGACTTGGAGCCCGATTAGTAGGGCGTTGTATTCTGCCACATTGTTGGAGCAGGGCTCGCTAAGAGAATATGCTCGGTAGATGACGAGCTGATCTGGAGTAACTAGGACGACTCTTACTCCTGAAACGATATTTCCCTTAGGACCGACTCTGGAGGCGCCATCGAAGAATAGTTGCCATACATCACTTTCTTTTGCAAAATTACATTCTGCAACTTCATCGGGGATGTCTTCGTATAGTTTGGAGGTCTCCGGGATTGGATGAGCTGCTAGGAAGTCGGCCAGTGCTTGGCCTTTGATGGACTTCTGTGCGACGTAGACCATGTCATATGGCGTCAGTAGCATTGCCCAAGTTGCGAGTCGGGAGTTAAGGTCACTTGGCTTGCTCATCAGCACCCGGAGAGGGTTGATCCTGGAGATGATATGAATAGTCTGGCCGGCGACGTAGTGTCGCATCTTCTGGACAGCGAACATCAGAGCCAAGCATTCCTTCTCCACTGGGTTGTACCGGTGTTCGGCCCCGACCATCATCCTGCTGAGGTAGTAGATAGCCTGTTCATGACCCGCATCGTTCTTCTGTGCAAGGAGAGCTCCTAGCGAATGATCCATTGCCCGAACGTACAGCAAGAAGGGTTTTCCCATAACGGGAGGCACCAGAACTGGTGGACTGGTTAGGTAGCGCTTGATATCCCCAAACGCTTGCTGGCAGGTTTCATCCCAAATGAAGGACACACCTTTCTTCATGAGGTGAAAGAAGGGCTGACATCTCCCCGAGAGGTTGGATATGAATCGCCGGATGTAAGCCAGACGTCCTTGGAACCCCCTGAGTTCCCTCAGATTACGGGGTGGTCGCATTGCTATGATCGCCTGAGGTTTGTATTTTGGAGGAAAAGGGACCTCTTCCCAGGTAGCTGGGTACGGCTGGTTGATTCCCAGTTTCTTGAGCTGATCTTTGTGCTTCAAGGCATCGAACTGGGCTTTCAACTCCCGGACCGCCTGCATCGGATTTTCTGTTGGAAGCGGAGGAATTGCTGACTCTTGATCTAGAGCAGGTTCTTGACTTGGGCTGGGTGGTGGCAAGTCCACCCCCACATGTATCTGAGTTGGCAGAACCGATGCTTGAGCTATGGCGGTTGCGTGCTGAGTTAGCATCATCTGGTGCATATTCTCCATTACGGATTGCATTTGCTTCAGCGACGTCTCCAGGTCAGTGATGCGTTGTTCTGCGTCTCCTGATGGCGACGCTCCCTCGCGTTCGTCTTCGATGGCGTAAGCTCCCATTTCTCTGGGCGTCGTCGAAGGGTAAGTATAGGTCGCTGCAAAAGTCGACTCTATACTCTCGACATCTGATCTGGGAGATCGGCGACCCCCAGCGTCGGAATCAGACGAGTACGGAGCTGGTTGCTGTGACCTTGCACGGGTATTTTGGAATACCCCAGCTTCAGCATTCCTGAGGAGGTCTTCGAATTTTCTCTGGCTCGGAGGTCCAGAGGGAAGATTCTTTGAACTTGACCCTCTTCTAGGTATGCGTGAAGCCATGTTCACGGATGCATACGTGTGCTCCTCTTCCGGGAAAGATTGAGAGTAGTTCAATCGGTCGAAGACCGATCGTTTTGCTTTAGAACAGTAGCAGTCAATCACAATCTTATGACTATTACAATATTGTTCCCTAGGGGGCGTAATAGACATGTTGGAAGGTCCCCTCTCCTTACGCTTCTGGATTAGGCCTTCGCGTAGGTCAGGAGTAGCAATTTGAGCTTGTTTTGCGTCGTGGGACTTACCCAGGCGTGATTTGGAGATTCGCTCAGACAGGCGTAAAGCTGAAGAGGTGTTCAGTCGACCGTCGTCTTCCCGCGTAATCTGGAGGATAGGCAGATTGCTTCTTCGCTGGTGTAACGGCCGAGGAGTTGAGTACTCGCCTGCTTGCTTCCTCTTGCGGAGATCATTGCGCTCATCTGGTTCACCGTAGAGGTCAGATGTCGTCCTGCGCGTGGAGCGTGATCTGTTCTTCCGATTTGGCGTTGAGGCACCGTCGAAAGTTTTGTCTGTACCGCGCGTAGCGGAAGACAGGTTCCTACGCGTGGAGCACAGGGGATACTTCTGGGTCAGCGCTGAGGCTTTGCCCGAAGTTTTGTCTGTACCGCGCATAGCGGGAGACTGATTTCTACGCGTATAGTGCAGTGGATACTCCTGGGTTAGCGCTGAGGCTTTACCATAAGTTTTGTCTGTACCGCGCGTAGCGGGAGACTAATTTCTACGCGTATAGCGCAGTGGATACTCCTGGGTTAGCGCTGAGGCTTTACCAGAAGTTTTGTCTGTACCACACGTAACGGGAGACTAAATTTTATGTGCGGGGCACGGAGGGAGCGATGCTACCACCTCATTGGTCGGAGAGATCGGAGAGTCTACAGGAACGGCGGAGGATGTCTTGGGCATCCACACTTTGCGTAGCAGAAGCATGTCCTCGTAGGCAGACTGGTCGAAATGAACGACCAGTGTCTTCTTCACGGTTCCTACAGATACCGTATCGTATTGAGCAATTACTTCCTCGTCAGAAGAGAAAGACGTTCCCAGCAGAGTCGCCATCTTGTTTGTGGTATTAAACGAAAGAATGAAAGTGTATTTCAATGACAGGGTTTATACGAGACCCGTGCCCTTTGGTTTACAAACAAACTTGTACAATTCGATCCTATACGAGGATGCGGGAGTATAATTTATTTAATCTGGGTATAAATTGCTATAGGTGTCTGATCTGCAGTCGATCACTTTAGCCCTTGGACTACACGATGTTGAAGAAGTGCCGTGGAAGACAGGATGCAGCTTCGGAGGTTGCGAAGGAGGGTGGATGCGTGATGCTGAAGGTCGTCGCTCCCTATTCCTTGCCTGAGCTCTGTATTCTTCTCTCTCTCTCTGTCTTTCCCTCTTGATCTCCGGTTCGGTGACCTTGTTCGATCCTTCTTTCAAAGTTTCGAGCTTTGATCTGATATTGGTATTCTTGGCCAAATTTTTCGACCTGGTTCGATCTTCCAAATTGTCGACCTTGTTCCCCATTGATAGGGGTCTCTATTTATAGAGTTTTGGTGACAGTGACCACTCCATCGGTGTAACAACCGAGGAGTAGAAAGTACAGCACCCTTTTACACAACGGTTAAGGTAACCAATGCCTACGTATAGATGATCTTTTGAATGAGTGTGTGACGTGGGTCCAACTAAGGGGACACAACGCGTACAATTGCTACTAAGATCATGGCGTAAAAGCCACGTAGGTAGGTATCCATTGTGTAGAAGGGGTTGGCGTAGAAGCCAAATGTCTATCACCTTGGCGTAGAAGCCAAATAGGCATAGAAGCCGAGTAGGCGTGGAAGCCGAGTAGGCGTGGAAGCCGAGTAGTCGTAGAGACTGAGGGGGCGTGGAAGCCGAGCAGGCATAGAAGCCGAACAGGCATAGAAGCCGAGTAGGCGTGGAAGCTGATCAGTCGTAGAGACTGAGGGGGCGTGGAAGCCGAGTAGTCGTAGAGACTGAGGGGGCGTGGAAGCCGAGCAGGCATAGAAGCCGAATAGGCATAGAAGCCGAGTAGGCGTGGAAGCCGAGCAGTCGTAGAGACTGAGGGGGCGCGGAAGCCGTAGGAGCACAGATCCTGAATGAGCGTAGAAGCCGCTGCGTACCGTGCCAGGGTGCTGATGTGGACGTCTTTAGCCGGAATTACGGCTTCTGGAGATCAAATCTTTGGCAGAGATTTGCCATCATCCTGTGCATTAAATGCGGAGACGTGCCTTGAGAGGAAACTGTCACCGCTCTGTACGTTTTGACGGAGGGACGTGCCTTGAGGGGACACTGTCACCGCTCTGTGTGCTTTGGCGGAGAGACATGCCTCGAGCCCTGTACGAAGCACAGCTTTTGACGTGGCAGGCGGTTTGTCTTCTGCGGAGCGTAAAACAGCCCATGTTTGCCTGTGTAAAACAAGGCAGCGTGTTCTCTTTGCACGCGAAAGAGCAGTTTATGCCGGTGGTTTTTTTAGTAAGCGCCGGTTTGGTGATATTTTAACCAAATCCTCTGCATTAAATGCTGAGATCCGCCATCATACTATGGAGCGCGTCCTGAGGGGTCTGCCCCCGTTCCCAACCGTCGTTTGGGTAGCTGTGCAGCACTTTTTGTCAGGAGTCAGAGGTCAGGTTTACTGCGTGACTGGACAGTTTCTTTCCGAGAATACGAAGCGTTCCTCGTATGCTTTAACGCTGCTTTGAGAGCGGCTGGGTTTTACGCCATGGAGGCGATAAAGAACCCTTTTTTACGCTGGATGGCTCTGAAGGCCTCTGCCTATGCTGCTCTGTATCAAGACGCTCCGTAGATCTTCCAAGCATTTTTTTTCATGCTTCTACAACGCATGGCTGATGAACTGAGGCCCATTGTCATGGATTATCCTTCGGGAAATTCCAAAGCGATAAATAACGTGATGCTTGATAAAGCTGATCACATTAGATGTCTTTACCTCAGCAAGAGGGATCGCCTCTGCCCATTTGGAGAAGTAATCCGTGATGGCCAGTATGAACCGGTGACCTCTGGAAGAAGACGGGTGAATATGACCAATGATATCCATACCCCATGCTCCGAAAGGCCAGGATACAACCGTAGGATGTAGATGTTCGGACGGTTGATGTATGAAGTCTGTATGAACCTGACATGCTATGCATCGTCTGGCATACTTGATTGCGTCTGCGATCATAGTGGGCCAGTAATAGCCCATTATCCTGATACGATCCTGTAGCTTAGGACCGGGTTGATGCGCCCCGCACACGCCGTCGTGAGCTTCACGGATAATCCGCTGTGCTTTATCACCAGAGAGACATCGTAATAATAGCCCGTCATAAGACCGACGATATAAACATTGTGACGACGCATCAAAGTAGAAGCACAATGATCGTCTTTTGACGGATACTGCTTCTTTAGGATCCTCTGGCAAGATTTCGTATGCTACGAAATCTATAAAGGGACTTCTCCAGTCTCTCTTGGGAGGGTCTGCGTCTACCGCATAGCTGTGTTCGATGTGAAAGTTATTTTTCACACAGAATAAATCTCGGTTAAGAAGGATTACCGAATTCTGCCTTCTTATAAGAGTAGCTAAATCTGCAGCTAAACTGGCTAGGACATCAGCTTCCAGATTCTGAGATCGAGGTACATGCTCTAGGAAGAATCCTTTGAATGTCATGGCTATCTCGATCGTTGCTCGGTGATAGGGGATGAGGTCTGGATTTTGGACTTCATATATTCCTCTGACTTGATTGACGATGAGCAGAGAATCACTGAAGGCTTCCAGATATTCGACCCCCAGCTCTTTAGCGACTTGGAGCCCGATCAGTAGAGCATTATACTCTACCACATTATTGGAACAGGGCTCGCTAAGAGAATATGCTCGATAGATGACGAGCTTATCAGGAGTAACCAGGACAATCCCTACTCCCGAAACCACGTTTCCCCTGGGACCAGCCCTGGAGGCACCATCGAAGCATAGTTGCCATGCATCACTTTCCATTACGGAGTTACATTCTGTAACTTTGTCGGGAATATCCTCATACAGTTTGGAGGACTCAGGGATCGGGTGAGCGGCTAGGAAGTCAGCCAATGCTTGGCCTTTGACGGACTTCTGAGGGACGTACACAATGTCATACGGTGTTAATAACATCGCCCAAGTCGCGAGTCAGGAATTAAGGACACTTGGCTTGTTCATCAGCATCCGAAGAGGATTAATCCTGGAGATGATATGAATGGTTGTGACATAGTATCACATCGGAGCCGAACACTGGTACAACCCAGTGGCTTGTGACATAGTATCACATTTTCTGAATAGCGAACATCAGAGCCAAGTATTCTTTCTCCACTGGGTTGTACCAGTGTTCGGCTCCGACCATCATCCTGCTGAGGTAGTAGATAGCCTGCTCGTGACCCATATCGTTCTTTTGTGCGAGAAGAGCTCCCAGAGAATGATCCATCGCTCGAACATACAGCACGAATGGTCTTCCCATGACGGGAGGCACCAGAACTGGCGGACTAGTAAGGTAGCGTTTGATATCTCCGAACGCTTGCTGACAGGCTTCGTCCCATACGAAGGATACACCTTTCTTCATGAGACGAGAGAAGGGCTGGCATCTCCCGGAGAGGTTGGATATAAATCTTCGGATGTAAGCCAGACGACCTTGAAATCCCTGAGTTCCCTCATATTGCGGGGCAGTCGCATTTCTAAGATGGCCTTGACTTTATCAGGGTCCACTTAAATGCCTTTGGATAATGACAAATCTCAGAAATTTGCCGCTAGATACCCACAGAAAGGACTTTGTAGGATTCATTTTGAGTTGATGTGGGCACATCAATTCAAATACTGTCTTCAAGTCTCGGATGTGATCATCCTTGAGGCGGCTTTTGACAGCTACATCGTCAACATAACACTCCACTGTCTTGCGTAAATGTTTATGGAATATGTTACTCATAGCCCGTTGGTACGTAGCCTCGGCATTCTTCAATCCGAAGGGCATGACCGTATAGCAATATACCCCCAGTGGTGTCCGAAAGGCAGTATGCTTCTCGTCTTCAGGATGCATCTTGATCTGATTATATCCTGAAAATCCGTCCATGAACGACATACGTTCAAAACCGTATGTATTGTCAATCATGACGTCTGTGATGGGAAGAGGAAACTCGTCCTTGGGGCAGGCTGCGTTCAGATCTCGGTAATCGATGCAGACTCGTACTTTTCGATTCTTTTTCATGACCGAGACAATATTGGCGACCCAGTCGGGATGCTGTTCTTCACGGATGAAACCGCAGGATATCAGCTTCTTGATTTCAGCTTCAATGGCGTCCATCATATACGGGCGGAACCGGCGTTGGTGCTTCTTCACAGGCCTTGAATCGGGCAATATATTGAGCTTATGAGTTGCCACCTTTGGATCAAGGCCTGGCATGTCCTCATAATTCCACGCAAAGACGTCGATATATTCTTTTATCAGTTGGATAACTTCTTCCCTTTCAACTTGTCACGACCCGCACCCGGTTTAGGGGCACGAATGCGTGGGTACGTCCAGCCTACGCCGCAGCATCGGCGGTAGAACGCTGTCTAGGTCGAGTACTATCTAACAATCTCACGCTAGTATCCAACTCCATAAGGAGACTCGGATGATACTATAAATTCTCAACAACATATTCAATCACAACTACAGCACGATAGGAATTTGAAGAAGTAAAAGAAAACAACACAAGTCTAAAGACAACATAATCATACCTGCAATCATTAACTTCCAATCCCCAAGTGTGTCGGAACCAGTCTACTAAGGTCACAGTCTGGAAAAATATTTTCCAGTCAGGAAGGAGCAAAGTACATCTCTAAATAGCAGTTCTATATAAATGACATAAGCTATGTAGCAGTTCTAGATGGAAATATACCAGATGCATGTATAGGTACGAGAATGTACAAGAAAGAAATATACTGGAAATACTGTAAGTAAATGCAGGAAGAAAAACAATATGTCAATGAGCAAGAAACCTATGACTAAGTGTGTGAGTACTAGCTTTAACATGTGATCGGCTTGGGACTAGTAAACTCATTACATGGGTTAGTAGGGCTAACCGATGTAACAGTGAGGAGGCATGTAAACTCATTACATGGGTTAGTAGGGCTAACCGATGTAACAGTGAGGAGACATGTAAATGGTCAGGCCGCACCCGACGTGAGATGTGGGGTGAGCTATGGTGCATATAAAGTTGGGTATGATCACATATCTACACTAAAGTACTCCCCAAACCCCCGACTGGTATAGTAGATCCAATCATGGTACGCTATGGCACGGGATTCCCTAGGAAGGTAGCAAATCTCCCCGGGAATCAGTGTCTGTACATGCACAAGATATCAAGGAAACAAGTCTTGTACAAGTTACACCATGAATAAGGAATAACATCTCATGACGAGATCCGTGTATACCAATCCGTGTAACCAACGTGTCGGGAATATGGATATTTACACTAGATACAGTGAACATAGGAGATATCATAAATTAGAAACTAATCAGAGAATGTACTCGCCTTGGGTCCTTAGCTGGTAATTATTGATGTCCTGTTCCAGAGTATCCCCTGGGTAAACCAACAGTCCTATAAACATAACACAAGCAAAACCACATTTGTATCAGATGCTACACTAACACAGTCAAAAGTACTGGTCTCAGGGCCATGTCAGGCAGGGCACTAGTCAGCTAGGGTCAACTAGTAAATTTACCAATTGAATTAATGCATATATATATAGTTATTCCAAAGTATACAAAATAGGTATAACTGTATGTACATAAGTGGAAATATATTTTATTTATGTGAAAATTATACATCACTCATATATATAAGCCAATATACATGTACCAAAATACATATATATATATTTAATGAAACACACACACTATACACCAAAATACGTTTATACATATATACTAATAAAACATTTTCATATATCATTTATATATATATATATATACATTAATACATACATATACTAAAGTATACATATACCAATATGTATATAGTACATATATACCAAAAATATGTTTATACTTACATATATATAGGTACACATATTTATACCAAAATATTAATTTAATATATATTTTACCAATATATAATTATACCAAAAATTACATACATATATAGGTTTGTACCTATACCAAAATATGTATACTATATACAAACAGAGAAAATACACTATACAGTTAATTATTGATAAAATAAATAATATATATTTATACATTTATACCAAAAATACGTATTTTTATTACATATATCCCATATAAAATATACTAAAATACGTATATCATATACGATATTAAAGATGTATTTGAAAATCATATATATATATATACGTTATAAATAGAGAAAATATGTATATATATATATACAATTTATACTAAAATACGTATACAACATACGTACGCACACACATACACCCATACACACGTATTTATATTCATATACGTATATAAACATATACACATTCATACACGTATATATTTGAATTCATATATACGTATACAACTTACCATACATACGTATATACAATTTACCCATACATATAAGAAGGGGAAAGGAAGAAGAGGAGGGGGACTCACTGGGTCAGCCGGTGGCCGCTGGTCGGCTGGCCGGAGACTGGACTTGGATGCCGAAGATAATGTAACAGTGGTGGTTGAGGGAATGCAGTCGGGAAGTTGGCCGGGAAGAATGGTGGGTGAACAGCCGGGATGCTCGGAATGTTGGTGGTGGTGGAGGATCAGAGGGAGGCCGGACCGCTGGAGTAGTGGCGGAGGCGCCGTCGGCTCGACGGAGGCCGCGGGGATCTCACAAAGCCACGCTGTCGTGGCTGGCCGGAGACTGAGTTGCAGCGCCGGAGATGGGATGATGGCAGGGAGGAGGAGCTTGGGAGATCAGTCGAGGTGAGGAGAGCTGGCAATGGCGGCTCGAATCGTGTGGTGGTTAGGCGCCGTGGAGGATGGTCGGACAGGCAGGGAGGAGAGGCTCGACTTGCTGGCAGTGGTGGTTGTATCGGGTTGGCCGCCGGGCCGGAGTCGAGCTCGCAGTGTGGAGATGGAAGTCGACCGGATGGAGGTGGATGAGAGCTGATGGTGGGAGGCCGGACTGGGGTCGGCTCCTGAGGTGGTTGCAGTGGGAAGATGGTTTGGCCGGACGTCGGGCTGAGAGATGAAGGGAGAGCCGGAGTTGAATCGTGGATGAGGGAGTCGGGGATGTAGCTCGGTAGGGGCCGCCGGAGATGCACAGGTCGGTGGGGATGTGCAGCGGTGGCAGCAGCCGCGCAGCAGGCCGGGGTCGGCTGATGGTTGGCCGCCGGAGTTGGACTTCAGGTGGGGGTGGAAATACAGCAGGGAGGGTCGGGGTCTCGGTTGGCCGGGGTGAGCAGTGGCCGCCGGAAAATGGGGATCTCCGGGTGAACAGTAGGGGGGATGGTGAACAGTATTCCCCCCCTTTTTGAATTTGAATTCAAAATAAAATAAGAAGAAGGAGAAAAAGAAGAAGAAAAGAGAAGAAGAAGAGAAAAAAAAAATAAGAAATGGGGGCTACGGTTTGGGGAAGCTTGGGGGTGTGTTTTCCTAGGTTAAATTTTTGGGATTAGGGCTTGATAGTACATTAAATAGTAAGAGGGTGTTAAATCAAGGGTTGTGATTGACCCCCTTTAAATGAGGGGTCCAGATTGGACATGGAGAATTTCTTCATGTGGGTGAGGGTGAGAGATTTAATTAAATTATTATTAGGCCCCCTCATTGTTTTAAACAATGGGGCGTTGACACAAAATGCCAATTTGCAAATTAGCCCCCTTAAATTTGGGTATTTGCACAAACACATGAAATAATGAAAATTTGGCGGGCGATTCGGGGTCCGATGTTTTGTAGGGTCAGGAGGCGCTGTGTGATCGGTATGGGCTCCATTTACAGGGCACTGGAATTAAATTGGGATTTTCAGAATTGGTTTAAATAGTATCCTCAATTTAATTAGAATTAAATGCAAGTTGTGTTCTAAAATTAATTAGGAGTACATGGGGCCAAAATCAGGTCAGGTCATCAATACCAATAGTGAAGAAGACTCAGAACAGAATATTACCCTAATTTGGGCCGCACGAAAAATAGGTCAAGATTGCCTCCAATTTTCGATTGGAACGCACAACTATACAAAAATAGGAATTTATTAAATAATGTCCGCGACGATTTTTGTGCGGCTAGAATTAAAGTACAGGGAGCATAATTATGAGTTGTAAAAAATAGCAGAATGGAAGGCGGGCATGTCTAGGGCAAGATTGTGAAATTTGTTGGAAGATAAAAGTCTGGATGGTGCTCCAAATATCGAAGCAAAGGCAATGCGCAAAAATATTAAATAAAATACAGTAATTAATTACAATCTCCAAATATTAAATAGCCATGATAAAATAATAAAAACCAGAATCCTATAATTCGGACAGGTGGTCATCTGTTGGGCTTCTAGGTCTAGTCTGCTAGCTAAAAATAAATGAACACTGCATCTAGTACTATATTTAATTACACATCACACATAATTATTTAAATCAAATATACTATCAGGCAATTAATTAATTGTAACTACCACAATATTAAATATTGAAAAAAGTCGAGAATACCCCCTATTTTCGGAACGTGGTAGTGACAAGTCTACCCACCTTAAAAGAATTTCGTCCTCGAAATTTAAAATCCTCAAAGTAGCATTTATTCATTATATTATTATCCATCAATAGTTAAATTCACCAACCCACATAATCCTGAATAATCCACTTTGTCATTTCACAATTTCAAAAATTATTGTATTCCTGAAAATCCTCAAAATTTATCATCGAACTCTATTCGTATCATAATCTCCTACGAATCTGATGTTAGTAATTAAAACCCAAAATGATATCTACTCCTCTAACTTAATCCAACAATGCACATTTAAAATTTTCCATCAAAAACACTAATCTATGAATCCAAATAAATAAAAAACTCGTCCAAAAAGTTTGTGTTTAACCACTAACCCATTTATCATCTTACTCCTTAAATTTGAGCAAATCAAAATTTTTTTTTTCTTTTTTCCCACAATACTCAGATACTATAATACTCGCAAAATCCTCAATTAATATTTTCAATTAAATCTTTATCTTCCAGTCCAATAAAATATAATAATAATCTTCTAAATTTCCTCAAAATTTTTAATGATAAATATATCATAATCAATAATCATCAATCCTACCATATTAAATTCTCAACCTCTCATTTAAATTAATGTTTATCCTCGAAGTCTAATGATAACTTAATCACATCTCAATCTTGATAAAATCAATAATTTATCAACTCTGCTATATTAATCCTTAATTCTTTATGCTTATCTTCCAAAATTTTAGCATCTCGTGTCTCTTGTCAAGTCATAACCTTGTCATAGATCTTTGCTATGGTCCAAACCCCAATGATCATGGTTTAAGAAGATTCTACCTACAGTCTTACAACCAACAACTTAGAGGAAACATGCATGGTTATGGTCTGTCTTATCATGGTATTGCATTCTTTGTCAGGGTGTACTACTAACTATATCCTAACAAGAAAAATCACGAATACAACCCACGGTACTAGGGAATCAATCAATCAGAAGACAAAAACAACATGAGAAGAAGAAAGAACCTGCTAACACATTACCTGCAGTATTTCCTATCTCTAACATACACTTAGCTCTAGCAAATTTACTAACTAATTCATATTCCTGTACATTGATACCCATATCAACTAATCATTAATCCACAAGATCCATGAATATATCAATATTGCACACACCTGTCTATTAATACCAAAATCTGATACTAAGAACCTATAATATAACCATGATTCAATAATGCATCCAAGTTGATACCTCTATCTCCTTAGTACCATACCCTCTGTCAGCTCCCGTTCCTACTACAATTGTCCATAATATTCTTATCACTCAAATACACGTCGAGTGCAACACCATACTAAGTGCTAAGCCCTTTTTAATACAACTCTAGATGGACACCCAAGTCAGTCTGTGGTGCCATCTCAATCCTGCTCAAGTTATCAGATCCTTACACATGTATATCATCTACTCATATATTAATATTCATCTCTCTCATCTACCATAAAATAAATCCTCAAAATAATCGTCAAGGTTTAACTTCTCGAACAACTTTAAAATAAGATGCATATACCTCCTCAAAATCAGATACTCCACATCGAAATAAAATTTAATCATTCCTAAAATCCTTGTGGCCTTAACCATGTTTATTGAATTCATATTTGAAATCCTCAAAAAAAAAATTTGACATAATCTCGAATCCTCAATTACTCTAAAAATACAATTTTATTTCCACCTTTTAATTTATAACTCCACAATTGTACATATCAGTGCTCACGGTCTTTGATACTCAAGGTGCACTCAATGCATCTAATGTCTATAATTGTGTAATAAAATTATACTGCCTGAATCACTTGTGCTATTACCTCCAATGATCAAAGTTATCATCCCTGTATTTTCTTTCATGATTTCGATTTATGTCAACTGGTATATCATCTAATTATCATCACACAGAGTGCTTACTGTTTTGAGCGTCATTCTCGACTAACCCTCGAAATAGAACCATTAGCACTCTTGGTATTATATCACTACCTTCATTAATGGATCATCTCATCAAGCCCATTCTAACTCATGATTACATGTATCTTCTATAACACTCATGTTTCTTTACTCTCATGGGCAAATATATGGTTCTCATCTCAATTGATGTATATGTATTTCCCTTTAACCTTTTATAGCCTGTTAAACTAATCCATGATACGCCTCACCATTTTCATTACCAATTCCGATATTTCTCCAATCATGACTCCTCATTACAACTCTTTATGCATATATCCTTCTTTACTTTTAACATATCTGATATCAATCATCAAATTGAATCATGATCCATTAATTCTTAACACAATTTCTCGATACCTAATTGTTCACGTAGATCATCCAATTGCAAAATCATGATTATCCAGGACGGGTATGTTGGCTCTGATACTAACTCTTGAACTATCACTGATACTCTATACTCTCCTTCTAATCATAGTCTCTAACGACACTTATCCTAGAACCATTGCTACAAGGTATTATGCTAAGGGCTAACTCTAGATTAAAGCCTACTGCTCACATGTCCAACTAAGAAACACTTACAACTCACTAACAACACAGTCAACACTAATACAAAATACAGACAAAATTACAAGCCACTAATTACCATGCTTAACAAGAAATCCTCAAGGAATAGGAGCTCGAAGACTGAATTGAGGACAGAAGGTATCTTTACTGCTAGTAAAGAAAGAAGCGGTGGAACAAAGTCCTGGAATAACAGAAATAGATAAGTCTTGAGATGGTATTTTAAGAACCAATTTAAGATACAACCTGATAATCATACACGTCTATCCGAAATCATGACACTCAGAATCCTCGCCACGCCAGTAAGCATAGACGCGGTAAACGACAGGTTCCGTAACTAAGGTATGCAACCCTATAATCATGTCATCTAGAATCCTCGCCACGCCAACCGGTATGGCTGCGAGAAACTCTAAATCTCATAACTAAAGTATGTACATCCAAGTTAGGTTCCTACGTTCTCGTCACGGCAGCTAATATGGCTGCGATAAACTCTAGGTTCCATAACCAAAGTAGACGTTTTTACCTTTCTCACTGTCCTCATCAATATATGTCATCAGATGATACCGTAAATTTTAGTCCGTAAAATTCACCTCAATTTGAAATCAACTCAACAATGATACCAAGAATTAAAGTTAACAACTGGTCAACAAGAATCAACTCAAAATGATACCAAGAATTTAATTTAATAACTGCTCAACAAGAATCAAGTTCAGTGACAACAAGCGAGAGCGGACGGAAATAAGGAAATGATTTAAATTGGAAATTATAATAAGATTCTCAAGGGGTCGTCCTAGGAATCTCTCAAGAATTTGTGATTGAGTATCCTCTCTCATCCTAGTATCCTATGTCCTATATTCTATAGCAGGTACGCAGTAGTACAACTAAGACGTCGCACTACCACGACATCGCACAACTTGCGAAGTCTGACCTGCATGGGCCACCACTAAAACGTGTCACGACCCGCACCTGGTTTAGGGGCACGAATGCGTGGGTACGTCCAGCCTACGCCGCAGCATCGGCGGTAGAACGCTGTCTAGGTCGAGTACTATCTAACAATCTCACGCTAGTATCCAACTCCATAAGGAGACTCGGATGATACTATAAATTCTCAACAACATACTCAATCACAACTACAGCACGATAGGAATTTGAAGAAGTAAAAGAAAACAACACAAGTCTAAAGACAACATAATCATACCTGCAATCATTAACTTCCAATCCCCAAGTGTGTCGGAACCAGTCTACTAAGGTCACAGTCTGGAAAAATATTTTCCAGTCAGGAAGGAGCAAAGTACATCTCTAAATAGCAGTTCTATATAAATGACATAAGCTATGTAGCAGTTCTAGATGGAAATATACCAGATGCATGTATAGGTACGAGAATGTACAAGAAAGAAATATACTGGAAATACTGTAAGTAAATGCAGGAAGAAAAACAATATGTCAATGAGCAAGAAACCTATGACTAAGTGTGTGAGTACTAGCTTTAACATGTGATCGGCTTGGGACTAGTAAACTCATTACATGGGTTAGTAGGGCTAACCGATGTAACAGTGAGGAGGCATGCAAACTCATTACATGGGTTAGTAGGGCTAACCGATGTAACAGTGAGGAGACATGTAAATGGTCAGGCCGCACCCGACGTGAGATGTGGGGTGAGCTATGGTGCATATAAAGTTGGGTATGATCACATATCTACACTAAAGTACTCCCCAAACCCCCGACTGGTATAGTAGATCCAATCATGGTACGCTATGGCACGGGATTCCCTAGGAAGGTAGCAAATATCCCCGGGAATCAGTGTCTGTACATGCACAAGATATCAAGGAAACAAGTCTTGTACAAGTTACACCATGAATAAGGAATAACATCTCATGACGAGATCCGTGTATACCAATCCGTGTAACCAACGTGTCGGGAACATAGATATTTACACTAGATACAGTGAACATAGGAGATATCATAAATTAGAAACTAATCAGAGAATGTACTCGCCTTGGGTCCTTAGCTGGTAATTATTGATGTCCTGTTCCAGAGTATCCCCTGGGTAAACTAACAGTCCTATAAACATAACACAAGCAAAACCACATTTGCATCAGATGCTACACTAACACAGTCAAAAGTACTGGTCTCAGGGCCATGTCAGGCAGGGCACTAGTCAGCTAGGGTCAACTAGTAAATTTACCAATTGAATTAATACATATATATATAGTTATTCCAAAGTATACAAAATAGGTATAACTGTATGTACATAAGTGGAAATATATTTTATTTATGTGAAAATTATACATCACTCATATATATAAGCCAATATACATGTACCAAAATACATATATATATATTTAATGAAACACACACACTATACACCAAAATACGTTTATACATATATACTAATAAAACATTTTCATATATCATTTATATATATATATACATTAATACATACATATACTAAAGTATACATATACCAATATGTATATAGTACATATATACCAAAAATATGTTTATACTTACATATATATAGGTACACATATTTATACCAAAATATTAATTTAATATATATTTTACCAATATATAATTATACCAAAAATTACATACATATATAGGTTTGTACCTATACCAAAATATGTATACTATATACAAACAGAGAAAATACACTATACAGTTAATTATTGATAAAATAAATAATATACATTTATACATTTATACCAAAAATACGTATTTTTATTACATATATCCCATATAAAATATACTAAAATACGTATATCATATACGATATTAAAGATGTATTTGAAAATCATATATATATATACGTTATAAATAGAGAAAATATGTATATATATATATACAATTTATACTAAAATACGTATACAACATACGTACGCACACACATACACCCATACACACGTATTTATATTCATATACGTATATAAACATATACACATTCATACACGTATATATTTGAATTCATATATACGTATACAACTTACCATACATACGTATATACAATTTACCCATACATATAAGAAGGGGAAAGGAAGAAGAGGAGGGGGACTCACTGGGTCAGCCGGTGGCCGCTGGTCGGCTGGCCGGAGACTGGACTTGGATGCCGGAGATAATGTAACAGTGGTGGTTGAGGGAATGCAGTCGGGAAGTTGGCCGGGAAGAATGGTGGGTGAACAGCCGGGATGCTCGGAATGTTGGTGGTGGTGGAGGATCAGAGGGAGGCCGGACCGCTGGAGTAGTGGCGGAGGCGCCGTCGGCTCGACGGAGGCCGCGGGGATCTCACAAAGCCACGCTGTCGTGGCTGGCCGGAGACTGAGTTGCAGCGCCGGAGATGGGATGATGGCAGGGAGGAGGAGCTTGGGAGATCAGTCGAGGTGAGGAGAGCTGGCAATGGCGGCTCGAATCGTGTGGTGGTTAGGCGCCGTGGAGGATGGTCGGACAGGCAGGGAGGAGAGGCTCGACTTGCTGGCAGTGGTGGTTGTATCGGGTTGGCCGCCGGGCCGGAGTCGAGCTCGCAGTGTGGAGATGGAAGTCGACCGGATGGAGGTGGATGAGAGCTGATAGTGGGAGGCCGGACTGGGGTCGGCTCCTGAGGTGGTTGCAGTGGGAAGATGGTTTGGCCGGACGTCGGGCTGAGAGATGAAGGGAGAGCCGGAGTTGAATCGTGGATGAGGGAGTCGGGGATGTAGCTCAGTAGGGGCCGCCGGAGATGCACAGGTCGGTGGGGATGTGCAGCGGTGGCAGCAGCCGCGCAGCAGGCCGGGGTCGGCTGATGGTTGGCCGCCGGAGTTGGACTTCAGGTGGGGGTGGAAATACAGCAGGGAGGGTCGGGGTCTCGGTTGGCCGGGGTGAGCAGTGGCCGCCGGAAAATGGGGATCTCCGGGTGAACAGTAGGGGGGATGGTGAACAGTATTCCCCCCCCCCTTTTTGAATTTGAATTCAAAATAAAATAAGAAGAAGGAGAAGGAAGAAGGAGAAAAAGAAGAAGAAAAGAGAAGAAGAAGAGAAAGAAAAAATAAGAAATGGGGGCTACGGTTTGGGGAAGCTTGGGGGTGTGTTTTCCTAGGTTAAATTTTTGGGATTATGGCTTGATAGTACATTAAATAGTAAGAGGGTGTTAAATCAAGGGTTGTGATTGACCCCCTTTAAATGAGGGGTCCAGATTGGACATGGAGAATTTCTTCATGTGGGTGAGGGTGAGAGATTTAATTAAATTATTATTAGGCCCCCTCATTGTTTTAAACAATGGGGCGTTGACACAAAATGCCAATTTGCAAATTAGCCCCCTTAAATTTGGGTATTTGCACAAACACATGAAATGATGAAAATTTGGCGGGCGATTCGGGGTCCGATGTTTTGTAGGGTCAGGGGGCGCTGTGTGATCGGTATGGGCTCCATTTACAGGGCACTGGAATTAAATTAGGATTTTCAGAATTGGTTTAAATAGTATCCTCAATTTAATTAGAATTAAATGCAAGTTGTGTTCTAAAATTAATTAGGAGTACATGGGGCCAAAATCAGGTCAGGTCATCAATACCAATAGTGAAGAAGACTCAGAACAGAATATTACCCTAATTTGGGCCGCACGAAAAATAGGTCAAGATTGCCTCCAATTTTCGATTGGAACGCACAACTATACAAAAATAGAAATTTATTAAATAATGTCCGCGATGATTTTTGTGCGGCTAGAATTAAAGTACAGGGAGCATAATTATGAGTTACAAAAAATAGCAGAATGGAAGGCGGGCATGTCTAGGGCAAGATTGTGAAATTTGTTGGAAGACAAAAGTCTGGATGGTGCTCCAAATATCGAAGCAAATGCAATGCGCAAAAATATTAAATAAAATACAGTAATTAATTACAATCTCCAAATATTAAATAGCCATGATAAAATAATAAAAACCAGAATCCTATAATTCGGACAGGTGGTCATCTGTTGGGCTTCTAGGTCTAGTCTGCTAGCTAAAAATAAATGAATACTGCATCTAGTACTATATTTAATTACACATCACACAATTATTTAAATCAAATATACTATCAGGCAATTAATTAATTGTAACTACCACAATATTAAATATTAAAAAAAGTCGAGAATACCCCCTATTTTCGGAACGTGGTAGTGACACAACTGGGGAAAGATTATTACCGTCGGCTTTGGCGAAAGTTCATCCCCAACGTCAATCTGGATAACTTTGTCTTCAGTGGGAGGTTCTCTCTGCTCGAAGCGGAACTCCCATTGTGTATCCATTTGCTGAGCCCAAGCGTCATTCTCAAACAGTTCAGATTCTTGTTCGTCTGATTCGAAGGAATCTGTCACTACCATATTTGCTGATAATATTTGCTCGAGAGTGTGAGATGAGTAGGAGGGCGGTGAGCCGTCTTGAAAAGAGGAATAGATATCCTCGTTTGACTCAGAAATTGCAAGAAAGATGGCATACCCGAACCCGAAACGAGTTTATTGGTAGTGGAGATCGCCGAGCGGCGGTATTCATCTGCCTTTTTTGTAGTTGAGACCTGGTTACAGCTTCAAGTCGTAACCCATACTTTGCATGATCTTTAAAGCTTGCGGGCTGTACCTGTAAACTTGTATTTCACCAGCATTGTCATCGAAGGAATCTTCTTGTATAGTTCGTTCGTTGCGCATGCGGTCGAAGACTATTGAACGCTGACCGTTGCGGGCAGGTGGAACAATAAAGATAGAATCCTCATGTGGTCCATATGTCATGACGACATTGGATGATGAAGCTACTTCCCACACGTACGGATGATAGGAATCTATAGCTGACAAGAATTTTTGTGCTATAGATTCTATATTATCATGGGGAGAGGATCCCTGATTTGGAATCCGAGCGTCGATATACTGGAAAATGGGTCCTTTATTATTATCAGAAATTGCATTCCTGGTTTCATTTACATCACTTGGCTGCCTATTGCGCCGAAGGTTGATGACCAAGGGTGGAGGCTTCTGGTTCAAAGTGATCACTAGAGGATCACCCCCTTTCCCTGATCTGGTCTTGTTCAGGTGGATAGCCATAGGCTCTATGGCTTTTGGACGAGTAGTCCGTCCTTTCACCTGGATTGACAGAGGTTGCTTGGCAGAGGATTCTTCAGGCTCCCGGTGGGATTCTTTCTCTACTTTGGCTGACACCTCTTCCGTGCAGTCTTGAGAGTACAACACGGCATCAGAGTAGTATGATTCTACTCCTTTGAACGGGTTTAGGTTAGCAATCTCCATTCGTACTGTTCCTCGGACGTCTACATATTTAAAGCATTGATGTAGAGTCGAAGGAACGATGCTATGGTCGTGGATCCATGGTCTACCCAACAGAATATTATAGGACACCTCTGAATCAATAACGTAGCATGTAGCCACCGATCTGAGGTTGCCAATCTGGATCCTCAGGCGAATTTTCTCCAACGGCTTACTTCTTCCGGCGTTGAAACCCACGATTGTAGTGGTGGTGTAAGCCAATTCGCTGGTAGGAATCCTCAGCGGTCTGAGCAGACTATAAGGAATGATGCTGATCGAGGATCCCGGATCTATGTAAATTCGGTCGACCTCCATGGAACCGATGTACCCGGTGTAACAGAGGGGCCTGTCATGCCTGTTATATTTTAACAGCATGTCGTCTTGAGTAAAAGTGTTGTTTGGGACCACCTCCATTACACTGTGGCATTGAGGACACGTCACGGGTTCTTCGTCAGGGGACTTGAGCTGGGTCAAGCATGCGTCCGCCTGCATCAGTGCTTCACTCAGGGTTTGACGAGTGTCTTGAGAGAGCCTGAGCAGCTCGAAGATGGACAACCTGGCTGGTGTATTAGCCAGTTGGGCCAGGATGTCGAAGTTTGTATGGCTTTTCTAAACCTTTGTTTTGAATGTTTTTTACAGGTTTATCGAAGCGCACTTCTTTTTTTTTCCTCTTGTCCGCCGAAGTTGGTCTCGAAGGACCGGCCTCTGGTACGATGGGATTTGGTTCTGAAGGCTTGGCAGCTGAAGCATCTGCCGGTGCATCTTCCTGATGTCACGCCCCGATCTCCCGCAGGCAAATCGGCCGTTCCCGCTAGGCGGGAATCACCCTCGCCAGCGCTCCCGCGGAACGATCGCTTAACCCATCCGGGCGTGATGCCGCACGAGCGTGATCCACGCCCGTGCAAGGCCATGGTTCATTGGCTGGCGGCAAGAAACATAAAATGTGCCAAGTGGCTACAACTGTGGAATGAATGTACAGGCTATGGTCAGGCGATGTTCACAACTTATGTCTTGTATATGTGCTTCAGTCCCGGACGCACCGATGCAAGGCTTCAGAGGGAACTCCTGGCCTTAGCACGCACGAAGGAAGCGTCCGTACCGCACGAGGTTCTCCCGCACCCTGCATATCAAACTGGTAGATTATCAGTACATTGAATGCACTGGTGGGGAAGCTACTCGCCCGCTCGACAAATCCAAACACGTAATACAGATTCCGTGCACAACTATTAAGTTGTCTTTCTAGTTGCCTTAGGATCAGTTTCATGCAAACATTGAATAGCTTAACGTGTCGGGCAGTGCTCCATGCGATGTTTGAGGAAACACGGCGAGACTTACCAACTTACCATTTCTCCTTCCCTGTCCAAGGCAAACATGATTAATTCAAGCACGGTAAGTATAAACATTCAGGAAGCATAGCATATGCAAACATGAGAGTCGTTATGTTCAGATCGTTCAGGTGTTCAGTTCATTGATGCTATGCAATGACTCGCACGCGGATAGCCGCTAAGCGAGGATGACTTATCTATATGACGAAAGTCGCTGGCATAGCCATTATGGACGGGTTATGGTCTCGGGACTAAGAGCGATAGCAACATAGGTGGCGAGCCCCGCTACATAACACTCCGTCCGTGACTAACGACCATACAAACTCTTCCGCCCGGATCGGATCGGTCCCAGTGCCCCGGTGACCGTCCGCGAAAGCCAAAAATCCTTGTGCACAGGTTGTCCGCGACATACAGGTCAGGGTCTATCCAAATCCAAAGCTTGACATGATAATCATGGAACACACAAACTTATTTTGAACGAGCACATTGCTCCACGAGCTGGGATTCGAACAGTACAAACACAATCCTTGTTCAGATCCAAACATAGCATGATTATTATTCAAGCGTGATTCACATTCAAATATCCATTCTTGCTTGATGCATTCCCCTGGTTCGGGGATTTGCCTTGGGTGACCTAACGGTCCCGGATACTTGCAGGGTCAAATGCACAGAAGGACTATTTGATAGTCTTCTGGCTAAACAAGAATGCATGCACAACACAATAACGCTAGACGTTTGAAAGCAGACAAGCATACGTTTCTAAGGAATATAAGCAGGCACGTTGCTCGGACCCGAAGGTAAGCCGAGAGTTGAAACCGTTAAGGGACTTAGCATGCGAGGGTCTGAATATAAGCAGTATTTCAATTTCCATGTTCTAGCAAGCAATACAAGTTGGGATTATTCTCTTAGCTAGGTGCGTTGGATTTATTAGCATGCAGGGGGTAAATCACCTAGCGACTAGCATAAATATTCCAGATTTTATATGTGCTGGCTAAGCAAAGACAAGTTCACCGTAGCCACCCACCTTAGCGATGATTCGCCTCGGTAGAGTAATACGTCTGAGCGAGCCTCTGAAAGTCCAAGCCGGATTCCTGTAGGGGCAAGTCTGAATATCCTTTGCTTCTCCTTTGAGGCAAAGCGGGTCGGGACAACTACACGATTGCCGTTTGAGACGGCAGTCCGCTTGAACGGAACGGGGTGTTACATCCTACCCAACTTAAAAAAAGTCTCGTCCTCGAGACTTACTAAGGACAAGCAGTAATCTAGGATTGAGGCAATCCTAGACAAGTCGTTGCACTTGTTTATTTGGATCTTCACTTGCACAAGCGTCAAAATCAGCATATCGCTTAGACTGGATCGTGCGCACTTTCGAAGGGCCCCTCTAGCGTGAACACGTCAACCAGCTTAGTGATAGCGAAGTCTCAGCACTCGAGTTTCACCTTTTCTTAAGTCTTGGATGGTGCACTAGTTCAAGGCGTCCCTCGAATAGATGCATTCAACCAAACTTAGGGTTAGTGAAGATCGGACAAGCTACTAGCGATACTCTCAAGGGTTTGTACAGGTTGGCACAAAGGCCACTCGCAGCATACAACCAGACAAGCAATCATATCATTCAAAACGCACTTTGAAAGTATTTAGACTTATTGTTGGAACATCCCATCGAGGCATTGAGAGAGAGCATGCACATAACCCACGAACGAGCTTTCGAAACAGAGATATCGAATCGAAGTCCAAAGGCGTAGAAGCCAGGCTCTGATACCATTCTGTCATGCCCTGATCTCCCGCAGGTAAATCGGCCGTTCCCGCTAGGCGGGAATCACCCTCGCCAGCGCTCCCGCGGAACGATCGCTTAACCCATCCGGGCGTGATGCCGCACGAGCGTGATCCACGCCCGTGCAAGGCCATGGTTCATTGGCTGGCGGCAAGAGTTCTAAGCCACAGAGTCGCACAGATTGTCCGAGTGCAGCGGAGTCATGAACGCATAGGCGATCGGTAACAGGTTCACTGAGTCGACAAATATAGCGGAAGCATAGAAACACAAGTTGAAGTAAAGCAAGCTCTTTTATTGATATAAACTTGTGTTACAGGCGGCGTATAGCCGAGATTACAAGTCGCTCAAGCCTCTCTTATAGAAACATAAAACGTGCCAAGTGGATACAATTATGGAATGAATGTACAGGCGATGGTCAGGCGATGTTCACAACTTATGTCTTGTATATGTGCTTCAGTCCCGGATGCACCGATGCAAGGCTTGAGAGGGAACTCCTTGCCTTAGCACGCACGAAGGAGGCGTCCGCACCGTACGAGGTTCTCCCGCACCCTGTATATCAAACTGGTAGATTATCAGTACATTGAATGCACTGGTGGGGAAGCTACTCGCCCGCTCGACAAATCCAAACACGTAATACAGGTTTCGTGCACAACTATTAAGTTGTCTTTTTAGTTGCCTTAGGATCAGTTTCATGCAAACATTGAATAGCTTAACGTGTCGGGCAGTGCGCCGTGCGATGTTTGAGGAAACACGGCGAGACTTACCAACATACCATTTCTCCTTCCCTGTCCAAGGCAAACATGATTAATTCAAGCACGGTAAGTATAAACATTCAGGAAGCATAGCATATGCAAACATGAGAGTCGTTATGTTCAGATCGTTCAGGTGTTCAGTTCATTGATGCTATGCAATGACTAGCACGCGGATAGCCGCTAAGCGAGGATGACTTATCTATATGACAAAAGTCGCTGGCATAGCCATTATGGACGGGTTATGGTCTCGGGACTAAGAGCGATAGCAACGCAGGTGGTGAGCCCCGCTACATAACACTCCGTCCGTGACTAACGACCATACAAACTCTTCCGCCCAGATCGGATCGGTCCCAGTGCCCCGGTGACCGTTCGCGGAAGCCAAAAATCCTTGTGCACAGGTTATCCGCGACATGCAGGTCAGGGTCTATCCAAATCCAAAGCTTGACATGATAATCATGGAACACACAAACTTATTCTGAACGAGCACATTGCTCCATGAGCTGGGATTCGAACAGTACAAACACAATCCTCGTTCAGATCCAAACATGGCATGATTATCATTCAAGCGTGATTCACATTCAAATATCTATTCTTGCTTGATGCATTCCCCTGGTTCAGGGATTTGCCTTGGGTGACCTAACGGTCCCGGATACTTGCAGGTTCAAATG
Organism: Iris macrosiphon; assembly: GCA_036927795.1. Lineage (NCBI taxonomy): Eukaryota > Viridiplantae > Streptophyta > Magnoliopsida > Asparagales > Iridaceae > Iris > Iris macrosiphon. The sequence goes on from JAYESA010000014.1 coordinate 53,667,141, forward strand.
CACAGAAGGACTATTTGATAGTCTTCTGGCTAAACAAGAATGCATGCACAACACAATAATGCTAGACGTTTGAAAGCAGACAAGCATACGTTTCTAAGGAATATAAGCAGGCACGTTGCTCGGACCCGAAGGTAAGCTGAGAGTTGAAACCGTTAAGGGACTTAGCATGCGAGGGTCTGAATATAAGCAGTATTTCAATTTCCATGTTCTAGCAAGCAATACAAGTTGGGATTATTCCCTTAGCTAGGTGCGTTGGATTTATTAGCATACAGGGGGTAAATCACCTAGCGACTAGGATAAATATTCCAGATTTTATATGTGCTGGCTAAGCAAAGACAAGTTCACCGTAGCCACCCACCTTAGCGATGATTCGCCTCGGTAGAGTAATACGTCTGAGCGAGCCTCTGAAAGTCCAAGCCGGATTCCTGTAGGGGCAAGTCTGGATATCCTTTGCTTCTCCTTTGAGGCAAAACGGGTCGGGACAACTGCACGATTGCCGTTTGAGACGGCAGTCCGCTTGAGCGGAACGGGGTGTTACACCTGACTCGTCCCGTAGTCCTTGAGGTAAGCCTTCCCTGAATGGGTTACCGTAGCCACAACCTTATCTTCGTCTGATGTCGAAGAAGTCGCAACCATATGGCATGGTTTGCGTTTGGAGTTCTTTCTAGACTTAGCCTTAGTAGCATTAGTCTCTTTCTTGAGCTCCGACACCAAATCTGGGTGAACCCACATAATCTCGCCTTGCTGGGTAGTTAGGGGTAGCAGGTCATCACTTTGTCCCCTAGCCGGAGGGAGATTGACGATGTTCATCGTTGTCCGGGAAATAGGTGTAACACTGTCCGGGACTTTTTGGGGAGGCAGATTGCCAAATTGCAGAGAGATCATGTTGGCCGTTACCGTCTTCTCGCTGTTGCGCAGAGTTATGGCCTTAGCATCGATCAGCTCTTGGATCTTCCTTTTCAGTATATAATACACCTTCGTGGGGTGGTGTATGTACCTGTGGAAGATGCAGTACTTGGGGTTGTTGGTACTGCCGGCCTCGTTGGGCCGTCTCACCTCAGGAAGGGTAATCTTGTCGCTTTTGATAAGACATTCGAATATGTTTGGAATATCGTCATCGTCGAAAGAGTACACTTCAAGGGGCCTGGAAGTTCCAGGTTTCGTCTGCGTGGTAGCCCTCGTCTTTTGCCTGGACGTATTGATCGCCAGGTCTTCTTTACCCTTGGTACCGCGAGGGTGGTCGATGTTGGAGGATGACCTCTTGCCTTTATCAGAGGCCGAGATCATGATGCCATTATCGCGCGCCTTCTGACTATTATCCTCCGTAGCTACCGTTGAGATGATGAACGAGGGCCAATCACGGAACTGATATGGTCCTGTGAACACCGAGATCACGGGGAGAAGGTTCTTCCTGCAGATGTCTACCAATGCTGAGTCTGGGACTCCTGGAGGCATTTGTAGAGTGGCTTGACGAAAACGTTCGATGAAAGTGCGAACATTTTCTTTTTTCCTCTGCTTGACTTCGATGAGAGAGGACATAGACATGTCCATCCCTCCCTTATAGAATCGCGTGAAGAATAAAGCCTTGAAGTCTTCAAAGGAAGCAATGCAGTTGTCCGCCAGGCTGCGATACCACTGGTAAGCTACTCCCGAGAGACAGCCCTTGAACACCCGAGTGAGGAGGGCGTCGTTCCCTTGTAACAATACCGTCATCATGCTGAAGTAGTTCATGTACTGACTTGGTGATGTTTTTCCCTCGAACAGAGCCATAGTCTGTGGTTTGTATCTAGGAGGAAAAGGGACCTCTTCCCAGATAGCCGGGTAGGGTTGGTTGATTCCCAATTTCTTCAGTTGATCTTTGTGCTTCAGGGCGTCAAATTGGGCCTTCAACTCCCGTACTGCCTGCATCAGATCTTCAGCCGGTAGCGGGACCACGGAGTGATGAGGAACTGATTGTATCGCGACTCCGACAGGAGGTAATACATTCTTCGAGTGAGGAGGCGGAGGAACTGATGAATCCTGGTCTAGAGCAGGCTCTTCGATCGTATTAGACGATGGTAAGTCCACCCCCACACGTATCTGAGTTGGAGGGCCCGATGCTTGAGCTACGATAGCTGCGTGTTGAGTCAGCATCATCTGGTGCATGTTCTCCATCATGGATTGTATCTCCTTTAGAGACGTCTCCAGTATAGTGATGCGTTACTTAGCATTTCCGGATGGGGAAGCTTCCTCGCGCTCATCTTTAATGGCATAAACTCCCATCTCCCTGGGTGTTATTGAAAGATTAGTTTAGGTCGCTGTAGAAGTCGACCCTATACTTTCGGCATCTGATTCGGGAGACTGGCGACCCCCAGTATCGAAATCAGAAGAGCATGAAGCCGGTTGTCGCGACCTCGAACGAGTATTTTGGAACACCCCAGCTTCGGTGTTCCTAAGGAGCATGTTAAATCTCCTTCGGCTCGGAGTTCTAGAGGGCTGACGTCTTGAGTCCGACCTTCCTCCAGGTATATGTGAAGCCATGTTCACAGATGCAAGCGTGTGCTTTTCTCCCTGGAAAGATGGAGAGTAGCTCAACAGGTCAAAAACTGACTGTTTTGCTTCCGAACAACAATAATTAATTACAATCCTATGACCATTACAACGGTGCTTACTAGGAGGCGTAATAGACATGCTGGAAGATCCCCTCTCCTTGCGTTTCTGGATTAGATGCTTGCGCAGGTCAGGAGGAGTCGCAGAAGAAGAAGGTGGCTTGTTCCTTCTGTTCACAACAGTGGGCACACGGATGTTGGACAATCCCCGAGGAGGGTGCCTTACCGCAACTGGAGTCTTCTTTACGCTTAGGGACTTTGCCTGGCGTAGTTTGGAGCTCTGCTCTGGTTGGCATAAAGTTGAGGATGTCCTCAGTCGGCCATCAGCTTCTCGAGTAATTCGGAGGGCGGGCAGATTGTTCCTTTGCTGGTGTAAAGGCCGAGAAGTTGAGTAGTCCACCGTTTGCTTTCCCCTGTGTAGATTGCAGGGATCATCTGCTTTTCTGCGGAAGGCAGATGCATTTTTATGCGCGGAGCGCGTTTGGTATTCCTGATTTGGCGCTGAGGCATTACCAAAAATTTTGTCTATTCCGCCAGGGACGGAAGACTGAATTTTACGTACAGAGCGCGGATTATACTTCTTGACTAGCGCTGAGACATTGTCCGAAGTTTCGTCTGTTCTGCCAGGGACGGGAGACTGAATTTTACGCGTAAAGCGCAGATTATACTACTGGGTTAGCGCTGAGGCATTGCCAGAAGTTTTGTCGGCCCTATCAAAGACAGGCGACTGAATTTTACGCGCAAGGCACGAATTATACTTCTGGGTTAGCGCTGAGGCATTGCCAGAAGTTTTGTCGATCCTGCCAGAGATAAGCGACTGAATTTTATGCGCAAGGCGCGGAGGGAGCAATGCTACAACCTTATTGGTCGGAGAGATCGGAGAGATCAGAGAGATCGGAGTGATCGAAGAGTCTATAGGAATGGTAGAGGATGTCTTGGGCATCCAGACCTTGTGTAGCTTCCTGTTATTTTGGACAGAGAGAGAGTGAGAGATACCCCTTGTTCGGAGCATATCTTCGTAGGCAGACTGGTCGAACTGGATGACCAGTGTCTTCTTCATGGATCCCACGGATACCATATCGTGTTGAGCAATAGCTTCCTCATCAGAAGAGAAAGATGTCCCCAGCAGAGTCGCCATCTTGTTTCGGATAGAAAATAAATGAAAGAATCGTTAAGAAACAATGGGTTCTTTATTACGAAAGAAAACCCTTTTCTTCTTTGGTTTACAAACAAGCTTGTACAATGTTGATCCTATACGAGGATGTGAGAGTACAATTTATTTAATCTGGATAAATATTGCTATGGGTGTCTGATCTGCAGTCGATCACTTTAGCCCTTGGACCACACGATGATGAAGAAGTGCCGTAGAAGACGGAGAACAGCTTCGAGGGTTGTGAAAGAGGATGGATGCACGATGCCAAAGTCGTCGATCACTACTCTTCGCCTGAGCTCCAGATTCTTCTCTCTCTCTTGACCATTCTCTCTCCTTTTGATCTTCAAATTCTCGACCTCGGATCTGATATTGGATTTCTTGACCAGTTTTCCGACCTCCAATTTCTTTGACCCTTTTCTCCCATTTTCTCTCATTTTTTCCTCTCTTTTTTTCTCCTTTCTCCTCTGTTGATAGAGGTCTCTATTATAGAGTTTTAGTGACAGTGACCACTTAGTCGGTGTAAAAACTGAGTAGTGGACAATACAGCATTCTTTTACACGATGGTTTAAAATAACCAATGCCTGCGTATAGATGATCTTTTGAATAAGCGTGTGACGTGGGTCCGACTAAGGGACAAAACGCGTATAACCGCTGCGAAGATCACGACGTAGAAGCCACGTAGGTAGTTATCCCTTGTGTAGAAGAGGTTGGCGTAGAAGCCAATGACTGTCACCATGGCGAAGAAGCTAAATAGTTATCAAACCGGCATAGAAGCCGAATGGGCGTAGAAGCCGAAGAGGCGTAGAAGCCGAGGAGGCGTAGAAGCCAAATAGGCATAGAAGCCGAGTGGTCATAGAGGTCGAGTAGGCACAGAAGGCCGAATGGGCATAGAAGCCGAGCAGGCACAGAAGCTGAATGGGCGTAGAAGCCGTTGCGTAGCGTGCCAGAGTGATGATATGGACGTCTTAGCCAGAATTATGGCTCTTGGAGATATAATCGAATCTCTTGCATTAAATGCAGAGATCTGCCCCCATCCTGTGCATTAAATGCAGATGCTTATCTTTAAGATTTACCATCATTCCGTGTATTAAAATACAGATACGCGCCTCGAATCCTGTACGAAGAGCAACTGCTGACGTGGCAGTCTGTTTGTCTTCTGCGGAGCGTAAGGAGCTCACGTCTGCTTGTGTAGAACTGGGCAGCATATTTCCTTATATGCGTAAGAGAAGCCTACGCAAAGGGGATGTCACTAAACGACGGTTCGGTAACATTTAATTAAATCTCCTGCATTAAATGCGGAGATCCGCCATCATCCTGCGCATTAAATGTAGAGGCATGTTTTGTAGGTCTGCCACCCTTCTGTGCACCAAACGCAGAGACGTGCCTCGGGCATCTGTCAGTATTCGGCGCTTTAAATGCAGAGACGTGCCTCGAGCCTTGTACGGAGTGCAGCTTTTGACGTGGCAGGCGGTTTGTCTTTTGTGGAGCGTAAGGAGCTCACGTCTGCCTGTGTAAAACTAGGCCGTGCATTCCTTTGTATACGTACGAGCGGTTTACACAAAGGAAATGGCAGTAAATGACAGCCTGGGTTGTAGTATCGTGCCATCATCATTGTCACGCCCCGGACCTGCCCAGGCCGCTGCTCCGCCCTGCCCCGTCCCGTACGGCCGGGATTAACGAACCGGGCATGAATTACCGTGCCTCGGTGCGCCGGACGCGAATCACCTCGCCCGTCCCGCGGGTGCGAGGGAGGAAGGGAGCTAAGCGAATGCCCCGTTCGAGCTTTCGGGGGACGTGATGCCACACGGACCTGGGGTTGCGCCCGTACAAGGCCAATCATTTAAGTTGATAGTTGGCTATCATCGCATCAATCGAGTAAGCAGTAGAAAGGGACTTATTGCAATGCAATGCATTTAGCCAACTGAGTGTCCGGGACAATCGAGGCAACTTGGGTTTCCTTTAGCAAAGGCACACGTTCGTTCCATACATTATGCACCCTTATACGATAGCATTCTCGGGGCAACAATCGAAACCAGGATTCCGGGTCTTGGGGACTGTGGCACTCCTATCTCTCCCTTGGACGATCCAGTACCTGCAAGCAAGTAAACTGTTGGTGGGTCAGCACTTTATACAAGTACTAGTGAGATAAATCAACTGAACAGAAACAAGCATTCACTCAAACAAATACTAAGTAATCATGTTATAAAATATTACATTAATAGTGATCTTTCTAGTTTTACCTAGGTTCGTTTCATGCAGTTGTAGCAGAGTCATATTACATTGTTTGGAAACATGTTTGGAAATAGAGTTTCATATTGAATATGCAAGCAAGCAAACCGTTCATGTTCCATGGTGTGCGCAGCGTGTTTCGTGCGACTCTAGGGTCAGATGCAAATCTAGACACACAATGCACATCTTAGGGGCAGTCATCTATCCAAGCCAACACAATGACTTAGCTATATACAGGACGGTCCCCGAGTATCTCAGGATTGGCAGCTGGTGGTACAGCATACCAATGACTTATTTCTCTGATGCTAATGGCAGCTGTGACCCATGGTGGATATGACGCATGCAGTTCAGCTCTCCACCAAAAGCCATTGTCCGACCGCGTGCGAATGCATGGAATACTATCAAATAAACTCTAGTATGCAGACGAGATGAACCATCAGAATATAATCGTTGTTGCGGGGCAATCCGACTTATCACTTGAACACGTTCAGGCACAGTATGGTTCTCTCAAAGCATAGACGATAGTGAACATGTTCATGCACTCTAGGCAAGCGATTCAGGATTCTCGTTAAGCAGACATTGTTTCAAAGACAAGCTAGGTGAGTTTGTTCATTAACATACAAGACAGGTTCTATCATTCTCTTATGAAAATATTGCAAGCAAAAACTCAGGTTATTATTAAGGCGTGCAAGAATCAGAGAACGAAGTTTTGCCCACTTACCTGATACATAACGCCGACGCGGAGCGGGGCATTACATACTTACCAACCAACAAAAAGTTTCGTCCTCGAAACTTCAAGGATAAACTTCTCGATATTCCGAGCAGCGATAGTGCTGTCCCTCGCCGTACTCAATCGAAACAGTCAAGCAATTCAAGTTCAGGAAACATTTTGTACTTTGAGAATATCTATGGACTTATTGTATGGAACGCTCTATTGCAATACCATATCGACTAAGAGTCATAGCAACAGTTTTGGGCCAGAGAATCGATTCCGCTCTGATACCATTTTGTCATGCCCCGGAACAACCCAGGCCGTCGCTCCGCCCTGCCCCGCCCCGTACGGCCGGGATTAACGAACCGGGCACGAATCACCGTGCCTCGGCGCGCCGGACGCGAATCACCGTGCCCGTCCCGCTGGTGCGAGTGAGGAAGGGAGCTAAGTGAATGGCCCGTTCGAGCTTTCGGGGGATGTGATACCGCACGAGCCTGGGGTTGCGCCCGTACAAGGCCAATCATTTAAGTTGATGGTTGACTATTATCACATCAATCGAGTAAGCAGCGAAAAGGGACTTGTTGCAATACAATGCATTTAGCCAACTGAGTGTCCGGGACAATCGAGGCAATTTGGGTTTCCTTTAGCAAAGGCACACGTTCGTTCCATACATTATGTCCCCTTATACGATAGCATTCTCGGGGCAACAATCGAAACCAGGATTCCTGGTCTTGGGGACTATGGCACACCTATCGCTCCCTCAGACGATCCAGTACCTGCAAGCAAGTAAACTGTTGGTGGGTCAGCACTTTATACAAGTACTGGTGAAATCAATCAACTGAACAGAAACAAGCATTCACTCAAACCAACACTAAGTAATCATGTTATAAAATATTACATTACTAGTGATCTTTCTAGTTTTACCTAGGTTCGTTTCATGCAGTTGTAGCAGAGTCATATTACATTGTTTGGAAACATATTTGGAAATAAAGTTTCATATTGAATATGCAAGCAAGCAAACCGTTCATGTTCCAGGGTGTGCATAGCGTGTCTCGTGTGACTCCAGGGTCAGATGCAAAGTTAGACACACAATGCACATCTTAGGGGCAGTCATCTATCCAAGCCAACACAATGACTTACCTATATGCAGGATGGTCCCCTAGTATCTCAGGATCGGCAGCTGGTGGTACAACATACCAATGACTCATTTCTCTGATGCTAATGGCAGCTGTGACCCATGGTGGCTATGACGCATGCAGTTCAGCTCTCCACCAAAAGCCATTGTCCGACCGCGTGCGAATGCATGGAACACTATCAAATAAACTCTAGTATACAGACGAGACGAACCATCAGAATACAATCATTGTTGCGGGGTAATCCAACTTATCATTTGAACACGTTCAGGCACAGTATGGTTCTCTCGAAGCATAGACGATAGTGAACATGTTCATGCACTCTAGGTAAGCGATTCAGGATTTTCGTTAAGCAGACATTGTTTTGAAGACAAGCTAGGTGAGTTTGTTCATTAACATGCAAGGCAGGTTCTATCATTCTCTTATGAAAATATTGCAAGCAAAAACTCAGGTTATTATTAAGGCGTACAAGAATCAAAGAACGAAGTTCTGCCCTCTCACCTGATACATAACGTCGACGCAGAGCGGGGCATTACAATCATAGCCATCGCCTGGGTAATCGAGCAGTACTCTTTGTCAGAAGCCCAGACGTCAGGTTCATTGCAGGATCTGACAGGTTTATTTCGAAGAATATGAAGCGTTCCTCGTACACTTCAATACTGCATTGAAAGCTGATGAGTTTTACGCCATATAGGCGATGATGCACCATGTTTACGCTGGAGCAGCCCGGACACGCTCTATTACGCGGATGGTCTTTGAGCCTATATTTCATGCCGTGCTCAGCAAAAAAGCTCTGTTGCACGTTTGATGGCTCTGAGGTCCTCTATTTACGCTGCTCTGCATCTACATGCTGCGTAGAGCTATCCTGCATATTTTTCATGCTTCTACAATAATTATGATAGCATACCTACTAAGAAAATGAACTAAAATATTGATGTTTGTGGTATTAAACGAAAGAATGAAAGTGTATTTCAATGACAGGGTTTATGCGAAACCCGCGCCCTTTGGTTTACAAACAAACTTGTACAATATAATCCTATACGAGGATGTGGGAGTACAATTTATTTAATCTGGGTATAAATTGCAATAGGTGTCTGATCTGCAATCGATCACTTTAGCCCTTGGACCACGCGATGTTGAAGAAGTGCCGTGGAAGACAGGTAGCAGCTTCGAAGGTTGCAGGAGAGGGTGGATGCACGATGCCGAAGTCGCCGATCCCTGCTCTTTGCCTGAGCTCCATGCTCTCTCTCTCTCTCTCTCTCTCTCTCTCTCTCGATCTCCGGTTAGATCTTTCTTGGAAGTTCGACCTTGTTCGATCTTCAAGTTTGAAGTTTTTTGACCCTGTTGTTCGATTCTTCTTTCCAAGTTTTTGACCTTGTTCCCCATTGATAGGGGTCTCTATTTATAGAGTTTTGGTGACAGTGACCACTCCGTCGGTATAGAAACCGAGGAGTAGGAAGTACAGCACCACTTTACCCAACGGTTAAGATAACCAATGCCTGCGTATAGATGACCTTTTGAGTGAACATGTGACGCGTGTCCAACTAAGGGGACAAAACGCGTATATTTGCTGCGAAGATCACGGCGTAGAAGCCACGTAGGTAGGTATCCCTCGTGTAGAAGAGGTTGGCGTAGAAGCCAAATGACTGTCACCCTGGCGTAGAAGCCAAGTAGGCATAGAAGTCGAATAGGCATAGAAGCCGAACAGGCATAGAAGTCGAACAGGCATAGAAGCCGAACAGGCGTAGAAGTCGAATAGGCATAGAAGCCGAGTGGTCATAGAGACTGAGTGGTCGTAGAGACTGAGTGGGCACAGATCCTGAATGGGCGTAAAAGTCGCTGCGTACAGATCCTGAATGGGCGTAGAAGCCGCTGCGTACAGATCCTAAATGGGCGTAGAAGCCGCGTGAGCACAGATCCTGAATGGGCGTAGAAGCCGCTGCGTACCATGCCAGAGTGCTGATGTGGATGTCTTAGCCAGAATTATGGCTTTTGAAGATATAATCAAATCTCTTGCAGAGATTTGCCACCATCTTATGCATTAAATGCGGAGGCGTATTTTGAAGGTCTGCAGCCCTTCTGTGCACCCGTCGCAGAGACGTGCCTTGAGAGAAACTGTCACCGCTCAGTGCAATTAGACGTGGAGACGTGCCTCGAGTCCCGTACGAAGTGCAGCTTTTGACGTGGCAAGCGGTTTGTCTGCTGCGGAGCGTAAAACAGCTCATGTTTGCCTGTGTAAAATAAGGCAGCGTATTCCCTTATACGCGAAAGAGCGGTTTACGCTGAGGGGACTTCAGTAAACGACGGTTCGGTGATGTTTTAACCAAATGCTCTGCATTAAATACAGATATCCGCCATCATACTGTGGGGCGCGTCCCGAGGGGTCTGCCATTGTTTCCAGCCGTCGTCTGGGTAGCCGTGCAATACTTTTTGTCAGGAGTCAGAGGTCAGATTCACTGCGTGACTTGACAGGTTCATTTCGGGGAAGACGAAGCATTCCTCGTACGCTTTAACGCTACTTTAAGAGCGGATGAGTTTTATGCCATGGAGGCGATGAAGAACTCTGTTTACGTTGGAGCGGCCCGGACGTACTGCACTTACGCGGATGGTCCTTTGAGCTTTATTCTTCACGCTGTGTTTTAGCGAAAAAAGCTCTGTTGTACGCCTGATGGCTCTGAATGCCTCTGTTTACGCTGCTCTGCATCAAGAGGCTGCGTAGATCCTCCCAGCGTATTTTTCATGCTTCTACAAGACCCCTTCAAAGCTTTTAAATTCCTCAAAATTTGAAACGCTTTGAATGAAGCATGAACGGCCCCTCGTAACTCGAAACGTTTCTGAATGGAGCGTTGAAACGGTCGATGCTGACTTTATGGTGGATTTATTGGGGACCGCTGTGATCTCTTTTGCCTATAAAAATGCTGGGGGAGTTAACCTGTTCTTTCTATATTCCCATCACCACGCAAAGACGATCGCCGGAGTTCGTCGGGTAGACCTGGGGAAGAAGGAGATCATGTTCTTCCAGCATGTAGGGAGCCAAAAAAGATGACGTCTTCGAGCAAGTGTCCACTAAAACGATGGATCATGGAAGGATATCTTTGCCTCCCTTGCTCGGGATAATCTGCAACTTTGTATGGTTGTTCTTCCGGGAAGAGGGAAGGATCATATTTCACCATACTGCTTGCAAGCTGTATCTCTTCTCCTGAGACCCCCCACGGACGAGATTAGACAAACCGTAATCTGTCGTCCTCGATCGAGTTGGGCTAAAGAAGCCTCAACTGGATCGACCATGGCGTATGGAGGGTCTTCTTGTTCATGACTGTAGTAGTCGATGAACTGTCCTCGAAGAAGAGGAAGATCTCCACCCGTGCGAGAACCTGTCAGAACAGCTTCTGGGTGATCTTCAGACGATGATGGGGTATCTCCTTTGTAGACGGAGTTTCCCTCAGTTGTAATCATGAAAATGAATAGAAAACCCTTGTAGATTGGATTTTCCTCATATGTAATCATGATTTTGATTTTAATAAAATTGTTTTCTTCTTCATATGATCATCTTGCCATATGTTGCTGTGAAGTCTGAATATGTGTAGCTTCAACACGTCTGAATCTTTACGCTTACTCTGATAGAAAGAGTATTAGGCCCTGTCCTTTACGCATAGCGAATTGTCCATAGAACGCTGTTGTCTTGAACGTTTAGAACTGTCCTGTTGCTAGGACTGAGGGACCGCATAAAGCTCTGAACTGCTGCTTCTGATGAACAGAACTTTGTTCAGACTTCGTCTTCAAGAATGATCTCTCGAAACTCCTTTGGAACAGGGTCGAGGTTTTGGCTGTTAAACTGAGTTTGCCATCTTGATAGACGAGATGTTCAGACTGGAGTCTGGATGAACCTCCAATTTTGGACCCGAGAAGAGTAATTTCTCAATGTTTGAACTCTATATGCTTCGGGTACTTGGGATGCTCTGGGTCAAGAACGAGTATCTTCTGTGTGAACTCTTGGCAATTGACCGCTTTGGGGACTGTTTTGAATGTGCGAAAAGTCGTGGAGCGTGAAATCATCAGTCTGTAGCCTCCAGGCGTAAAACACCATCGAGCGTGAAATCGTAGACTTGTGGTTCCTGAGCGTGAAGTCATAGGTTTGTAGCCTCTCGAGCATAAAAGCTACCGAGCACAAAGGCATCCGGGCATAAAACCATAGACTTATAGCTGTCGAACGTAAAGCTGTAGATTCGTAGCCGTCGAGCGTAGAAAGCTCCTTTAGCGTAGGACTGGAGATCTGTAGCCTGTGAGCGTAGAACACCATCGAGCGTGAAATCGTAGACTTGTGGTTCCTGAGCGTGAAGTCGTAGGTTTGTAGCCTCTCGAGCATAAAAGCTACCGAGCACAAAGGCATCCGGGCATAAAACTATAGACTTATAGCTGTCGAACGTAAAGCTGTAGATTCGTAGCTGTCGAGCGTAGAAAGCTCCTTTAGCGTAGAACTGTATATCTGTAGCTCCTGAAAAGAAAATTTCTCCGAGCGTGAAGTTTGCGGATCTGTTGCTTCTGAGCGTAAACTGAGCGCCACCGAGCGTGAGATCATCGATTTGGTATCTGCTGAGCGTAAAGTCGTAGGTTTGTGGCCTCTCGAGCATAAAAGCTACCGAGCATAAAGGCATCCGGGCGTAAAACCATAGACTTATAGCTTGCAAGCGTAAAATCGTTGATCTGTTGCTGTCGAGCGTAGAAAGCTCCTTTAGCATAGGACCTGCTGAACCGTCTTGCACGAAAAACTTTTCGAATTTGCTGACTGTCCGTCTTTCAAGGGTAGTGGGCTGACGTAGCATCCAATCATAACCTACCATTAATGGCGAGATTTGGTTAGGGTCTCGAGGAGTCCGTCCGAGGATTCGAGGAGTCGACCCGAACTCTATATATATCTCGAGCTTTTGAGAGAAAAACTTTTTATCTGTCTTCTGCGAAAGAGAGCTTTCTACTGTTCGAGTTTTTCTTCGTTCCTTCTTCGAGCAGTTCGAGTCTTCAGAAATGGCACCGAAACAAACCTCCTCCGCTAAGGGAAAGAGCATAGGTTCTTCTTCTCATTCTTCTGCCCCAGCGAGGGAGTCTTCGGTCGGGCAAGGCGAAGTATCCCGCCGACGAGCAGCGCACCCGGTCTTAGAGGTAGAGCCTTTGGGGTGACAAAAATAATAAAAAATCCTTCGCACACGTTGAACGTGACCGCACTAGGTCATCTTCTGTGCTGATAGCCTCTTTTGAGGAAGATGATGTACGAAGACGTTTTCATCTTTTACGCCCATATTTCTAATGTGCCAGCGTAAAGACTCCATATTTTCGTAGTTCTGAGCGTAAAAGCTCTGGCTACCAAAAATTGGCGTATATCGTAAAATTTGAGTTTTATGCTTGTGGAGGGGACTGCCGGCGTAAAATAACCAGATTTGCACAACCTGCGTAGAGCACAGACTGTCGTTTCTTTGGTCTGTACGTTTGTGCAAGATTTGCAATGACATATTTTTCTTACACTTTTGCAGTTGATTTGGGTGAGTCTCTACTGGCCGAGGTGATGGGCTCCGCTGCTGGGATGCTGCACTCGAACTACCTGGAGGATCTGTCCCACGTGGCATTTTCTATCTCCGGACCCCAATACCCTGAAGGAAGGAGGATCTTGATATCGGCTCAAGGCGAGCGAATGTTGCTGAGCATGATCAACGGGGAACCCCTGACATATGTAGACGGGGAGCAGTACATAAAGCCGGCTTTCCTCTTTGGGGACATGATTGATAAGCAGTCCCAGACGAAGCCCAAGAGGGAGCCCTAGATTTTCCCTGCCGGGAATTTGGTTTTGTACCTGCCAATGATGCCGAGGGATTATCCCATCTCGGCTTTCTTTCACGCGACGCATCCCAGGAAGATGTCGTGGATGCTGACTCCTGATCTTCACGGCAAGCCGGGGAAGATTTTTCATCTGAAAGGAGCTGACCAGGGGTCATTTGTCAGTTGCCCTTCCGGCGTTGTGACGTTGTTCAGGGGACTGTGCCCGGGCAGTATCCCGAGTGAAGACAGCTCAATGATCCAGCCGGTCCAATTGCCGACCTTCTACAATGACTTCATGGAACAAGGCGGGGTATATCCCAAGGAGAATCCTCGGTGCAATGGGTGGATCGCCCCAACAAACTCCCGATGGACATGCCTAGTTGACTGGGCCTTGAAGCACTTCCGGAGAGAGCTGGAGGGCATTGGACTGTATGCCGCTGTGAGTGCGACGAGCGTCGGGTTGCCTCCCAATCCTAATTTATTCTTGGCACTGATGGAGCGATATATTTTGCTCACTGGTGTCACGCCCCAGTCCCAAAATATTATGGAACTAGGCCACGTGGCATTGGCCAGCTGACACGACTCCGAGGATATCCCAATTTAATGGATCCTGACGAAGTGTGCTACGCTGTCCTAAATCTAACAAGTCTAATAACAACAATAGGCAATGTCTAATCTCATCCACAGATAACAAGTAAATACTGAAATGAAAGACTGGAATATAAGAAACATAGTCGACTGACATAGTACAACTAAAATAAGTCTGGTGGGAACAAACCCACTACAAATGTACTGATAGTCTGAAATAAAGTACTGAATATCTGAAATGAAAGTACTGATAAGGAGAGACTGGAACAACATCTAACTAGGTAAGGAGCTCCAGTCATAGGCGGAAGGCCTACCAATCTGATCAGGGGTACTCTGATGGAAGGACCTCTAGCTCCTCGTCCAGAGCAAACCTCGTCTCTATGCCTGGCCCGTAAACTGTGGGATAAAAGGCCTCGTCCAGATCTGGAAGATAACCAGGTCCTCAGAGGGACGTAACAAGATATAATATGCATGCTGGATAGTACTGAAATAAAAGTAAAGAGGGGTGTGCTAACCATCTAAGTGAATGCAATATAAGGACAACCTAGGAACGTATAAGTAGGTGTAGGCATAACGTTCAACATCCTCTAGAGTGTGGTATCTGTAACGTCCATCATTTCGAAGAATGAGGTATCTGTATATATATAACGTCCATACTCTAAGGGACGTGGTATCTGCAATGTATATACGTCCGTAACACTCCGAAGAGCGCGGTGTCTGAAATATAGGGAGTCACCGGCCTGTGGTTCCTCTGGATACCACGGAGTCCGATGGGGGTATCCCATACGTCTGTCAGTTGTCCTTCCCGCCCAATGTAGATACGCAAGTCGAATATACGACTTGAATGTACCGTATCTAGATGCCAAGTCTCAACTAACTATGTTACTCTAGAATACATGCTAGTCCGTGATGCATGTCGTACGTACCGATAGCGAATCGGGTACGCGGACCCGTATCCCAATATGAATGTACAATCGTGGTACGTGTATAGTGCCATGGTCTAGGAGGATATCAGAATATTCTCGCAGCAGTGGTTGAGTCAACCAGCAACTAGGTCAAGTACACTACTCATCGACGCAATATCGACTACACCCGAGTCAATCTCGGATGCGCACAGTTCATGTATATTTGAAATATTCAACATTTAAATTTAAATCAGTAAATCAGCAAGGTATACTTGCCTGTCCCGGGTAGCTGCGAAATCCAAAGCCCTGCTCCTGATGCCTCGGCAGTAGTGTCCAGCAATCCTATATAGGATGTAGTAATGACCAAATTAGTCACTACAATAGCACGACTTAGACACACTGTCCGTATCTACAACTGACACAGGGTCGGGGCTGTAAGTATATATAGCTAATACTATCATTTACATATACACTATATCATATTTAATTATATTAGAATAATATATATGTTTAATAGTACAAAAATAGTACTTATGTATTAATTAGTATATATTAAATAATACACATATTAAATATGTATACCTAATTGGTAATATCACAAAATCATATATATATACATATATATATTTAGATAACAATTTTGTACATAATTTAATATATATACTACATAATGAATGGTTTATAAAAATATCTACACATACTAGTAGGTACCTATATATATATACATATATATACATATACATACTAGAGGGTTAATACGTATAAGCATTTAATATATATAATAATAATACATATAATATACTTAATTTCCAGAAAATATATTTAACACACTAAATATTATATACTTAATATTTTTATTATATTTTTAAAATACTTACATACATTCATACATGCATACATACATACATACATACATACATATACATGCTACATATGTATAAGTATAAGTACGTAAATATACTTAGAAAATAGCATTATATTATATAAAAAAAAATTTAATCACAGAAATTTCCTTGATTTTAATTTATAATAATAATAATAATAAAAAAACTTATTACATTATACATTCATACATATATTTATATATACCTACATATATAAACATATACATTTATACGAAGAGGTGTTTGTATACGTACACAAAATACACAATTTTATTCTATTATTTATGATACTAATTACAATAATTATATATATAAATATTACAGAATTTATACAGGAATGTTTTAAGTAAAATTACTGATAAATACTAAAATACATAAATTAGTATTGAATACGTATTTAAATACCTAACTAATACACACATCTATACGTTTCTATTTGCAGTCCTAAATACGCATCCAAATACCCGTATTTACACATAAAATGATGTACCTCAGCGAAACTCGGGTCGAGGGGGTCGAGTTGGTCGGTCGTCGCCGGCGGGGGTGGCCGGACGGCGCTCCGGCGAAGGGGTCGGGTGACTATGGAGGTGGTCGGCGGCGATGGTCGGCCGGGAGGGGTGGTCGGGTGTGAGGGGTTAGGGTAGAGCTCGGTTTGGTGTTTCTTTAGGAAATAGGGTTTTAGGTTAGTTACCTAGGTTTGTGTGCCTCTATGTAGTGTAAATTAGTGTATAAATAGGAGAGAGAGTGAGGGGGGGCTGCCTAGGGGTTAGGGCCGGCTGGACAAACATTTTTGGGGAGTGGGGTTGTCCATCAAGATGAGTGGAGGGCTAGGAATAGGCCATTCAAATTGTAGGGTCAAGATGGATTCCCAAAAAGGTGGTGTAAGGACATGAAAAATGGGGGGGAAACCAAATGCCTAAGGTTGGTTATGAGCATTACTTTTCTCCATGATGGTTTGGGCCAATGAGAGGGGGGCATCTCATTGAAATTTTGCAATTAGGCCCCTGACAATTTGGTATTTGCACAATCAATTTGCATAAGGGATTTAATGTGACCAAACACCATGTTTGGTGTTCCTCATTGGTCTATGATGGTGTTTGGTGTTTTGTAGGAGGCTTGTGGGTGTGGATGTGGGTTTGGGTTGGAGTTGGGTCCAATTTAATTGAGGTTGGGTAGCCACATAAATTAATTCGTAATTAATGTTACGGTGTTTCTAATTTAATTTAGTTAAAAACCGGGAGTCTAAATTTGGTTGGACAAGGGTCGTTGGTGTAGCTGGCTCAGTGTACAATAATATCGTGATCTGGGTTGGTCAAAACTGGTTGAGGTTGGGTCTAAATTTTAATTAAAACGGACAACGAACGTAATTACGCAATTTAATTAATTTGCGCACGGACGTTTGTAACGACTTTTGTGCGTCTAAAATCAGGCACAAAAATCAGTATCCGGGGTTTGTTCTAGGTTCAATATGAGGGGTTTACAGGTCTAGGTCAAATATGTGGAATTCGTTTTAGGGCAACAGCTAAGGTAGTATCCTAAAACAATCAATCATTGCCCAAGTATCATAATGCTATATATATTAAATCATAAACCATTCTAATTAACCCTAATTATGCTAATTAAATTATTTAACCCTAATTACTGGTCGAGGGGGTTTACAACATACCCTCCTTAGAGCATTTCGTCCTCGAAATTAAAACAGACATATAGAAAAACTGTTGAATGAAATTAAACATTAAGACATACCTAGGCCTTCGAAGAGATGGGGAAAACGTTGCCGAATATCGTCCTCTCGTTCCCAGGTTGATTCACCTGGTGCATGATGCCTCCATGCGACACGAACTAGAGGGATAGTCTGGCCTCGCAGTACCTTCTCGCTTCGGTCTAGGATCTCTACCGGCTCCTCCTGGTATGACAAGCTTGGACCAACGGTGATCTCCGAGTGGTCAAGCACATGACTCGGATCCGTATGTATCTCCTCATCTGAGATACATGGAAGACGTCGTGAACTCCTTCCAGTGTCTGCGGCAAGGCCAATCTGTAAGCAACTTCTCCGACGCGCTCTAGCACATCGAAGGGTCCGATGTACCTCGGACTCAGCTTCCCTCTGCCTCCAAATCTGATGGTTCCTCTGGTAGGTGAAATCTTCAGGAACACATGATCTCCTACCTGGAACTCTAGGGGTCGTCGATGCGCATTAGCCCAATGCTTCTGCCTGTCCTGTGCTGCTCGTAGATGCCCCTGGATCTTTTTCACCTTCTCCACTGTATGGACGATCAACTCTGGCCCTAGAATCTGCCTCTCGCCTACATCGCTCCAACATACGGAGGAACGACACTTCCTACCATACAATGCCTCATAGGGAGCCATCTGAATGCTGCCTGATAGCTATTGTTGTAGGAAAATTTGACCAAGTGCAAGTGGTCCTCCCATGAACCGCTGAAGTCAAGCATGCAAGCCCTCAACATATCCTCCAGTGTCTGAATGGTGCACTCGGACTGTCCATCTGTCTGCGGGTGGTACGAAGTACTGAACTTAAGGCGGGTACCAAGACTCTCTTGCATACTCCTCCAAAAGTACGATATAAACCTCGTATCCCGGTCAGACACGATACTGACTGGCACTCCATGCAAGCGTACAATCTCCCTCATGTACATGTCTGCCAAGACTTCCGTAGATTGCCCAACCCTGAAGGGTAAAAAGTGGGCAGACTTGGTGAGTCTATCTACGATTACCCATACGGCATTTCGACCACTAGGACTCCTCGGGAAACCCGTGACGAAGTCCATGGTGATGTGCTCCCATTTCCACTTCGGTATCGGGAGTGGTTGAAGTAATCCGGCAGACCTCTGATGCTCAGCCTTGACTTGCTGACACACCAGACACTTAGCCACGAAGCGGGCTATCTCTCTCTTCATCCCGTGCCACCAGTAGTACTGCCTCAGGTCTCGATACATCTTCGTGCCTCCTGGATGTATAGAATAGGTTGAACTGTGGGCCTCCGTCATCAGCTCCTGGCGTAGCTCTCCATTCGGAACATAGAGATGATCTCCACATCTCAAGGTCCCGTCCTCGTGTATACGCAGTCCTGTCTGTATTCCAGCCTCTGTCCTCTGTCGAAGCCTCTAAAATCTGGCGTCCGTCGGCAAAGCAGCCTTGATTCTCTCCACCAATGTCGATTGCACTTGGAAACTCGACATCTGGCCGTCTACTCCGGGCATGACGACTTCGATACCCAACTGTTCTAGATCTCTCAACAGATATTGTTGGGTAGTCAGGAAAAATGCTATGGGCTTCCTGCTTAAAGCATCGGCTACCATATTATCCTTTCCCGGATGGTACTGCAGCTCAATCTCGAAGTCCGCCATCACTTCGAGCCAACGTCTCTGTCTCTGGTTCAGGTCCTTCTGTGTGTAGACGTATTTAAGGCTCTTGTGATCGGTAAATATCTCCACGCGCTCTCCGTACAGGTAGTGCCTCCAAAGCTTTAAAGCAAAGATCACTGCGGTAAGCTCCAAGTCGTGGGTGGGGTAATTCTTCTCATGGGTCCTCAATTGCCTAGAGGCATAGGCCACAACCTTCCCATGCTGCATCAAGACGCATCCTAATCCTTTTTCGGACGCATCGCTATAGATCACGAATCCTCCGGGTCCAGAAGGTATGGTCAAGATGGGTGCTGTAGTCAGACACTTCTTCAGCTCATCGAACGCCATCTGACACTCCTCTGTCCAGGTGAACTCCTGATCCTTGCGGGTCAAGCGGGTCATCGGCTCTGTGATCCTTGCAAAGTTCTCTACGAACCTCCGATAATATCCGACAAGTCCTAGGAAACTCCTCACCTCCGTGACGTTGGTAGGGGTCGGCCACGTCTCTACAGATGAAATCTTCGAGGGATCTACTGAAATGCCATCTCCCGAGATAACGTGTCCAAGAAATGCGACACGATCTCGGAGAAACTCGTACTTGCTCAGCTTGGCATAAAGCCTCTCTCGTCTCAGCGTCTCTAGCACTAGCCTCAAATGCTCCCCGTGCTCCTCGTGGCTCTTCGAATACACCAAGATGTCGTCGATGAAGACTACCACGAACTGGTCCAGATACTCATGGAAGACTCGGTTCATCAGGTTCATAAACACAGCAGGCGCATTTGTCAATCCGAAAGGCATCACTAGGAACTCGTAATGACCGTAATGAGTCCTAAATGCTGTCCTTGGAATGTCCTCCCTTCGCACCTTCACCTGATGGTAGCCCGATCTCAAGTCGATCTTTGTGAACACCACTGCTCCTGTCAGCTGATCGAACAGATCGTCGATTCGTGGTAGAGGGTACTTGTTCTTGATTGTCAGAGCATTAAGGGCCTTGTAATCAATGCACATCCGGAATGTTCCATCCTTCTTTGGTACAAACAGCACTGGTGCTCCCCAGGGTGATGCACTAGGATGAACGAATCCTTTGATCTGCAACTCCTCTAGCTGTAGCTTCAGCTCGTCAAGCTCCTTCTTCGCCAACTGGTATACATTTGATGATACCGGTGCTGCTCCAGGTATTAGCTCAATGGTGAACTCTACCTCTCTATCAGGCGGTAGGCCTGGCAACTCATCTGGGAAAACATCCTCGAACTCTGCAACAATTTCTGGGGGTGCCATCTCCATCACCATGTAAGCTCTAGCTGCGTGTCCTACTCCTTGCTCGATGGTGCCTCGCATGAATTCAAACTCCGGTTGTCCTGGCAGTCTAAAAGTAACGCTACCCTTCCGGCAATCTAGCACGGCATTGTACTGGCTCAACCAGTCCATGCCCAGAACAACGTCGAAAGCTGGCATTGGAAGTACCAACAATCGCGCTCTCATCTCCCTACCACAAACTACTACCGAGCACGTTCTAATGGTGCTGGTAACCGGTACGATGCCTCCTCCGGTAAGTATTCTCCAACTCTTAGGTAAGGGGGAAGTTGCTACTCTATGCATTGCTACAAATCTACTAGATATAAATGACAATGTAGCTCCAGAATCAAACAGTGCAGTCGCAGGTAATGATGCAACTAGAATTGTACCTGCTATAGCCTTTCCCTCTGGTTCCTCTTCAATAGATGCTAAAGTAAAGGCTTGTCCGCACCTCTACCCTCCTGCCTGCTGTCGGGCCTGGTTGAAGTGTGCCTCCTGTGTGACCAAGGGTGGTCCTCTCTGCTGTCCTCCGGTAGCTGGGGGACGCTGGCCTCCTGCTGGGGGTTGGATCCTCAGTGGTGCTGCTGGTAGCCTCTGTCCAGTCTGGGGTGCTGCATCTCTACGCTGGGGGCAGTCTCTAGCAAGGTGCTGGCTGGCTCCACAGACCATGCAGAGCCCGAGCTTCTTTCTGCAGTCTCGGATGACGTGTCCCCTCTTGCCACAGAAGTGACAGGTCGGAAGCTTCTTCTGCTGGTACGGTGCTGTCCTCTGCTGCGCCTGCGCTCCTGGACGGCGGATCGATCCTCCGGCTCCTTGCTGGGTCCTGGCTGGAACGTTCGCGCTGGAACGTCTCGCTCCTCCTCTTCCTATAGCCTCTTGGATCCTCGCCTCTGATAGGACCTCTTCATAAGAGATCCTCGCCTGGGTAGTAGTGTACCTCTGCAGCTCTTGAGTGAGGCCGTGGTGGAATCTCCTGGCTTTCTCCAGGTCATTGGGGATCAGGGCTGCTCCGAATCGGCTGAGTCTGCTGAACTCTCCGTCGTAGGCGTCCACAGTCAGGTTCCCTTGCTCCAGGTGCAGGAACTGAGAGTACAGGGCGTTCCTCACCGTAGTTGGGAAATACTTCTTGTTGAAGTGCTCTAGAAATTCCTTCCAAGTCTGCTGTCGGCCAATGATGCGCTCCATAGAGTCCCACCAGTGATGGGCGTTGCCTGTGAGTTGGGCCCTCACCGCGGTCATCCAGAGATCGGGGTGTAGCTGCGAACCCTCTAGCAGCATCTCAGTATTGGAGACCCAGTCTGAGATCTCCTCAGCCGTCTCCTTACCCGAGAAGGTTCCTGGGCCCATCGTTCTGAAGCCTTTTACAGTGCCCGCTAGTCGGTCAGGTGCAGGTGCCGGTGCTGGTGCTGGTGCTTGGGCAGGTGCCCTCTCTAGTACGGCCATCAGACCCTGTCTCAGAGTCTCCGTCTGCTGTATCTGGGCCTGCATCATCATTTGGAAGAACTGCATCATCTGTGTCTGTCCCTCCGCTGGTGGCATCTGATGTGGAAACGGTGGGGGTGGTGGAAGCGGTACCTCCTGCTGTCTCCTCGGTGTCTCCTCGGGTGCCGGCCTCTCGTACTGCGGCATCGGTGTCGCCCTCGAGGTCTGCCCCTCGAAGTACTGTCTCGGAATAGTCTGTGATGCCTGGCCCTCTGGCTGCTGCGTCTCCTCGTCGGGAGAGACCTGATGCCAGTGCATCATCGGGGCCTGAGGGATCACCTCTGCCTCTGGCTGAGGATGCTCTCTGGGTGGTCCTCGAGTCGTATCCTCTCTCGGTGCTGCAGGTGGTGCTATGGCACCGAGTATCTCACGTTGGCTCCGAAGGTTCATCTCGCTGTAAGAGATAGAACGATATTTAGAAGAGTATAGAATCAATCAAACAGGATGCAGATATATTACAGTTCGGAAGAGGTTCAAAGGCGTAATCAAGTGGATGAGACCTAGTAATTTCTATCCTATTGCAGGCTCGCTGGGCACATTTCCATACCACAAGCAATAGATGTTTGGTGTTTCAGACCTACATAGGCCACCACTAAAACCATGTCACGCCCCAGTCCCAAAATATTATGGAACCAGGCCACGTGGCATTGGCCAGCTGACACGACTCCGAGGATATCCTAATTTAATGGATCCTGACGAAGTGTGCTACGCTGTCCTAAATCTAACAAGTCTAATAACAACAACAGGCAATGTCTAATCTCATCCACAGATAACAAGTAAATACTGAAATAAAAGACTGGAATATAAGAAACATAGTCGACTGACATAGTACAACTGAAATAAGTCTGGTGGGAACAAACCCACTACAAATGTACTGATAGTCTGAAATAAAATACTGAATATCTGAAATGAAAGTACTGATAAGGAGAGACTGGAACAACATCTAACTAGGTAAGGAGCTCCAGTCATAGGCGGAAGGCCTACCAATCTGATCAGGGGTACTCTGATGGAAGGACCTCTAGCTCCTCGTCCAGAGCAAACCTCGTCTCTATGCCTGGCCCGTAAACTGTGGGATAAAAGGCCTCGTCCAGATCTGGAAGATAACCAGGTCCTCAGAGAGACGTAACAAGATACAATATGCATGCTGGATAGTACTGAAATAAAAGTAAAGAGGGGTGTGCTAACCATCTAAGTGAATGCAATATAAGGACAACCTAGGAACGTATAAGTAGGTGTAGGCATAACGTCCAACATCCTCTAGAGTGTGGTATCTGTAACGTCCATCATTCCGAAGAATGAGGTATCTGTATATATATAACGTCCACACTCTAAGGGACGTGGTATCTGCAATGTATATACGTCCGTAACACTCCGAAGAGCGCGGTGTCTGAAATATAGGGAGTCACCGGCCTATGGTTCCTCTGGATACCACGGAGTCCGATGGGGGTATCCCATACGTTTGTCAGTTGTCCTTCCCGCCCAATGTAGATACGCAAGTCGAATATACGACTTGAGTGTACCGTATCTAGATGCCAAGTCTCAACGAACTATGTTACTCTAGAATACATGCTAGTCCGTGATGCATGTCGTACGTACCGATAGCGAATCGGGTACACGGACCCGCATCCCAATATGAATGTACCATCGTGGTACGTGTATAGTGCCATGGTCTAGGAGGATATCAGAATATTCTCGCAGCAGTGGTTGAGTCAACTAGCAACTAGGTCAAGTACACTACTCATCGATGCAATGTCGACTACACCCGAGTCAATCTCGGATGCGCACAGTTCATGTATATTTGAAATATTCAACATTTAAATTTAAAGCAGTAAATCAGCAAGGTATACTTGCCTGTCCCGGGTAGCTGCGAAATTCAAAGCCCTGCTCCTGATGCCTCGGCAGTAGTGTCCAGCAATCCTATATAGGATGTAGTAATGACCAAATTAGTCGCTACAATAGCACGACTTAGACACACTGTCCGTATCTACAACTGACACAGGGTCGGGGCTGTAAGTATATATAGCTAACACTATCATTTACATATACACTATATCATATTTAATTATATTAGAATAATATATATGTTTAATAGTACAAAAATAGTACTTATGTATTAATTAGTATATATTAAATAATACACATATTAAATATGTATACCTAATTGGTAATATCACAAAATCATATATATATACATATATATATTTAGATAACAATTTTGTACATAATTTAATATATATACAACATAATGAATGGTTTATAAAAATATCTACACATACTAGTAGGTACCTATATATATATACATATATATACATATACATACTAGAGGGTTAATACGTATAAGCATTTAATATATATAATAATAATACATATAATATACTTAATTTCCAGAAAATATATTTAACACACTAAATATTATATACTTAATATTTTTCTTATATTTTTAAAATACTTACATACATTCATACATGCATACATACATACATACATACATACATACATACATACATACATACATACATACATACATATACATGCTACATATGTATAAGTATAAGTACGTAAATATACTTAGAAAATAGCATTATATTATATAAAAAAAATTTAATCACAGAAATTTCCTTGATTTTAATTTATAATAATAATAATAATAAAAACTTATTACATTATACATTCATACATATATTTATATATACCTACATATATAAACATATACATTTATACGAAGAGGTGTTTGTATACGTACACAAAATACACAATTTTATTCTATCATATATGATACTAATTACAATAATTATATATATAAATATTACAGAATTTATACAGGAATGTTTTAAGTAAAAATACTGATAAATACTAAAATACATAAATTAGTATTGAATACGTATTTAAATACCTAACTAATACACACATCTATACGTTTATATTTGCAGTCCTAAATATGCATCCAAATACCCGTATTTACACATAAAATGATGTACCTCAGCGAAGCTCGGGTCGAGGGGGTCGAGTTGGTCGGTCGTCGCCGGCGGGGGTGGCCGGACGACGCTCTGGCGAAGGGGTCGGGTGACTATGGAGGTGGTCGGCGGCGGTGGTCGGCCGGGAGGGGTGGTCGGGTGTGAGGGGTTAGGGTAGAGCTCGATTTGGTGTTTCTTTAGGAAATAGGGTTTTAGGTTAGTTACCTAGGTTTGTGTGCCTCTATGTAGTGTAAATTAGTGTATAAATAGGAGAGAAAGTGAGGGGGGGGCTGCCTAGGGGTTAGGGCTGGCTGGACAAACATTTTTGGGGAGTGGGGTTGTCCATCAAGATGAGTGGAGGGCTAGGAATAGGCCATTCAAATTGTAGGGTCAAGATGGGTTCCCAAAAAGGTGGTGTAAGGACATAAAAAATGGGGGGGAAACCAAATGCCTACGGTTGGTTATGAGCATTACTTTTCTCCATGATGGTTTGGGCCAATGAGAGGGGGGCACCTCATTGAAATTTTGTAATTAGGCCCCTGATAATTTGGTATTTGCACAATCAATTTGCATAAGGGATTTAATGTGACCAAAAACCATGTTTGGTGTTCCTCATTGGTCTATGATGGTGTTTGGTGTTTTGTAGGAGGCTTGTGGGTGTGGATGTGGGTTTGGGTTGGAGTTGGGTCCAATTTAACTGAGGTTGGGTAGCCACATAAATTAATTCGTAATTAATGTTACGGTGTTTCTAATTTAATTTAGTTAAAAACCGGGAGTCTAAATTTGGTTGGACAAGGGTCGTTGGTGTAGCTGGCTCAGTGTACAATAATATCGTGATCTGGGTTGGTCAAAACTGGTTGAGGTTGGGTCTAAATTTCAATTAAAACGGACAACGAACGTAATTACGCAATTTAATTAATTTGCGCACGGACGTTTGTAACGACTTTTGTGCGTCTAAAATCAGGCACAAAAATCGGTATCCGGGGTTTGTTCTAGGTTCAATATGAGGGGTTTACAGGTTTAGGTCAAATATGTGGAATTCGTTTTAGGGCAACAGCTAAGGTAGTATCCTAAAACAATCAATCATTGTACAAGTATCATAATGCTATATATATTAAATCATAAACTATTCTAATTAACCCTAATTATGCTAATTAAATTATTTAACCCTAATTACTGGTCGAGGGGGTTTACAACTGGCACCTTCGCCACTCCACTGGGGGAGCTGGGATTGGCCCTTCATGAGATGGCGGTTGTCTCGAGACTGCCGATGGGGAATACCCCATATGAAGAGTACGTTCCTACCAACCGCGAATTGGTGGACTTGGACCCTCGGGTGGCGGAAGTGTATCAGAAGCTGATGTGTCAATACTTCGCGTGCACCGCTTTTTATAACGAGCCTTCTGATTTGGCTCACACCACCAAGTGGATGTCCTACCTCTTCTTCCACCGAGCCAGGGCCGCCAAGTCGGAGAAAGCCTCGGGGGGCAAGAATGAGCCCGTGAACTGTTTGGGTGTGCTTAGTGCCCAGGTCGTGGAGGATCTTATGGAGGAGGCTGAAGCTCCGGATCAGATTCTCGTCGAGGGGGTAGGAAAGTACTCCGAAGGCACTAAGGCCTGTAGTTACTTAAGGCGCTGTCGCCGGCCTCTGTCTAAGGAAGCCCAGCTGGCTAGTTTTCTCTCCATATGGCTGCGTCGAGTAGTAGTGCCTGGTACTGCGTCCGCGGACCACATTCACCGGAACATCCTGTGGCCGGCAGTGCGACCGGTGTTCGGGGCAAGACTGGGCTTGCTTCCTGCCATGGTATGCCGTATACAGGTTGGCTTGAGAGCCATGTCTGATGGGTTGCTCGTCGATGAAGCTCGGCATGAGAGTTTTCCCCGGGTGGAATTACCATACCTGTATTTGATGGGATGGTTAATTCTTCACAATCCCCGGGTGATTTCTTCTGGCTCCGGTAGCAGCTCGGGGGGTATATTCTTGCTGAATTACAAGGACTCTCCCTGGAATGTGAGCACAATTTTAGACTATCGACTGGTGTTGAACCTCAGCCACGGCTGGAAGCTCCTCTGTACTCCCCCTCCTGTACATCGTAATCAATCAGGGACGAGGCTTGAGGATTCAGGTGGAGAAAAGACCGATCTTTCTTTGGAAGCTTTTAATTGGTTGGTCTGCATTAGACCCTCCCATCTGCTGTACAGGAGCGAAGACCATTGCTTCTTCGAGCCCTACTTGCCTAGTCGATTTGCCCGACAGTTTGTGTACGATCAGTTGCACGTGGGCAATGCCATCACCAGCTTTAGGTCCAGGGACGGACTCATTGATGGAGCCAGAGGGTGGCAATATTTTATCATGGGTTGTACGGGAGCAACCTTCATTGTGCCGGTCGTTACAACCTCCACGGAGCTCCGCATTCTCCATTCTTACGCCCAGTTCTATGTGGCGATTAACACCTTCCATCATAATTTTGACACGCGTGGAAGCTTCAGGGTGCCTTCTCCCAAGCCTGGGGGAAGAGTTGACATCCCCTCGGTTTCTTCGGACGAGGGTGAGGAGTCTGGTACTCCAGATGAGCCTCTGGTGCTGGTGCCGAGGTGTGAAGTGCCTCCGCCTGCGGGGGCTTTGGTAGTCTCTTCTGGGAAGCGACGGGCTTCTGCTCCGAAGGAAGCTTCTCTTCGTAAGAGGAGGAAGGAGACGGTTGCTCGTCCTTTCCGCATTCTTGGTGTTGAAGCTCCCGGGAGTGAGCCTGCATCTCCCCATATCAGGGATGATTCTTTGGCTGGAGGTTTCTCGCCTTTTAGAGAGGGACCTTCTACAGTTCCGGCCGGCGGCGCCGGAGAATCCTCGCTAGAGGTTGCTGTCGTGGCTACTGCTCCAGGTAGCGGAGCGAGATTGCCTGTGTGGCCGAGGCAGATGGGAGAATCTTTCCCGAGGTCAGCAGCGGGTAAAGCTCCCGCCGTGTTAGCGAGCATGTCTGGCGAGATTCTAGCTGATGAACCTCGACCGCGTCTTGGTGAAGGCTTGACAGAACTCTTGGCGATGTCGGTCGGCCCACCTCCTTCTCCAGGTATGACAGTTCGCATTGCGTCATTAAGGCGTGGTTTAGCTACATCGGCTGCAGATGCGTCGTATATGCCGTTGGCTCCGGGTAAATGTCGTCTTTATGTCTCCCTTTAGAAAGATTACCATCATACTGATATCAACTTTCTTGTCCTTTTCTTAGGGGATGGCGTCCACGGAGAGCACAGCGTTGAAGTGCCTTCTGGCTCTGCTCTAGCTCCTGGCGATGATATGGAGGCGCCCGACTTCGAGGAGGAAATGTCCTCGGGGGTTAGCTCGCCTAGAGTGGTTTCGTCGTCTCAAGAGGAGGACGAACCCGTCATCGTGATCTCGCCCCTCGCGAGTATGCCGATGACTTCGATTGTTGCCGTCGTACCCTCTTCGGTCGCGCTACGCATCGAGGCGGCGGCTGTGGCTACCTCGTCTGCAATTATCCCTGGAGAGGGACTTGCTGATATTGCGGCCCTTCTCGGCGTTCAGAAGATCTAGTTGCGTTGACCGAGCAACATACCAGCCTCTTCTACACCGGTTTGAAAACGATGATATCAATGGTGTTGGCGAAGAGTCGAGATTTCGAGCGCCTGAAGAAGACTTCTCAGTTCTCAATCGGGGTCATCAGGGAGCTCGGCGATCCTCGGGCAGCTGACACCCTGGAGGCGGTGGTTAATGGTTTAGATCAACCCATTAACGAATACTTGCAGCTGACTCGGGGCGGCTTCGATGCTGAGGTCCAGACCAGGTATGACCACATGACTGCGCGGCTACTACCAAGCTGGAAAGCCTAGATAACTCCATCAAGACACATGAGCTGGAGATGGATAGAAGAAAAGCTGTCGTGGCAGAGGCTCTCGCTCTTGAGACGAAGTGCCGATCCGAGCATGACGGGAATGCAGCGAGGGTCTCCAAGCTGAGGGAAAAATTCGCTCAGGCAGAGGAGTGGGCTTCTCAATCATTGGCGGGTATAGACGTAGCGACCGGTCGATTGAGCACAGCGCAACAGGATTTGGACCGTGCAGAAGCTGCCCGCGTAGGCTGCCTTCGGGCAAGGGCTGAGCTGTCCTGTATGAATACCCTCGAGGTACGGATGGAGCAGGCTCGCGTCGATGTCTTGGTTCTTAGGAATGAGAGGATAGCTGCACTGGAGCGGCTGATTCACAATCTGACTACTCCGCCATCATGATGTATCCTTTCTCTTTCTGCTTCCCCAGATGTAATTCTGCTTTCTTTTAGGAATAAATAAAAGTGACTCTTTTCTGACTTTTGTGGATCCATAAATAACAGTTTTTTTAGGCGAGAGTGATATCTGATGATAAACTCTCGATAAACTTTTAGCGGGACACATCTGTTCAGAGGTCATACGGACATGATAGAATGTAACCCAACTAATTGCGTTCTGGAAGTAGTTTTGTCAGAATCGAGATCCTCGCTATGTTCCACTCGAGCAGGGAAGATTAAGCATAGTACCTTTTCAGGAATTTGCCGTTGATAGGAGCCATTAACAGGTCTCCATTAGGCTGGGCTATCCTATAGGCGCCGTTCGAGAATGTTGTCTCGATCACATAAGGGCCTTCCCACTTGGGCTAGAATTTGCCTTTACTTCTGTGAGTAAGAATCATCGGCCTTCTTACGGCTAGAACTAGCTCGCTGACTTTGAACACTCTTTCCTTTACTTTATGATTGAAAGCTTTGGAAATACGTGCTTGGTAGAGCGCGATGCGCTGCTGAGCTTGTAGGCGTTTCTCGTCTAATCCTTCTAGCTCTTGGAGCCTTAACAGGTCATTCTTTTCTCGAGTCAGCTTACTAGTCACGGCTATCCTGAGCGACGGGATCTAGATTTCAATGGGGAGAACTGCTTCGCTTCCGTAGACCAGCGAGAATGGGGGGCAACCTGTCGGTGTTCGTACCGTTATGCGGTATGCCCAGAGGCATTCGCCCAGCTTCTCATTCCAATCTCTCTTGTTTGAAGAGACGAATTTCTTTAAGACTTTGATAATGGTTTTGTTGAAAGCTTCCGCCAAACCATTAGCAGCTGGATAATATGCCGTAGAGGCAATATTGTGTATCTAATTTTATCGCAAAATTGATAAAACGCTTGGCTGATGAACTGAGGCCCATTGTCGTGAATTATCCTCCGGGGTACCCCGAAGCGATAAATGACGTGATGCTTGATGAAGTTGATCACATTAGACGTCTTCACCTCAGCGAGGGGGATCACCTCTGCCCATTTGGAGAAGTAATCCGTGATGGCCAGTATGAACTGGTGACCGTTGGAAGAAGACGGGTGAATAGGACCAATGATATTCATGCCCCATGCTTCGAAAGGCCAGGATGCAACCGTAGGATTTAGATATTCAGACGGTTGATGTATAAAGTCTGCATGAACCTGACAGGCTCTGCATTGTCTTGCATACCGTATTGCATCTGCGATCATAGTAGGCCAGTAATAGCCCATTCTCCTGATGCGATCTTGTAGCTTAGGACCGGGTTGATGCGCTCCGCATACACCGTCGTGAGCTTCCCAGATAATCTGCTGTGCTTCGTCTTCGGATAGACATCTCAATAGCAGTCCGTCGTAGGTCCAGCGATACAGGCATTGTGAGGATGCATCATAGTAGAAGCGTAATGACCGTCTTTTGACGGATATTGCTTCTTTGGGGTCCTCCGGCAAGATTCCGTACGCGATAAAATCTATGAAGGGACTTCTCCAGTCTCTTTTGGAGGGATCTGCGTTCACAGCATGGCTGCATTCTATGTGAAAGTTGTTCTTCACACAGAATAATTCTCTGTTAAGAAGGATTACCGAATCCTGCCTTCTTATATGAATGGCTAAATCTGCAGCTAGACTGGCTAGGGCATCAGCTTCCAGATTCTGAGATCGAGGTACATGCTCTAAGAAGAACCCTTTGAATGTCATGGCTATCTCGACCGTCACCCGATGATAGGGGATGAGGTCTGGATTCCGGACTTCATATATCCCTCTGAATTGATTGACGATAAGCAGAGAATCATCGAAAGCTTTCAGGGATTCGACCCCCAGATCTTTGCCAACTTGGAGCCCGATTAGCAGAGCGTTGTACTCTGCCACATTGTTGGAGCAGGGCTCGCTAAGAGAATATGCTCAGTAGATGACGAGCTGATCAGGAGTGACCAGTACGACTCCCACTCCTGAAATGACATTTTCCCTCGGACCAGTTCTGGAGGCACCATCGAAGAAGAGTTGCCACGCGTCACTTTCCATCACGGAATTACATTCTGCAATTTCGTCGGAAATGTCCTTGTTTAATTTGGAGGCCTCCGGGATCGGATGAGCAGCTAGGAAGTCAGCCAGCGCTTGGCCCTTGATAGACTTCTGCAGTATGTATACCATGTCATATTGTGTTAATAGCATCACCCAAGTCGCGAGTCGGGAATTGAGAATACTTGGCTTGCTCATCAGTACTCGAAGAGGGTTGATCCTGGAGATGATGTGGATAGTCTGGCCGGTGACATAGTGCCGCATCTTCTGGATAGCGAACATCAGGGCCAAGCATTCTTTCTCCACTGGGTTGTACCGGTGTTCGGCTCCGACCATCATCCTGCTGAGGTAGTAGATAGCCTGTTCATGACCCATGTCATTTTTTTGTGCGAGAAGAGCTCCTAGCGAATGATCCATCGCTCGAACGTACAGCAAGAATGGCTTTCCCATGACGGGAGGCACCAGAACTGGTGGACTGGTGAGGTAGCATTTGATATCTCCGAACGCTTGCTGACAGGCTTTGTCCCATACGAAGGATACACCTTTCTTCATGAGGTGAGAAAAGGGCTGACATCTCCCCGAGAGGTTTGATATGAATCGCCGAATATAAGCCAGACGGCCTTGA
The DNA here is from genome assembly GCA_036927795.1 of Iris macrosiphon. Lineage (NCBI taxonomy): Eukaryota > Viridiplantae > Streptophyta > Magnoliopsida > Asparagales > Iridaceae > Iris > Iris macrosiphon. The sequence goes on from JAYESA010000014.1 coordinate 53,699,159, forward strand.
AATCCCCGGAGTTCCCTCAGATTATGGGGCGGTCGTATTTCTACAATTGCCTGGACTTTGTCAGGGTCCACCTGGATGCCTTTGGCGGTGATGACGAATCCTAGGAACTTGCCACTAGATACACCCAGAAAGGACTTCGTAGGGTTCATCTTGAGTTGATGTTGGCGCATTAGCTCGAATACCGTCCTCAAGTCTTGAATGTGATCACCCTTGAGGCGACTCTTGACGGCTATGTCGTCTACGTAATATTCCACTGTTTTGCGTAAATGCTCATGGAATATGTTACTCATAGCCCGTTAGTATGTAGCCCCGGCGTTCTTCAATCCGAAGGGCATGACCGTATAGCAATATACCCCCAATGGCGTCCGGATGGCAGTGTGCTTCTCGTCTCCAGGATGTATCTTGATCTGATTGTATCCTGAGAACTCGTCCATAAAAGACATGCGTTCAAAGCCGCAGGTGTTGTCGATCATGATGTCCATGATGGGAAGAGGGAATTCATCCTTGGGGCAGGCCACATTCAAATCTCGGTAGTCGATGCAGATACGTACCTTCCCATTTTTCTTCATGACTAGGACAACATTGGCGACCCAGTCGGGATGTTGTTCTTCCCAGATGAAACCATAGGCTATCAGCTTCTTGACTTCAGCTTCAATGGCGTCCATCATGTTCGGGCAGAACCGGCGTTGGTGCTGCTTCACAGGTTTTGAGTCGGTCAATATGTTGAGTTTGTGAGTAGCCACCTTCGGGTCTAGGCCTGGCATGTCCCTATAATCCCATGCAAAGACGTCGACGTATTCCTTTATCAGCTGTATAATTTCTTCCCTTTCAGCTGGGGGAAGATTGTCACCGATAAATATCGGCTTTGGCGAAAGTTCACCCCCAACATCGATTTGGATAACTTCATCTTTGGTGGGAGGTTCTCTTTGCTCAAAGCAGAATTCCCACTGCGTATCCATTTGTTGAGCCCAAGAGTCATTCTCAAACGGCTCAAAATCTTGTTCATCTGCTCCTGAGGGATTTGTCACCACCATATTTACTGATAGTGTTCGTTCGAGAGCATCAGGTGAGTCGGAGGGTGACGAGCCGTTCTGGAAGGAGGAAAAAATGTCCTCGTCTGACTTGGAAGTCGTAAGGAAGGTGGCATACCCTAACCCGAAACGAGTTTGTCGATAGCGGGGGTCGCCACGCGGCGGCGTTAGTCTGCCTCTCCCGTAGTTGAGGCCTAGCTTCCGCTTCAAGTCGTAGCCCATGTTTTGCATGATCTTCAGCACTTGGGGCTGTATCGGTGAACTTGCATTTTCCCAGTATCGTCATTAAAAGGATCTTCCTGGATAGCTGGTTGATTGCGCATGCGGCTGAAGAATATTGGATACTGACTGCTACAGGTAGGCGGGACAATGAAGATAGAATCTTCATGGGGTCCATACGTTGTGATAACGTTGGATGATGATGCTACTTCCCAGACATACGGACGGTAGGAGTTTATAGCTCCCAAGAATTTTTGTGCTTTGGGTTCTACCTCGTCATGTGGAGTGGGTTCCTGTTTTGGAACTCGAGCGTCAATATACTGAAAAAGAGGATGTTTATTATCATCCGGAGCTCCGTTCCTGGTTGCATTTACATCAGTTGGCTGCCTGACGCGCCGAAGGTTGATGACCAAGGGTGGGGGCTTCCGGTTCAAAGTGATCGCCAGCGGATCACTCCCTTCTCCTGACCTGGTCTTGTTCAGGTGTATAGCCATAGGCTCTATGGCTTTTGGACGAATGGTTCGTCCTTTCACTCTGATTGACAGCGGTAGTGTGGCAGAGGGTTCTTCTGGCTCCCGGTGGGATTCCTTCTCTGCCTCGCCTGACACTTCTTTCGTGTGGTCTGGGGAGTACAACACGGCATCGGAATAGTAGAATTCTATTCCTTTGAACGGGTTTAGGTCAGCCACCTTCGTTTGTACCGTTCCTTGTGCGTCTAGATATTTAAGGCATTGATGTAGGGTTGAAGGAACGATGTTGTGGTCGTGGATCCACGGTCTTCCCAGCAAAATGTTGTAAGATACCTCTGAATCGATGACGTAACATGTGGCCACTGATCTAAGGTTGCCGATCTGGATCCTCAGGCGGATTTCCCCAACGGCTTACTTCTTCCGGCATTGAAACCCACGATCATAGTGGTGGTGTAAGCCAATTCGCTGGTAGGAATCCTCAGCGGTCTGAGTAGACTGTGAGGGATGACGCTGATCGCCGATCCCGGATCTATGTGAATCCGGTCGACCTCCATGGAACTGACGTACCCGGTGTAATAGAGGGGCCTGTCATGCTTGTTATGTTTTAACAGCATGTCGTCTTGGATGAAAGTGATATTTGGGACCACCTCTATCACACTGTGGCATTGAGGACACGCCACTGGTTCTTTGTCGGGGGACTTGAGCTGGGTCAAGTATGCCTCCGCCTGCATCAGCGCTTCACTCAGGGCTAGACGAGTGTCTTGGGAAAGCATAAGTAGCTCGAAGATGGACAACCTGGCTGGAGTATTGGCTAGTTGGGCCAGGATGTCGAAGTTGTATGGCTTCTCTAAACCTTTGCTTGGAATATTTTTCACAGGTTTATCAAAGCGTACTTCTTTTTGCTTCTCCTTCTCCGCCGGGGTTGGTTTTGAAGGACCGATATCTGGCACGATGGGACCTTGCTCTGAAGGTTTGATTGCTGGAGCGTCCGCCGGTGCACCTTCCTGACTTACTCCGTAGCCGTTGAGGTAGGCTTTCCCTGAACGGGTTGCAGCAAATACCTCGTCTTCGTCCGATGCCAAAAAGTCATGATCATATGGCAGGGCCTATATTTGGGGCTCTTTTTGGATGTAGGCTTAGTAGCCTTAGTTTCTTCCTCAAGCTCTGACACTAGGTCTGGATGAACCCATATAATCTCGCCTTGCCGGGTAGTCAGGGGTACCAGGTTGTAATTTTGATCCCTAGCTGGAGGGAGATTGACGATGTTCATCGTTGTCCGGAAGATAGGTGCAACGCCGTCCGGGATCTCTTGGGGAGGCAGATTGCCAAACTGCAGAGAGATCATGTTGGCCGTGACCGTCTTCTCGGTGTTGTGTAGATTGATGGCTTTATCATCGATTAACCCCTGGATCTTCCTTTTCAGTATGTAACACACCTTTGTTGGGTGGTGTACGTATCTGTGGAAGATGCAGTATTTGGGGTCGTTAGTATTGCCGACTTCCTGGGGCCGCCTTAGCTCTGGAAGGGTGATCTTGCCGCTTTTGACGAGACACTCGAATATACTTGGGATATCGTCATCGTCGAAATAGTAGACTTCGACGGGCCTGGAAGTCCCGGGTTTCGTTTACGTGGTTGCCGCAATCTTTGGTCTGGCCGTATTGATTGCCAGGGCTTCTTTCCCTTTGGGACCACGAGGATGGTCGCTGCTAGGAGATGACCTCTTGCCTCTGTCAGAGACGGAGATCATGATGCCATTGTCGCGCACCTTGCGACCGTTATCTTCGGCGGCTACTGCCGAGATGATGAACGAGGGCCAATCATGGAACTGATATGGTCCTGTGAATACCGAGACCACGGGAAGGAGGTTCTTCCTACAAATGTCTACTAATACGGAGTCGGAAACTCCTGGAGGCATCTGTAAGGTGGCCTGACGAAAATGTTCGATGAAGATGCGAACGTCCTCCTTTTCCTTCTGCTTGACTTCGATGAGAGAGGACATAGACATGTCCATTCCTCCCTCATAGAATCGTGTGAAGAATAAAGCTCTGAAGTCCTCGAAGGAAGTAATGCAGTTGTCCGCCAAGCTACGGTACCACTGATAGGCTACTCCTGAGAGACAGCCTTTGAACACACGAGTGAGGAGGGCATCGTTCCCTTGTAGCAACACCGTCATCATACTGAAATAGTTCATGTACTGGCTTGGTGATATTTTTCCCTCGAACAGGGCCATAGTCTGAGGTTTGTACCTCGGCAGGAAAGGGACCTCCTTCCAGATAGCTGGGTAGGGCTGGTTGATTCCCAGTTTCTTGAGCTGATCTTTATGCTTCAAGGCGTCGAATTGGGCTTTCAACTTCCGTACTGCTTACATCGAATTTTCAGTCGGAAGCGGGGCCACGGAGTGGTACGGAGTTGGTTGTATCGTAACTCCAGCGGGAGGTAAGGCATTCTCTGAGTGAGGAACTGCTGACTCTTGATCTAGCGCAGGCTCTTGGCTCGGGTTGGATGGTGGTAAGTCCACCCCCACACGTATCTGAGTTGGCGGGACTGATGCTTGAGCCATGGCAGTTGCGTGCTGTATTTGCATCATCTGGTGTATGTTCTCCATCATAGATTATATTTGTTTCAGAGATGTCTCTAGTATAGTGATGCGTTGTTCCGCGTTTCTTGACGGCGAAGCTTCCTCACAATCATCTTCAACGGCGTAAACTCCCATCTCCCTGGGTGTCATTGAAGGATTAGTATAGGTCGCTGTAGAAGTCGACTCTATACTTTCTGCCTCTGATTCGGGGGCTTGGCGACCCCTAGCGTCGGAATCAGAAGAGGACGAAGCTGGTTGTCGTGACCTCGCGTGAGTGTTTTAGAACACCTCGGCTTCAGTGTTCCTGAGGAGCTCACTGAACCTCCTTCGGCTCGGGGGCCGGGAGGGATGACGTCTTGAGCTTGACCCTCCTCTACGTATGTGTGAAGCCATGTTCACAGATGCATGCGCGGGTTCCTCCTCCTGTAAAGACTGAGAATAGCTCAATCGGTCAAAAATTGACCGTTTTGCTTTAGAACAGCAGCAGTCAATCACAATTTTATGACTATTACAACATTGCTCGCTGAGGGGCATAATAGACATGTTAGAAGGTCCCCTTTCCTTATGCTTCTGGATGAGATATGTGCGCAAGTCAGGAGGAGTAGAGGAAGAAGATGAAGGCTTATTTCTTCTGTTCCCATCATTGGGTATGCGGAGATTGGGCACCCCGGTTTTCCCTATGCCACGTGGCCATCTGGGTGGCGGATAATCCCCTGGGAGGGTGTCTTTCCGCAATCTGAGCTTGTTTTACGTCGAAGGACTGTGCCTGACGTAATTTAGAGATTCGCTCAGTCTGGCATAAAGCTGGAGAGGCCCTCAGTCGGCCATCGGCTTCTCGCGTAATCCGGAGGGTAGGCAGATTGTTCTCTTGCTAGTGTAAAGGCCGAGAAGCTAAGTATTCGCCTGCTTGCTTCCCCTCGCGGAGATCACAGCGCTCATCTGGTTCACCGTAGAGGTCAGATATTATTTTGCGCGCGGAGCGTGATCTGTACTTCCGATTTGGCGTTGAGGTACCATCGGAAGTTTTGTCTGTACCGCGCGTAGCAGGAGACTGATTTCTGCACGTAAAGCGCAGTGGGTAATCCTGGGTTAGCGCTGAGGCTTTGCCCGGAGTTTTGTCTGTATCGCGCGTAGCGGGAGACTGATTTCTGGCGTAAAGCACAGTGGATACTTCTGGGTCAGTGCCGAGGCTTTGCCTGGAGTTTTGTCTGTACCGCGCATACCGGGAGACTGAATTTTATGTGCGGGGCACGGAGGGAGCGATGCTACCACCTCATTGGTCGGAGAGATCGGAGAGTCCACAGGAACGATGGAGGATGTCTTGGGCATCCACACTTTGTGCAGCTTCCTGTTGTCTTGGACGGAGAGAGAGTGAGAGCTACCCCCAGTTTGAAGCATGTCTTCGTAGGCAGACTAGTCAAAATGAACGACCAGTGTCTTCTTCACGGTTCCTACAGATACCGCATCGCATTGAGCAATTACTTCCTCGTCAGAAGAGAAAGATGTCCCCAGCAGAGTCGCCATCTTGTTTATGGTATTAAATAAAAGAATGAAAGTGTATTTCAATGACAGGGTTTATGCGAAACCCGCGCCCTTTGGTTTACAAACAAACTTGTATAATATAATCCTATACGAGGATGTGGAAGTATAATTTATTTAATCTGGGTATAAATTGCTATAGGTGTCTGATCTGCAGTCGATCACTTTAGCCCTTGGACCACGCGATGTTGAAGAAGTGCCGTGGAAGACAGGTAGCAGCTTCGAAGGTTGCAGGAGAGGGTGGTTGCACGATGCCGAAGTCGCCGATCCCTGCTCTTTGCCTGAGCTTCGTGCTCTCTCTCTCTCTCTCTCTCTCTCTCTCTCTCTCTCTCTCGATCTACGGTTCGATCTTTCTTGGAAGTTTGACCTTGTTCGATCTTCAAGTTTGAAGTTTTTTGACCCTGTTGTTCGATTCTTCTTTCCAAGTTTTTGACCTTGTTCTCCATTGATAGGGGTCTCTATTTATAGAGTTTTGGTGACAGTGACCACTCCGTCGGTGTAGAAACCGAGGAGTGGGAAGTACAATACCCCTTTACACAACGGTTAAGATAACCAATGCCTGCGTATAGATGACCTTTTGAGTGAGCATGTGATGCGTGTCCAACTAAGGGGACAAAACGCGTATATTTGCTGCGAAGATCACGGCGTAGAAGCCACGTAGATAGGTATCCCTCGTGTAGAAGAGGTTAGCGTAGAAGCCAATAACTGTTACCCTGGCGTAGAAGCCAAGTAGGCATAGAAGCCGAATAGGCATAGAAGCCGAACAGGCATAGAAGCCGAACAGGCATAGAAGTCGAATAGGCATAGAAGCCGAGTGGTCGTAGAGACTGAGTGGTCGTAGAGACTGAGTGGGTACATATCCTGAATGGGCGTAGAAGCCGCTGCGTACAGATCCTGAATGGGCGTAGAAGCCGCGTGAGCACAGATCCTGAATGGGCGTAGAAACCGCTGCGTACCGTGCCAGAGTGCTGATGTGGGCGTCTTAGCCAAAATTACGGCTTTTGAAGATATAATCAAATCTCTTGCAGAGATTTTCCACCATCTTATGCATTAAATGCGGAGGCGTATTTTGAAGGTCTGCAGCCCATCTGTGCACCCATCGCAGAGACGTGCCTTGAGAGAAACTGTCACCGTTCTGTGCAATTAGACGTGGAGACATGCCTCGAGTCCCGTACGAAGTGCAGCTTTTGACGTGGCAGGCGGTTTGTCTGCTGCGGAGCGAAAAACAGCTCATGTTTGCCTGTGTAAAACAAGGCAGCGTATTCCCTTGTACGCGAAAGAGTGGTTTACGCTGAGGAGACTTCAGTAAACGACGGTTCGGTGATGTTTTAACCAAATCCTCTGCATTAAATGCAGAGATCCACCATCATACTGTGGGGCGTATCCCGAGGGGTCTGCCATCGTTTCCAGCCGTCGTCTAGGTAACCGTGCAGCACTTTTTGTCTGGAGTCAGGGGTCAGATTTACTGTGTGACTTGACAGGTTCATTTCGGGGAAGACGAAGCGTTCCTCGTACGCTTTAACGCTGCTTTGAGAGCGGATGAGTTTTACTCCATGGAGGCGATGAAGAACTCTGTTTACGCTGGAGCGGCCCGGACGTACTGTACTTACGCGGATGGTCCTTTGAGCTTTATTCTTCATGCTGTGTTTTATCGGAAAAAGCTCTGTTGTACGCCTGATGGCTCTGAAGGCCTCTGTTTACGCTGCTCTGCATCAAGAGACTGCGTAGATCCTCCCAGCGTATTTTTTATGCTTCTACAATTGACAGCTCCCAAAAGTTTAGTATACCTAAATAAGCCCATAACATCCAACACTTGTAAGTTGATTGACCATTATCCCTTGTTATATTTAGGTACGACTGTGTTTGATAATAAACGGAAGAAATAAAAAAGGAGATTTATACGAAACCCGCTTTTATGTTTACAAACAAGAAGTACAATTAATCCTATACGAGGATGTCGAGTATAATTTTTTAATCTGGGTAAATATTGCTATAGGAGTCTAATCTGCAGTCGATCACTTTGTCCCTTGGACCACACGATGATAAAGAAGTGCCTTAGAAGAAAGTAAGCAGCTTCGAAGGTTTCTAAAGAGAGTGGATGCTCGATGCCAAAGTCGTCGATCCCTATTCTTTGCCTAAGCTCTGGATTCTTCTCTCTTGATCTCCTTTTTTTCTACTCTTTTCTCCGTCTCCTCTTTTGCGACCAATCTTTGACCTTTTTACCTCTGTTGATAGAGGTCTCTATTTATAGAGTTTTAGTGACAGTGACCACTCAGTCGGCATAGAAACCGAGTAGTGGAAAGTACAGCACCCTTTTACACGATGGTTACAATAACCGTTGCCTGCGTATAGATAACCTTTTGAATGACCATGTGACGCGTGTCCAATTAAGATACAATGCGTATAACTGCTGCGAAGATCATGACGTAAAAGCCACATAGGTAGTTATCCCTCGCGTAGAGAAGGTTGGCGTAGAAGCCAATAACTGTCACTATGGCGTAGAAGCCAAGTAGGCATAGAAGCCGAGTAGGCGTAGAAGCCGAGCAGGCATAAAAATCGAGTGGACGTAGAAGCCGAGCAGGCATAGAAGCCGAGTGGGCGTAGAAGCCGAGTGATGATGCAGACGTTTTAGCCGAAATTACGTCTTTTAGAGATATAATCAAATCTCTTGCATTAAATGCAGAGATCTGCCATCATCCTGCGTATTAAATGCAGAGGCGTGTCTCGAAGATCTGCCATCATTCTGCACATTAAATGCCGAGACGTGCCTCGAGCTCTGCCATCACTCTGCATTAAATGTAGAGACGTGCCTCGAGCCCTGTACGAAGAGCAGCTTTTGACGTGGCAGCCTATTTATCTTCTGTGGAGCGTAAACATCTCACGTCTGCCTGCGTAAAACTAGGCAGCGTATTCCCTTGTAGGCGTGAAAGCAGTTTACGCCAAGGAAATAGCAGTAAATGACAGTCTGGGTGACTGCGCCGCACCATCATTATAGTCATCGCCTGGGTAGCTGTGTAGTACTCTTTGTCAGAAGTCAGACGTCAGGTTCACTGCATGATTTGACAGGTTCATTTTGAAGAATACGAAGCGTTCCTCGTACGCTTTAATGCTGCATTTAAAGCGGATGAATTTTACGCCATAAAGGCGATGTAGCACCCTTTTTACGCTGAAGCAGCCTGGACATACTGCATTACGCGGATAGTCCTTGAGCTTATATTTTACGCTGTGCTTAGAGAAAAGCTCTGTTTGTACGTTGATGGCTCTGAAGTCATATTTTTACGCTACGAAGCACTAAGATACGACGTATAGATCTGTAGCGTATTTTTTATTCTTCTACAAGACCCCCTTCAAAGCTTTCAAATTTCTCGTAATTTGAAACACTTTGAATGAAGCATAAAACGGTCAAGTCTGACACGTTCTTCAAGGCTAACTTTATGGCAGAGTTATTGGGGATCTGTTGGGATTCAGTGGGCTCTCTCTTGCCTATATAAAGGTCGAGGAGTTTAACTTGTTCTTCCCATATTCCTTTCACCACACAGAGATGATCGCCAAATTTCGTCGGGTCAACTCAAGAAAGAAGAAGACCATGTTCTTCCAGCATGTAAGAAGCCAAAAAAGAAGGCGTCTTTGAGCAAATTTCCTCTGCAATGATGGATCATGGAAGGATATCATAGCCTCCTTTGCTCGGGATAATCAGCAACTTTGTATGGCGGTTCTTCGGGAGAGAGGAAGGGTCGTATTTGAACACACAACTTGCAAGCTGTATCTTCTCCTGATACTTACGGATGAGAGCAGAGAAACTAGCTCTGTCCAGGATTGAGTTAGGTTAAATACCTCAACTTAATCTGTTATGGTGCTGGACGCAGGAAAGCAGATTGACCCTGCTTTCCTGTATTGAGTTGGGTCTAAAACCTCAACTCAGTCTGTCACGACATACGGAGGATGGGATCTGCATAATTTAGGCAGGCCCAGTTTTGTATCCTCCCGTCATTCACCACTTTCTTGTTCATCGACTGTGGAAGTCGTGAACTGCTGAAGAAGACGGAAGAGCATCTCCACCAATACGAGAACCAGGCAGAACAGATTCTGGGGGTGGCCTTCCGATGACGATGAGAAAATCCTTTGTAGACGGGATTTCCCTCATATGTAATCACAAAAATGTAAAAAAACCCTTTGTAGACCGGATTTCCCTCATATGTAATCATGATTCCAATCTTAATAAAATCGTCTTCTTCTGTGCATGTGATGATTTTTGCCATATAATTTGCTGCGATAAAGTCTGAATATATGTAGCTTCGACACGTCTGGTAATTTTACGTCGACTATGGTAGAAAGAGTATTAGGTCCCGTCCTGTCTTTTATGCACAACTAAGGATGCGCAGAAAGCCGCTTTAGCATTCGAGTATTTCGAACTGTCTTGCTGTTAGGAATAAGGGACCGCGTAGAATTCTGAACTGTCACTTCTGATAAACAGAATCTTTGTTCAGACCATCATATTTTAAGAATAATTTCTCAAAAATCCCTTGGAACAGGGCGAGAAATTACTGTCAAACTGAGTCGCCATCTTGAACTGTAGATAAAATATTCAGACTGGTTTCTGGATGAACTTCCAATCGACCCTAAGGAGAAGAGTAATTTTCGATGTTGAACTCTGTATGCTTTGGGTACTTGGGATATTTTGGGGCCAAGAAGGATTATCCTCTGCGTGAACCCTTACGATTGACCGCCTTGATAATTGTTCAGATATACGCCTATTCTGGCCTGCATATTCTCAGATATGAGGATAGTCATAGCATAAAATCATAAGTTCGTAGCCTCTCGAGCGTAAAAGCTGCTGAGCATGAGAGCATCCGGGCGTAGAAACTGTAGATTTGTAGCCTCTTGAAAAAAAATCTTCCAAGCGTGAAGTTGTGGATCTGTTGCCTCTGAGCGTAAAAGCCACCGAGCATGAAATCATATATTTGTAGCTTCTGAGCGTAAAGTCGTAGGTTTGTAGCCTCTCGAGCATAAAAGCTACCGAGCATAAAAGCATCCGGGCGTAAAACCATAGACTTATAGCCTGTGAGCGTAAAACTGTAGATCTGTATCTGTCGAGCCTAGAAAGCTCCTTAGCGTAAAAACCACGAATCTGCTTTGCACGAAAACATTTCTAATTCGCTGACTGTCCGCCTTCTCTGAGTAATAGGTTGACGTAGTACCCAATCATAACCGAATATTAAATGTGAGATTTGGTTCGGGATTCGAGGAGTCCACCGAACTCTATATATACCCCAAGTTCTTGAGAGAAAATTTTTTCATCCATCTTCTGCAAAAGAAAGCCTTCGACTGTTCGAGTTCTTCTTCGTTTCTTCTCTGAGCTTTCAGAGTTTTCAGCAATGGCCCCGAAACAAACCCCCTTCTCTAAGGGAAAGAAGGTTGACTCTTCTTTTCGCTCTTCTGCCCAAGCGAGAGCGACTTTCGTCGGGCAAGGCGAGCTTCATTCTGAGCGAAGTGTCCCGCCGACGAGCAGTGCACCCGGCCTTAAAGGTAGAGCTTTTGGGATAAAAAAGAACGACTAAAATCCTTCGCACACGTTATACGTGAACGCGCTAGGTCTTTTTTTGTGCTGATAGTCTCTTTGAGGAAGATGATACACAGAGATGTTTCATCTTTTATGCCCGCATTTCTAATATGTCAGCGTAAAAATACCATATTTTCACAATCGAGCGTAAAAGCTTTGGCTGTCGAACTTTGGCGTATAAGATTTGAGTATTACGCTTCTGGATGAGAATTCTTGCGTAATAACTCAACTTTGACAGCTGGCGTAAAACACAGACTGTATAGTGTCATCCTTGAATTTTATGCTTTAGGAAATGGATTCCAGCGTAAAAGATCAAGTTTTTACAGTCTTGGCATAAAGCACAGACTGTTGACCTTTGGCATATGCTGCAAGATTGTAATGTCTAGTATAGAAACTGACGTGTCTTTCTTGTATTTTGCAGTTAACTTGTATGTGTCTCCACTGGCCGATGTGGTGGATTTTGCTGCCGGGATGCTGCATTCCAACTATCTGGAGGATCTGTCGCACGTGACATTTCCTATCTCCGGGCCCCAGTATCCTGAAGGAAGAGAAATTTTGATATCGGCTTAGGGCGAGCGGACGCTGCTGAACATGATCAACGGAGAGCCCCTGACGTACATAGACGGGGACCGCTATATAAAGCCGGCTTTTCTCTTTGGGAACATGATTGACAAGCAGTCCCAGACGAAGCCCAAGAAAGAATTCTGGGTTTTCCCTGCAGGGGGCTTGGTCCTGTATCTGCCCAAGATGTTGAGAGACTATCCCATCTCGACATTCTTCCATGCTACACATCCTAAGAGGATGTCGTGGACGTTGACTCCCGATCTTCATGGCAGGCCGGGGAAGATCTTTCATTAGAAAGGATCTGACCAGGTGTCATTTGTCAGCCGCCCTTCCGGCTCTGTGATGCCGTTCAGGGGACTGTACCCGGGCAGTGTCCCGAGTGAAGACAGCTTGGTGCTCTAGCCGGTGCAATTACCGACTTTCTGCAATATTTTATGGGGTACGGGGAGTATACCCCAAGGGGAATCCTCGTTGCAGTGGGTGGATCACCCCAACAAATCTTCGATGGGCTCATTTAGCTGACTGGGCCCTGAAGCATTTTCAGACCGAGCTGGAGAGCATTGGTGTGTATGCAGCTGTGAATGCCACCAGTGTTGGGTTATCTCTCAACCCCAACCTGTTTCTGGCTTTGATGGAGCGATATATCTCGCTTACCGGGACTTTTGCCACTGTACTGGGGGAGTTAGGATTGGCCCTCTACGAGATGGCAGAGATCTCGAGACTGCCGATGGGGGATACTCCATATGAAGAGTATGTTCCCACGAACCGGGAGCTGGGGGATTCAGACCCTCGGGTAGTGGCCGTGTACCAGGAGCTGATGTGCCACTACTTGGCGTGCACCACCTTTTATGGTGAGCCTTCAGATTTGGCTCATACCTATAAGTGGGCATCCTACATCTTCTTTCACCGGGCCAGAATTGCTAAGCCGGAGAAAGTCTTGGATAGCAAGGATCAGCCTTTGAATCTTCTGAGCGTGCTTACCGCTCAGGTAGTCAATGATCTTATGGAGGACCCTGAGGCTCCAGATTAGATTCTCAAAGAAGGGATAGGGAAATACCCTGCAGGCACTAAGGCCTACAGTTATTTGAGGCATTGTCGCAGGCCTCTGTCCAAGGAAGCTCAACTGGCTGGCTTCCTCTCCATATGGCTGTGCCGACTGGTGGTACCCGACATTGCATCTGCGGACCGCATTCACCGAAATACGCTATAGCCTGCAGTGCGTCTGGTGTTCAGGGTGAGGCTGGGCTTGCTCCCTGCCATGGTGTGCCGCATACAAGCTGGCCTGAGGGCCATGACTGATGGGCTGCTTGCCGATGAAACTCGGCGTGATAGCTTCCCTAGGGTAGAATTACCATACCTGTATTTGATGGGATGGTTAATTCTCCATAACCCCAGGGTGATGTCTCCCGGCTTTGGCAGTAGTTGGGGGGGTAGTTTCTTGCTGAATTATATGAAATCCTCCTGGAACGTGACCACAGTTTTAGACTATCGGCGGGTGCTAAATTTTAGTCACAGTTGGAAGCTCTTCTGCACTGTCCCCTCTATACATCTCAATCAATAGGGGATCAGACTTCAGGATGTAGGCGACAGGCAGACCATTCTTTCTCCTGAGGCTTTTAATTGGTTGGTCTGCATTAGACCTTCCTATTTGCTGTACAGGAGTGAAGACCATTGCTTCTTGGAGCCCTACCTGCCTAGTCAGTTTGCCAGGCAGTTTGGGTACGACCAATTGCACGTGGGCAATGCCGTCACCAGCTTCAGGTCCAGGGGTGGACTCATTGATGGAGCGAGAGGATGACAATATTTTATCATGGGTTGCACTGAAGCAACTTTTACCGTGCCCGTCATTTCACTCTCCACGGAGCTGCGTATCCTCCACTCGTATGCCCAGTTCTATGTGGCAACCAATACCTTCCATCGTGATTTTGATATGAATAGAAGTTTTAGGGTGCCCTCCTCCAAGTCTGCGGGAAGAGATAAAGTCCCCTCGGTCTCTTCTAACGAGGGTGAGATTTTGTGAATCCAGATGAGCCTCTGTTGGCGGTACCGAGGGGTGAAATACCTCCGCCTGCAGGGCCTCTGGTAATCTCTGGTAAGCGAAGGGCTCCTGTTTCGAAGGTGACTTCCCCTCGCAAGAGAAAGAAGAAGACGGTTACTCATCCTCTTAGGATTCCTGGTAATGAGGCTCCTAGAATTGAGCCTGCTGCTTCCCCTGTTGGGGATGATTCTTTGATTGGAGGTTCCTCACCTTTTAGAGAGGGACCCTTTACAGTTTCGGCTGGCGATGCCGAAGAATTCCTGCTTGAGGCTGCTGTCGCTGCTACTGCTTCAGGTAGTGGTACGAGATCGCCTCCGGGGCTGAGCCGAATAAGGATATCTTTATCTGGATCAGTATCGAGAGAAACCCCTGCCGCATCTGTCAGTGCGCCCAGCGAGATTCCACCTGATGAACCTCGGCTGGAACTTGATGAGGACCTGGAAGAATATTTGCCAGGGTCGGTTAGCACACCCCCTTCTCCAGGTATGATAGCTTGCCTAGCATCATTAATGATTTAGCTGTACTGGCCGCAGACGCGACATATACACCATCGGCCATGGGTAAATGTCGTCTTTACGCCTCTTTTTAGAAAAGTTAACATCATTTCGATATTAACTTCCTTTTGTCTTCTTTTCAGGGGAGGACATCTTCGGGGAGGGCAGTATTGACGCGCCTTTTGGCTCTGTGTCGGCTCCTGGCGATGACATGGAGGTGCCTGACTTCGAAGACGAAGTATTTTCGGGGACCGGCTCGCCCGAAATGGCTCCGATGTCTCAAGAGGAGGATGAGCCTGTCATTGCGACAATGCCTCCTTTGAGTACGTCGGTCACTTCGTCCGGTGTTGGCGCATCTTCTTTTGTTGTGCCACCTGTTGAGGCGACGACTATGGCAACATCGTCTACGATTGTTCCTGGAGGGGGATTCGCCAATATTGCATCCATTCCCAGCGTCCATTCGGATCTGTCCATGCTGACTGAGTAGTATACCAGTATCTTCTATACCGCTATGAAAACATTGATATCAATGGTGTTGGAGAAGAATCTGAGCTTCGAGGTGCTGAGGAGGTCCTCTCAGGTTGCGATAGTGCCGATCAGAGAATACAATGATACTGGGATAGCTGACGCACTGGAGGAGATAGTTAATGGTTTGGAGCAACCCATTAATGAATATCTGCGGCTATCTTGAGGCAGTATTGAAGACCTGGTCCAGGATAGGTATGACTCCTTGATTGCGCAGCTTGCTGAACAGATGGAAGGCCTAAATAAATCTATCCAGGTACATCAGCAGGAGATCGATAAAGAAAAAGCTGTCTTGGAGGAGGTCATTCCTCTTCAAACAAAGTGCCAGGCCGAGCGTGAAGGAAATATAGCGAGGGTCCGCAGACTGGA
This sequence comes from Iris macrosiphon, assembly GCA_036927795.1. Classification (NCBI taxonomy): domain Eukaryota; kingdom Viridiplantae; phylum Streptophyta; class Magnoliopsida; order Asparagales; family Iridaceae; genus Iris; species Iris macrosiphon. The sequence continues at coordinate 53,714,546 of JAYESA010000014.1, forward strand.
AGTAAAACTCGCTCAGGCAAAGGAGTGGGCTTCTCAGTCGTCGGAAGCTCTGGATGTGGTGAATGGCCGATGGAAGACTGCTCAGCAGAACTTGGGGCGTGCAGGAGTCGCCCGTACTGGTTTGGTTCGGGCTAGATCCGAACTGTCCCTCCTGAGCAATGACGAGGCACGGTTAGAGCGGGCCCGCACTACCGTTTTAAGCTCCAGGACTGAGAAGATGATCGCACTGGTGCAGCAGATTCGCGACCTGACCGCTCCCGCCAAATGATGTACTTTTGCTTTTCAATGTAATTTTGCTCTTTCTGGGAATAATAAAGAGGCTTTTATCTGACTTTGTGGACCCATCATTTTGGAATATAAATGACAGGTTTGGGTGAAAGTGATATCAGAGGTAATATGGACGTGATATACTCTCGGTAAGTTTTAGTAGGACATATCTATTCAGAGGTTATATGGACATGATAGAGTATGCTTCAGCTAAAATTTGTACACAAAACACTATCAGAGGTAATATGGACATGATAGGTCTTGAAGTTCCAAATTAGTTAAACATATCTATTAAGAGGTTATATGGACATAATAGAGTATGCTTCAGCTAAAATTTGTACACAAAACACTATAAGAGGTAATATGGACGTGATAGGTCTTGAAGTTCCAAATTAGTTAAACATATCTATTCAGAGGTTATATGGACATGATAGAATATGATCCAACTAGTTTCGTTTTGGAAGTAGTTTTGTCAGAATGAGATTTATGCCATATTCTACCTGAGCATAGGAGGTTAAGCGTAATAGCTTTTCAGGAATTTGCCATTGATAGGAGCCATCAATAAGTCTCCATTTGGCTTGGCTAACATGTAAGCGCCGTTTGAGAACGTTGTCTCGATCACATAAGGGCCTTCCCATTTGGGCTAAAATTTATCCTTACTCCTATGAGTAAGAATCATCGGCCTTCTTACAGCTAAAACTAGCTCGCCAACTTTGAACACTCTTTCCTTTACTTTTTGATTAAAAGCTTTGGAAATGCGTGCCTGGTAGAACGCGATGCGCTGTTGAGCTTGGAGGCATTTCTCGTCTAATCTTTCTAACTCTTGAAGCCTTAACAGGTCATTCTTTTTTTGAGTCAGCTCATTAGCCACTGCTATCCTGAGTGACGGAATCTGGATTTCGATGGGGAGAACTGCTTCGCTCCCGTAAACCAATGAGAATGGGATACAACCTGTCGGTGCTTGTACTGTTGTGCGGTATGCCCAGAGATATTCTTCCAGCTTCTCATTCCAATCCCTCTTGTTCGAAGAGACGAACTTTTTCAAGAGCTTGATAATGGTTTTGTTGAAAGCTTCCGCCAAACCATTAGCAGCAGGATTATATGCCGTACAGGCCACATTTTGTATTCGATTTTTATCGCAAAATTGATGAAACGCTTGGCTGATGAATTGAGGCCCATTGTCATGAATTATCCTTCGAGGTATCCCAAAGCAATAAATAACGTGATGCTTGATGAAGCTGATCACATTAGATGCCTTCAGCTCAGCAAGAGGGATTGCCTTTGCCCATTTGGAGAAATAATCTGTGATGGCAGTATGAACCGGTGACCTCTGGAAGAAGACGGGTGAATAGGATCAATGATATCTATACCCCATGCTTCGAAGGGCCAGGATGCGACCGTAGGATATAGATACTCAGGAGGTTGATGTATGAAGTCTGTATGAACCTGACAGGCTTTGCATTGCTTTGCATACCTTAGTGCATCTGTGATCATAGTAGGCCAGTAATAGCCCATTATCCTGATTCGATCCTGTAGCTTAGGACTGGGTTGATGCGCTCCGCATACGTCGTCATGAGCTTCACAGATAATCCGCTGTGCCTCATCATCGGAGAGACATCTCAATAGCAGTCTATCGTAGGTCTGGCGATATAGACACTGTGATGATGCATCAAAGCAGAAGCGTAATGATCATCTTTTGACGGATACTGCTTCTTTAGGGTCCCCGACAAGATTCTGTATGCTACAAAATCTAAAAAGGGACTTCTCCAGTCTCTCTTTGGAGGATCGGTGGTCACAGCGTAGCTGCGTTCTATGTGAAAGTTATTTTTCACACAGAATAAATATCTGTTAAGAAGGATCACCGAATTCTGCCTTTTTATAGGAATAGCTAAATCTGCAGCCAAACTGGCTAGGGCATCAGCTTCCAGATTCTGAGATCGGGGCACATATTCTAGGAAGAACCCTTTGAATGTCATGGCTATCTCGATCGCTGCTCGTTGATAGGGGATGAGGTATGGATTTCGGACTTCGTATATTCCTCTGACTGGATTGACGATCAGCAGAGAGTCACCGAAAGCTTCCAGAGATTCGACGCCCAATTCTTTGGCGACTTGGAGCCTGATTAATAGAGCATTATACTCCGCCACATTATTAGAACAGGGCTCGCTAAGAGAATATGCTCGATAGATGACGAGTTTATCAGGAATAACCAGGATAATTCCTACTCCTGAGACCATGTTTCCCCTGGGACCACTCTTGGAGGCACCATCGAAGAATAGTTGCCATGCATCGCTTTCCATTGTGGAATTATATTCTACAACTTTGTCAGAAATGTCCTCGTATAGTTTGGAGGCCTCCGGGATCGGATGAGCAGCTAGGAAATCAGCCAACGCCTGGCCTTTAATAGACTTTTGAGGCACGTACACCATGTCATATGGTGTTAATAGCATTGCCCAAGTCGCGAGTCGGGAATTAAGAACACTTGGCTTATTCATCAATACCTAAAGAGGATTGATCCTGGAGATGATGTGAATAGTCTGGCCTGTGACATAGTGTCGCATTTTCTGAATAACGAACATCAGAGCCAATCATTCCTTCTCTACTGGACTGTACCGGCGCTCGGCTCCGATCATCATCCTGCTTAGATAGTAGATAGCCTGCTCGTGACCCGCATCATTCTTCTGTGCGAGAAGAGCTCCCAGAGAATGATCCATCGCTCGAACATACAACAAGAATGGTCTTCCTATGACGGGAGGCACCAGAACTGGCGGATTAGTGAGGTAGCGTTTGATATCATTAAACGCTTGCTGACAGGCTTCGTCCCATACGAAGGATACACCTTTCTTCATGAGACGAGAGAAGGGATGACATCTCCCAGAGAGGTTGGATATGAATCTCCGGATGTAAGACAGACGACCTTGAAATCCCCTGAGTTCTCTGAGATTATGGGGCGGTCGTATTTCTAAGATTGCCTTGACTTTATCAGGGTCCACTTGAATGCCTTTGGCGGTAATGACAAATCCCAAGAATTTGCCACTAGATACCCCCAAAAAAGACTTTGTAGGATTCATTCTGAGTTGATGTTGGCGCATCAACTCAAATACTGTCTTCAAGTCTTGGATGTGATTATCCTTGCGGCGACTTTTGACTTCTATATCGTCCACGTAACATTCCACTAATTTGCATATCTGCTCATGGAATATGTTACTCATAGCCCGTTGGTACGTAGCCCCGATATTCTTTAATCCGAAGGGCATGACCGTATAGCAATATATCCCCAATGGTGTCCGAAAGGCAGTATGCTTCTCGTCTTCAGGATGCATCTTGATTTGATTATATCCTGAAAATCCGTCCATGAAAGACATACGTTCAAAACTGCATGTATTGTCAATCTTGACCTCTGTGATGGGAAGAGGAAACTCATCCTTGGGCAGGCTGCGTTCAGATCTCGGTAATCGATGTAGACACGTACTTTCCCATTTTTCTTCATAACCGGGACAACATTAGCGACCCTGTCGGGATGTTGTTCTTCCCGGATAAAACCACAGGCTATCAACTTCTTAATTTCAGCTTCAATGGCATCCATCATATCCGGGCGAAACCGGCGTTGGTGCTGCTTCACAGGCTTCGAATCGGGAAATATATTGAGTTTATGAGTAGCCACCTTTGGATCAAGACCTGGATATCCTCATAATTCCATGTAAAGATGTCGATATATTCTTTTATCAGCTAGATAATTTCTTCCTTTTCTTCTTCGGAAAGATTGTTACTGATAAATATCGACTTTGGCGAAAGTTCATCCCCAACATCAATCTGGATAACTTCATCTTTGGTGGAAGGTTCTCTCTGCTCGAAGCAGAATTTCCATTGTGTATCCATCTGTTGAGCCCAAGCGTCATTCTCAAACAGTTCAGATTCTTGTTCATCTGATTCGAAGGAATCTGCCACTACCATGTTTACTGATATTATTTGTTCAAGAGCATCAGATGAGTCAGAGGGCGACGAGCCATTTTGAGAAGAGAAAAAGATATCCCCGTTTGACTCAGAATTTGCAAAGGAGGTGGTATATCCTAACCCGAAACGAGTTTGTTGACAGTAGGGATCGCCGAGCAGCGGCATTCATCTGCCTTTCCCGTAGTTGAGACCTGGTTCCAACTTCAAGTCATAACCCATACTTTGCATGATTTTCAAAGCTTGCGGGCTGTATCTGTGAACTTGCATCGTCATCGAAAGAATCTTCCTGGACAGTCGGTTCATTGCGCATACGGCCGAAGACTATTGAACGCTGACTGCTGCAGGCAGGCGGGATAATGAAGATAGAATCCTCGTGTAGTCCATATGTGGTGATGACATTGGAAGATGATGCTACTTCCCACATGTACGGATGATAGGAATCTATAGCTTCCAAGAATTTTTGTGCTATAGGTTCTATATCGTCACGGGGAGTGGATTCCTGATTTGGAATTTGAGCGTCAATATACTGGAAAAGAGGACCTTTATTATCATCCGAAATCGAGTTCCTGGTTGCATTTACATCAATCGACTGTCTGTTGCGCCGAAGGTTGATGACCAAGGGTGGAGGTTTCTGGTTCAAAGTGATCACTAGAGGATCACCCCCTTTTTCTGACCTGGTTTTGCTCAGGTGGATAGCCACAGGCTCTATGGCTTTTGGACGAGTAGTTCGCCCTTTTACTTTGATTAACAGAGGTTGTTCGGCAGAGGGTTCTTCTGGCTCCCGGTGGGATTCCTTTCCTGCTTTGCCTGACACCTCTTCCATATAGTCTTGAGAGTACAACACGGCATCAGAGTAGTAGGATTCTACTCCTCTAAACGGGTTCAGGTCAACGAACTTCGTTTGTACTGTTCCTTGGGCATCTATATATTTAAAGCATTGATGTAGAGTCGAAGGGACGATGTTGTGGTCGTGGATCCAAGGTCTACCCAGCAGAATATTGTAGGACATCTCTGAATCAATGACATAACATGTAGCCACTGATCTGAGGTCACCAATCTGGATCCTCAGGCGAATCTTCCCCAATGGCTTACTTTTTCTAGCGTTGAAACCCACGATTGTAGTGGTGGTATAAGCCAATTCGCTGGTAGGAATCCTCAACGGTCTGAGCAGACCGTGAGGAATGATGCTGATTGATGATCTCAGATCTATGTGAATCTGGTCGACCTCTGTGGAACCGACGTACCCGGTGCAATAGAGGGGTCTGTCATGCCTGTTATGTTTCAACAACATGTCATCTTGAGTGAAAGTGATATTCGGGACCACCTCCATCACACTGTGGCATTGAGGACATGCCATGGGTTCTTCGTCAGGGGACTTGAGCTGGGTCAAGTATGTATCCGCCTGCATCAATGCTTCACTCAGGGCTTGACGAGCGTCTTGAGAGAGCCTGAGTAGTTCGAAGATGGACAACTTGGCTGGTGTATTAGCCAGTTGGGCCAGGATGTCGAAGTTGTATGGATTTTCTAAACCTTTGTTTTAAATGTTTTTCACAGGTTTATCGAAGCGCACTTCTTTTTGCTTTCCTTTGTCCGCCGAAGTTGGTCTCGAAGGATCAGCTTGTGGTACGGCGGGTTCTGGTTCTGAAGGCTTGGTAACTGAAGCGTCTGCCGATGCATCTTCTTGACTCGCTTCATAGTCTTTGAGGTAAGCTTTCCCTGAGCGGGTTCCAGTAGCCAAGACCTCGTCTTCTGATGCCGAGAGTACCGTAATCGTGTAACATAGTTTATGCTTCGAGTTCTTCTTAGACTTAGCCTTAGCAGCGTGAGTCTCTTTCTCGATCTCTGACACCAGATCTGGATGAACCCATATAATCTCGTCCCGCTGGGTAGTTAGGGGTAGCAGGTCATGACTTTGACCCCTAGCTGGAGGGAGATTAACGATGTTCATCGTTGTCCGGGAAATAGGTGTTACACCATCCGGGACTTCTTGGGGAGGCAGATTGCCAAATTACAGAGAGATCATGTTGGCCGTGACCGTCTTTTCGCTGTTGCGCAGAGTGATGGCCTTAGCATCGATCAGCTCCTGGATCTTCCTCTTCAGTACATAACACGCCTTTGTAGGGTGGTGTACGTTTCTATGGAAGATGCAATACTTGGGTTTATTAGTACGGCCGACTTTATTAGGCCGCTTCTCCTCGGGATGGGTAATCTTGCCGCTTTTGACGAGACACTCGAATATGCTCGGAATATTGTCGTCATCGAAAGAGTATACTTCAATGGGCCTGGAAGTCCCAGGTTTCGTTTGTGTGGTTGCCACAGTCTTTTGCCTGGACGTATTGATTACCAGAGCTTATTTTCCTTTGGAACCACGAGGATGGTCGCTGTTGGGGGATGACCTCTTGCCTCTATCGAAGGCAGAGATCATGATGCCATTATCACGCGCCTTCCGGCTGTTGTCCTCGACGGCTACCGCTGAGATGATGAACGAGGGCCAACCATGGAAATGATATGGTCCTGTGAACACCGAGATTATGGAAAGAAGGTTCTTCCTGCAAATTTCTACTAATGCCGAGTCTGGAAACCCGGGAGGCATTTGTAAAGTGGCTTGACGAAAATATTCGATGAAGGTGCGAACGTCCTCTTTTTCTTTCTGCTTCACTTCGATGAGAGAGGACATAGACATGTCCATTCTCCTGTAGTAACACCGTCATCATACTGAAGTAGTTCATGTACTGACTCGGTAATATTTTCCCTCGAACAGAGCCATGGTCTGTGGTTTGTATTTTGGAGGGAAAGGGGCCTCTTCCCAGATAGCTGGGTAAGGCTGGTTGATTTCCAATTTCTTGAGCTGATCTTTATGCTTCAAGGCATCAAATTGGGCTTTCAACTCTCGTACTTCCTGCATCGGATTTTTAGCCGGTAGCGGGACCACGGAGTGGTGAGGAATCGGTTGCATCGTGATTCCAACGGGAGGTAATACATTCTTCGAGTGAGGAAGCGGAGGAACTGCTGACTCCTGATCTAGAGCAGGCTTTTGGACAGCATTGGATGGTGGTAAGTCCACCCCATACGTATCTAAGTTGGAGGGACCGATGCTTGAGCCATGGCAGCTGTGTGTTGAGTCAGCATCATCTGGTGCATGTTCTCCATCATGGATTGCATCTCTTTCAGAGATGTCTCCAGTATAGTAATGCATTGCTCAGCGCTTCCTAATGGGGAAGCTTCCTCGCGTTCTTCTCCAATGGCATAAACTTCCATCTCCCTGGTTGTCATTGAAAGATTAGTATAGGTCTCTGTAGAAGTTGACTCTATACTTTTGGCGTCTGATTCGGGAGACTGGTGACCCCCAGCATCGGAATCAGAAGAGTACGAAGCCGGTTGTCGTGACCTCGAACGAGTGTTTCGGAACACCCCAGCTTCAGTGTTCCTAAGGAGGTTGTTGAATCTCCTTCGGCTCGGAGTTCTAGAGGGATGACGTCTTGAGTGCAATCTTCCTCTAGGTATGTATGAAGCCATGTTCACTGATGCATGTGTGGACTCTTCTTCCTGGAAAGACGGAGAGTAGCTCAACCGGTCAAAAATTGACCGTTTTGCTTCAGAACAGCAACAATTAACTATAATCCTATGACTATTACAACAGCGCTCGCCAGGAGGCATAATAGACATGCTGGAAGATCCCCTCTCCTTGTATTTTTGGATCAGATACTCATGCAGGTTAGGAGGAGTTATAGAAGGAGAAGATGGCTTGTTCCTTCTGTTCATATCAGTGGGCATGCGGATGTTGGGAACCATAGTTTTCCCCGTGCCACCCGTATATATCAGGTTGGCCATCTGGGTAGCGGATAATTTCCGAGGAAGGTGTCTTTCCGCAAACTGAGCCTTCTTTATGCTGAGGGCCTTCGCCTGGCATAATCTGGAGATTTGCTCGGGTTGGCGTAAAGCCGAGGAGGTCCTCGGTCGGCCATCAGCTTCTCGCGTAATCCGGAGGGCGGGCAGATTGTTCCCTTGCTGGCGTAAAGGCTGAGAAGTTGAGTAGTCCGCCACTTGCTTTCCCTTGCGTAGATTGCAGGGACCATCTGTTTTTTCGCGGAAGGCAGATATATTTTTACGCGCGGGGCGCATTTGGAATTCCTGATTTGGCACTGAGGCATTATCATAAATTTTGTCTGCCACGTCACAGACGGGAGACAGAGTTTTACGCGCAGAGCACGATGTATACCTCTGGACTAGCGCTGAGGCATGGCCAGAAATTTTGTCTGCCCTGTCAGCGACAGGCGACTAAATTTTACGTGCAAGGCGTAGAGTATACTTCTGGGTTAGCGCTGAGGCATTGCCAAAAGTTTTGTCTACCCTGTCAGCGACAGGTGACTGAATTTTACGCGCAAGGCACGGAGGGGGCAATGCTATAACTTCATTGGTCAGAGAGATCGGAGAGTCGACAGGAATGGTAGAGGATGTCTTGGGCATCCAGACCTTATGCAGCTTCCTATTGTCTTGGACAGAGAGAGAGTGAGAGCTACCCCCTGTTCGAAGCATATCTTCGTAGGCAGACTGGTCGAACTGGACGACCAAGGTCTTCTTTACGGATCCTACGGATACCACATCGTGTTGAGCAATTGCTTCCTCATCAGAAGAGAAAGATGTCCCCAGCAGAGTCGCTATCTTGTGTTTGATAATAAACGAAAGAAATGGAAAACGAGGTTTATACGAAACCCGCTCTTATGTTTATAAACAAGAAGTACAACTAATCCTATACGAGGATATCGAGTATAATTTTTTAATCTGGGTAAATATTGCTATAGGAGTCTGATCTGCAGTCGATCACTTTGTCCCTTGGACCACACGATGATAAAGAAGTGCCGTAGAAGACAGTAAGCAGCTTCGAAGGTTGCTAAAGAGAGTGAATGCTCGATGCCAAAGTCGTCGATCCCGACTCTTGGCCTAAGCTCTGGATTCTTCTCTCTTGATCTCATTTTTTCTACTCTTTTCTCCACCTCCTCTTTTGCGACCAATCTCCGACCTTTTTACCTCTGTTGATAGAGGTCTCTGTTTATAGAGTTTTAGTGACAGTTACCACTCAGTCGGCATAGAAACCGAGTAGTGGAAAGTACAATACCCTTTTATACGATGGTTACAATAACCGTTGCCTGCGTATAGATGACCTTTTGAATGAGCATGTGACGCGTGTCCAATTAAGAGATAATGCGTATAACTGCTGCGAAGATCACGACGTAAAAGCTACGTAGGTAGTTATCCCTCGCGTAGAGAAGGTTGGCGTAGAAGCCAATAACTGTCACTATGGCGTAGAAGCCAAGTAGGCATAGAAGCCGAGTGGGCGTAGAAGCCGAGCAGGCATAGAAGCCGAGTGGGCGTAGAAGCCGAGTGATGATGCAGACGTTTTAGCCGAAATCACGTCTTTTGGAGATATAATCAAATCTCTTGTATTAAATACAGAGATCTGCCATCATCCTGCGTATTAAATACAGAGGCGAGTCTCAAAGATCTGCCATCATTCTGCGCATTAAATGCCGAGACGTACCTCAAGCTCTGCCATCACTCTACATTAAATGCCGAGACGTGCCTCGAGCCCTGTACGAAGAGCAGCTTTTGACGTGGCAGCCTGTTTGTCTTTTGTGGAGCGTAAACAGCTCACGTCTGCCTGTGTAAAACTAGGCAGCGTATTCCCTTGTAGGCGTGAAAGCAGTTTACGCCAAAGAAATGGCAGTAAATGACAGTCTGGGTGACTGTGCCGCGCCATCATTATAGCCGTCGCTTGGGTAGCCGTGCAGTACTCTTTGTCAAGAGTCAGACGTCAGGTTCACTTGTCACTACCACATTCTGAAAACAGGGGTATTTTCGAATTTTTCAATACTTAATATTATGTTATTTATAATTAATTAATTGCATGATAGTGTATTTGATTTAAATAATTTTGTACGATGTGTAATTAAATATATAATTATATGCAGTGTTTATTATTTTATTTTAGCCAGCAGACTAGACCTAGTAGCCAGTAGATGAGCACCTGTCGGAATTTATGGAATTTTGAGGTTAATTGTTTTATTTTAGAATTAATTTATTGGAGGTGTAATTAATTACTGTATTTTATTTAATATTTTGCGCATTGCCTTTGCTTCGATATTTGGAGCACTATCCAGACTTTTGTCTTCCAACAAATTTCACAATCTTGTTCTAGACATGCCCACCTTCATTTCTGCTATTTTTTGTAACTCATAATTATGCTTCCTGTACATTGTTTCTGGCCGCACAAAAATCGTCGCGGACGTTATTTATAAATTCCTATTTTTGTATCGTTGTGCGTTCCAGTCGAAAATTGGAGGCCATCTTGACCTATTTTTCGTGCGGCCCAAATTAGGGTAATATTCTGTTCTGAGTCTTCTTCAATATTGGTATTGATAACTTGATCTGATTTTGACCCCAAGTACTCCAAATTAATTGTTGAACACAACTTGTATTTTATTTCTATTTAAATTGAGGATACTAATTTATCTGATTTTAAAATCCCAATTTAATTCCAGTGCCCTGCAAATTCAGCCCATACCCATCTTACAGCGTCCCCTGACCCTACAAAATATCGGACCCCGAATCGCCCGCCCAATTTTCGTCATTTCATGTGTTTGTGCAATTTCCCGAATTTAAGGGGCCAAGTTGCAATTATTCAATTGTAGGTGCCAACACCTAATTATTTTTAAATCAATGAGAGAGCCTATTAATTTTAATTAAAAACCCTCATCCCTACATGAATTTATTTCCTTCATGAACCATCACAGCCACTCATTTAAGTGGGTCAAATCCTCACCCTACATCACACCCTCTCTTCCTATTTAATGACTTGTACTCTCAAACCCTAATCCCTATGCAACCTAGAAAACACTACCTCACAAGCCTCCAAAAATTTCCCCAAGCCCCACCTCTCTCCTACGTTGGAAATCCCCTTTCTTCTTCTTCTTCTTCTCTTCTTCTTTTCTTTTCTTCTTCTCCTTCTTCCTTCCTTCTTCCTAAATTTTTTTTTCATTCAAATTTGAATTTCAGTAAGGGGATGAAATTCAAATTTGAATGAAAAAAAAATTTAGGAAGAAGGAAGGAAGAAGGAGAAGAAGAAAAGAAAAGAAGAAGAGAAGAAGAAGAAGAAAGGGGATTTCCAACGTAGGAGAGAGGTGGGGCTTGGGGAAATTTTTGGAGGCTTGTGAGGTAGTGTTTTCTAGGTTGCATAGGGATTAGGGTTTGAGAGTACAAGTCATTAAATAGGAAGAGAGGGTGTGATGTAGGGTGAGGATTTGACCCACTTAAATGAGTGGCTGTGATGGTTCATGAAGGAAATAAATTCATGTAGGGATGAGGGTTTTTAATTAAAATTAATAGGCTCTCTCATTGATTTAAAAATAATTAGGTGTTGGCACCTACAATTGAATAATTGCAACTTGGCCCCTTAAATTCGGGAAATTGCACAAACACATGAAATGACGAAAATTGGGCGGGCGATTCGGGGTCCGATGTTTTGTAGGGTCAGGGGACGCTGTAAGATGGGTATGGGCTGAATTTGCAGGGCACTGGAATTAAATTGGGATTTTAAAATCAGATAAATTAGTATCCTCAATTTAAATAGAAATAAAATACAAGTTGTGTTCAACAATTAATTTGGAGTACTTGGGGTCAAAATCAGATCAAGTCATCAATACCAATATTGAAGAAGACTCAGAACAGAATATTACCCTAATTTGGGCCGCACGAAAAATAGGTCAAGATGGCCTCCAATTTTCGACTGGAACGCACAACGATACAAAAATAGGAATTTATAAATAACGTCCGCGATGATTTTTGTGCGGCCAGAAACAATGTACAGGAAGCATAATTATGAGTTACAAAAAATAGCAGAAATGAAGGTGGGCATGTCTAGAACAAGATTGTGAAATTTGTTGGAAGACAAAAGTCTGGATAGTGCTCCAAATATCGAAGCAAAGGCAATGCGCAAAATATTAAATAAAATACAGTAATTAATTACACCTCCAATAAATTAATTCTAAAATAAAACAATTAACCTCAAAATTCCATAAATTCTGACAGGTGCTCATCTACTGGCTACTAGGTCTAGTCTGCTGGCTAAAATAAAATAATAAACACTGCATATAATTATATATTTAATTACACATCGTACAAAATTATTTAAATCAAATACACTATCATGCAATTAATTAATTATAAATAACATAATATTAAGTATTGAAAAATTCGAAAATACCCCTGTTTTCAGAATGTGGTAGTGACAAGTCTACCCACCTTAAAAGAATTTCGTCCCAGAAATTCAAAATCCTCAAAGTAGCATTTATCATACACATTATTATTCCCTCCATTAAACTCATCAACCACGAATAATCCACAAGGTCTTTTCACAATTTCAAAAATCCGAAATTATCTGTATTCCTGTAAAAATCCTCGACATAGAATCAAAGTCCCTTTTTATTAAAAATTTCCTGAAAGTTTTTGAGTTAATAATCCAATGTCCGGAATTTAATATCCACTCCTCAAAAGTACTCAACAATATGATATTTAAGGATTCTTCAAATGTCACATTCAAATATGAAGTTCTAAATTCATAACTTGCAATTAAATAAATACATTGATAAATCTCCAAATTTCCAAATTAATAACCAACTTAAACATGTCATAATCTTTCTTGGAATTTATTAACCACCAATTATGCCATGCAAATTTCTTAACCATTTATTTAAATCAATAATTATCCTCAAATTTTAAACATCTTGTTCCTCTTGTCAAGTCATAACTCCTTCATGAATTTTCACTACAGTCAACACCAATAATCACGGTCTAAGAAAATTCTACCTATAGTCATACCACATACAATCTAGGGGGAACATACATGGTTATGGTCTCATTTGTTACGGTGTTGCAGTCCATGTATCAGGGGTACTACTAACTACATTATAACAAGAATCATGCATACAAGCTACGGTACTAAGCAATCAATCAATCAAATAGAAAGGAACAGAAAGAAGGAAAGAACAGAAATTGCTAACACATTACTTGCAGTATCGGTCTCCTCGACCGTCATCGCAAATGCCTGTCCTGCTGGGGTGGTTCCCTTTGCAGGTACTGAGCAATGTACGGTTCCACAGGTAGCCTAACTGGATCTCTATAGTCTGAAGCTGCGTGTTGGCTGAGAAGATGAGGGACTCGAAGACAATCCCTTACTCGATGTCCCGCAGCGCCGCAGTGCAAACAAAGTCCTAGCCTCGTTCTACAGCTCTCCCAAAGGTGACCTGGCTTCTTACAGAAGTGACAAGTTCGTTGATCCTGTTGTACAGGAACTGGTGCCGGGTACTGCTGTTGATACTGAAATGCCCAGGGTTGTCGCTGGATAGTAACTGGTGCTAGGTACTGCGGTGGATGCTGAAATGTCCATGGTTGTTGCTGACTATGAAACGGTACTTGGTACTCTTGTTGGTGCTGAATACGGGGGTGCTTGGCCGGTCCTGGGCTACCATTCGTTTCTCCAAAAGTATTGTGACTCCTCTTAGGTCTGAGGTCCAGATCCTCTTCTGCAATCTGAGCATCCATCAAGATAGCCTCAAAGGTAGCGGTACGACGACCAGAAGTTCGTGACTTAATCTCTCTCGTCAGTCCCTTTCTAAATTTCCGGGCTCGATCTCCTGGGTCTCGAATCATAGACGATGCAAAACGGCTCAATCTACAGAATTCTGCAGCGTACTCGTCGACCGACATGTTTCCTTGAACTAAGTCATGAAATTGACTTTCCAAGGTTTCCAATGCCACGTCGGGAAAGAACTTCTCCTTGAAGAGTTCCTTGAAGGTCTCCCAAGTAAGTCCTTGTGCAGTAATTCTCGGTTCTGTGCGATACCACGTGAGTGCGATATCGAACATCTGACTGCCAGCGGCTTCTATCTTCAAGCTCTCCGGAATCTGGGTCAATCGCAGGCTTCTCTCTATATCTTCTAGCCAGTCGTCAGCGTAGAGTATTCCTTCGGTGCCTTTGAACTCTCGAGGCATCATCCTTTTGAAATCCACTATAGTGCCTGATCTCTGCTGTTGCTGGCCAGGAAACTGCTAGTACTGTGCTATTTTCTCCAAAGCTTGGAGAGTCACCTGGTGAGCATTCTCCATGTTTTCTTTCATCAGCTCGGTTTGTGCCTGGTACGCTTCTGCTTGCACCTTCTGAGCCTCAGCTTGAACTCGCTGAGCGTCTGTCGTTACTCTCTGGGCATCTACCATGCCTTGGATCAAGGTAAACATCTGCGTTCCGTCAATGGGCAAACTTCCGGGAATCGGAGTCGGTGGAGGAGGAAGGTTGTCCGTCACAGCTGCGGCAATCTTCTGAACAGGTGGAGAAGGAGGATCACCTACGTGCATTGGAGATGTAGGAGGAACTACGGATGTCTGTCCATCAGGTGGAGAGGTGGCAGACCCCTCTAAAGCTGATGTTCCCGCTCTCATAGACCGTGTCTGCGGCGACATCCTGAAGACAGATCCCAAAGAATCAATTAGGGTAAAATGCGATATCATCAAGGGAGGACAGTACAGTTCTAAAGAAGCAACATTCAAGATAAATAGATAGATTGGAAATAAACCCTAGTTGTGATTGCACGGTCAAGATGTATCCATGGTCTGATACCTCTATCCCTTAGGTACCACAGTTTTATCACAAACACACTCACTGCTAGCTTCCTTACTTACTGAAATTGTTGATACTAGTTATTCTTATCACTCAATGCATATCAATTCCAATACACTATACTAAGTACTGCTCTCTCTAATACAAGCTTAGATGAACACCTAAGCTAGTTGGTAGTGAGATCTCAATTATGCTCAAACCAACAGATCCTTACACATGCATCTCATCTATTGTATACTAATATATCTCTCCCACTATAAAATCTTATCCTCAAATAAATTTTCCTCAAAAATAACTCTTCGAATAAAATTTAAAGTAAATGTACACACTTTCCTCAAGGTTAATTGTTTAAATACTGAAATAAACTTAATCACACCAAATTCTTACAGACTTGTCTAGGTTCATTGAATTGAATCTGAATTCCTCAAAATAAAATTTTAATAACAATATTTCAATTCCTCAATTTCAAAATTTTGCAATTCATTGAAATCTTCAAAATGAAATTTTACTAACAATCTCAATCTTCTCAGAGTCCTAAAATTTGAAATTCATTTTCAATCTTCAATTAAAAATTTTAAATCCTCCTTCTATAGTCCAATAGCTCTAATGTTAATCATTTTCACTATCCTCATTGACGGGCATCATCAAATAATACCATAAATCAGTCTATAACTTCTTCTTAATATGAAATCAACTCTATAATGAAGCAAAATCCTAATTTAATACCTTAATTAACAACAATCAAATCAATATCAACAAATGAGAATGGACGAAACAAGGGAATGATTTTAAATTGGAAGTTTTAACAAGATTCTCAGGGGTCATCCCAGGAATCTCTCAAGAAATTGTGATTGAGTATTTGCTCTCGTCCTAGTATCATATGTCCTAGATTCTATAGCAGGCACGCAGTAGTATAACAAGGATGTCACACTACTACGACATCGCACAACTCGCGAAGTCTGACCTGCATGGGCCACCACTAAAAACGTGTCACGACCCGCACCCGGTTTAGGGGCACGAGTGCGTGGGTACGTCCAGCCTACGCCGCAGCATCGGCGGTAGAACGCTGTCTAGGTATTGATACTATCTAACTAATGTCACGCAGGCATCCAATCTCCATTAGGAGGCACGGATGACACAAATAAGATGAACACATACTCAACCACAGAATCACAGCACGATAAGATTTCGAAACAGAAATTAAAATTAAACACAATACAAGTCCACAAGAAATAACTTAACTTAACAATATCCAAGAATGATCAAAATGCCGGAGACAAATCCGGTACCAAATAGACTGTTAAAAGAACTAACTATGAATAATAATTCCGACTAGACTTCCAGAATCAACTACTACCAAGTCTGCAGCTACTCACCATAAGTGTCGGACAGCGGTCATCTAAGGCATAGTCTGGAAAAATATTTCCAGTCAGGAAGGAGCAAAGCACAATCTCAAATAACAGTTCCATTAATTGATAATGTCTATAATACAATAAAACGTGTTATGCTAGCTACTGAGAAGAAAATGTAATGACAGTTTAAGAGAGACAGGCAATGTAAAGAGACAGGCAATAGGCAATATGGTACAGTCAGTGCATGTAAAAAATAGAAGAACAAGGTACAGTATCATATACGGGTGATGTAGTATATGATTAAAAATAGAGAACTGTAATCTATTCTAGGTGTTTGAAATAGTAGTTTCAAAATGTGATCGGCTTGGGAACATGTACAGTAGCTACAGGGCCTGGCTAATCATGGGTGAAGAGCATGATTAACACTTACAATTTTATATACTACAATAAGAGGTTATGATCACATTTCTTACTAACTACTTCCCCGCCCCCGACTAGTACTGTGGATCCAACCATGACACGTCACGATACACGAGCAAGTCAAGTCTATCATGTACAATGTCTAAATATACATGTCGTGTACAATGTCAATACGATAATCAAGGTAACATCTCATGACTGCAGATCCAAGCTATACCAGTCCGTGTAACACAGTGTCAAAGATTCAGTTGTAACATTTCAAGATCATTGAACTTATAGCAATTATCAAGAATTGGAAATTATCAGAGAATGTACTTGCCTTGGGTCCTTAGCTGGTATTTATGGATGTCCTGTTCCAGAGTATCCCCTGGGTGAACCAACAGTCCTATAGACATAACACAATCAAACCACATTTGCATCAGATGCTACGCTAACACACAGTCTATAAACACTGGCCTCAGGGCCATGTCAGACAGGGCACTAGTCAACTAGGGTCATCTAGTAGGACTACATATTTAAATAAACATCTTATTAATTAATTACATATAATTCCATCCATTACAATTATAGATATATGTATAAATATATATACTTTAAAATAAAGATCCTTGTATGTATATATATAAACATAATAATTTATACTTACAATATTTTATACATGCACCAATTTAAATGTATTTACAATATACATATCAATTAAATACATATACAAAATATATGTATATATATATATATTCAAAATATGCTAAGATTTTATACAAAATATCTATACATATATATATCAAAATAATTATACACATAAAATATGTGCATTTATACTAGTCAATTTTAATACCACACTTACATACATTAATTTAATATATACATTTACATATATATCAGATTATGTATACATTAACATACACCTATTTATACCAAAAGTATTAATTTAAATATATACTTTTCCAAAATACATACATTTATATGTTTGTACATATACCAAAGTAGTACGTATTTGATGTGCAATTAGAGAAATGATACTGTATGTATACAATTAACATTAATAAATAATTAATATATAGATATTCATATTTTAAAATACATACATTACCAATCAATTTTATATTGAAAATATGCTAAATATATATATATATATATAATACATGTATACACATATACCAATTATACACTTTACATTATATACTAATACATATACAAATTAATTTATTCACATATACCAATTGCCACATTAATTAAATATATAAATACCTTATATTAATTATATATACAAATTAAATTTAATGATGGTAAATATATACATATATTTGTATAATGTATTTAGTATATGCATTTAATTTAATTTGTATATATAATTAATATAAGGTATTTATATATTTAATTAATGTGGCAATTGGTATATGTAAATAAATTAATTTGTATATGTATTAGTATATAATGTAAAGTGTATAATTGGTATATGTGTATACATGTATTATATATATATATATATATATTTAGCATATTTTCAATATAAAATTGATTGGTAATGTATGTATTTTAAAATATGAATATCTATATATTAATTATTTATTAATGTTAATTGTATACATACAGTATCATTTCTCTAATTGCACATCAAATACGTACTACTTTGGTATATGTACAAACATATAAATGTATGTATTTTGGAAAAGTATATATTTAAATTAATACTTTTGGTATAAATAGGTGTATGTTAATGTATACATAATCTGATATATATGTAAATGTATATATTAAATTAATGTATGTAAGTGTGGTATTAAAATTGACTAGTATAAATGCACATATTTTATGTGTATAATTATTTTGATATATATATGTATAGATATTTTGTATAAAATCTTAGCATATTTTGAATATATATATATATATACATATATTTTGTATATGTATTTAATTGATATGTATATTGTAAATACATTTAAATTGGTGCATGTATAAAATATTGTAAGTATAAATTATTATGTTTATATATATACATACAAGGATCTTTATTTTAAAGTATATATATTTATACATATATCTATAATTGTAATGGATGGAATTATATGTAATTAATTAATAAGATGTTTATTTAAATATGTAGTCCTACTAGATGACCCTAGTTGACTAGTGCCCTGTCTGACATGGCCCTGAGGCCAGTGTTTATAGACTGTGTGTTAGCGTAGCATCTGATACAAATGTGGTTTGATTGTGTTATGTCTATAGGACTGTTGGTTCACCCAGGGGATACTCTGGAACAGGACATCCATAAATACCAGCTAAGGACCCAAGGCAAGTACATTCTCTGATAATTTCCAATTCTTGATAATTGCTATAAGTTCAATGATCTTGAAATGTTACAACTGAATCTTTGACACTGTGTTACACGGACTGGTATAGCTTGGATCTGCAGTCATGAGATGTTACCTTGATTATCGTATTGATATTGTACACGACATGTATATTTAGACATTGTACATGATAGACTTGACTTGCTCGTGTATCGTGACGTGTCATGGTTGGATCCACAGTACTAGTCGGGGGCGGGGAAGTAGTTAGTAAGAAATGTGATCATAACCTCTTATTGTAGTATATAAAATTGTAAGTGTTAATCATGCTCTTCACCCATGATTAGCCAGGCCCTGTAGCTATTGTACATGTTCCCAAGCCGATCACATTTCGAAACTACTATTTCAAACACCTAGAATAGATTACAGTTCTCTATTTTTAATCATATACTACATCACCCGTATATGATACTGTACCTTGTTCTTCCATTTTTTACATGCACTGACTGTACCATATTGCCTATTGCCTGTCTCTTTACATTGCCTGTCTCTCTTAAACTGTCATTACATTTTCTTCTCAGTAGCTAGCATAACACGTTTTATTGTATTATAGACATTATCAATTAATGGAACTGTTATTTGAGATTGTGCTTTGCTCCTTCCTGACTGGAAATATTTTTCCAGACTATGCCTTAGATGACCGCTGTCCGACACTTATGGTGAGTAGCTGCAGACTTGGTAGTAGTTGATTCTGGAAGTCTAGTCGGAATTATTATTCATAGTTAGTTCTTTTAACAGTCTATTTGGTACCGGATTTGTCTCCGGCATTTTGATGATTCTTGGATATTGTTAAGTTAAGTTATTTCTTGTGGACTTGTATTGTGTTTAATTTTAATTTTTGTTTCGAAATCTTATCGTGCTGTGATTCTGTGGTTGAGTATGTGTTCATCTTATTTGTGTCATCCGTGCCTCCTAATGGAGATTGGATGCCTGCGTGACATTAGTTAGATAGTATCAATACCTAGACAGCGTTCTACTGCCGATGCTGCGGCGTAGGCTGGACGTACCCACGCACTCGTGCCCCTAAACCGGGTGCGGGTTGTGACATCACTGCATGATTTGACAGGTTCATTTTGAAGAATACGAAGCGTTCCTCGTACGCTTCAATGCTGCATTTAAAGCGGATGAGTTTTACGCCATAAAGGCGATATAGCAACTTTTTTACGCTGAAGCAGCCTGGACATACTGTATTACGCGGATAGCCCTTGAGCTTATATTTTACGCTGTGCTTAGCAAAAAGCTCCAAAAAGCTCTGTTTGTATGTTGATGGCTCTGAAGTCATGTTTTTACGCTACGCAGCACCTAGATACGGCGTATAGATCTGTAGCGTATTTTTTATGCTTCTACAACGACTTGAGCATAGTATAAACTTTTAAGGTTAGTTAGAAATTTGACCATATTGTTTGAACCTAGAATTGAGGAACCAATAAAATTTTTTTATTGGATATTAGGACTAAAACTAACTTCCATAGTGAGATAATATATGGGAATTATAAATTTAGATTCTTGTCTTGGTATTAGCAGAGCAGTATCTTAGGAAACCAAGAGGTATGAACTAATACCTTAGTAGGAGCAAGGGTACCCTATCTTCAGCCTAGCAGATCCCATAGAATCTATGATCATCACTGATTCGTATTTGAGTATTTCTAACTCAACGATAGTGTCATATCATCCAACCTTGGGTAACTATCTTTCCTTTATTATAACTTCCTTACCGTTACTTTAAACATCTAACCATTGCAAGGATTTGACTCTATTTTCAAATCATGCCAACCTAGGATACTATCATATCCTCCCGAATATTATCTCCTCTTAGGAAATATGTTATCATCCAACTATTTATATGCTTTCCCATCTTGATTTAACCATCCACTAATTATAGATCAATTGTCATAGATCTTTAAATAATTGAACATAGTAAATGATTAGAACCTTTTTTCCTTGACCATACCCTGAACACGGAGACTAGCATATCACCTTCTCTTAGGACACCATGATATCCACTTAAATTACTTATCCCTTCTATCAATCATAGATCGCTTGTCATGGTCTCTAATCATTTACAACTAGAAAATAATTAAAATCCTTCCTTGATCATACCCCAACCTCGATAACTTGTATATCATCTCCTCTTAACAAACTACGTTATCATTAAGAGCCTTATTTACTTTTACATCTTGTTCTCTCATAACCTTAACTTTGATGTTCGTTATTTTATACGATGACTAAATTTTTCTTTCATCTTTCAAATCGTGCCACCTTACCCCTCTAATTTCAGGCTAAGTAATTTCTTTTATGATATGATTATAGTTTGATATGATTATGGTTTGATTAATCCTAAATTCTAATTTTATTGATAATTGATAGAACTTGATAGGTTGAGTTGTTCATTTATGTTAGGATATAATTTTATAATTATCCTTTAGTTCCAATTTATATAACCTTAATAAATATATTTAAATACAGATTATATTCTCCCTCACGTTGTGAGTCAGCAACATCTCCATTCTCAATTTTAACATTTTTTGTTTTATAAGCACTGATTATAAGTAAGTTTTAAGGATGACCATCACCTTAGAAAGTTTATAATGCACTAGGATACCCTAATAGTACCAAGATCTTTTTCTTATATACCTTAATAAAAGTTTCTACTCTATTTACAAGAATAAGGCTATTTTGTCGAATCTCCATAAAGCAATTATAATACTAGTTGAATCTTTGTAAGTTGGGTAGCGTGTCCAAGAATTTTATAGTTATTAAGCTACACTAATAAGGTATAATTGAACGACACCGAAATATATGCTAGCATAAGGAGATGGTGTTTGCCAAGACTGCAGAATCCTATCAGTCTGAACCCTAATTGGTAAACCATAGCCTTAGACAAGAAGTTAGAATGACAACTGTGGAGAGATAAATACCGGACGATTATTAGATTCTTGATAAATTTGAACTATTTGTACTTTCATTCATCATAATCTCACGTACTTATATTTTAGACTATCTTGACTTATGCTGCTAATAGCCTAGTTTTGCAAGCTTATTCTTTTATCGAGTATGTTCATGACATATGTATTATTGGGAATGTCCACTAATACATTGTCTAATTAGAATCGATGTATTATGGTCTGATCAACCTTAGTGCACTTGGTTCGCTCTTCGTATGACTATTTTGCGTGGATTGAGATATAGTTGACTTATCTTATTAGACAAATATACTAGCCTTCTAGACAGGTTAGAGCATATCATATCGATTACATAACTATACCGATACGAGCCTGTTAATAGGAATATACCAGGATAGAAACTCAATCCACAACTGATTTAACAATTTTCTTATTGAATTCGATTATCTCCTGTTATAACCCACACCCGGTGTAGGGGCACGAGTAGTGAACAATATCCAGCCTACGCCACGGCATCGGCGGTAGAACACTGTTTGGGTAAACTATCTATCTAGCAATAATAATCATCAAGATTTATAATACCATCAATAAAGTATAAATACTCAATCACAGATCTATAAGATGGACAATCACACGAATATGATATAAAGAACTGAAGAGTCAATTATAACTCACCAGGCAAAATAATATCCAAAAAGTCATTAAATATAATAAGAAATACTAATGTCAAATGCTGGAGACAAATCCAGTACAATAAACCTATCTACTGAGCTACAGGTAATGGGTCATCTGACTCAATCAGGATGAGTCTCTCCTGAGCCAAAGTCTCTGGCTCTAAGCCAAGTATGTCTTGAGGCCTGTAGTGAGTGGGATACCACTCCTCAGTGTCATCTGGAAAAATATATCCAGTCAGGAAAGGAGCAAAGTATACCTCTAACAACAGTTCCATTAAATGATAAAAACTATATAACAATAAATAGAGTGAATATACAAGATGCAATATGCAAGTACAAGAGATATACAAAATAGAAAACTAAAATAAAATAAAATAAATGAGCATCATGAAAATGAGCAAGAAATACTACTACTACTATGTGAGTGAGTACCGGCTTCAACATGTGATTGGCTTGGAAACTTGCACAAGGATTAGGGCCTGGTTAATCATACGTGTGGTGTATGATCAACAATCACAAGGACATGCACAAGGAGGGATATGATCACATATCTATACTAACACTCCCTGTCCTGACTGGTATAGTGGATCCAATCATGGTATGTTATGATACGGGATTCACTAGGTAGGTAGCTAGTCTCCCCAAGAATTAATGTCTGTACATGTACAAGAAGAACGAGAAACAAGGCTTGGACAAGATACACCATAAATACCAAGAAATAATATCTCATGACGAGATCCGGATATACCAATCCGTGTAACTATTATGTCAAAAAACTAAGGATATCTATACTAAATACAAGAAACATATAGGATATCATAAATGGAAAACTATCAGAGAATGTACTTGTCTGAAATTCGATAAATAGTATCAAAGATGTCTGAAACGGTGTCTTAGAGACCTAAATTTGGAATATTACATCAATACAAGATTTTGGAATGAATACAAGTTAAACTAGTCAAATTCTAGGTCATAAAGTCATTTCTAGGTCAAAACAGTCAAACTACGTCAACTCTGGGTCAAACTAGTCAAACTTGGTCAAAGTAGCTATTTTTAGATTGCATGAGCCCATCTCTAGGATATTGGGTCCATACACTATGTAACTAGGCTATACTAGCTATAAGATACTAGTACTATACCGTATTCTAAGATACGTAAATATATATATATATATATATATATATATATATATATATATATATATATATATTCTATAAGTTATACAAATATACTACATACTAGTATTCCTTGTTAAACTAGTACTAATGGAATACCTTGGCTTTGAACCAACTTGGTATCGCACTAGCTACCCTCATCTTGATACCCATACCCAATACCTATAATTACCATGGTATCACAAGTAATACTTACTAACTTATCAAACAAAGATAGCTAACTAGCTAAGGTTTATAGATGCACCCATCTATATATAATTAAGTATCTAACATACCTCACTTACCAATATTTAACTTATACTATATACTAACTTATAACAAAAATACCACTTAACATATATTATCAATAACTAACACATACCCCCTTCTAACATATAACTCAGACAACAACATATAACCATATAACAAATACTAGCTTCTTACAAATATCTAACTTCAATCACTAACACATATAAACTTATCTCCAACTAATAACTAACTTAAATACTAACTACAAAACTCCAACCTACAAACCCGACACCCTTACCATAGTAGCTGCTACTACTAGCAGCCTTGCTGCTGCTGTCCCTAGCAGCATTGCTACTGCTGCTGTCCCTGACAACATTGTTGCGGCTGCCCCTAGCAGCATTGCTGTTGCCCCCAGCAGCACTGTTGTTGCTGCTACTTGCCTGACCCCTTCATCATGTTGCTGACTGTAGCAAGCCAACCCTCACACACCTTGTTGTGTGTTGCTCACCTCTAGACCTACTGCTAATGTGGTTTACCATAACCCGATATTCCATACTCCCAAGACTGATACAACATCACCAATGCACAACATATATGACAGTCCTCCCTCAAAGACGGATACTAAGATGAACAACACATAAAATTATATAAACATTAATATATATATTGTAAACCCCCTCAAAATTTTAATTTAGGTAGACTAAATTAAGGTAGAAATATTGTAGGTAAATTGAGTTAGAAATTTTAATTTAGGTAAACACTCTCCCTCTCCATGTGTACTGTATTATTGTATATTGTTATATAAAACTTAGTTACTTTAGGGTTTATGTATGCTAGATGAGAGATTTTAGAGTTTTATACATATGTGCACTTCTGATAGGTTGATTGAGAATATGTTATGATATCTAAATGTTGGTCATTTATTAAGAGATGAGAAATAATAATAAATTTATTTGAGGAGTATATGGGTTATTGTGAAAGGATGTTATATTAATTAGAAGACAATTTTATATAATTGAGGGTTAATAAATAATAATTATTAATTTATTCGAGGATGATATTTAAATATGCATGCTAACGTCTGTGAAGACCAGGGTGAAATCTGAGGATTGATCATGGCTTGAACTACTGAAAAATACCCGGATAAATATAGGGGATTGAGGATTTGGTCTGATGATATTATACTGTGATTGATCGTATTAGATATAACGTACCTTTAGTCAACCCTCTAGCTTAGTGTCTATGTGAGCTTGTAACAGAGATTAAAATATATGCTAGACGTGTGTCACCTCTTATTTTAGCCTAGTGATAGTTTATTGATTGAGCTTGTATCTCGTCTCTAGGTACTGCGGGACCCGCGGACTTGGACGTTGTACCGGAGACCCATCTTCAGCATTCGGATCCAGGCAAGTATACCTTGCAACCATGTATTTCAGTTACCAGATATTTATTTATTTATTATATGCATTGTGCCCGTTTGGATTAGAATCGTTACTTCGCGTCTGGGTTATAACCTGGTGCAGACGTTCGTCGGTAACGTCTGGTGACGATTGATAGATATTCAAAACACCTTGATGTACATACTTGTTTACATCATAACCCTAGGACACATCCGTACACTATCATCGTGCCAGATTTCCTGTATCCTGATACTGTCAGCATAACCAAAAATTGGGATGACTTTAGGGTCGTGATCGTTGATAGTTACTTTAGTATGACGAGACTGTTAGATAGAGGTTCAGGTTCAGCGCACACTCGTTGACCGTTTTGGGAGAGAAATACAGTTACTAGACATTTAGGCTCCTCTACATGCGCTATATATATGTATATATTCTATTTCTATAGTGTTCCTATATCCAGAGTAGTAGTATCACCCGTGTGACTCTTTGCCCGGAGCTGCGGTACGTCCCATGTGTTTTCGTGTCCGGAGCTACGATTTTATTTTGGACAGCCCACGCGTCGAACATTATCTTCAAACTGTGTCTCACTTAGGTGGTTATGCTAGATTACACCAGTGTTGCACTTGTTTCTTTCTGTTATACTATGGCATGCTATTTTTGTACCTTGTTACGTCCCTCTGAGGATATGGTCCACAGCCAGTTTTGCAGCATAGACGATTACGGAGCCTTTGGAGTCGCTGATGGAGTTGCTTGTTTTGCAGGCATTGGTGCCAGATACTTATATCATTTCTACCGAAGTTATGGTTACTTTATTCATATCATGTTTTTATCTGGTGTTGTAGCCTAGTTTTTATAAACTCATATTGCTTCTCGAGTCTGTTCGAGTTTTTGTGTTTACTGGGCGGCTGATTGTATCACATGTAGCTCATTCTTGTGTATTTCTGTTCATTATGGATTGAGACATAGATATTTATATTTACTGGATTATTTAGTGACCATTATAGTTCAGCTTATACGTATTCGAATCAGACCAGAGTCTGGTCGAATGCGTAGCTGGCATGTTACGTCCTCCTAGTCCTACGTATTTTGGGACTGGGACATGACATATTTTTGTGGTGGCCCATGCAGGTCTAGAGCATATCGTTTTGGTTACGTTACTGTATCAAACGAGCCTGCAGTTTAGGATTTATTGTTGAATAGGATCTTAATCCATAATCAATTACTAAAACTCCCTTCGTAATTGATTATCGCCCTTGGACTTCCAAATTATATTCGTTTATTTTACATCAATATCGTTTTTCTTATTTTTTATCTTCTTTTATTTCGGAAGGACGAATGCTTATGCTTGATGGTTCCCTCCAGAAGAAGATCGTAGTCCAGACGATAAAAGACATGATTTGTGTAATATTCTCTGAGAAGTTTGTTACCCTCAGTAGGGTAGGTTGATAGGTTCTTTTTAGATTCTGGAACTAGTGTAGAAGGTTAGCAAGAGAATTGGACCCAGTAGTACGTTTCTAGAACTGATAAAACCCAACCCGTACGTGAGATAGTAGTGATTTAGGAAGTACTGGGAGCTAGAAAGATCGTTGATCCTAACCCTCTAGAATAATTTATGGAAATGCATAGCCAGATGCTAGGAATTAGTTGTAGTATATGGTAGCGATACCAGAAATGATATTATGAAATGGAGAAGATAAAATTTTAGGCTCTCACCTGGAAGATGATGATCTGATATCAAGAATTATAGTATGTGCTTGGGTGGTACCATTATTATAACTGTACTATGTGACTCGGAGTAATAAATAATAGAAAAAAGAAATTTGAGGAATATAATTGTAGGAAGAAATTTGAGTAGAAGAGTAATTATACATTAGGGAAGAAATTATTTGGAGGTTTAGTGTTGTAAATAGAATGGGAGAATTTATTATAAGGTTAAGTCTAGACTATGACATTGTCCTAGGCATGGATTGGTTGAGCCAATACCACGCGATGCTAGATTGTCGAAGTGGTAGCGTTATATTTTGACCACCAGATCACCCTGAGTTTGAGTTTCTTCGGGAAGCCCGAGTGTATGGTGTCCAACCTACCTTAGCGACACACATTGTAGAAGGTGAACCAGTGTACCCTTACTTTATATCAGAGCTTGAGGATGTGTTTCCAGAGGATCTTCCAGGCCTGCCACCTGACAGAGAGATTAAGTT
This sequence comes from Iris macrosiphon, assembly GCA_036927795.1. Classification (NCBI taxonomy): domain Eukaryota; kingdom Viridiplantae; phylum Streptophyta; class Magnoliopsida; order Asparagales; family Iridaceae; genus Iris; species Iris macrosiphon. The sequence goes on from JAYESA010000014.1 coordinate 53,742,140, forward strand.
CACTATAGAGTTGACTCCATGAGCCGAGCCAGTTACTTCCCCCGTCTACAGACTAGCACCGAAGGAGTTGGTTAAGTTAAAAGTCCAAGTAGATGATCTCTTAGATAAGGGTTTCATTTGGGCTAGTGTTTCTCTATGGGGAGCACCCATCTTAGTTGTGCCAAAGAAGGACGGGACCATACGGTTGTGTATCGATTACAGGGCGTTAAATGTTGTAACGATAAAGAACAAGTACCCACTGCCACGCATCGATGATTTATTTGATCAACTTAGTGGTGCATGTATTCTCGAACATCAATCTCAGATCAGGCTATCATCAGATCACGGTACGGAGAGAGGACATTTTGGAAGCGGCTTTTCAGACGAAGTACGGGCACTATGAGTTTCTAGTCATGCCGTTTGGTTTAACCAATGTGCTAGAAGTATTTATGAGCCTGATGAACAATGTTTTCCACCAGTACTTAGATAAGTTCGTGCTGGTATTTATCGATGACATCTTGGTATATCCCAAGAGCTAGGAGGAGCACGAGAGACATCTCAGGATCGTGTTGGAGACGCTGAGGCAGGAGAGGCTGTATGCCAAGCCCAGCAAATATGAGTTCTGCTTGGATAGAGTACCATTTTTGGAACACATAATCACCGGAGATGGACTATCAGTTGACCCGGTGAAGATTGCTGCAGTAGAGACGTGGCCTACCTCTACATCAGTTACATAGATTAGGAGTTTTCTCGGACTTGCCGGATATTAACGGAGGTTCCTAGAAAATTTCTCGAGGATCGCTGAGCCTATGACGCAACTGACACATAAAGGCGAAGAGTTTATCTGGACCGAGGAGTGTCAGACGGCTTTCGATGAGCTAAAGAAGTGTCTGACATCAGCATAAATTTTGACACTTCCTTCAGGATCGGGAGAATTTATAGTGTATAGTTGCATTTGGGAGCGGATTAGGATGTGTACTGATGCAACACGGAAGGTGATAGCCTACGCATCGAGACAGCTGAGAGTTCATAAGAAGAACTATCCGACGTACGATCTAGAGCTAGCTGCAGAGATATTTGTACTAAAGCTATGGAGACACTACCTTTATGGAGAGCGTGTTAAGATTTACACAAATCATAAAAGTCTGAAGTATGTCTACACTCAGAAGGAGCTCAACATGAGACATAGGTGATAGCTAAAGTTGAAGACAGACTATGATATAGAGTTGTAGTACCACCCTGGCAAGGCGAATGTAGTAGCAGATGCCTTGAGCAGGAAGCCCATGGCATACTTTTTGATGACCCAGCGGCAATTGTTAGAGGATCTTCGTAGCTCGGGATAGAGATTGTACTACCAAACATGGATGGACAGATGTCCAGTCTCGAGGTTCAGTCTACATTGGTTGAGAGGATCAAGGTAGCCCTGCCTACAGATACGAGATTTTGACGACTGCGAGAGAGGACAGAGGCCGGCATGCAGACGGGACTCAGGATTCATGAAGATGGAACATTGAGGTGTGGAGATCGCCTATACGTTCCGAGTGGCGAGCTACGCCAGGAGTTGATGACCGAGGCTCATAGCTCAATTTATTCTATTCATCCCGGGGGTACGAAGATGTACCAAGGTTTGAGACAATATTATTGGTGGCATGGGACGAAGAGGGAGATTACGAGATTTATGGTGAGATGTTTGGTCTGTCAACAAGTCAAGGCTGAACATCAGAAGACTGTAGGACTATTGCAGCCGCTTCCCATTCCCTAATGGAAGTGGGAACACATTACCATAAACTTCGTCACAGGATTTTCAAGGAACCCTAGCAGAAAGGATGTAGTCTAGGTTATCGTAGACCGACTCACCAAGTCTGTACATTTTTTGTCCTTCAGAGTTGGACAGTCCACAGAGATATTAGCTGACATGTATATGAGGTAGATAGTACGACTACATGGAGTGCCTGTCAGCATTATATCGGATCATGATTCCAGATTCATGTCATATTTTTGGTGGAGTATGCAAGAGAGTCTAGAAACTCACCTCAAGTTCAGTACTGCATATCATCCACAGACCGATGGCCAGTCAGAGCGCACGATTCAGATACTGGAGGATATGTTAAGAGCGTGCATGATCGACTTTGGAGGATCTTAGGAGGACCATCTACACTTGGTAAAATTCTCCTACAACAACAGCTACCAGGCCAGTATACAGATGGCACCTTATAAGACACTGTACGACAGGAAGTGTAGGTCACCGATATATTGGAGTAACGTGAGAAAGTGTCAGATACTTGGTCCAGAGTTGGTAACACAGACAGTAGAGAAAGTAAAGAAGATTCATAGCTACCTGTGTGCAACATAAGACAGATAGAAGCATTGGGCAGATGCGCACCATAGACCTTTGGAGTTCAAGGAGGGTGACCATGTATTTTTGAAGTTATCGCCTACTCGGGGTACCATCAGATTCGGAGTCAGAGGCAAGCTGAGTTCGAGGTACATCGGACCTTTTAACATCTTGGAACGAGGTGGCGAAGTAGCTTATCGTCTTGCATTGCCTCCATCATTAGAAGGAGTGCATAACGTATTCCACGTATCACAGTTGAGGAGATACGTGGTATACCCTAGCCACGTGCTTGATCATTCGGAGATTACAGTCGGGCCCAGTTTAACATATACAGAGCAGCCAATGGGAATACTCGATCGTAGTGAGAAGACTTTGAGGGGTCAAACTATTCGACTGGTCAGGGTTGTATGGAAGCATCATTCGCCAGACGAGTCTACCTGGGAGCGCGAGAATTCCATTCGACAACGTTTCTCGTATTTATTTGAGGACCAATGTACGAATTTACGTACCACATTCAATTACCAGTTTACTTTTAAATTCTCGTAGCTATTAGTCGTGCTTTACTTTTAATTTTGGGAACACAATTTTTCTAAGTTGGGAAGGATGTAAACCCCCTCAAAATTTTAATTTAGGTAGACTAGATTGAGTTAAAAATATTGTAGTAGCATCAGTGTATTTGAGGTTTAGAAATTAGTTGCAATTGTTGGTTCTTTATTTAAACCCTTGGTGCACCCTACCATTGTTGCAATATTCGGAGCCCAATAATAGCCCATAATTTCCAACTAATTGTTGCCCTCTTGACTTGACAAGCCCACCTAGGCCCTGGACTTTTCCGTCACTCACAGTCACAATCTCTTTTGCTCTAATTTAATTGCACAACTTCCCGTGTCCGAAACCCATTCTTTAACCCTGTATCGTGTACCTTTGTCGTTGCCATCAATTTTGATACACAGACTCAACCCGTTTAGCCAGACCAATTAAAGGGTCCAAGACTGACACCAAGACTACACCGTTCATGACCTTTGTCTCTCTCCTAATTGAGATCCAATGTGCCCCCATTTAATTTAAGATCATATGACATTTTTATTTAATTAAATTGGGGATACCAACTTTGACTAATCCCAACTTAAACCCAATTTAATCCAATACCCCATTTATTAAGCCCATACAAAACACACAACACCCCCTCACCCTACAAAACACAAAACACCACTTCCCACACTATTTTCCCTATTATTTTACATGTTTGTCCAAATAACCAAAAGTTAAGGGGCTTAATTGCAAATGTAGTGATAGGTGTCACCATCCTATTGGCTAAGGCACATGAAGAAGCCCCCTCTCCCTCTCTTGACCGGTCTAATCCAACACTCTCTCTCCTTTGGATGTACTTTTCTTTCATGTTGAATCTAAGCCCTCCATTCAAATTAAGCCCTTATCTTCACCACACACTCACCACACACCCTCCTATTTAATCCCTTTTTCTCCCCCCTTTCCAAATGCTGGCCCTAATCCCAAGAGCATAGGAAACCCCCCTCTCTCTTTCTCCTTCCTCTTCCTATTACACTCCATGCCGAAATACTTTTCCTCCTCCCTTTCTCTTCTTCTTCTTCTTTCTCTTCACCTCTTCTTCACTACTATACCAGCCCGGCCGGCCCTGCAACTCCGGCGGCCAACCTCCTCCACGAATTCTACCACCGCCATCACCGACCTCTTCCCTCCATCTCCACAGCCGAGCTCCCCTTACTTCGGCCAGCCGACCTCCATCCATGACCAGTGTCTCCACCGCGTCTCATCTCCACCATCCCGCCATAACCTCCACTCGACAGCAACTCCCTCGATCTGGCCACCCCCGCTCACCTCAAGCTATCCCGATGTCCAACCGCAACCTCCTCCACGCCGTCGTCATCCTCGAATCGGCCACCCCCGCTTACCTCGAGCCATCACGACGTCCACCCGCTGCACCTCGACTCCACCGTGTCTCCAACTCCATCCCGCCAGCAACCCCCTCCGTGCTGCCATCACCTCTATCGACTGACCTCTTCTCCGGCCACCCAACATCGGCCAACTGCACCTCCTCTCCTCAATATCACCACCATCGACTGACCTTTACTCCAGCCATCCATCCGTTCTTTTATTACCACCACCATCACCAGCACCACCGCGTCTCCTTCACCCAACGTCGACCGAGCCTCCTCCATCCCATCCCCACAACGGCTACCCCACCTACTCCGGCTAACAACCACCCCGACATGCCACCGTATTGCCGCCAAGGTAAATACTCCCTCTCTCCATGTGTACTGTATTATTGTATATTGTTATATAGAACTTAGTTACTTTAGGGTTTAAGTATGCTAGATAAGAGATTTTAGAGTTTTATACATATATGCACTGTTGATAGATTGATTGAGAATATGTTGTGATATCTAAATGTTGGTCATTTATTAAGAGATAAGAAATAATAATGAATTTATTTGAGGAGTAGATGGGTTATTATGAAAGGATGTTATATTAATTAGAAGAGGCTTTTATATAATTGAGGGTTAATAAATAATAATTATTAATTTATTCGAGGTTGATATTTAAATATGCATGTTAACGTCTTTGAAGACCAGGATGAAATATGAGGATTGATCATGGCTCGAACTACTGAAAAGTACCAGGATAAATATAGGGGATTGAGGATTTGGTCTGATGATATTATACTACGATTGATCGTATTAGACGTAACGTACCTTTAGTCAACCGTGGTCAACCCTCTAGCTTAGTGTCTATGTGAGCTTGCAACAGAGATTGAAACATATGCTAGACGTTTGTCACCTCTTATTTTAGCCTAGTGATGGTTTATTGATTGAGCTTTTATCTCGTTTCTAGGTACTACGGGACCTGCGGACTTGGACGTTGTACCGAAGACCCATCTTTAGCATCCGGATCCAGGCAAGTGTACCTTGCCACCCTGTATTTCAGTTACCAGATATTTGTTTATTTATTATATGCACTGTGCGCGTTTGGATTAGAATTGTTACTTCGCGTCCGGGTCATAACTGGGTACAGACGTTCGTCGGTAACATCTGGTGACGATTGATAGATATTTGTAACACCTTGATGTACATACTTGTTTACATCATAACCCTAGGACACATTCGTACACTATCATTGTGCCAGATTTCCTGTATCCTGATATTGTCAGCGTGACCAGAAACTGGGACAACTTTAGGGTCGTGATCGTTGATAGTTACTTCAGTATGATGAGATTGTTAGATAGAGGTTCAGGTTCAGCGCACACTCGTTGACAGCTTTGGAAAGGAAAGACAGTTACTAGACGTTTGGGATCCTCTGCACGCGCTATATATATGTATATGTTCTATTTCTGTAGTGTTCCTGTATCCGGAGTAGTAGTATCACCCGTGTGACTCTTTGCCTGGAGCTGCGATATGTCTCGTGTGTTTCCGTGTCCGGAGCTACGATTTTATTTTGGACAGCCCACGCGTCGAACATTGTCTTCAAACCGTGTCTTACATAGGTGGTTATGCTAGATTACACCGACGTTGCACTTATTTCTTTCTGTTATACTATGACATACTATTTTTATACCATGTTACGTCCCTCTGAGGACCTGGTCCACTGCCAGTTTTACAGTATAGACAATTACGGAGCCTTTGGAGTCGCTGATGGAGTTGCTTGTCTTACAGGCATTGGTGCCAGGTACTTACTACATTTATACCGGAGTTATGGTTACTTTATTCATATCATATTTTCATCTGCTGTTTTAGCCTAGTTTTTATAAACTCATATTTCTTCTCGAGTCTATTCGATTTTGTGTGTTTACTGGGCGGCTGACTGTAGCACATGTAGCTCATTCTTGTGTATTTATGTTCATTGTGGATTGAGACAGAGATATTTATATTTACTAGATTATTTAGTGACCATTATAGTTCAGCTTATACGTATTCAAATCGGACCAAAGTCTGGTCGAATACGTAGCTGGTATGTTACGTCCTCCTAGTCCTACGTATTTTGGAACTGGGGCATGACATATATATCACCACAACACATACAATAGTTGCACACTTACCTCACAGTCTATCAGTGATCTCAATTATGTCTCCATATGTGCAACAGTCCCCAACTCTTATTTACCCAATACACACTCCAATACATCAATACCTAGTATAAACATAGATAGATGATTATATATATATATATATATATATATATATATATATATATATATATATAACTTATTTGTAATATTTAAATAACTACACACAAGTCCAATTGAATTAGAATGCAAAAACACAAACACGTGGAGTGTACCGCACCCGTATCACACTCAATCTATGATATGCTTGCGATACAGCTCCACCACACCACCAAACATATCCCGAAGGACACAAGCAAGTATAGAATTATAATTAGAAGTACTACGAAGATCTAGCTACTCATCTACGTGCCCGTGTCAAAATATGACGTGCTCAAACCCCCGTGTCAAAAGAAAAAACCCACAAAATCAACCTATATCACCAAATTATCATGATACTGCCTATACGTATCCAATTGTGGATATGACACTAGTCTCACATAAACAAATACATATCAATTTGTCTAATTAACCTACAAATACATGATGTGTCAATCTCAAAATTCTTCCAAAATTGGCATAAAATACACCATAACTTCTTCTATATGCCTCCTATGAACCTAATTCCACTTCCTATGGGCAGCCTTAGTATATACGAGGGTTCCTAATGATTAAACTACATATTTCGAGTCTAATTAAAGAGAAAAATACTGAATTATACCTATTAGGAGATGAATTTCTAATACAAGTCTCCAAATGAGTGTCAAGAGCCTTCAACTTGTACTCCTTCCTCCTCCTTGTAGATTCTTGCCTCCTCCTTGTTCCAATAGCCTCCAGTGGTGAATAGAATTGGAAAAGAATTTGGGTAGGGATTGGTGTAGGGATGAAGGAGTTTGGAAAGGAAAATTCTAGATCTAGAAATGAGATAAATGGATGAAGAGAGAGAGAGAGAGAGAGAGAGAGAGAGAGAGAGATTCTTTCTTCTCTCCCCTATGGACGAACCTGCCCCATTCTCCAAGTCTCTATAAAAAGTCTACAATACCCCTTGGGTCTCGTCATAAAGGAATTAATTAAGGAGGGAAGGTTCTAATCCAAATGGTTTAACTAATTAAGTTATCCTCCTAATGAATGGGCTTATTTGTTGGGCTTAAATCTAACTAGAATTAATGTTGGTCCATGAGTACAATCTAAACTAGTTAGGTCCACTAACACAAGTCCAAAATCAAATATAACATCTAACAATAAATAAATAATACAATAAATAAATATACAACATGTACAATATATAATTAATTATAAAATTACAAAAATACTATTTTATAGAAAATATGGTAGTAACAAATCTACCCCACCTAAAATAATTTTGTTCTCAAAATTCAAGTACGAAACTACCCCCCAGAAAGCAAAACAGAATCAGAAAAGACCATACCTCAAGGTACAAACAAATATGGTTAACGCTCTCGCATTTTATCCTTCCTCTCCCAGGTAGACTCACCCGGAGAGTGATGCCTCAATGCAATGCATACCAAAGGAATGGTCTGGTTCCTCAGTACCTTCTCTCTCCGATCCATAATCTCAACTGGTTGATTTGGATAGTAAAATACGTTGTGCACTCCCTCTAATGCATTTGGCAATTCTAGTCTGTAAGCAACTGTACCGACCCTCTCGAGAATACTGAAGGGTCCGATGAATTACGGACTAAGCTTCCCACCTCCACCGAAACGAATCATGTCTCACGTCAGAGAAATCCTCAAAAACACCAGACCTCCAATCTATAACAAAGAACAACCTTAAGAACTTAATCTATAAAAAATAACCAATATCAGCACAAAATAAAAATCTAAAACTATACCTCAAACTCAAAAGGTCTCCGGTGGCTATCGGCCCAATGTCGCTGTCTGTCTTACGCCACTCGAAGTCTGTATCTGATCAACTTAACCTTCTCTGCTACATCCACAACCATCTCTGGCCCTAGCAAAGACCTCTCTAACATCGTCCTATGACAAGGGAGTATGACATTTCCGATCGTACAGAGCCTCAAATGATGATATCTTTATACTAGCATTGTAGCTGTTGTTCTAAGCAAATTCTACCATATGGAGATGGTCCTCCCAATATCCCCTGAAATCTAGTACAAAGGTGCACAACATTTCCTCGAGAGTCTGAATGGTCCTCTCTGACTGCCTATCTGTCTAGGGGTGATATGCAATATTGAACTTGAGCTGGGTGCCCAAACTCGCCTGTAAAGTCCTCCAGAAATAAAAAAGTAAAATAACTATCCCGATATGAGACTATGTTGACGGGAATCCCATATATCCTGATGATCTGCCTCACAAACATCTCTGTCAGCTTCTCCGTAGACAAACCCACTTTGAAAGGCAAAAAGTCGGCTGACTTGGTCAACCTGTCAACGATGACTCAAATTGCATCTTTCTCTCCTGGAGATCGTGGAAGTCCGAACACAAAATCTATAGTAATATTCTTCCACTTCCACTCTGGAATGGGTAATGGCTGAAGTAAGCCACCTGAATTTTGCCTCTCGGCCTTCACCTGTTGGCACACTAAGCATCTAAATAAAAACTGTGCCACCTCCCTCTTTATGCCATACCACCACACACTCTCTCGCATATCCCGATACATCTTGTTTGTACCTAAATGCATGAAATACTGAGAGCGATACGCTTCTTGCAATACCTCCTCACGCAGCTCCCTACTAGGCACACATAATCTAGTACCATACCACAAATAACCATCCTCAACAATGGTAAAATTATCCACCATTCCTGCTCTCACCTGAGCTCTAATGCTCCTTAGAGATACATCCTCATATTGGGCTGCTTTATTCATTTCTATCAACTCTGAGTGTATCTATAACCCCCATATCTGTATGGCAAGACCAGGGACTATTACCTCAATGCCTAAGCTTTTCAGATCCTCCAACAAATACCGGTCCTGCATAAAAAAATAGCTACCAGATGCCTGCTCAAGGCATCGATAACTACATTGGCTTTTTTGGATGATACTGTAAGGATATGTCAAAATCTTGCATCAGTTCCAGCCACCGATGCTACTGCATGTTCAGCTCCTTCTGAGTAAAAATATACTTTAAGCTTTTGTGATCTGTAAAGATCTCCATACGATCTCCGTACAAATATTGTTTCCACAACTTCAAGGCAAAGATGACTACTGCCAACTCCAAATCGTGGGTAGGATATTTCTTCTCATGAGGATGCAATTGCCTAGATGCATAAGCAATCACTTTCCCAATCTGCTGAAGAACATAACCCAGCCCTTTCCCCAATGCATCACTATAGATAGTAAAACCTCCAAACCCTAATGGTAACATCAAAATGGGAGCAGACGTCAATCTCATCTTTGATTTTTCAAAAACAACCTGACACTCCTCTGTACAAATAAACTCTGTGTCATTCCTGGTGAGTCTAGTCATCGGCTCGACAATCTTCGAAAAATCTTACACAAACTTCCTGTAATATCCTGCCAGACCCAAGAAACTCCTGATCTCTGCCACTGAACTTGGGGTCTTCCAAAACTCCATAGTTGTGATCTTCTTCGGATCCACTGAAATCCCATCACCAGTCACAATATGTCCTAAGAACTCCACCTTGTCCAGAAAGAACTCACACTTGGATAACTTCCCGTACAACTTCTCATTCCTCAGCACATCCAATACTATCCGCAGATGCTCCTCGTGCTCCTCTAGTATCTTAGAGTATATGAGAATATCATCGATGAATACCATCACGAACTTGTCAAGGTACTGGTGGAACACCTTGTTCATCAAATTAATAAATACCACTGGGGCATTAGTCAAAACAAATAACACCACCATGAACTCGTACTGGCCATACCAAGTCCTAAAAGCAGTCTTCAGAATATCCTCCGGCTTCAGTTTTACCTGGTGGTAGCCTAATCTCAAGTCTATATTGGAAAATACCTTGGCGCCACTCAACTGATCGAACATGTCATCAATCCGTGGTAACGGATATTTATTCTTGATAGTGAGATTATTTAATGCCCTGTAATCGATGCATATGCGCACCGATCCATCCTTCTTCTATACAAATAATACCGGGGCTCCCCTCGATGAAGAACTGGATCTGATAAACCCCTTATCCTATAGTTCATCCACTTGCTTCTTTATCTCGACCAGCTCGCTGTTGTTCACTCTAAAGACATGTTGTGAAATTGGCTTTGCACCTGGCACCAAGTCTATAGAGAACTCAACATCTAGATATGGCGGCAACTCCTTGTGTTCTACCATAGTTCCACAGATAATGTCTTCTTTCTTCTCTGTAGATCCTCTAGCAAACTCAAACTCTGGCTCTCCTGGCAGGCTAAACGAAACTCTACCATTTCTGCAATCTATACTAGCATGGTGTATACTCAACCAATCTATCCCGAGTACAATATCGTAGATCAGAAGTGGCATTACAAGTAGACACGTACTCAGCTTTTGACCTTCCAAAGTAACTCTTTGATCCTTATAAATATCACTAACCAGGATAATGCCGCCCCCGGTCATGATCTTACAAGTCTAAGCAAAGAATCAGCTACCAAATGATGCTTCAGTGTAAAAGAAACAGATACAAAACTATGGAAAGTATCATTATTAAACAATGCTAAAGCTGAAATAGAATCAAGGAGAACAGAACCTGCGATGACATCTCCAGTGGGCTCGGCCTCCTCGACCGTCATAAAAAAATGTTCGTCCCTGAGGTACACCCCTGATGCTGGTGCTGGGCATAAAGCTGCTGCTGGGTCGAAAGCGGCGGTCCCCTCGGCTGTACTGCAGGTGGCCTCGTCTATGTTCTATGAGCTGGAGCTGCTCCCTGAACTGCACGATGAGGGTTGAAAGGATAATCCCTCAGCTGATGCCTCTCGGTGCCACAGTATAGATAAACTTCCAACCACTTTCTGTGAACTTCCCAGATGTGGTCGGGCTTCTTACAGAAGTGGCAGGAAGCTTACTGTGACTGTCTCTGCTGCTGCTATAGTACCTGGTGAACTAATGCCCTAGCTGGATCCTGGTGCTATTGTGGCTGCTGAAAAGGCCTAGACTGGAAATGAGGACGCTTAGCAGGCCCTGTGCTGCTACTAGCCCCCAGAAAAGGATCGTGGTCCCTCTTGGGTTTTAAGCTCAACTTTCATTCAAACTTGCGTGCCTCCATAAGTATCTCTGAATAAGTCTCATAGAAAGAAGGAATAAGGATTTTACTTTCCAGTTCAGACCCTCGCAAAAGCAGATAGCCCGAACCTCTGGCTCCTTCACCAAATACTCCATAAATTGGCTCAGCCTACCGAACTCTACATCGTACTCCTCCACGGACATGCTCCCCTAAGTAAGGCCCTCAAACTACCTTCCTAATCTAATCTGTCTGCTCGAGCAAAGAACTTACTCTTGAAGCGGTCTTTGAACACCTCCCAAGACTGCCCCGCATCAGCAAGAAATAGCTCATTCCTGTACCAAGTGCGGGCAATATCGAACAGCTAAAGTCCTACTGCCTCAACCTTTAGATCGTAAGCAAGACGGGATACCCTCATGAGACGCTCGATATCCTCGAGCCAATCATCAGTGTAAACGATGCCCTTGATTCCCTTGAAGACCCGAGGTTCCTGCTTCTTGAAGTCCTGGATATTACCCAGCCAAAGCTGGATAACCTGTGGAGCAACCTGCTACTGGGCCGGAGCTCCTCTCTCTACTACAACAATACCCTACCATAACACGTCAGTTTGCCTCTGGTGAGCCTCTGACTGGGCCCTCTGACCTCTATCATCTCGCAAAATAATGCGAACACCTGAGTCGCATCTGTCGACACAGAAGGTGGAGGTGGAAGTCCCTCAGACACAGCTGGAACAGTCCTCTGAGCTGGAGGTAGACCCTAAAATGCATCTAATATGCCAATCACCGAAGAAGTGACTGGTACAGGCCCTCGGGAAGTCGCAGATCTCTCAAAAATTGCTCATCTCTGCTGTGATCGAGTCTTAGGTGGCATCTTAAGGCAAAGCAAAAGGAAAGAATCAATATGGCACATGATATAATGTACTCAAAGAAGGATAGTTAAAGATTAAATATTAATATCAATATGAAGGAAGAACAGTTGAAATAAACGATAGAGTTTTTTTCTAGTTGTGAGTGAGTATTCTCAGCCTATATCCTATATCCTATATCTTAAAACAGGCTCGTAATAGCACTCAAATCAGAGCACCACTATGAATCACACTAATTGTAACCTCGAAGACTTGTATGGGCCACCACTAAAAATATGTCACGACCCGCACCTGGTGTAGGGGCGCGAGTAGTAAACGATATCTAGCCTATGCCACGGCATCGACGGTAGAATGCTGTTTGGGTAAACTATCTATCTAGCAATAATGATCATCAAGATATATAATGACACCAATGAAGTATAAATACTCAATCATAGATCTATAAGATGGATCTCTTTATCTTTTACTTTTGATGCTAAAAAGATGACGGTCTCTACAGATGCGTCCAAACACATGGACACAAATGCACAGTCTATCGCATAGACGAGAAATTGTCAGGAACATGCACAGACAAAAACTCACTGCTTAATATGCATTATCATTGTGGAAAGGCTTCATTATGAAGATACGTTGATGGCAAAACTTTCTGCTCTGCGCATGGATGCAGCTGTCTTATGGCGCTCATCATGAACATGCACCGGAAAGCTATGCGCGACCACTCTCCGCATTGATGAGGTTGTCTCTCTAAGGAATCGCATTTTGAACATGCACTGTAGTCAACATGTGCATGTGTCCAGAATATTTACCTGTGTGCATGATATTTCATGTGCATGGGTAACTTGTTTCTGACTTCCAGAAAGCTAATTTGGCCGAGTGCGCACAACCCTGTTTATGCATATTTCTGTCTTTGCACGTATTTAATTTGTATATTTGACATGCGAGGATTGCCTTGAACCACTTCCGTCTCGATGAAGCATGAAAGATTATCATAAGTTCCATTGTTTGTGATGAATGGACATATTACCCTGAAGATCGCTTGCTGTCTTCAAACCTAACTAACAATGGGTACCCTCCAAACATGGCCGCCATATTAATTACAGGATTGGGATTGAGTCCCAATCAAAACTCTGTTGTTGGTGCATCCATATAGCAGAGGTGGGCCTATGCATATTTTGAATAATTTATGTAGGCCCAGTTTTGTTCTCGATCCTCTCCACATTGTTGCTCTCTCCACTGCCAAATTCATTCACGCCGGTAGCAAGAACAGCACGGAGGGGCAATTGAAAGAGAAAGTTATGATTGTAATAAATTCTCATCACATGTACTCATGATCTTGAATATCAATAAAAATCTGGATGTAATAGATTCCCATCATATGTACTCATGATCATGAATATCAATAAAAATCTTCCTTTAGAACTTTCTTTTGGATTTCCTTTTTGTGCTTAAGAAATAAAGAATACGTTTTGTTTGTCACGATTTTGCGAATATATAGCTAATCTCAATGAACTATTTTGTGGACTTATTATCCTGGCATACTTTTGAATAATTATGGATAACAAGTTGAGAGGACTAATACTATTAGAGGTAATATAGACATAATAGTTGGTAGTCGATAACTAATACGTTTTCTTAGAGGTAATATGTACATGGCAAACTCTTGAGTGGAACTTACTATCTGGGATGCACTTGAGAGACAAGTACAAATAATAAGTTGGGGAGAGATAGTACTATTAGAGGTAATGTGAATGTAATAGTTGGTAGTTGGGTAGATGTTTGCTCAGATGTATTATGGACATGGCAAACTTTAACTCGGGTACCCCGGTCTATGCCTGCTCAGTGGTGATGTGGACAGGTAGAAATAGACTTTCATAAGGAATGAACTCTTTGTGGAAAATAATGCAGAGGTGATGTGGACATAATTTTTTTCTCCATTAGCTACTTCACTTTAAGGGGAATAAATGGACAGAAGAATAGTTTAGAGGTAATGTGGATGTGAACCATTTATCTTAGGAGTATTCCAATCCTGCTCGGGATTAGTAATAGGATATTCTTAGAACGACTGGGCACATAAGAAGGTATTTGTTTGATTTGAGAGAAATTGTATTTTGTGAAGTCCACAAGGGAATTTTGTGGGAACTAAGGATTCTTTCACTGGGGAGAAATTTTTGAGGATCTATTATCTATTGCATACTTAAGACTCTTGAGTACAGATACAGTTCGAGTTGGTAATGAGTTTCATTGACTGTCTTGGGGGACTTACTAGGACTAATAGTGCTAGAAAATTTAGAAAATTTTAAATTATATTGACAAGTGGATCTATCACCCATAACGTATCCAAGACACTAACATACGGATGATATATTTTACAATATACTAAGAAGAGTGAATGTTTCACTGTATATTTATTTTACTCCGCTGGGGATGAGAAATACAAGTCTAGCTCAGACATAGTATTTCTTAAGGAATTTATTATTGATCGGCATTATCAGCAAATATTTATTAGGCTTTGCCAGTCTGTATGCACCATTGGAATATATGGATTCTACGACGAAAGGGCCTTCCTACTTAGCTTGGAATTTCTCGGCCATCTTATGTATCCTGACCATTGGTCTTCTCATTGCTAAGACTAGGTCATCAGCTTGGAACAAACTTTCCTTCACCCTCTTATTGAAGGGTTTGGAAATACATGCTTGATATAGCTCAATGCGCTGTTAAGTTAGGAGACGCTTCTTGTCTAACGCCTCAAATTCTTGCAACCATAGATGATAGTTATCTTTCATCATTAACTGGTTAGTGAGTGATATAAAAAGAGAGAGGACTTGGATTTTCAGGAGAAGAACTACTTTGCTCCCGTAGACCAAGAAAAATAGCGTGCAGCCAGTGGAGGTGCAGACCATTGTGCAGCAGGCCTAAAGACATTCCCCAAGCTTCTCGTTCCAATCACGTTTTTTGATGAAACAAATTTCTTGAGTAGCTTGATGATTTTTTGTTGAATGCTTCGTCTAATACATTCGCTACTGGATGATCCTATGCCGATGCCCAAAGCGATAAATGACGTGATGCTTAATAAAGTTGATCATGTTCGATGTCTTGACTTCAATGAGCGGTATAGCTTTCGTCCATTTAGAGAAGCAGTCGATTATAGCAAGGACGAACCGATATCCCCTGGTCTAAGGTGGGCTAATTGGAACAATGATATCCATATCCTTCACTTTAAATAGCCATGACGCGGCCGTCAGGTACAGGAATTTCGAAGGATGGTGGATGAAGTTGACGTGAATTTGACATATTTTATATTTTTTGGCATACTCTACAACATCTGATACCATAGTGACTAATAATAGCCTATGCATCAGAGGAAATCCTATAATTTAGGACCCAACTGGTGGGCTCCACAAGTACCGTTGTGAGCTTTATGAAGTTCTTGTTTTGCTTTCGCATCTGATAAATATCGTAGCACGAGCCCGTCATACGAATTGCAGTACAACATTTTTGTAGTTGTATCATAATAGAACCTGAGGGAGCATCTCTTGACAGAAGTAGCCTCCTTCGGGTCGTCGGACAGAATTCTGTAGACAATGTAGTCTATGAAGGGGAATCGCCAGTCATTGATGACAATATCTGTCTCAGTGACATAGCTTTGATAATTATGTAGGTTATTCTTGACACAATGTCACGACCCGCACCCGGAATTGGGGCACGAGTACGCAAGTACGTCCAGCCTACGTCGCAGCATCGATGGTAGAACGCTGTCAAGGTCTTGATACTATCTAGCCAATCTCACACAAGCATCCAATCTCCATAAGGAGGCACGGATGACACAAATGAAATGAACACATACTCAATCACAAGATTACAGCACGATAAGATATCGAACAAAATTAAATATAACACAAGTCTAAAGTTATAATCGAACTCAACAAATATCCAAGTCATCATAAATGCCGGAGACAAATCCGGGTACCAAAAAGTCTACTGAAAAAAACTAACTAGAAGATTGGTGATTCCGGCTAGACCTCCCGGAATCACAACTAACTATCAAGCCCAAGTGCAGCTACTCACCATATGGTCCATAAAGTGTCGGACAGCGGTCCTCTAAGGCATAGTCTGGAAAAATGTTTCCAGTCAGGAAGGAGCAAAGTACAAATCTCAAATAACAGTTCCATTTAATTGATAAGGACTATAAAGCAATAAATATGTGATGTTAGCTACTGAGAAGACAATGAAATAAATGCAATGGCAATTAGAGAGAGACAGGCAATATAAAGAGACAGGCAATAGGCAATATGATTCAGTCAGTGCATGTATGAAAATGAAAAGAACAAGGAACAGTATCATATATGGGTGATGTAGTATATGATTTAAAATAGGGAACTGTAATCTATTCTAAGTGTTTGAAATAGTAGTTTCAAAATATGATCGGCTTGGGAACATGTACGATAGCTATAGGGCCTGGCTAATCATGAGTGAAGAGCATGATTAACACTTACATTGTTCTATACTGTATAAAGGGTATGATCACATTTTTTACTAACTACTTCCCCGCCCCCAACTAGTAATGTGGATCCAACGATGACACGTCACGATACACGAGCAAGTCCAATCTATCATGTACGATGTCTAATATACATGTCGTGTACAATGTCAATACGATAATCAATGTAACATCTCATGACTGCAGATCCAAGCTATACTAGTCCGTGTAGCACAGTGTCAAGGATTCAGATGTAACATTTCATGATTATTGAACTTATAGAAATTATCAAGGAATTGGAAATTATCAGAGAATGTACTAGCCTTGGGTCCTTAGTTGGTAATTATTGATGTCCTGTTCCAGAGTATCCCCTGGACGAAGCAACAGTCCTATAAACATATCACAAAGCAAACCACATTTGCATCAGATGCTACGCTAACACACAGTCTTTAAACACTGGCCTCAGGGCCATGCCAGGCAGGGCACTAGTCAACTAGGGTCATCTGGTAGGGATATACATAAATATACACATCTTAATTAACATATGTACTTACAATATATATATCAAATTAAATACATCTACAAAATATATATGTATACATTATTAAAAATATGCTAAGGGTTTATACAAAAATATATATATACACATACGAATTAACGAATACATACATAGACTAATTATATATATATACTCATATGTACCAATTAAAAATACAATAATATATACTTTTTATTAAATAGATATTATAAAAATAACCCAATATATATATATATATATATATACATATATATATACCAATACATTATATATATAACATTAAACTCTAAAACACCTATAATACATGTTTACCTATACCAAAATAAATTTATATATAGGTATATATACTTTCATATCAATATAACACATATATATATATAAACTACTGTTAAACATTAATTTAAATACATAATTACATATACAATTAATTAAATACATACCTATACAATTAATTACACATACTTATACAATTAATTATGCATACTATAATTATACAATTAAATATTAATAAAATAAATAATATACCTATCTTTAATTAACATTACTAATGTATTTATATACTATGCATATTCACGTATTAACATTAATTAAATTAATACTTATACATATACATATCTTTATATATACTCATACGCATATATATATATATATATATATATATATATATATATATGTATATATATATATATATATATATATATATATATATATATATATATCTATATATATATATATAAGAAGGAAGAGGGAGAGGAGAAAGAAACTTACAGAGGGTGGGTGGTTCCTGTGGTGGCCACCGGCCGGAGTCGCCGGACTGGGGAGGAGTTAGCCGGCGGTGGGAGAATGGTGGTGATGATGGTAGTAGATGATGGTGGTGGAGATGGGGGGTTGTCGAGCAGCAGGGGGCCGGAGCAGCGGCTGACCACGCCGGAGAGGGAGCTCGGTCGCCGGAGGGAGTTGTAGGTGGAGGGAGGACTGCAGCGGGGAGGGGAGTTGGCCGCCGGAGGGAACTCGTGAGGGGGCCGGGACTAAGCTGGCCGCCGGAGGGCTGAGCAGGGGGAGCTGCTGCCAGCGGCCGCCGGAGGGGTGTACACAGGGAGTGGTCGGGGCCGCTGACCGGAATGCAGCAGGGGGTAGCCGCCGGGTCGCCTGGCCGGAGTACACAGGGTAGGGTGAACAGTATTCCCTCCCCTTCCTTCTCTTTAAATTTTAAAAATTAAAGAAGAGATAAAGAAGAAGAAGAAAAAGAAGGAAAAGAAAAGAAGAAGAAGGAAGAAGAAGAAGTAGAAGAAGAAGAATTTGTTCATACGTTGGAGAGAGGAATGTAGGGGTTTGAGGGGAGGTGGGAAAAACTAGGTTTTGGGGATTAGGGTTTGATGGGACAAGACATTAAATAGGGAAGAGTGTGGGTGAAATCAAGGGTGGTGATTGACCCCCTTGAAATGTGTGGTCCAGATTGGTCATGGAGAAAAATAATTCATGGAGGAATGAGGATGAGGTTTAATTAAAAATTAACAGGGCTTCCTCATTGGTTTAAACAAATGGGTGTTACACCAAAAATGCAAATTTGCAAATTAGCCCCCTTAAATTTGGGTATTTGCTCAGACGCATAAAATGACAAAAATTTGGCGGGCGATTCGGTGTCCGGTGTTTTGTAGGGTCAGGGGGCGCTGTAAGTTCGGTACGGGCTCAATTAGCAGGGCGCTGGAATTAAATTAGGATTTTCAGAATTGGTTAAAATAGTATCCTCAATTTAGTTAGAAATAAATGTAAGTTGTGTTCTAACATTAATTAGGAGTACATGGGGCCAAAATCAGGTCAGGTCATCAATACCAATAATGAGGAAGACTCAAAACAAAATATTACCCTAATTTGGGTCGCACGAAAAATAGGTCAAGTTTGTCCCCAATTTCGATTGGAACGCACAACGATACAAAAATAGAAATTTATTAAATAACGTCCGCGATGATTTTTGTGCGGCTAGAAATAAAGTACAGGGAGCATAATTATGAGTTGCAAAAATCGCAGAATGGAAGGCGGGCATGTCTAGGGCAAGATTGTGAAATTTGTTGGAAGGCAAAGGTCAGGATAGCGCTCCAAATATCGAAGCAAAGGCAATGCGCAATAATTAATTAAAATACGGTAATTAATTACAATCTCCAATAAATAAATTCTAGATAAACAATTAAATATAGAATTCTATAATTCCGACAGGTGTTCATCTACTGGCTTCTAGGTCAAGTCTGCTAGCTCAAAATAAATGAACACTGTATATAATACTATATTTAATTACACATCACATAATTATTTAAATTAAATATACTGTCATGCAATTACTTAATTGTAACTACAATAATATTAAATAATATAAAAAGTCAAAAATACCCCTGTTTTTGGAATGTGGTAGTGACAAGTCTACCCTCCTTAAAAGAATTTCGTCCTCGAAATTTAAAATCCTCATAGTATGTTTAATCATACACATTATTATTTCCCTCAAATTTAAATTCATCAACCACGAAATCAGGTAATAATCCACAATGTCTTTTCATAATTTAAAAATTCTATAATTATTGCATTCCTGAAAAATCCTCGAAATGAAATCAAAGTCTATTTTTGTCAAAAAAAATTCTCAAAATTTTTAGTTAATAATTCAATACTCAAAATTTAATATCCACTCCTCAAATTTGATTTTAAATCCATGCACATATATAAAATGTAATCTCGTCCAAAAATTTTTGAATTCAACATTAGTCCATCAATAATTTTATTCCTCGGTTTCCTCTTTCCTCAATTACTTAACAATGCGATACTTAAGGATTCTCCAAATACAACATCCAAATATAACATTTTAAAAATAACTTGCAACCAAATAAATATAATGATAGTCTCCCAAAATTT
The DNA here is from genome assembly GCA_036927795.1 of Iris macrosiphon. Lineage (NCBI taxonomy): Eukaryota > Viridiplantae > Streptophyta > Magnoliopsida > Asparagales > Iridaceae > Iris > Iris macrosiphon. The sequence goes on from JAYESA010000014.1 coordinate 53,762,454, forward strand.
CCAAATTTTAATAACCAATTTAATTAGATCATAATCTTCCTGGAATTAATAAACCACCAATTATGCCATGTTAATTTCTTAACCCTATATTTAAATCAATGGTTATCCTCGAATTTTAATCATCTTGTCTCTCTTGTCAAGTCATAACTCCTTCATGAATCTTCGTCATGGTTAAACCCCAATAATCCTGGTCTAAAAATCTTTCCTATAATCATACAACATGCAACCCAAGGGAGATACGTACGGTCATGGTATCTATTGTCATGGTATTTCAGTCTCTGTATCAGAGTGTACTACTAACTACATTCTGACAAGAAAATCATGCATACAACTATGGTACTAAGGAATCAATCAATTAATCAAATAGAGAGGGACAGATGGAAGGAAAGAACAGAACCTGCTAACACATTACCTGCAGTATCGGTCTCCTCGACCGTCATCGCAAATGCCCCGCCCTGCTGGGGTGGTTCCCTTCGCGGGTGCTGAGCATTATACGGTTCCACAGGTAGCCTAACTGGATCTCTATAATCTGAAGCTGCGCGCTGGCCGGGAAGATAAGGGGCTAGAAGACAATCCTTTACTCGATGTCCCGCAGTGCCGCAGTGCAAACAAAGTCCTAGCCTCGTTCTACAGCTCTCCCAAAGGTGACCTGGCTTCTTACAGAAATGACAAGTCTGCTGTGTCTCTCTCGGAGGCTGTTGCTGATTCTGCTGAACACGGACTGGTGCCTGGTACTATTGTTGATACTGATATGCCCATGGATGTTGCTGGATAGGAACTGGTGCTAGGTACTGCGGTGGATGCTGAAATATCCATGGTTGTTGCTGAATATGAAATGGTACTTGGTACTGCTGTTGGTGCTGAATACGGGGACGCTTGGACGGTCCTGTGCTACCATTCATATCTCCAAAAGTATTGTGACTCCTCTTAGGCCTGAGGTCCAGATCCTCTTCTGCAATCTGGGCATCCATCAAGATACCCTCAAAGGTAGCGGTACGACGACCAGAAGTACGTTACCTAATCTCTCTTGTCAGCCCCTTTCTAAATTTTTGGGCTCGATCTCCTGGGTCCCAAATCATAGACGATGTAAAATGGCTCAATCTACAGAATTCTGCAGCGTACTCGTCGACCGACATGTTTCCTTGAACCAAGTCATGAAACTGACTTTCCAAGGTTCCCAATGCCACGTCGGGAAAGAACTTCTCCTTGAAGAGTTCCTTGAAGGTCTCCCAAGTAAGTCCTTGTGCAGTAATTCTCGGCTCCGTGCGATACCACGTGAGTGCGATATCGAACATCTGACTGCCAGCGGCTTCTATCTGCAAGTTCTCCGGAATCTGGATCAATCGCAGGCTCCTCTCTATATCCTCTAGCCAGTCGTCAGCGTAGAGTATCCCTTCGGTGCCTTTGAACTCTCGAGGCATCATCCTTTTGAAGTCCACTATAGTGCCTGATCTCTGTTGCTGCTGGCCAAGAAACTGCTGGTACTGTGCTACTCTCTCCAAAGCTTGGAAAGTCACTTGATGAGCATTCTCCATGTTATCTCTCATCAGCTCGGTTTGTGCCTGGTGCGCTTCTGCTTGCACCCTCTGAGCCTCAGCTTGAACTCGCTGAGCGTCTGCCGTCACTCTCTGGGCATCTACCATGCCCTGGATCAAGGTAAACATCTGCGCCCCGTCAATGGGCAAACCTCCGAGAATCGGAGTCGGTGGAGGAGGAAGGTTGTCCGTAACAGCTGCGGCTATCCCCTGAACAGGTGGGGGAGGAGGATCCTCGAAGATACTCCTACGTGCATCGGAGATGTAGGAGGAACTACGGTTGTCTGTCCCTCAGGTGGAGAGGTGGCAGGCCCCTCTAAAGCTGATGTTCCCGCTCTCATAGACCGTGTCTGCGGCGACATCCTAAAGATAGATCCAAAAGAATCAATTTAGGCAAAATGCGATATCATCAAGGAAGGACAGTACAGTTCTAAAGAAGCAACATTCAAGATAAATAGATTGGAATAACATTCCTAGTTGTGATTGCACAGGTCAAAGATACATCCATGGTCTGATACCTCTACTCCCTAGGTACCATAGTTCTACTATAAGCACACTCACTGCTAGTTTTCATACCTACTGCAATCGCTGATACTAGTTATCCTTATCACTCAAGTGTATATCAATTTCAGCACACTATACTAAGTACTGCTCTCTTTAATACCATCCTAGATGAACACCTAAGCCAGTTGGCAGCGTAATCTCAATCATGCTCAAGCCAACATATCCTTACATATGCACCTCCTCTACTATATACTAATATATATCTCTCACTATAAAATTTTATCCTCAATAAAATTCCTCAAAATAACTCCTCGAATAAATTTTAAAGTAAAAATGCATACACTTTTCTCAAGGTTAATTACCTAAATACTGAAGTAAAAATTTTATCAATTCCAAAAATCCTTACAGCTTGTCTAGGTTCATCAAATTGAATCTGAATTCCTCAAAAATAAATTTTAATAACATAATATCTCGACTTCTCAAAATTCAAAAATGCAATTCATTTTCAAGCTTCAAATTATAATTTAAATCCATATCTTGTAGTCCAGTAGCCCAAGTGTTATCTTTCTCACTGTCCTCATCGACGTGTATTATCAGATAATACCATAAATCAGTCTGCAAATTCATTTTGATATGAAATTAAACCCTACAATGGAACCAAAATCCTAATTTAATACCTGATCAACAATAAATAAGTGAGAATGGACGGAACAAGGTAATGATTTTAAATTAGAAATTATAACAAGATTCTCAGGGGTCATCCCAGGAATCTCTCAAGGAATTGTGATTGAGTATTCGCTCTCGTCCTAGTATCCTATGTCCTAGATCCTATCGCAGACACGCAATAGTGTAACGAAGATGCCACACTACTACGACATCGCACAACTCGCGAAGTCTGGACCTGCATGGGCCACCACTAAAAACGTGTCACTACCCGCACCCGGAATTGGGGCACGAGTACGCGAGTACGTCCAGCCTACGCCACAGCATCGGCGGTAGAACGCTGTCAAGGTCTTGATACTATCTAGCCAATCTCACACAAGCATCCAATCTCCATAAGGAGGCACGGATGACACAAATGAAATGAACACATACTCAATCACAGGATTACAGCACGATAAGATATCGAACAAAATTAAATACAACACAAGTCTAAAGTAATAATCGAACTCAACAAATATCCAAGTCATCATAAATGCTGGAGACAAATCCGGTACCAAAAAGTCTAATGAAAAAAACTAACTAGAAGATTGGTGATTCCAGCTAGACCTCCCGGAATCACAACTAACTATCAAGCCCAAGTGCAGCTACTCACCATATGGTCCATAAAGTGTCGGACAGCGGTCCTCTAAGGCATAGTCTGGAAAAATATTTCCAGTCAGGAAGGAGCAAAGTACAAATCTCAAATAACAGTTTCATTTAATTGATAAGGACTATAAAGCAATAAACATGTGATGCTAGCTACTGAGAAGACAGTAAAATAAATACAATGGCAATTAGAGAGAGACAGGCAATATAAAGAGACAGGCAATAGGCAATATGATTCAGTCAGTGCATGTATGAAAATGAAAAGAACAAGGAACAGTATCATATACGGGTGATGTAGTATATGATTTAAAATAGGGAACTGTAATCTATTCTAAGTGTTTGAAATAGTAGTTTCAAAATGTGATCGGCTTGGGAACATGTACGATAGCTATAGGGCCTGGCTAATCATGAGTGAAGAGCATGATTAACACTTACATTGTTCTATACTGTATAAAGGGTATGATCACATTTCTTACTAACTACTTCCCCGCCCCCAACTAGTAATGTGGATCCAACCATGACACGCCATGATACAGGAGCAAGTCCAATCTATCATGTACGATGTCTAATATATATGTCGTGTACAATATCAATACGATAATCAATGTAACATCTCATGACTGCAGATCCAAGCTATACTAGTCCGTGTAGCACAGTGTCAAGGATTCAGATGTAACATTTCATGATTATTGAACTTATAGAAATTATCAAGGAATTGGAAATTATCAAAGAATGTACTAGCCTTGGGTCCTTAGCTGGTAATTATTGATGTCCTGTTCCAGAGTATCCCCTGAATGAAGCAACAGTCCTATAAACATATCACAAAGCAAACCACATTTGCATCAGATGCTACGCTAACACACAGTCTTTAAACACTGGCCTCAGGGCCATGCCAGGCAGGGCACTAGTCAACTAGGGTCATCTGGTAGGGATATACATAAATATACATATCTTAATTAACATATGTACTTACAATATATAAATCAAATTAAATACATCTACAAAATATATATGTATACATTATTAAAAATATGCTAAGGGTTTATACAAAAATATATATATATATACACATACGAATTAACGAATACATACATAGACTAATTATATATATATATACTCACATGTACCAATTAAAAATACAATAATATATACTTTTTATTAAATAGATATTATAAAAATAACCCAATGTATATATATATATATATATGTACATATATATATACCAATACATTATATATATAACATTAAACACTAAAACACCTATAATACATGTTTACCTATACCAAAATAAATTTATATATAGGTATATATACTTTCATATCAATATAACACATATATATATAAACTACTGTTAAACATTAATTTAAATACATAATTACATATACAATTAATTAAATACATACCTATACAATTAATTACACATACTTATACAATTAATTATACATACTATAATTATACAATTAAATATTAATAAAATAAATAATATACCTATCTTTAATTAACATTACTAATGTATTTATATACTATGCATATTCACGTATTAACATTAATTAAATTAATACTTATACATATACATATCTTTATATATACTCATACGTATATATATATATATATATATATATATATATATATATATATATATATATATATATATGTATGTATATATATATATATATATATATCTATATATATATAAGAAAGAAGAGGGAGAGGAGAAAGAAACTTACAGAGGGTGGGTGGTTCCTGTGGTGGCCACCGGCCGGAGTCGTCGGACTGGGGAGGAGTTAGCCGGCGGTGGGAGAATGGTGGTGATGATGGTAGTAGATGATGGTGGTGGAGATGGGGGGTTGTCGAGCAGCAGGGGGCCGGAGCAGCGGCTGACCACGCCGGAGAGGGAGCTCGGTCGCCGGAGGGAGTTGTCGGTGGAGGGAGGACTGCAGCGGGGAGGGGAGTTGGCCGCCGGAGGGAACTCGTGAGGGGGCCGGGACTAAGCTGGCCGCCGGAGGGCTGAGCAGGGGGAGCTGCTGCCAGCGGCCGCCTGAGGGGTGTACACAGGGAGTGGTCGGGGCCGCTGACCGAAATACAGCAGGTGGTAGCCGCCGGGTCGCCTGGCCGGAGTACACAGGGTAGGGTGAACAGTATTCCCTCCCCTTCCTTCTCTTTAAATTTTAAAAATTAAAGAAGAGAGGAAGAAGAAGAAGAAGAAGAAAAAGAAGGAGAAGAAAAGAAGAAGAAGGAAGAAGAAGAATTTGTTCATACGTTGGAGAGAGGAATGTGGGGGTTTGAGAGGAGGTGGGAAAAACTAGGTTTTGGGGATTATGGTTTGATGGGACAAGACATTAAATAGGGAAGAGTGTGGGTGAAATCAAGGGTGGTGATTGACCCCCTTGAAATGTGTGGTCCAGATTGGTCATGGAGAAAAATAATTCATGGAGGAATGAGGATGAGGTTTAATTAAAAATTAACAGGGCTTCATCATTGGTTTAAACAAATGGGTGTTACACCAAAAATGCAAATTTGCAAATTAGCCCCCTTAAATTTGGATATTTGCACAGACGCATAAAATGACAAAAATTTGGCGGGCGATTCGGTGTCCGGTGTTTTGTAGGGTCAGGGGGCGCTGTAAGTTCGGTACGGGCTCAATTAACAGGGCGCTGGAATTAAATTGGGATTTTAAGAATTGGTTAAAATAGTATCCTCAATTTAATTAGAAATAAATACAAGTTGTGTTCTAACATTAATTAGGAGTACATGGGACCAAAATCAGGTCAGGTCATCAATACCAATAATGAGGAAGACTCAAAACAGAATATTACCCTAATTTGGGTCGCACGAAAAATAGGTCAAGTTTGTCCCCAATTTCGATTGGAACGCACAACGATACAAAAATAGGAATTTATTAAATAACGTCCGTGACGATTTTTGTGTGGCTAGAAATAAGGTACAGGGAGCATAATTATGAGTTGCAAAAATAGCAGAATGGAAGGCGGGCATGTCTAGGGCAAGATTGTGAAATTTGTTGGAAGGCAAAGGTCAGGATAGCGCTCCAAATATTGAAGCAAAGGCAATGCGCAATAATTAATTAAAATAAGGTAATTAATTACAATCTCCAATAAATAAATTCTAGATAAACAATTAAATATATAATTCTATAATTTTGACAGGTGTTCATCTACTGGCTTCTAGGTCAAGTCTGCTAGCTCAAAATAAATAAACACTGTATATAATACTATATTTAATTACATATCACATAATTATTTAAATTAAATATACTATCATGCAATTACTTAATTGTAACTACAATAATATTAAATAATATAAAAAGTTAAAAATACCCCTATTTTTGGAATGTGGTAGTGACACACAAACCAATTATCGACCAATCATTGTGATCAACTGCTTGGCTTTGATAGGGATTGCCAGAGAAGCCACGAGACCGACAAGAGCATCGGCTTCTGCGTTCTGTTACTGGGGTATGTGTTCTATGAAGAACCCGGTGAAGGTTGAGATTATATCAATCATCATCTGATAATATGGTATCAGATCTTCTTGTCAGACTTCGTACTCACCTCTGACCTGGTTGACTATTAGCTTAGAGTTAGTGTAAGCCCTTAAATAGTCTATGCCTAATTATTTAGCCAACTGGAGACAGATGATAAGAGAATTATATTCTGCCACATTATTAGAGCATGGCTCCATGAGAGAACATGCACGGTGGATGACCAAGTTGTCGGGAGAGACCAATACTACCCCCACTAATGCGACAATATTTTCCTTTGTCCTGTTCTCGAAGCGCCATCGAAGAACATTCGCTAAATAAAATCTTTTACCGCTATGTTAGTTCTAATAATTTATTTAGAATGTCATCATAGAGCTTCGACGTTTCTGGCACCGAATTTGCTGCCAAAATCTTTCTGGATTTCAGAGATGGATTTACCTTCCACGTCCTGGATGCCTATGCCCGCGAGTCGTCCACTCTATCACCAACCTTGACCATGTTCGGCTCATTCGCCTTCTTCTCTAGGGGGTCCCGGGATTAGCCACTTCAATAGGATCTTTTATTCTAGTCGGAGAAGAAATTACCAAACGTATAATATTTTCTCACGCTTGGTGCCAACTAGTGTCTAACCTTTGACTACCTTTTGAGGGACGAACACCATATCATGTGGGGAGAGTAACATTGCCCATATAGCTAGGCGAGAGTTCAAGCCCCCAGGTTTGGTCATGAGTAATCTGAGAGGGTTAATTCTCGAGATGGCATAAATTATTTTCCCTTTTACATAATAACGCGTCTTCTAGATACCGAATATCAAGGCAAGATATATTTTTTCCATATGGCGTATATCTGTGTTCAATGCCAATCATGGTCCTGCTGAGGTAGTAGATAACCAGTTCATATCCTTCCTCATTTTTTTGAGCTAGTAGTGTGCCAAATGAATGGTCCATTATACGGACGTAGAGTAAGAAAGATTTTTCACGACTGAAACCACAAATACTGGAAGATTCATGAGATACTTCTTGATATACTCAAACGCATGTTGACATTCCTCAGTCCAAACAAAGGAGACTTCCTTCTTCATCAGCTAAGAAAATGGCTGACATCGTCCGGAGAGATTGGATATGAACCTCCTAATGTATGCCAATATCCCTTGAAGGATACGAAGTTCTTTGAGGTTCTTCGGCGGGAGCATGTCAAGGATAGCCTTCGGCTTTTCAGGGTCTAGATGAATACCTTTCAAGGTAATGACAAAACCCAAGAACTTGCCGCTAGAGACTCCCATAAAAGATTTGGTCAGATTTCTCTTAAGTTGATGAGCATGGATCAGGTTGAATACTATTTTTAGGTCATGGAAGTGGTCATTCCTTAACAGGCTCTTAACAACGATGCCATCAATATAATATTCTACTATTTTGTGCAGATGCTCAAGAAAAATGGTTCCAATAGCTCGCTGGTATGTTGTACCTGCATTTCTTAAACCGTAGGGCATCATTGTGTAACAGTATACCCATAACGATATTCAGAATGACGTATGCTTCTCATCATCTGTGAATATCTTGATTTGGTTATAGCCCAAGAACCCATCCATAAAGGATAATTGCTCGAAGCTACAAGTGTTATCGATTATCACATCTGTGATCGGGAGATAAAACTTGTCCTTTAGGCATGTTGTGTTTAAATCAAAGAAGTCTATGTAGGCTCATATCTTGTCATTCTTTTTTATGATAGGAACGATATTGGCTACCTAGTCTGGATATTATTCCTCACGAATAAAGTCGCTTGCTATCAATTTATTCACTTCAGCTTTAATTGCATCCATGATGTCCGGGACGAAATTGTCATTGTTGTTGCTTTACTGGCTAAGCATTTGGTAGGATGTTGAGCTTATGCATCTCCATCTTAGGATCCAACCCTGGCATATCTTCAGAGCTTCATGCAAAGACGTTGATGTATTCTCTTATGAGCTGAATAAGGGATTCAAGATCTTCTCCGGAAAGACTTTTGCTTATGCTGATAGGTTTGGGAGAGGACTCGTCGTCCAGGTTGACTTGCACCAATTTGTCTTAGCTAGGAGGTTATCGTTGCTCAAAATACTACTTCTACTAAGATTCCAACACTTGAGCCCACGGTTTGACCTCAAAGAACTCGAGTAATTGATTATCATCTTTGACCTAGTCTACTGATGTCATATTGATAGATAAGGATCATTTGAATACTTTCCCGATGCTTATATTAGAGTCCCTGATGGAAGACTTTGAGGTATGAGAAAGCATCTTGCCTTCTGCTTCCGAGCACACATGAGTTATTGGAGGCTTAAAATATCCCAAACCATGATCGGTTCCTTGATAATACGTCTCTGGCTTACCCTTGGAGGCAAAGTGACACAATGGCAAACGTCGTCATTTGCTATAATTGAGGCCTTGATTGCTCTTCAAGCTGGACCCGTCATCCGGGAAAGAAATAACGTTTCCTTCTAATGATCATCTGCCAAGTATAAATCAAAGGTCGAGACGCGTCACGCTCGCTACTGTAAGAAGGCGAGGAAGGGTATGGACCCAGAGACAGAACCTATGGCAAAATCGAAGTCCCCTGCGAAGAGGACTATGAGAAAAGAGGTAGGACCCCTTGTTCCAGTGGTTTCTAAAGCAGAGCCCACTCTAGATGCTATGGATGCTATGGATGAAGTTTAGTCCCCTGTTGATTGATATGTACGGGGGGGGCGGTACAGAAGAGCTTCCAACCATGGGCAAAATTTAGTGCTAGCCGACAATCTATGACGCTAGTCACATTTCAAGAAGAATTCTTATAATTCAACAGGAAGTTATTCCCCAAACCGCTGGCAGATCCGAAAGACATCACTCTGGTGTTGTGAAAGATTAACCATCCCATCAGGTATAAGAACGGTAATTCTACTCTGGGATATCCTTCACGCTGCATAGTATCGGCCAGCAGCCCATCAGTAATAGCCCTCAGGCCAGCTTGTATCCTACATACCATGGCAGGGAGCAGGCCTAATCTGACTCCAAATACCAAACAGACTGTGGGCCATAAGGTGTTGCGATGAATGCGATCCGCAGACGCGATGCCCGGCACCACCCATCGACGTAGCCAGATAGAGAGGAAGCCAGCCAGTTGAGCTTCCCTTGACAGAGGCTTGCGATAATGCCTCATATAACTATAGGCTTTGGTTCCTGCAGGATAACCCCCTTTCTTTTCATCAAGAACAAAATCTGGAGCCCTTGCATCTTCAATGAGATCATCGACTGTGTTGGCATTAAGCATGCTCAGAAGGTTCAAAGGCTTATCTCTGCTATCGACAACCTTGTCCTGCTTGGCATTTCTATCCTGATGGAAGAAGAGATAGGATACCCATTTGTTAATGTGGGCTAAGTCAGAGGGCTTCCCATAGAAGGTGGTGCATGCGAGATAGTGGCTCATCAGCTCTTGGTAAACTGCCACTACCCGAGGGTTGGTATCCTTCAACTCTCTGTTGGTGGGGACGTATTCTTCATAAGGAATGTCTCCCATGGGCAGCTTTGAGATGTCTGCCATCTCATGAAAGGCTAGACCAAAATCACCTAGTGGAGTGGCGAAAGTCCCAATGAGCGAGTTATATCGCTCCATCAAAGCTAAGAACAAGTTGGGGTTGATAGGCAGCCCAACATTGGTAGCACTCACAGCCTCAAACAGGTTGATACTCTCCAGCTCCATCTGAAAGTGCTTCAGGGCCCAGGCAGTTAAATTGGCCCATCGAAGGTTCTTGGGTTGAGCCATACATTAGTGCGAGGGTTAACCCTGGGGTATACTCCTCCCTGCGCCATGAACTCATTGCAGAAGTTTGACATTTGAAATAGCTGGATCAAGGAAGTCTTCACTCGGGACGCTGCCCGGCAGGAATCCTCTGAAGGGCATGACAGGGCCTGAGGGACTGCTTACATAGGATCCTCGGCTTAATCCTTTCTTATAAAAGATCTTCCCTGGCCGCCCATGAAGATCAGAAGTCAGAGTCCATACCATCTTTCTGGGATATGTGGCATGGAAGAATGCCGAGATAGGGTAATCTCTGGGCATCTTTGGCAGACACATGACCGTGTCCTCAGCAGAAAATACCCAATCTTTCTTCTTGGGCTTTGTCTGGGATTGTTTATCAATGACATCCCCAAATAAGAAAGCTGGTTCCTTATACTCAGTGTCGTCTATGTACGTCAGGGGTTCCCTACTGATCATACTCAGCAACATCCTTTCCCCTTGGGCAGAGATCAGAGTTCCCCTTTCCTGAGGATACTCATTCCCAGAGATGGGGAAGGTCACATGGGACAAATCCTCCAAATAGTTAGAATTCAGTATTCCAGTAGCAGAGCCCATCACTTCAGCCAGAGGAGGGATCTGTAAGTCCACTGCAAAAAGAAAGAAAACAAGTCAGTTTTACGCTAGACGCTACACTCTTGTAGTATATGCCAAAACTTGACAGTCTGAGTTTTACGCCAGACTGCAAAAACTTGAGTCTTACGCTGGAGTCTATTTCTAGTGCATAAAACTCAAGGTTGGCAGTATACGCCAAAACCTAACAGTTTGAGTTTTTACCCCAGACTGCCAAAATTTAAGTTTTACGCTAGAATTTAGATCCAGTGCGTAAAACTTAAAGTTTGCAGTATACGCCAAAATTTGACAGTCTAAGTTTTTAGGCTAGACTGCAAAAATATGGAGTTTTACGTTGACACATTAGGAATGTGAGCGTATTGGCGCATACACGTATAACGTGTGCAGAGGGTTCTCTATTTCTCTCAAAGTCTTTACCTGTGATGCTCGGAGTGCAGCTAGACGGTGGAGAACTTCGTTCAGAACGAGGCTCGCTTAGCCTAGTAGGCGTCGCTCGTGCTTGAGCAGAGGAGCGAGATAAGGAAGCATCTTTCTTTTCCTTAGCAGTGGAGGCCTGTTTCGGTGCCATGGCGAATCTAAGTTCTTAGAAAAGAGACGAAGACGAAGAGTTCTCTGAAAGAGACGAAGGGTTTTGCAGAGACAGATGAAGGGTTTTTCTCTCTCATGACCGAGGCCTATTTATAGAGTTCGAGTGACACTCCGAATCCCTAACCAAATCTAATTTTTAATAGTCGGTTATGATTTGGGACCACGTTAGTCTATCATTGAATAGGAAGACAGATAGTCATGCTGCGTAACAGATATACGATTTTACGCTCAGAAGTTTTTACGCTCAGAAACTATAGATCTATGATTTTACGATCAGAAGCTACAGATCTATGATTTTACGCTCAGAAGCTTTTACGCTCAGAAGCTATAGATCTACGATTCTACGCTCAGAAGCTACAGATCTACGATTTTACGCTCAGAAGCTGCGGATCTATGCTACGTGCATCTTAAATTATGCGGGACAGATCAACTAGCAGAATACGCGTACATCTTGATAATTTGGGGTTTCACACTTGAAAAAGCCAGTTGTAAGAGTTTGCGTACAGACGACGATTATTTGGTAACTTCTCTTCTTCTTCTTCAGTCGAGAGGACGTCATCAGACGAAGGGACATATTGACCATTTCATGCTTCATTCAAAGTATTTCAAATTATGAGGAATTTGAAAACTTTGAAGGGGGTCTTGTAGAAGCATAAAATACGCTAGGGAATTATACGCGTAAAACCCCCAACATACATGAAGTTCGCGTAAAATAGAGCTTCAGCGCTGTGTGGCATAAAATATGACTTCAGAATTATACGCGTAAAACAGAGCTTCAGCGCTGTATGGTGTAAAATATGGCTTCAGAATAGCCCGCGTAAAGCAGCACTTCAAGGCTGGTTTGGCGTAAAAGGTTACTATACCCTCTGGCGTAAAATATATTTGTTTTTAATGCAACGTAAAGTTGTACGAGGAACTCTTCGTATTCCTTGAATGAATCTGTCAGACAGAACAGTGAACCTGACTCCTGGCAAAAGTATTGCACGACGATCGAGAGGACGACAGTGATGATAATTCTGCACAGAGACCAAGGCTATCGTTTAGTGACATATTCTTGATACAAGTTATTTTACGCATTCAAAAGAATACCTGCCTATTCTATATTGGCAAAAATGAGCCTTTACGCTCAAAATGAGACAAAATCAGACAGCCAGTTGGCTTTTACGCCGACTGGACAGTTATTGTGATTGATCTCTATAAATAGAGACCTCTGGTCATAGGAGATCGAGGTCGAAAAAAGGATCAAGATCAGAGATCAAGAGAACATAGAGAGAGATAAAATCAGACGCCACGTCAAAAGCTATTTCTCGTACAGAGCTCGAGGCATATCTCGATATTTAATGCACGAGATTGAAGCATATCTCTGCATTAAATACAAAAAATTTGGTTCTATTCTTTATAATTTTGTCACGACTGGGAGAGCTAAAACTGAGACTAGTACGCTCACATCACCATCCTTGCATTTTACTCCAACCAGGCTATTTTCAACTATAGGAGTATGCCGTATGCTATCTCCTCAAAATACGCCAACTCAGACTATATTTGCAAAGGTACGTGATAAGGCTATTTAGCCCAAAATACGCTCGAGACCTCAGTTATGACGATTAATCGGCTATTTTATGCTGGTTGCCTGTTATTCATGAATCCTCAAGTTTTATGAAGAGCTTGGCTTTTACGCCAACAAGACAGCTATTTGGCTTTTACGCCAACAAGACAGCTATTTGGCTTTTATGCCAACAAGACAGTTATTTGGCTTTTATACCAACCATCTTTATGCAAGGGGCAGTTACCTATGTGGCTTGTATACCGTGATCTTTGAGAAGCAGTTATACGCATTACCTTATAATGGGACGCGTGTCATATGCAGATTTAGAAGGTCATTCAGACGTAGGTAGCAGTTATTATAACCGCCACGTAAAAGGTGCAACGCTCTTCACAGCTTGGCTTTTACGTCGACTGGACAGTTATTATCACTGATCTCTATAAATAAAGACCTCTGGTCACAGGAGAACGGGGTCAAAGAAAGGATCAAGATCAGATATCAAGAGAACATTGAGAGAGTGCACAGGCAGAGAGTGTTGATTGACAACTTTGGCTACGAAAATTTAATCCCTCCTACAGTCTTTGAAGCTTCTTCTTCTTGTACAACACTTCTTCATTATCGTATGGTCTAAGGGACAAAGTGATCGACCATAGATCAGACTCCTATAGCAATTTTTCCCCAGAATTATTTTTATTGTACTTAATATCCTCGTATAGGATTAATTGTACTCTTTTTCTTATTTGTAAACAAACAAAGGGTTTCGTATAAACCTAGTTTTATTTTTTTTGTTTATCATCAAACAAGGACACCTAATACTATTCATGAGACATAATTTTCCTGAGATATTCATGATGATTCTGTATAGGTTACAGGATTCGTGACATAGATATTACATATGCTTCGCTATTATTATGACTCGTTGCATCAGTCAGAGGTCATGATCTTGCATGACATGGACATAAGACATCGTGGACATAAGACGTGTGATTACACACAGGCTACAGGTTGATTATATTATTATGGTATCGTAGCCACGCAGAGCTAGGCCCTACATGATATCACTGCTACCGGCTCTCCGACACAGAGCTTGTAATAGTCTCAGCCTGAGTTCTAGTGATGCTCTCATTTTGCATATTATTTAGCTGGTTATATAGTTTACCCTCTTGATTCATTTATTATTATACTGCACTTATTTGGCTTGAGTTATTCTTGTACCTTGCTATGTCCCCTGAGAACCTGAATCCGGATTATGTCCCCAGGTTTAGCAGAGGAGATCTACCCTGAGGTATACGGAACATGAGCTGACATTGGAGTACTACTACTACCAGAGGATGAGGTGATCGCCGAGGATTTCTCCTGAGTATCTGCTTTATCTATACTTAGTTATTTCTGTTATTTTCTGTTTATTGAATTGATGTATCAAACTCATTATCGGGTTGTTCCCCGAGATATGTTTTATTAAGACTTGATATTGCTTTATATTTTATATTGATTGTATTTATTTCTGTAGATGAGATTAGTACCATAGACCCTTATTATTGTTTTACAGCTTAAGTACACCCTGATGGATCTATTAAATTGGGTTTGTCCATCGTTGTGTGCTGCTGGCCATTGCCACATGTCTAGTCCCACGGTATTTTGGGACTGAGGCGTGACACGTCATAATCCTCACCGTCGGTACAGCATCTCGAAGCCTCCATAGTAATCCAGTGACTCCTGCCGCCGAGCATCACCGCGGAATCGAGCCGAGCCTGCGCGCCCTCGCCGATGAAGTCAAGATCCTCCGTGTCGTCTTCCCAACGGTAGACCGCTCCACCGAACCAGGCTTTCTTTGCACTGCAGATAGACGCCTTCCTTTCGTCGGAGACCATATCTCCCCGTACTCATACCCCCTCCAGATCTTGCCTAACACCGGAGCATCGTGATGCCGACCCTGCTAGAGCACCCCACGGCTGACCCTGCCAACCGTGGTCGAGCCCCCATCGTGTGAAAGCTAGCGCCCTTCTTCCCCTTCCTTTGGTTTGGGAACCGAAAAGGAAATGGAGAGAACCCTATTTTGGAACATTCAAGCAAGTATATCAACCTTTCTCTTTCTGTGTTTACTAAACAAAACAAAATTTTGAATAAAAATATGGTGGAGTATATAACTGGTTTTAGTTTAAGAGAAAATTTTAAAATTTTGAATGAAAATATAAAGAGGGAAATAAAAAAATGTAAGAGGGAAATAAAAATAACTATTTTACAGTGTGCAACGAATGCACGTCGTAAATGAGGATTCTATTACAACGTGCTATAAAGCATTCACAGTGCACAAAAATCTATGCTGTAAATAAGTTATCATTCACGGCGTGTACAAATACATGCCCTAAATAAGTTATTATTCATAGCGTGCACAAATGCATGACGCAAATAAGTTATCATTCACGGCGTGCACAAATGCATGCCGTAAATAAGTTATCATTTACGACGCACAAAAATGCATGTCATAAATACGTTTACAATTATGGCATGCATGTCAAACACGCCGTAAAAATACAAAAAATGACTCATTTACGGCACAAATATTTACACGCTATAAAAGAGTGTCATTTACGGCACGCAGCAACTGTGCATCGTAAATTGCACGCCTTAAATGCTCTATTTTATTGTAGTGCTTAGTACATGGCTAGAGATTTTCCTAGATTACATGTAGTCCCGGTTATTCATATGGTTATCTTGTAGAGTATCTTATGGAGTAACCAGTGGTTTATCTTGTGGAGTATCTTGAGGAGTATCTGGTGCTGGTTTGTGCGTATGGATATCCCGGACAGGCTCCAGGGGTATGCGATCAGAAGGAACCCTAGTATTGCATTACATTATAATTGTTAGTAATTAGGATTATGATAACCCTAGTTAGTTAAATTATTAAGCCGTACTTATATGATTTGCCATGATTTATGGATGATTGTTAGTCTAGGCTTTGCATGATCATACCTTTATTTACTGTACTTGTTATTCTATTTTGTTTATCAGTTGAAGATATATCTTTTTTGCAGGTTACAGTATTTTTTTATTTTTTTGAGATCATTTAAATTCAGTCTTTACTTTTAATATTTGTATTGCTTGTGTTGTTGGTTTAAGTTCCTAGATTGGCTTTCGTTGTGGTACTTACAATTTGGGGTCTGACACCACTGGTTTTGCATAGCCAGATCTAGTAGCAGCACCAGAGGATCATCCGTACTTTCCTGAGGATGGTGACCACCAGGAGCACTAGACCACTTGATTGGATTTTCATACTTCTACACTCTGATGTACATTATACTTTTGTTAGCATTTAGCCACCGAGCACATATTTAGCTCGTATTTTGGATTGATCAGTTAGCCTACGGGCAATAGCATGATTGACATATCCTAGGGTTGATCATGTATGACTTAGACTCTAACTAGTTTATTCAATTTGTGTTCACTAGCTTCATGACTATCTGTATATTATAGTTTGGGACGCTTTACTATTATATTTCAGTAGATCTTATATCTCGTTATTATTCTTGTTGTTCTTGTGATTGAGACACTAGGCTTGTTAGACCTAGGCTTGACTGTTGGTTTGTAGTAGTAAACCCTCATGTCTTACAGCTTCACCATATATACGGAGTACCGATGTGCTATTAGTATATGTAGCTGGCATTGTCAGTCCTGCTCTCTAGTATTCAGTTTTTGGGGAGTGACATAGTTTTAGTTGTGGCCCATGCAGCTCTGGTTTTTTTGACAAATATGTGGGGGTTGTTGCTATTGCTAGATGTCTCAATCCTAAACTTTCTCCTTTGATCCCAAGACATTTTTCTCTATCTCTGATTCTTGATCTGATATCTGCTTATTCGTTGATCTATCATGTTCTTTGATTGACTCTTGTGTCCTTAACTTTCACAGGCACTGTTCCTGTTACTATCGGCCATATGGATAGAGTGCAGCTCAAGGAGGGACGACATTTGGGAGCCCAGCGTATTCCTAGAGATTGACCTCAACATTCTAGAGCAGAGTCTGAAGTAGATACTGAGGCAGATCAGACGACAGTACCGGACCAGCAGGCAGTACCGGTGTACCCAGTTCAGCCTGAGCAGCCAGATAATGTTGTCCGAGCCCTGATGGATGTCCTTCAAGGTTTTATGATGATCCAGCAATACAAGATTGACGAACTCACTCAGTCAGTCTAGATAATGTTAGAGCAAGGTGGTTCTCAGATTCATAATTCTACAACCAGCTTCAGGCATCTGAGTTCGTACTTTTATGGCACAGAGGACGCAATTTTGTCTGATGCATGGCCGTAGGACACAGAGGCCAGCTTGGAGGTAGTAGAGACTCTGGCTAGAGAGCGTATAGCAGTAGTGACGCTACAGTTGTTGAACTTGGCTCGTGACTGGTGGGCAGCGCGGGAGGGTTTTCTCACCAAACCGATTCTATGAGCAATTTTTGGTGAGAGGTTCCAAGTGAGGTATTTTGACGCGGTGGCACGTTGTAAGCTTTAGCAGAGTTTTAATAACCTCAGGTATGAGGGCAGTACCGTCGACGGTTAAGTGGCAAAGTTTATGAGGCTTAGTCAGTTTGCTCCTACTTTTGTAGCGACCGAGTTAGAGAGGGCGAGGAGGTTCCAGCGGGGACTCAATTTAGAGATTATCTTGGCGGAGGAGCAACATGAGTTTCAGACCTTTGATGCCGTGATACGGGCAACCATGAGGTATGAGTACACATCGCAAAGGATTACAAATCGAGTTGGGAGCCAGAAGAGGCCCAAAGTTTCAGGAGGATCAACATTCCAGTCATCAGCATTAGCTCCAGCAGTTTGAGCCTCGAGGAGGACACTATCATCTCATCAGTCTTCCCAAACGCTCCCTCAGTAGAGGCAGTCATATTTTTTTTTCTGTAGTTGTTTTCATTACGAAAAACCTAGGCATATAGTATCAGAGTGCCGTAGGGCACAGGGGTTGTGCTTGGTGTGTGGGGCATCAGACCACATGGTCGAAGCATGTCCTAGGAGGAACCAAACTGGATCATCATCAGCCCAATCAATAGTTCGTCCAGCAGTGCCATAGTATAGGGCACCAGCACCAGTGCTGCAGCAGCAATTTCAGAGGCCTTTGGCTCCAAAGGCTCAGGCATTCCAGCAGAGGCCCAGAAGTATACGCAGGCCTAGACATAGGTAAGACCTTGAGGTCAGCAACAGAGGGGACCAGCACCCAGAAGGTAGGGTTGATCGTTCTTACTATCGATGGAGGAGACTTTAGCAACAGGAGAGGTGGTAGCAAGTACCATTCTTGTCCACTTTTATTCAGCTTTAGCTTTATTTGATTCTGGTGCATCATATTCATTTATATCTGTGCGCTTTGTGATACGAGTTGAATTGGTGTCCGAGTCCTTACCTGTAAGGTTGAATATACTTAATGGTAATAATCTCGTGGGAGTAGATAGCGTATATTCCTCATATAAAGTTATAGTGTTTAGGAGAGAGTTTCTCGCGAGTCTAATGGATTTTTCTATGGGCGATTATGATGTCGTCCTTGGGATGGATTGGTTGAGTGTGAGACACGTGACATTAGATTGCCATAGTGGCAAGGTTATCTATCATATACCTGGTAGGGAGGAGTTCTCATTCTTGAGAGATGCAGTAGAGTCACCGGAGGTTACATTGATGGTAGCAGAGGCTGAGGAAGCACAATTTCCCAGGGTAATTTATGAGTTTCCTGACGTATTTCTCGATGAGCTACCAGGTGTACCACTAGTTAAAGGTATGGAGTTCTATATTGATTTAATCCTCGGAGCAGAGTCAGTTTAAGCGAGAGTTTATAGGATATCACTATCTAAGTTGGAGATCTTGTACCGGATGATTGAGGAGTTGAAAGCCAAGGAATTCATTAGACATAGTGCATCACCTTGTGGAGCCCCGTTACTTCTTATTAAAAAGAAGGATGGTTCATCGTGTTTAGTTATTGATTATAGAACCCTAACTACGATAACCATTAAGAACAAGTATCCTTTGGCCATGATAAATGACTTGTTTGATCGGTTTAGTGGGTCAGCTGTATTTTTTAAGATCCATTTAAGGTCTGGGTATCATAAGATCAGAGTCAGAGAACAAGAAATACCCAAGACAGTGTTTAGATCTAGATATGGTCATTGGGGGTTCCTAGTTATGCCATTTGGAGCAACTAATGAACCAGCTATATTCATGTCTCTCATGCATAGCATCTTCATGCCTTATCTAGACCATTTTGTGATTGTGTTTATTGATGATATATTGGTCTATAGTCGGAGTAAGGAAGAGCATGATTAGCATATTCGTGTAGTTCTTCAGATTCTTCGAGAGCAGCAGTTATACGCGAAGTTCAGCAAGTATGAGTTTTTGCTTAATCGTATCTGATTCTTGGGATATATCATTTCTATTGGAGAAGTCAAGGTGGATCCCAAGAAGGTGGAGGCTATTGAGAATTGGCTAGTACACCGTACAGCCTCAGTTGTGTACAATTTTTTGGGTCTAGCAGGCTACTACAGACGGTTTATGGGAGACTTTGCTTGGATCTCTGTACCCTTGACATGGCTGACGTATAAGAATATGCGCTTTGAGTGGTCAGATCCTTGTCAGAATTCTTTCGAGGAGCTCAAGCAGAGATTGATTTTGGCTCATATTCTGACACTTCCAGTGGGACCAGGTGGGTTCTCAGTGTATTATGATGCTTCAGGAATTGTACTAGGGTGTGTCCTTATGCATCATGGCAGAGTGATAACTTATGCATATCGGCAACTACGAAACCATGAAAAGAGTTATCCGACTCATGATCTTGAGTTGGCAATAGTAGTGTTTGTACTTAAGATCAGGAGGCATTACCTATTTGGTGATCGAATGAAGATCTTCACATACCATAAGAGCTTAAGGTATGTGTTCACACAAAAGGAACTCAACATACGTCAGATGATGTAGCTCGAGTTATTATCGGACTACAATCTTGACCTTCAATATCATCAAAATAAGGCCAATGTCGTAGCAGACGCCGTGAGCAGGAAAGGAGGAGCTTACTTCTTGACAGAGCAGTGCCATATTTTTAAGGATCTGTAGGAGATGGGTATCGAGGTAGTATTACCTGGTGATATCAGTTTTATGACGAGTCTGCAGGTTCAGTCTTCTATATTGAGAGGACCAGAGTAGAGCAGACTTGTGATGTCAGGCTTCAGCAGCTCAGAGCAGAGTGTGAGCTAGGACGCAGACTAGAGTTGAGCATTCATGAGGATAGGACTCTCTGGTTTGGGAGTCAATTTTGTGTGCCAAGAGGAGATATCCGGTAGAAGATTATGTCAGAGGCCTACAGTTCTCAGTACTCAGTGCATCCATGAGGGACGAAGATGTATCAGGATATTTGTCACCAGTTCTGGTGGAATGGTATAAAGTGGGAGATAGCTCGATTCATTTCTCGGTGTTTAGTCTGTCAGCAGGTCAAGGCTGAACATTAGAGACTGGCCGGACTACATCAGTCTTTACCGATTCTGGAGTGGAAGTGGGACCATATAACTATGGACTTTATGGCCGGTCTTCCTAGATCCCTGTCTGGCATAGATGATATATGGGTTATAGTAGATCGACTCACGATGGTTAATAATTTTTTTCTTTTCAGAGTGGGCTAGTTTACATAACAGCTAACTGAGATTTATATGAGACAAATAGTCAAATTACATAGTGTACCAGTTAGCATATTCTCAGATAGAGATTGGGTACTATGTTAAAATTTAGTTCAGTCTACCATCCGCAGACAGACGGATAGTCAGAGCTTACTATTCAGACTTTGGAGGATAAGCTTTGATCTTGTACACTTGACTTCGGTGGATCTTGGGAGGATCACTTGCATTTAGTAGAGTTCTCCTATAACAATAACTTTTAGGCGAGCATTCAGATGGCACCTTTCGAGGCTTTTTATGGTAGGAGATGCAGATCACCGTTAACTTGGGATGACATTGGCGAAAGGCAGATGCTTGGTCCTGCGATAATTGCTTAGTCGGTTGGAGTGATCAGATAGATTAGAGAGCATCTCAGAATGGCTCAGGATTACCAGCATCATTGGATAGATCAGTATCGTCGTCATCTTGAGTTCTCTATCGGCGACCATATATTTTTGAGAATTTTGCCTACCTGTGGAGTTATCAGATTTGGAGTACGAGGAAAGCTTAGTCCCAGATATATAGGCCCATTCGATATTCTTGAATGAGTTGGATACGTATCATATCGTCTTGCTCTTCCACCATATCTTCAGGAGGTACATGACGTCTTTTACGAATCTCAGTTGCGCTGGTATATTTCAGACATGAACCATATCTAGGATCATTCTGAGTTGGTCGTTGGTACCGACCAATCATATGAGGAGAGGCATATGACTATTTTGGACCAGAAGGAGAAGGTTCTCAAGAACCGGACTATCGGATTAGTTCGAGTTGCTTGGGGGCATCACTCATTGGGTGAGTCGACATGGGAGTACGAGTACGATATGCGTACTCGTTATCTATTTCTCTTTGACTCGGGAGGTATATTTTTATACTCGTGTCCTATCATAGCCTGTGCATATGATTGATTGTTAGCTTATCTGTTATGTATGTTATTATTTCTTTTCTAATTTCTTATTGTTGTCCAGAAAATTTTATGCACACATGATTTTCCTGCTTGTCTTTTGGTTTTGTTCTTGCTTTCTTGGATTTGCTTGTTGGTTGATTATGGATCTTTATAAAAATTTCGAGGATGAAATTTTTCTAAGAAGGGGAGAGTTATGAGACTCGTCTCACAGTATTCGTATTTTATACAGATATGTATTGTGTGCTATTTATTGCTTTATATTGGTTCTCGAGGAAGCTCAAAAATTTTCAAAATTGAAACATTACTACCTGACCGGTATATTGATGGTATACTGCCCGACATATATTTATTTTACTTTTCGAGATATTTTCGAAAATTTATCTATAAATAGCCCTTGATTTTTTATTCTTTTTTATTTCTCTTTTCTCTTTCTCTCTTTTCTCTTCATCTTTTTTCTTTTGAGCTTGGAGCGTGGTCTGGAGACCTGGGGTATGGTTTATGAACCTCTTCGTGGTGGTGGACTATAAGATTTAGGCTGGGAACTCGCTTTAGGCAAGTACACCTTGCAGATTTCGTGAACTTCTTTTACTTTCTGTCATTTTACTTTTCTGGAGCTTTGGTTGTTACTTTTTAGCTAGACATGCTTTACTATAGTTGTTCATATCATGATTTCTAGCCTAGTATCCATTTTAATTTTGATTTCTGGTAGAATCTTGTTCTGTCCCTTCTTGGTAACTCAAAAAAAGATAGGGTACCGAAGTTTTGACCGTGAAATTTAGTTCGATATGAGACTTACCCTAGACTTGACCTCTTGTTAGACTTAGTTTTGGTAATTTTTTGGGTTTGATTTGGGTCCTATAAATAAGACTTGACTTTAACCATATTTATCCTTAGAATCTGGCATACCGACGGTATACCAATTTTGACCGACTTGGATTTTTATATATTTTTTGTGAACCTTATCGGCATACCGACGGTGTACTATTGTGTACCGACCGTATATTCATCCTTGTTGACATTGTTAACCGACTTTAGGATATTTGTCTTGGCCGACATACCTATGGTATACCGATTTATGGAACTTTCTTTTCCAGAACCTTTCTTTCCTACTTGAAATGGCATACCGATGGTATACTACAGTATACGGACAGTATACCGATTTGTTGGAATCCAAACTTGCTGTATTTTCCAATCTATGGACCGGTATACCGATGGTTTACTGGACTGTACCGATGGTACCGATCGTGCTCTTTCTTTAGGAATTCTTGGATTTTTACGATTTTATTTTGATTCTTTCGAATTTTGCTTGGACATGCGATGACTTGACCTGATTAGGCATAAACTTATATGGCTTCATATGACTTGACTTGACTTGACTTGGCTTTACTTATTTTTACCCAGCTTTGTCTGGCTACACGTGATGACATGATTGACTAGACTTAACTTGGCATGACTTTACATGGCTTCAGCAGACATGGCTTGACTTGGTTTCACTTGGTTTCATCTAGATAGACATGGCTTCACATGGTGGTATATGGCTTTATCTGGCTTTACATGGCTCTATCTGGATTCACATGGCTTGGTTGTTGTCGTGGCTTATATGAGTCCGTTCGTGCAATGTATATTAAAACTTGTTTATTTTTAGAACTTATTTTTTGTATCATGTCTAGGATAGATTCTGCGAAATGCCATACCCAGATTCATACAAGAAACATCAAGGGATTATTAACTAGAGATTCACTTAGTACATGGCTAAATATTTTTCTAGATTGCATGCAGTCCCGGTTATTCATATGGTCATCTTATGGAGTATCCAGTGGTTTATCTTGTGAAGTATCTTGAGGAGTATCCGATGCTGGTTTGTGCGTATGGATATCCCGGACTGACTGTAGGGGCATGCGATCAGAAGGAACCATAGTATCGAGTTGCATTATAATTTTTAGTAATTATGATTGTGCTAACCCTAATTAGTTAAATATCAAGCCATACTTATATGATTTGCCTTGATTTATGGATGATGGTTAGTCTAGGCTTTGCATGATCATACCTTTATTTACTGGACTTGTTATTCCATTTTATTTATCACTTCAGGATATGTCTCTTTTGCAGGTTTACAGTATTTTTTTATTTTCTTGAGATCATTTACATTCATTCTTTACTTTCAGTATTTGTACTGCTTGTGTTGTTGGTTTAATTTCTAGATTAGCTTTCTTTATGGTACTTGTTATTTGGGGTCTGACTCCACTGGTTTTGTATGGCCATATCCAGTAGCAGCACCGGAGGATCTTTCGTACCTTACTGAGGATGGTCACCACTAGGAGCACCAGACCACTTGAGTAAATTTTTTTACTTTCCCACTCTGATGTACATTCTACTTTTATTGGTGTTTAGCCACCGAGGATGTGTTTATCTCATATTTTGTATTGATCGGTTAGCATACATGCAATAGCATGATTCATATATCCTATGGTTGATCATGTATGACTTAGATTATAGCTAGTTTATTCATTTTGTGTTCACTAGCTTCATGATCATCTGTACATTATTGTAAAACCCCTAATTCTAAAAACCGTATTAATTTTTTTAATTAATTATTAATTAAATTATAGTAATTAGTAGCTAATTAGAGTAAATAGATTTTTTAATTTTTATTCTTAGGTATTTGTGCAATAGAGGATTTATGGAGCAATTATAAATTTTTTTTAATTTATTCCATGTAGAAGACCCTGTGGACGACTGACAGATTAATTGTATGCTCTAAATATAATTTCTAGAATTTTCTATATATATATATATATATATATATATATATATATATATATATATATATATATATTCCTAATAAACTACCCGCCCGTTAGCCCCATACCCAACCCGTTAAAGGAAATAGCAGCAGCGGCTACAAAGCACCGTGCAGCGCGTTCCTTTCCCCCTCCCTCGCTATATATACCATTCACTGATTTGAAATCCTAAACCCTAAACCTAAATCCTCTCGACCCAGAGACGCTGCTGCCACCCTACGACCTAGACGTACCACCGCCGTACAGCCGCAAACCCGCCGAATTCACCCGCGACCATCGCACGCCGCGCATACACTGCCGATTCTGAACAACAACTTACCTCTGTTCACAACTCGTTTTCTGCGCCCTCGCTCAACCAAACTCGACCCCATCTTCATGGGTACGTTCATGACCTATCCCCTTACATATCTGTATATTGGTTGACCTCGAACAACGCGTAACCCTAGGCGAAAACATCGACCAAGTTGGCAAAAACTGACAACTTTTGGGATCGTAGAAAACTATGGTAACTACCCATGTTCACGGACTCGTATCTCCCACCACAGAGATCCGAATTTGGTTTTTCTTTTTGGTATGTGAAGACCATCTAACCTAGATTATTTTCTATCAAATACAATAATTTATTAATTGCTGTATGTTGAATTAAATCAGATAGAAAATTCCAAAAACCTATTTTTTCTAATTTCTAGATTTTGCGATATGGAACGCACCTCGCCAAATGAGACCGCCCCATCATGTACCAAGTGCTCCAAAAGGTGCGCACGGTATACCCAGACATGTGGGCTTTCACAGAAACTGATTCGGACGTGTGTGCGCGTCGGAATCAGCCCGTATCCGCAGAAATTCTCCGTATCGCGACTTTTGCAAAATACTGCGCCATTTAGTGTACGCTCGTCAGAATACGACGAAAGTTGCGCCACTGGACTCGTGGTATTGCATTGGTCCTGTAACCCGATTTTTACGCAATTTTGAGACAGTTGGCCAAGTCGCCTATTGGCGGGCCCCATAGTTGAGTTTTTTGACGAAATTGTGTTTGTCTCACCGGAATCCACATTTGGACATACCGTTGAGTTTGTATTGACTTTTAGAGTTCATTTGACCTATAAATTATCCTATTTAGAGACCTTACCCCTGGCATACTTTTCGGTGCAAAGTGGCTCCTTCACAAGATATCATTCCTCCTACTTCTACTCCTCCCATACCACTATCTGTATGGAGGACCACTCGCAACAATACAGGAAATCCTCCAAACAGATATGGTTGGGATATTGCTCAGTTTGTTTTTTATGACCATATCCCTTCTTCTCATGGAGCATTTATAGCATCTTTGGATAGTATTAATGTACCTAACAATTGGCAGGTTGCCAAGAACGATCCAAAGTGGAAAGCGGCAATGCACGAGGAGTTGGGAGCTCTGGAGAAGAACCACACTTGGGAGCTTGTGAGACTGCCAGAGGGGAAAAGAGCAGTTAGATGCAAGTGGATCTTTACCATGAAGCAGAACCCAGATGGATAGGTTGAGCGCTACAAAGCTCGACTAGTAGCCAAAGGATACAGTCAGACGTACGGCATCGACTATGACGAGACCTTTGCACCAGTTGTAAAGATGAGCACTGTCAGGACTCTGATTTCTCTGGCAGCGAATGGTGGATGGAAGCTACACCAACTGGATGTGAAGAATAATTTCTTCACGGAGATCTAGTGGAGGAGGTGTACATGGAGATACCACCAGGTTGTACAATTCGATCCTATACGAGGATGCGGGAGTACAATTTATTTAATCTGGGTATAAATTGCTATAGGTGTCTGATCTGCGGTCGATCACTTTAGCCCTTGGACTACACAATGTTGAAGAAGTGCCGTGGAAGACAGGATGCAGCTTCAGAGGTTGCGAAGGAGGGTGGATGCGCGATGCTAAAGGTCGTCGCTCCCTATTCCTTGCCTGAGCTCTGTATTCTTCTCTCTCTCTCTGTCTCTCCTTCTTGATCTCCGGTTTGGTGACCTTGTTCGATCCTTCTTTCAAAGTTTTGAGCTTTGATCTGATATTGGTATTCTTGGCCAAATTTTCTGACCTGGTTCGATCTTCCAAATTGTCGACCTTGTTCCCCATTGATAGGGGTATCTATTTATAGAGTTTTGGTGACAGTGACCACTCCATCGGTGTAACAACCGAGGAGTGGAAAGTACAGCACCCTTTTACACAACGGTTAAAGTAACCAATGCCTATGTATAGATGATCTTTTGAATGAGCGTGTGACGCGGGTCCAACTAAGGGGACACAACGCGTATAATTGCTACTAAGATCACGGCGTAAAAGCCACGTAGGTAGGTATCCATTGTGTAGAAGAGGTTGGCGTAGAAGCCAAATGTCTGTCACCTTGGCGTAGATGCCAAATAGGCATAGAAGCCGAGTAGTCGTAGAGACTGAGGGGGCGTGGAAGCCGAGCAGGCATAGAAGCCGAACATGCATAGAAGCTGAGTAGGCGTGGAAGCCGAGCAGGCATAGAAGCCGAACAGGCATAGAAGCCGAGTAGGCGTGGAAGCCGAGCAGTCGTAGAGACTGAGGGGGCACGGAAGCCGTAGGAGCACAGATCCTGAATGGGCGTAGAAGCCGCTGTGTACCATGCCAGGGTGCTGATGTGGACGTCTTTAGCCGGAATTACGGCTTCTGGAGATCAAATCTTTGGCAAAGATTTGCCATCATCCTGTGCATTAAATGCGGAGACGTGCCTTGAGGGGAAACTGTCACCGCTCTATGCGTTTTGACGAAGGGACGTGCCTTGAGGGGACACTGTCACCGCTCTGTGTGCTTTGGCGGAGAGACGTGCCTCGAGCCCTGTACGAAGCGCAGCTTTTGACGTGGCAGGCGGTTTGTCTTCTGCGGAGCGTAAAACAGCCCATGTTTGCCTGTGTAAAATAAGGCAGCATGTTCTCTTTGCACGCGAAAGAGCAGTTTATGCCGGTGGTTTTTTAGTAAGCGCCGGTTTGGTGATATTTTAACCAAATCCTCTGCATTAAATGCTGAGATCCGCCATCATACTATGGAGCGCGTCCTGAGGGGTCTGCCGCCGTTCCCAGCCGTCGTTTGGGTAGCTGTGCAGCACTTTTTGTCAGGAGTCAGAGGTCAGGTTTACTGCGTGACTGGACAGTTTCTTTCAGGGAATATGAAGCGTTCCTTGTACGCTTTAATGCTGCTTTTAGAGCAGCTGGGTTTTACGCCATGGAGGCGATGAAGAACCCTGTTTTACGCCGGATGGCTCTGAAGGCCTCTGCCTACGCTGCTCTGTATCAAGACGCTGCATAGATCTTCCAAGCGTTTTTTTCATGCTTCTACAAGACCCCCTTCAAAGCTTTTAAATTCCTCAGAATTTGAAACGCTTTGAATGAAGCATGAACGGCCCCTCGTAACTCGAAACGTTTCTGAATGGAGCGTTGAAACGGTCGATGCTGACTTTATGGCAGATTTATTGGGGACCGCTGTAATCTCTTTTGCCTATAAAGGCTGGGGGGGGTGAACCTGTCTTCACCACATTCCCATTGTCATGCAGAGATGATCGCCGGAGTTCGTCGGATCGATCTTAGGAAGAAGGAGACCATATTTTTCCAGCATGTAGGGAGCCGTAAAAGACGGCGTCTTCGAGCAAGTGTCCACTGCAACGATGGATCATGGAAGGACATCTTAGCCTCCCTTGCTCGGGATAATCAGCAACTTTGTATGGCGTTGCCCCAGGAGAGAGGAAAGGTCGTATTGGACCACAGCAGCTGGCATGTTGTGTATCTTCCTCTGAGATCCCCGCGGACGAGATTAGACAAACTGTAATCTATCGTCCCCAATCGAGTTGGGCTTTAAGAAGCCTCAACTGGATCAGCTATGGCGAATGGAGGATCTTCTTGTTCATGACTGTGGTAGTCGATGAACAGCCCTCGAAGAAGAGGAAGACCTTCACCCATGTGAGAACCTGTCAGTACAGCTTCTGGGCGATCTTCGGACGATGATGGGGGGACTCCTTTGTAGACGGAGTTTCCCTCAGATGTAATCATGAGAAATAGAGAAAAACCCTTGTAGATTGGATTTCCCTCATATGTAATCATGATTTTAATCTTTAATAAAATCGTCTTCTTCTCCATATGATCGTCTTGCCATACGTTGCTTGTGAAGTCTGAATATGTGCAACTTCGACACGTCTG
The DNA here is from genome assembly GCA_036927795.1 of Iris macrosiphon. Lineage (NCBI taxonomy): Eukaryota > Viridiplantae > Streptophyta > Magnoliopsida > Asparagales > Iridaceae > Iris > Iris macrosiphon. Next base: position 53,791,384 of record JAYESA010000014.1, read on the forward strand.
AATCTTTACGCTGACTCTGATAGAAAGAGTATTAGGCCCTGTCCTTTATGCATAGCGGATAGTCCATAGAACGCTGCTGAGCACTTTGAACATTTAGAACTGTCATGTTGCTAGGACTGAGGAACCTGCGTAGAGCTCTGAACTTCTGATGAATAGAATTTTTGTTCAGACTTCGTCTTCAAGAGTGACTTCTCGAAAATCCCTTGGGACAGGGTCGAGGAATGGCTGTCAAAACTGAGTTTGCCATCTTGGTAGACGAGACGTTCAGACTGGAGTCTGGATGAACCTCCAATTGACCCGAGAAGAGTAATTTCTTAATGTTTGAACTCTTGTATGCTTCGGGTACTTGGGATGCTTTGGGTCAAGAACGAGTATCTTCTGTGCGAACTCTTTGCTCTTGACCGCCTTGGGGACTGTTTGGATATGCGGAAAGTCGTGGAGCAGGAAATCATGTCTGTAGCCGCTTGAGCATAAAACACCATCGAGCGTGAAATCATAAACTTGTGGTTCCTGAGCGTGAAGTCGTAGGTTTGTTGCCTCTCGAGCATAGAATGCTACCGAGCACAAAGGCATCCGGGCAAGAAAAATCATAGACTTTTAGCTGTCGAACGTAGAGCCGTTAGATTCGTAGCTGTCGAGCGTAGAAAAGCTCCTTTTAGCGTAGGACTGTAGATCTGTATCCTGTGAGCGTAGAACACCATCGAGCATGAAATCGTAGACCTGTGGTTCCTGAGCGTGAAGTCGTAGGTTTGTTGCCTCTCGAGCATAGATGCTACCGAGCACAAAGGCATCCGGGCAAGAAAAACCATAGACTTGTAGCTGTCGAACGTAAAGCCGTTAGATTCGTAGCTGTCGAGCGTAGAAAAGCTCCTTTAGCGTAGAACTGTTTGATTTGTAGCTCCTGAAAAGAAAATTTCTTCGAGCGTGAGGTTTGCGGATCTGTTGCTGCTGAGCGTAAACTGAGCGCCACCGAGCGTGAGATCGTCGATTTGGTATCTGCTGAGCGTAAAGTCGTGGGTTTGTGGCCTCTCGAGCATAAAAGCTATCGAGCACAAAGGCATCCAGGCGTAAAACCATAGACTTGTAGCTTGCGAGCGTAAAACCATAGATCCGTTGCTGTCGATTGTAGAAAGCTCATCTAGCGTAGAACTCGCTGAACCGTCTTGCACGAAAAAAAAACCTTTCGAATTCGCTGACTGTCCGTCTTCCAAGGGTAGTGGGCTGACGTAGCATCCAATCATGATCAACTATTAATTGCGAGATTTGGTTAGGGTCTCGAGGGGTTCGTCTGAGGATTCGAGGAGTCAACCCGGACTGTATATATATCCTCAGCTTCTGGAAAGAAAAAACTTTTTATCAGTCTTCTGCAAGAGAGAGCTTTTGACTGTTCGAGTTTTTCTTCGTTCCTTCTCCGAGCACTTCGAGTCTTTCAGAAATGGCGCCGAAACAAACCCCCTCCGCTAAGGGAAAGAGCATAGGTTCTTCTGTGCAAGGAGAGCTCCTAGCGAATGATCCATTGCCCGAACGTACAGCAAGAAGGGTTTTCCCATGACGAGAGGCACCAGAACTGGTGGACTGGTTAGGTAGCGCTTGATATCCCCAAACGCTTGCTGGCAGGTTTCGTCCCATATAAAGGACATACCTTTCTTTATGAGGTGAGAGAAGGGCTGACATCTCCCCGAGAGGTTGGATATGAATCGCCGGATGTAAGCCAGACGTCCTTGGAACCCCCTGAGTTCCTTCAGATTACGGGGTGGTCGCATTGCTATGATCGCCTGGACTTTGTCAGGGTCTACTTCGATGCCTCTGGCGGTAATGACAAATCCCAAGAATTTGCCACTGGATACCCCCAGAAAGGACTTTGTAGGGTTCATCTTGAGTTGATGCTGGCGCATTAACTCGAATACCGCCCTCAGGTCTCGAACGTGATCACCTTTGAGGCGGCTTTTGACAGCTATGTCGTCCACGTAGCATTCCACTGTCTTGCGTAATTGCTCACGGAATATGTTACTCATAGCTCGTTGGTATGTAGCCCCGGCGTTCTTTAATCCGAAGGGCATGACCGTATAGCAATATACCCCCAGTGGTGTCCGGAAGGCAGTGTGCTTTTCGTCTTCCGGATGCATCTTGATTTGATTGTATCCCGAGAACCCGTCCTTAAAAGATATACGCTCGAAGCTGCAGGTGTTGTCGATCATGATGTCCGTGATGGGAAGGGGAAATTCATCTTTGGGGCAGGCCGCATTCAGATCTCGGTAGTCGATGCAGATACGTACCTTCCCATTTTTCTTCATGACTGGGACAACGTTGGCGACCCAGTCGGGATATTGTTCTTTCCGGATGAAACCACAGGTTATCAACTTCTTGACTTCGTCCTCGATGGCGTCCATCATATCCGGGCGAAACCGACGTTGGTATTGTTTAACTGGCTTCGAATCGGTCAAAATATTGAGCTTATGAGTAGCTACCTTCGGGTCTAGGCCTGGCATGTCCTCATAACCCCATGCAAAGACGTCGACATATTCCTTTATCAGCTGTATGATCTCTTCCTTTTCGACTGGGGGAAGATTGTTACTGACAAATATTGGCTTTGGTGAGAGCTCACCCCCGACATTGACTTGGATAAATTCGTCCTTGGTGGGAGGTTCTCTCTGCTCGAAGCAGAATTTTCACTGTGTATCCATTTGTTGAGCCCAGGGGTCATTCTCGAACGTCTCCAACTTTGGGGTTGTGACTCCATCGGGGATGGAGGTACACATATGCTCAGAGGTGATATGGATATGGCAGTTTTTGTAGACTTAACATCACTGGCGTGCTTAGAATTTAAGTACGGATGTTAAGTATAGATGACAATCAATATCAGAGGTAATATGGACATGATGATTGACGGCCAAAAGTTTTATTCAGAGGTAATATGAATATGACAAACTTTTGTGATTGTGACTCCATCGGGGATGGAGGTACACATCTGCTCAGAGGTGATATGGACATGGCAGTTTTTTATGGACTTAACATCACTGGCGTTCTTAGAATTTAAGTACGGATGTTAAGTGTAGATGACAATCAATACCAGAGGTAATATGGACATGATGATTGACGGCCGAAAGTTTTATTCAGAGGTAGTATGAACATGACAAACTTTTGTGATTGTGACTCCATCGGGGATGGAGGTACACATCTGCTCAGAGGTGATATGGACATGGCAGTTTTTTGTGGACTTAATATCACTGGCGTGCTTAGAATTTAAGTACGGATGTTAAGTGTAGATGACAATCAATATCAGAGGTAATATGGACATGATGATTGACGGCCGAAAGTTTTATTCAGAGGTAATATGAACATGACAAACTTTTGTGATTGTGACTCCATCGGGGATGGAGGTACACATCTGCTCAGAGGTGATATGGACATGGCAGTTTTTTGTGGACTTAACATCACTGGCGTGCTTAAATTTAAGTACGGATGTTAAGTGTAGATGACAATCAATATCAGAGGTAATATGGACATGATGATTGACGGCCGAAAGTTTTATTCAGAGGTAATATGAACATGACAAACTTTTGTGATTGTGACTCCATCGGGGATGGAGGTACACATCTGCTCAGAGGTGATATGGACATGGCAGTTTTTTGTGGACTTAACATCACTGGCGTGCTTAGAATTTAAGTACGGATGTTAAGTGTAGATGATAATCAATATCAGAGGTAATATGGACATGATGATTGACGGCCGAAAGTTTTGTCTGTACCGTGCATAGCGGGAGACTGATTTCTACGCGTATAGCGCAGTGGATACTCCTGGGTTAGCGCTGAGGCTTTACCAGAAGTTTTGTCTGTACCGCGCGTAGCGGGAGACTGATTTCTACGCGTATAGCGCAGTGGATACTCCTGGGTTAGCGCTGAGGCTTTACCAGAAGTTTTGTTTGTACCGCGCGTAGCGGGAGACTGATTTCTACGCGTATAGCACAGTGGATACTCCTGGGTTAGTGCTGAGGCTTTACCAGAAGTTTTGTCTGTACTGCGCATAGCGGGAGACTGAATTTTACGTGCGGGGCACGGAGGGAGCGATGCTACCACCTTATTGGTCGGAGAGATCGGAGAGTCCACAGGAACGGCGGAGGATGTCTTGGGCATCCACACTTTGCGTAGCTTCTTGTTGTCTTGGACGGAGAGAGAGTGAGAGCTACCCCCAGCCCGAAGCATGTCCTCGTAGGCAGACTGGTCGAAATGAACGACCAGTGTCTTCTTCACGGTTCCTACAGATACCGCATCGTGTTGAGCAATTACTTCCTCGTCAAAAGAGAAAGATGTCCCCAGCAGAGTCGCCATCTTGTTTGTGGTATTAAACGAAAGAATGAAAGTGTATTTCAATGACAGGGTTTATACGAGACCCGTGCCCTTTGGTTTACAAACAAACTTGTACAATTCGATCCTATACGAGGATGCGGGAGTACAATTTATTTAATCTGGGTATAAATTGCTATAGGTGTCTGATCTGCGGTCGATCACATTAGCCCTTGGACTACACGATGTTGAAGAAGTGCCGTGGAAGACAGGATGCAGCTTCGGAGGTTGCGAAGGAGGGTGGATGCGCGATGCTGAAGGTCGTCGCTCCCTATTCCTTACCTGAGCTCTGTATTCTTCTCTCTCTCTCTCTCTGTCTCCCTCTTGATCTCCGGTTCGGTGACCTTGTTCGATCCTTCTTTCAAAGTTTCGAGCTTTGATCTGATATTGGTATTCTTGGCCAAATTTTCCGACCTGGTTCGATCTTCCAAATTGTCGACCTTGTTCCCCATTGATAGGGGTCTCTATTTATAGAGTTTTGGTGACAGTGACCACTCCATCGGTGTAACAACCGAGGAGTGGAAAGTACAGCACCCTTTTACACAACGGTTAAAGTAACCAATGCCTACGTATAGATGATCTTTTGAATGAGCGTGTGACGCGGGTCCAACTAAGGGGACACAACGCGTACAATTGCTACTAAGATCACGGCGTAAAAGCTACGTAGGTAGGTATCCATTGTGTAGAAGAGGTTGGCGTAGAAGCCAAATGTCTGTCACCTTGGCGTAGAAGCCAAATAGGCATAGAAGCCGAGTATTCGTAGAGACTGAGGGGGCGTGGAAGCCGAGCAGGCATAGAAGCCGAACAGGCATAGAAGCCGAGTAGGCGTGGAAGCCGAGCAGGCATAGAAGCCGAACAGGCATAGAAGCCGAACAGGCATAGAAGCCGAGTAGGCGTGGAAGCCGAGCAGTCGTAGAGACTGAGGGGGCGCGGAAGCCGTAGGAGCACAGATCCTGAATGGGCGTAGAAGCCGCTGCGTACCGTGCCAGGGTGCTGATGTGGACGTCTTTAGCCGGAATTACGGCTTTTGGAGATCAAATCTTTGGCAGAGATTTGCCATCATCCTGTGCATTAAATGCGCAGACGTGCCTTGAGGGGAAACTGTCACCGCTCTATGCGTTTTGACGGAGGGACGTGCCTTGAGTGGACACTGTCACCGCTTTGTGTGCTTTGGCGGAGAGACGTGCCTCGAACCCTGTACGAAGCACAGCTTTTGACGTGGCAGGCGGTTTGTCTTCTACGGAGCGTAAAACAGCCCATGTTTGCCTGTGTAAAACAAGGCAGCATGTTCTCTTTGCACGCGAAAGAGCGGTTTATGCCGGTGGTTTTTTAGTAAGCGCTGGTTTGGTGATATTTTAACCAAATCCTCTGCATTAAATGCTGAGATCCCCCATCATACTATGGAGCGCGTCCTGAGGGGTCTGCCGCCGTTCCCAGCCATCGTTTGGGTAGCTGTGCAGCACTTTTTGTCAGGAGTCAGAGGTCAGGTTTACTGCGTGACTGGACAGTTTCTTTCCGGGAATACGAAGCGTTCCTCGTACGCTTTAACGCTGCTTTGAGAGCGGCTGGGTTTTACGCAATGGATGCGATGAAGAACCCTGTTTTACGCTGGATGGCTCTGAAGGCCTCTGCCTACGCTGCTCTGTATCAAGACGCTGCATAGATCTTCCAAGCATTTTTTTCATGCTTCTACATCCGCGATATGCTAGTCTTGGGTCATTCCAAATTCATAGCAATAATTCTTGATTCTTTTCTGAACGAGTATTGCTCCATGAGCTGTTGATTCATTGCTTTACTTAACACGATTCTCATTCAGCATTTAACTTGACTTGATACGATCTAAGGCAATACGAGCATGAGACAATCATATTGCATGACCTGTCTTTGCATAGCCTCCCTGAGCCGTTAGTTGAATACAAGACGAGAATCAATTCTTCTGAGGCAATGTTATCTTACTTAACTGTCCATTATTGCAGTTCCCTAATTCGGGAATGTCTTGGTGACCAAATAGTCCCGAATACTTTCAATGTTCATACTTTCACGGAACGACTATTTGATCGTCTTCCGGTGGTTTGGATAAAAATAAGGCAAGATAACACTCACTAGATATTGGCATGCAATTTATATGACAAGCATTAAATTGAGGCAATATATATATATATATATATATATATATATATATGCAGCCAAGAATAACATTCATACGATAACTTAAGCATTCACGTTGGCTCGGGCCCAAAGGTAAGCCAAGAAGTAAAACCGTAAGGAGACTTTCCGAGCGACATGATCTAGAGTCGTGTACGGCAAACAAGTGAACATTGCACTAAGAAGAGCATATACATATCGTTCTATAGAGACATAGCAGGGGTCTTGTTGCACAAGGCAAAGGTAGTATGCGAGGGTCTGTATATAAGCAATGTTTCATTTCCATATTGTAGCACAAGCAATACAAGTTGGAATTATTCCCTTAGCTAGGTGCATTGTATTCTTATTAACATGCATGGGGTGATTCACCTAGCGACTAGCATGTATCATTCCATATTTTAAGTGTGCTGGCTAACCAAAGACAAGTTTATCGTAACCATCCACCTTAGCGATGATTTGCCTCGGTTGAGTGATACTCCGAGCGAGCCTCTAAAAGCCTAAGCCGAACTCCTGAAGGGACAAGTTTGAATATCCTTTGCCTCAAATGAGTATCCTCGCCTGGGCAAAGTGGGTTGAGATATTGCACTTTTATCATTTGAATCGACAGTCCGCTTGAGCAGAACAAGGTGTTACAATATGCGCATAGCATTCAACACTGTCATAGCTGCTCCTTCGTGCACAGACCCAGCAGCACAGCGGCTCATACGTGCATACTTGCAGCAGTGCAGCAGTTCATGAGAGCATACGCGTAGATGCGCATGCATAGCTGCTCATACCCGCGCATATCCTATGCATAGCCCTGCATAGTCCGTGTATGCACCCGCGCATGCACATACACTAGCAACCGCCCATGCAACATGTAAATAAAATGAGCGCACGAGCGCAACAAATGCGCACAAGTGCCATACGATGATGCTGACATACTAAGTGCAAAGTGAGCCAACAAAGTGCTACTTTGCATGTCACGCCCCAGTCCCAAAATACCGAGGGACTAGACACGTGGCAATGGCCAGCAGCACACACTAATGGGCAAACCCAATTTAATGGACCCATCAATGTGTACTTAAGCTGTAAAACAATAATAAAGGTCTACTAAACCTGTCATAATCTAATCTAATCTCATCTATAGAAGATAAATATGATCAATATCAGCATAATAAAATAAAAACCAACAACAAGTCTCAATAAAGTAAACCGAGGAACAACCCGATAATAAGTCTGATACAAAGGTTTAACAGATCAGAATGAAAGAGTCTAATAACAGTAAGTACTGAGCATAGATAACATATACTCAGGAGAAATCTTCGGCGAGCACCTCGTCCTCGGGGATCGGTTCAGCTCCAGTGTCTACTCCTGCTATAGCTTCTGCTACTGTCCCATATACCTCGGGATAAAACTCCTCTGCTATACCTGGAGACATAATCCGGATCCAGGTCCTCAGGAGACATAACAAGGTACAAGAATAACTCAAGCCAAAATAAATGCAGTACAATAATAATGAAATAATAGGGTAAACTATGTAACCAGCTATGTGATATGCAAGTGAGAGCATCACTAGTACTCAGGCTGAGACCACTACAAGCTCTATGTCGGAGAGCCTGTAGCATTAATATCACGTAATATGCCTAGATCTGATATAGAGTCTACGGCTTCACAATAATAAATATATATATATATAATCAACCTGTAGCCTGTGTGTCTTTCCCCACCCAATGTAATCACACGTCTCATTTCCACAACGTCTCATGTCCATGTCACGCAAGATCATATCTAATGCAGCAAGTCATATAATATATATAAAGTCTATGTCCTAAATCTTGTAGCCTATACAGAATCACCATGAATATCTCAGAAAGATTTTGTCTCATGAACAGTGTCAGATGTCCTGTGGTATGATATACTTAATAATGCAAGTACGAGAATGTAAAGGGTCTCGATATCCATCTCTAGGTGACGTTACACAACTCCGCGTACGGTATTGGCACCCGAATATTAATCGGACGCTAAGTAATATCACACGGTCCTAGGTTAAGTATGTATAACATATAAATAAGTCAATAAAATAGTATGAACCAATTTACTGCAAGTATGGCAAGGTACATTTGCCTGGAGTTTGAATTCCAACAGTAGTTCTGGTCTCAGCAGAATCTGCAGGTACTCCTCCAAATGCTGTAATAAACATCACCATCAGGTTCAAAAATATCAAATAGCTAGAAACGTCTGTCCTTGAGTCCAACTTAGACCCAGGGGCAAAAATGATAATTCTTGGTCAAAGCGGGGTCTACATGTGGCCCGCTTCACATCAAAAAATATGTCAGAGATAATGTTCTCCAAATTCATCAAACTTGGTGTCGACAAGTTCAGAACGATGATATGAACACAACGGAACATCCAAAACTGGATTTCGATGAGCCGATCACAAAATTGCCAGTCAAGTAGAGACGTGGGGCCCACGATACCCGATTTTGTCAACGTTCTCAGAATCAAACCAAACTTGGGTCACAGGACCAGCGTATTGCTACGAGTCCGATGTCATAAGTTTTGTTTTGATCCGACGTGTGTACACGAAGATATAATAAGTTCCAGAATATAGCTGATATAGGGTGTTGTCGACGGATACGCGTTGGTTCCGGTGTGCACGCACATCCAAATCAACTTCCATGAAATCCTATACGTCTGTATTAATGGCGTGCACCTTTCGGTGAAGTCCGCACACGACCAAGTCGTCCCATTTAGCGGGGCACACTCAGTTCCGGGGAAAAATAGGGCAAATATTTTCCTAATTTTGGATCGCAGTTCGCGATCGCCACAGGACGCGACACACCGAGCGGGTTGCACGGGTATCGAGAGGGTCATGCATGGTTCACGTCACAGCAGATGGAACGAGAAACATGAGTGCAAGAAGAGAAAAAAGGCTACCTGAATAGGGCTTCGCAAAGTGCTGAAATGTGCACTTCGAGACACGGCGGCTAGGGTTAGGGTTTTCACCTGAGGCGGCCGGAGGAAGGTGGAGGCGGCTGCTGGGAGGCATGGCAGAGCTCTGGGGAGGCGGGGCATCACCGGAGAAGGAGCAGGGTCGGGGCACTGGCGGAGCTGGCGGAGCTCGTCGGCGGGGAGACGTCGTCTGCTGGCTTTGTTCGATCAAGGGGCTGGGGGAGACGGCGGAGGCCAGTGGAGACGGAGGCGGCTAGGGTTGAAGACAATTGCGGGCTCGGTTGGAGTGGTGTTGGTGGAGGAAGGCGGTGGAGTTGGAGGCTTACGGTGGTGGTGGTGGTTTTGGTGGACGGAGTTGGCGGAGGGGTTCGTCGGGGAAGACGACGAATTTCTGGTCGTGGTGGCGGAGATCGAGTGGAGAGGTGGCCGGGCTGTGGGGATAAAGGGTTGCCGGGGTAGGGTTCTTATAGGGCGAGGGGAGAATTGTAATCGCCTAAGGGAGGCAGCGGCATTACCGGCGGGGAGAGGGGAGTGAAACCGTCGCTGAGGAGGCAGAGCGTCGTCGGGAAACGGCCGAAAATCGTAACGACCGACGAGGGTTTCGTGGGGGGGGGTGACGGTTACTGTAGCAGCTACAGTACGGGTCGGATACGGGTTTCGGGTCGGGTTTAGATCCGACCCGACCCGCAGGGTTTGGGTTGGGTTCAGAAATAAATCGGATCGGTTCAGGGTCGGTCCGGGTTGGTTTGGTTCAAAAATAAACCGGGATTATTTTGGTTTTTTAAAATATAAATTTTTAGGTCTTTAAAAATAGTTCTGTGGTCCAATAAAATCCAGAAAAATTATCCTATGTCTAATATTTTATTTTACACCAAAAAATATTATTTTCATACTATTTTAATATTTAATAAAAATATTTTAAAATTATTTAATTCAGAGAACAATTAATTTAATTCCTAAAAAATCACATAAAAAAATACCAAAAATTTGTTTTTAAATTCTGAAAAATCTGGGGGTTTACAATCTACCCCCCTTAAGAGGATTGCGTACTCGCAATCAAAGAATTAACTACTAAAGGAAATTAAAGCATGGTAACTAAAATAAATGCTTAGTTTATACCTGCATCTTCGAACAGATGAGGATAACGCTGGCGTATGATATCCTCTCGTTCCCAGGTAGATTCGTCGGGGGAATGATGTTTCCAAGCTACTCGAACCAGTCTAATCGTCTGACCTCACAATATCTTCCCACTGATGTCGAGTATCCCAACTGGCTGCTCTTCATATCTCAAGCTAGGGCCTACTGCAATCTCAGAATGATCGACTACGTGACTTGGGTCAGTCTCGTACCTTCTCAGCTGTGAGATATGGAATACATCATGCACTCCCTCTAAAGATGGAGGTAATACAAGACGATATTCTACCTCACCAATGCGCTCCAGAATATCAAATAGCCCAATGTACCTTGGGCTCAACTTGCCTCTGCTCCCAAATCGAATAGTACCTCGAGTAGGTAAAATCCTCAAGAATACGTGCTCTCCTTCTTTGAACTCTAAAGATCGTCTGTGTGTATCAGCCCAATGCTTCTGTCTGTCCTGAGCTGCATGAAGATGATTCTGTATTTGCTTCACCTTCTCAACGGTCTGCATCACCAATTCTGGACCCAGTATTTGACGTTCGCCAACGTCACTCTAACATATCGGTGATCTGTACTTTCTGCCGTACAAAGCCTCGAATGGTGCCATCTGGATGCTCGCCTGGTATAAACCCCCTCACTAAAAATAGATATTTTGTGTGTATTTTATATTATTATATTTATTATAGATATTAAATTTCTTTAGAGTATTCTCTTAGTTAATTAGAAAATAAATTTCTTGATATATTTACTTATACAAATATTTATTTAGAATTATTTTAGGTTATTTTATATTTTTGGAGATTTTTCTAGAATTTTTAGTAATTAAAACTTAGGAAACGCAAATTTTTAGGACTTCTATGATTTACTATACGACCATACTTGCATGTTGTTCCTACCAAATATTTATTTTAGTTTAAAATATTTAATTATATTTTTCTGTAATTTATTTAGAATTTTATTTAGATTTTTAAAATTATTTAGGATTTATTTGGATATATATAGTCTTAATATTAGATAGATGCTAATTTAGTGTTAATAGATATTAATAAGATTTTATAAATTATTTGTATTATCTTTAATTATATTTAAAATTATAAATTATTGAGATAAATTCTAACTCTATTTTAAATTAATTCAAATCCTGAACCTACTAGGAAAGCAATTTCATGCATATCCTATCCTTATTTAAATTCATCATAATCCTATCCAAATTAACCAATCATAGTCGTATTTAATTAAGTAGTGTTCACCATTATAAATACCTCATCCTTCATTTTTTTTTTCCCAAATTCCCCTCTTTTTCGTCCAAAAAGAGTCAAAATTTGTCATAAATTCAGCCTCATTTTCTAGTAGTTATGACGACTTAAAAAGACGATATCTCCTAGCTCCAGACTCCAAATGTGCTCCAGTTTTTTTTGTTAGAATCATATCAAGGTTAGTTTTCTGAATATATAAATTATTTTAATAATTTAAGAACCTATTTTTTAGAAAATTCTAAAAGTGCCAGCTGTCCGAAATTAGACGCATTTTGGTATTTTCGAGATTTTGGGAGATCCCGAACTTGAAATTACGAACCGTTTAAAGTTTTGGAAAGCTGACATGATGAAATTCCAGAAAAGTATTTTTCCAGAATTTAAAATATAAGTTTATTCTATTGTAAAATTTGTGCAACGTAGACGTAAATAGGAAACCACTAAAAATTGTCATCTGTGCGCCATTGTGGCCATAACTCTTTACCGACTTGTGATTTTATGAAACTGTCAATTCCAGCATTCATATAGCATTGAAATATATAGGTTTCCACACACAAATCTAGGATTTGAATTGGTTGACTTTTTGGTCAATGGATCGCCTCGATTTGCGTACCACGGATCACAAATCGGTAAAGTTGACTTTCTTTGGACCAAAATTAGAGTTTAATAATAAAATCAGATTATAATAAGATTAAAATACTAATTTAGGTTATTTTATTCAGAGTTAAAATTGATTAAAATAGCGAAAACTATTCACCCACTTTTGTAACCTAACTTGTTTAATTTATGTGACGGTAGATCGGACGACGCCTTGAGTTGGGACTTCATCCTTTTCAGACCAGACAAGATACTTTACCAAATTATTTATAGTACTTTTGTATGCTATTTATATTTTTGTATATTCATTGCATGTGTAGTTTCTTTCAGTCATTACTATATATTAAATATGTTGACACACACATGACACTTAGTATCATGAGAGGACAATCAGTAGGCATATGGGCTTTAACCACTCTGATAAACTGTAGTAACTAGCACGCACTATGGTGGTCGTGTTCGATGGTTGCTACCCCCGAGGTATGTCGATTGATGGAGTCACGAGGGTCGCTACCCCCGAGGTATGTCGGCTGATGATGTTCTAGACGTGAGTGTGAGTTGTGAGGCTTAGATCGAGTAGCCTACCCTTGCCCATACGTCAAAAAGTTGTCCTCATTTGCATTCATATAGATTGTCTTGTACAACGTACTTACATATTTTCTACCTATTATGCATGTTTACTGTATTCAAATTGGCTTGTGGTTCTGTATCTTGTTACGTCCCTCTGAGGACCTGGTCCCCTTCCAAGTATAGACGATCAGGAGTATCCGCAGGAGTACAGGCCTGGACCTGACACATTCCTTTCTGTCAAGGAGGTCTTACCTTCTGAGCATCGTTGATTATCTAGTGATGGATCTTTTTAGCTGATACACTTCTGTCTTTATCTTATTTTTATATTGGAGATTTATACTCCTCTCTCATTTTAGTTTTGGATATAGTCATTGGTAGTGGATATATTTGTCTCCACCCGACTATTATTTGGATATTTCAGACTCCTTATTCCAGATTAGTATTTCTTTTATATGACTTGTTGTGTGGATGAGATTAGCATATCTGTGACTTGTGACATTATATATACCACATGTGAGTTTATATTCATATTAGAACGTACGTATGGGTTATGGTTTCCATATATTGGAGTTGCCATATCCATGCGGCTGGCATGCTTATGTGTTCCTAGTCCTACGTATTTTTGGGACTGGGGAGTGACATATTTTTGTGGTGGCCCATGCAGGTCGAGAGCATATTGTCTCGGTTACGTCATTGTACCGAGCAAGCCTGCGCATAGGATTAGAATATAGGATCTCATACACTTATTTATCACCTCCCTTGATTTTATTTCGCATTCTCATTTGATTGCTTGTATTGTATCTTGCTTGATCCCATCTCAACGTCAATCTTCTCTCGTGCTTGATAAGGTTAGGAAGATGACTTGTACTAGGTATATACCCTCTAATATCCAATAACACTATTACTTAAATTTTTGTAAGTTTGGTAGTATGCCTCATAACCTAGTATCACATAGTCTTTTGACCCATTAATAAAATATAAATAAATGACACCAACTATAGGCTTGCATAAGAAGATAGTGTTTACCCAGACCGTAAAACTTAGAGGCCCATACACCCATTTGGTTGACTTAGACTTAGACAAGAAATTATTCTGGCAATTGTAGAGGCACAACGCCGATCTTCTTGGTGAACTTAGATTATTCTGTACCTTCCTCCATCATAATCAAGCGTACTTATATTTTTACTACCTCGACTTATGCTGCTATTATAGCCTAGTTTTGCAAGCTTATTCTTTTATTAAGCTTGTTCATGACAAAGGTATTATTGGGGGCCCACACTAATACATTGTCTAAATCAGAATCGGTGTATTATGGTCTGATCAACCGTAGTGCACTTGGTTCGATCTTTGTATCACTACCTTACGTGGATTGAGATATAGTTGACTCAACTTGTTAGACAAATATGCTTGTCCTCTAGACTGGTCAGAGCATATCATGTCAGGTACATAACTGTTCTGATATGAACATGAGAATAAGAATTTACCAAAATTAGGTTTTAATCCACAACTGCCTTGGCAACTCCCTTTCGAATTCTCTAATCCCTTTGAATCCCGTACTTGTATTCTATCACCTCCTCCTTGAACTCTTTATTGTTGTTCTCCGTCTTCCCCTATTTCAGAAAGACGAACGTTCGTGCTTAGTATAAGTTGATACACGGATAGTACCAGATATACCCCATAGGCCAAGCACTCATGATGACAAATAAGAAGCGCGGGCACAAGAAGTCATAGATACAGGTACGACCTTAGCTATATGTGTCAGTTCATACTCATGACCCCATTATGACATGAGATCTTAGGTGCATAGTAGACGTAGAATTATATAGGTGTTGGTTTAGCAGTTATGAGGATATACTGATATTTTACCCAGATGGCATACACGCGATGCTAATAGATGACGCGAGTAGCAGTAGTAGTACTCTTTCCCTATCACCATCTCGCCCCTTGGGGTGGATCATCTTCTCTTCTCTATCCATTCCTTATCTCGTGCTTAATTCTTCCTATCGTAGTTACGTCTTTTTCGTGCCAACATGAATTATTGGTCTACTTCGACCCCATCCTTAGTTTTGTTAGTTAAAACGTAAATGGTTTAGTAGATGATTAATAACTAAAGGATGAGTTCTTAATAATAACCCTTATGTATATGATCTATAGCAATATCTGTATCCTCTAATTATTTTAAAAACTATGTATAGCATCCCTTAGGCTAATAGGAATTTGTTAGACTGTTTGAACTAGTTTATACTTTTAATGGTTTTATAAGTTAGTCAAGACTTTAACTGTTGGTCAAAAACTTAGACTATACCTAAGAAAGAATTGAAGGTACTTGTTACGAACTGACAACTATGACAAATCGCTGGTAAAGTAGCAACAACTACAGCTAGACCGTTGTAGTAAAGTAGTCAAAGTAGTTGCAGACATATTGGTCAGGTGGCATGGCAGTATTAGACTATGATATTTGACGGTTACAAAGAAAATTTATGGTTGTGAGATTCAAGACAAGTACCCCAAGATTCTCGACCCAATAAATATATTCGTCTTACAACCTAGATAATAGCCTCAAGAGACTGTGACTACTAGTAGAACTTTTGTAAGTTGGGTAGTGTAGACGAGTTAGAGGATAATAGGATAGTGTATGGACAATAAATGAGAAGTGTTAGAATGACAGACCATGACTTTTAGGAAGCACTGCTAGATACTATGTAGTGTAATAGCTATAGTGATTATTATGAATATGGGTTAGTGTCAATTTCGAGGACGAAATTTTTGTAAGTTGGGTAGATTGTAAACCCCCTCACCAAAAATAGATATTTTGTGTATATTTTATAATATTATATTTATTATAGATATTAAATTTCTTTAGAGTATTCTCTTAGTTAATTAGAAAATAAATTTCTTCATATATTTACTTATATAAATATTTATTTAGAATTATTTTAGGTTATTTTAGATTTTTGGAGATTTTTCTAGAATTTTTAGTAATTAAAACTTAGGAAACGTAAATTTCTAGGACTTCTATGATTTACTATACGACCATACTTGCATGTTGTTCCTACCAAATATTTATTTTAGTTTAAAATATTTAATTATATTTTCCTGTAATTTATTTAGAATTTTAAGAATTTTATTTAGATTTTTAAAATTATTTAGGATTTATTTGGATATATATACTCTTAATATTAGATAGATGCTAATTTATTGTTAATAGATATTAATAAAATTTTATAAATTATTTGTATTATCTTTAATTATATTTAAGATTATAAATAATTGAGATAAATTCAAACTCTATTTTAAATTAATTCAAATCCTGAACCTTTAGGAAAGCAACTTCATGCATATCCTATCCTTATTTAAATTCATCATAATCCTATCCAAATTAACCAATCCTAGTCGTTGTGTTCACCATTATAAATACCTCATCCTTCATATTTTTCTTCCCCAAATTCTCATTTTTTTCGTCCGAAAAGAGTCAAAATTCGTCATAAATTCAGCCTCATTTTCTAGTAGTTATGACGACTTAAAAAGACGATATCTCCTAGCTCCAGACAACAAACGCGTTCTAATTTTTTTGTTAGAATCATATCAAGGTTAGTTTTCGGAATATATAAATTATTTTAATAATTTCAGAACCTATTTTTCCAGAAAATTCTAAAAGTGCCAGTTGTCAGAAATCAGACGCGTTTTGGTATTTTCGAGATTTCGGGAGATACCGAACTCAGAATTATGAACCGTTTAAAGTTTCGAAAAGCTGACATGATGAACTTCTAGAAAAGTATTTTTCCAGAATTTAAAATATAAGTTTATTTTACTGTAAAATTTGTGCAACGTAGACGTAAATAGGAAACCACTAAAAACTGTCATCTGTACGCCATTGTGGCCATAACTCTTTACCGACTTGTGATTTTATGAAACTGTTGATTCCAGCATTCATGTAGCATTGAAATCTATAGGATTCCATGCACAAATCTAGGATTTGAGTTGGTTGACTTTTTGGCCAACGGATCGCCTCGATTTGCGTACCACGGATCACAAATCCGTAAAGTTGACTTTCTTTGGACCAAAATTAGAGTCTAACAATAAAATCAGATTATGATAAGATTAAAATACTAATTTAGGTTATTTTATTCAGAGTTAAAATAGATTAAAATAGCGAAAACTATTTACCCACTTTTGTAACCTAACTTGTTTAATTTATGTGACGGGTAGATCGGACGACGCATTGAGTTGGGACTTCATCCTTTTCAGACCAGGCAAGATACCTTGCCAAATTATTTACAGTACTTTTGCATGCTATTTATATTTCTGTATATTCATTGCATGTGTAGTTTCTTTCACTCATTACTATATATTAAATATGTTGACACACATATGACACTTAGTATCATGTGAGGACAATCAGTAGGCGTATGGGCTTTAACCACTCTGGTAAATCGTAGTAACTAGCTTGCACTATGGTGGTCATGTCCGATGGTCGCTACCCCCGAGGTATGTCGATTGATGGAGTCACGAGGGTCTCTACCCCCGAGGTATGTCGGCTGATAATGTTCTAGACGTGTGTGTGAGTTATGAGGCTTAGATCGAGTAGCCTACCCTTACCCATACATTGAAAAGTTGTCCTCATTTGCATTCATATAGATTGTCTTGTACAGCGTACTTACATATTTTCTACCTATTATGCATGTTTACTATATTCAAATTGGCTTGCGGTTCTGTATCTTGTTACGTCCCTCTGAGGACCTGGTCCCTTTCCAGGTGTATCTGTTCTTGAGTATTTGCAGGAGCGCAGATTTGGATGGTTATATATGTTTCGTGGATATCTTCTCTTCGAGCCCGTAGTCGTTAGTTGGTATTCTTATATTATTTTTATTGTTTTGTACTTTTTCATTCGAGTTGGTAGTAGATTTATTTCCATCCAACTATCATTCTTAGATACTTATATTAAGATCTAGTTTCACAGATACTGGTTATTTATTTATATTGATTTTATGTGGATGAGATTTAGATTATACCCTGTGACTTGTGACATATGTTTATACCACTTGTGGATTGATATACATATTACAGCGTACGTGTGGATTTTGGTTTCCATATATTGGAGTTGCCATATCCATACGGCTGGCATGCTTACGTATTCCTAGTCCTACATATTTTGGGACTGGGGCCTGACACCTGGTAACTATTATTATAAGAGAACTCCACCAAGTACAAATAATCTTCCCAAGACCCTCTAAAGTCTAGCATACACGATCGCAGCATATCTTCCAAGATCTGAATCATATTTCTGTGGATGATAAGCAGTGCTAAACTTGAGTAGGGTGCCAAGACTCTTGCCTAAAATGGGATGTAAATCTTGAGTCACGATCTAACACAATACTAACCGGTACTCCATGTAATCTTATTATCTGTCGTATGTACATGTCAGCAAATACTTCCGTGGACTGTCCAACTCTAAATGGCAAGAAATGTGCCGATTTAGTGAGTCAATCCACGATAACCCATACTGCATCTTTTCCACTGGGGCTTCTTAGAAATCCTGTGACAAAATCTATAGTGATAAGTTCCTACTTCCATTTGGGGATGGAAAGCGGATATAACATACCAGTAGTTCTTTGATGCTCGGCCTTTACTTGCTGGCAGACCAAACATTTTGCCACAAATCTGTTTGATAATAAACGAAAGAAATGAAACTAGGTTTATACAAAACCTTTTTTTTGGTTTACAAATACGAAGTACAATTAATCCTATACGAGAATGTCAAGTACAAAATTTAATCTGGATAAATATTTCTATAGGAGTCTGATCTGCGGTCGATCACTTTGTCCCTTGGACCACACGATGATGAAGAAGTGCTGTAGAAGAAGGAATAGCTTCAAAGATTGCAAGAGGGAGTGGATGCTCGATGCCAAAATCGTCGATCACTACTCTCTGTCTGTGCTCTTCTCTCTCAGATTTTTCGACTCTAATTCTTCGATCTTCGTTCCACTAGTTTTTGACCTTTTTCCTCGACCCTGGACCTTTGTCAATAGAGGTCTCTATTTATAAGGTTTGGTGACAGCAACCGTCCAGTCAGCATAGAAGCCGAACAGTGGAGATTGTGGCACCTTTTATGCGGCGGTTATAATAACTGCCACCCACGTATAAATGATCTTCTGAATCTGCGTGTGACGCGTGTCCCATTATGAGGTAATACGTATAACTGATATGAAGATCACGGCATGCAAGCCACGTAGGTAGCTGTCCCTCGCGTAGAAAAGGTTGGTGTAGAAGCCAATAACTGTCACCATGGCGTAGAAACCAAATAGTTGTCAAGTTGGTGTAGAAGCCAAGTAGGCATGGAAGCCTAGTAGGCGTAGAAGCCTGATGTTGTATGGATCGGTAGCTAGCGTAAGGATAGTTGGTCATCCTTGCTTGACTGAAGTCTTGAGCGTATTCTGGACCCAATAGCCTTATCACACACCAATGCAAATATAGGCTGAGTTGGCGTATTCTGAGGAGATAACATACGGCGTACTCCTATAGTTAAAAATAGCCAGGTCAACGTATTTCAAGGAGGTAGCGTACAACGTGCTCCTATAGCTGAAAATAGCCTGATGGCATAATAAGCAGAGGTGATGATGTGGACGTATTAGCCGTAATTATGGCTGACCCAGTCTTTGAAAGTAGAACCAAATCTGGTGCATTAAATGCAGCAATCTGCCCCCATCACGTGCATTAACTACAGAGACGTGCCTCGAGCTCTGTACGAAGAGCTGTTTTTGACGTGGCAGTTCGTTTTGTCTCTTGCTGAGCGTAAAAGCTCGCATCTGCCTGAGGACCATTACTGATGGGCTGCTTGCCGACGAAACACGGCGTGACAGCTTTCCCAGGGTAGAATTACCATTCCTATATCTGGTAGGATGGTTAATTCTTCATAACCCCAGGGTGATGTCTCCCGGCTCTGCCAGTAGTTCGGGGAATAATTTCTTGTTGAATTACAAGAATTCTACTTGGAACGTGGCCACCGTCGTAGACTGTCGGCGAGCGTTAAATTTTGCTCATAGCTGGAAGCTCTTCTGTATCGTCCCCACTATACACCTCAATCAACAGGGGATGAGACTTCAGGATTCAGGTGAAGGAAAGACCGTTCTTTCTCCTGAAGCTTTTTATTGGTTGGTCTGTATTAGACCTTCCCATTCGTTATACAGAAGTGAAGACCATTGCTTCTTGGAGCCCTACCTGCCTAGAAGGTTTGCTAGGCAGTTTGGGTATGACCAGTTGCATGTGGAAAATGCCATCACCAGCTTCAAGTCCAGAGGTGGACTTATTGATGGAGCAAGAGGATGGCGGTACTTCATAGTGGGTTGTACTGGAGCAACCTTTACTGTGCCAGCGACTTCTCTCTCCGTGGAGTTGCGCATCCTCCATTCGTACGCCCAATTTTATGTGGCCATCAATACTTTCCATCGCGATTTTGACATGCATGGAAGTTTTAGGAGGCCCTCTCATAAGTTCGCTGGAAGAGATGATGTCCCATCAGTCTCCTCTGACGAAGGTGAAGACTCTGTCGGCCCAGATGAGTTTTTGCTCACAGTACCGAGAGGCGTAATACCTCCGCCTGCAGAGCCTCTGGTTATCCCTAGTAAGCGAAGGGCTCCTGTTCTGAAGGAGACTTTCCCTCGCAAGAAAAAGAAGACTGTTAGTAGCCCTATCATGACTTCCAATCATGAGGTTCCTAGGAGTGAACCTGCTGTTTTCCCTTTTGGGGATAATTTTTTGACTATAGGTCCTTCGCCTATTAGAGAGGGAACCTCCACAGTTCCGGCTGGCAGTTCCAGAGATTCTTTGCTCGAGGCTGCTGTCGCTGCTACCGCTTCAGGTAGTGCTACGAGATCGCCTTCGAGGTTGAGCAAAATAAGATTGCATATACCTTTATCCAGACCAGCAACGAGAAAAACCCCTGCCGTGTCTGTAAGTATATCCAGTAAGATTCTACCCGATGAGTCTCGAGTGGATCTTGGTGAAGACCTAGAAGAATACCTGCCAGTGTCAGTTGGCACACCCCCTTCTCCAGGTATGACAGTTCGCTTAACATCATTAAGAAATGATTTAGCTGTACTGGCTGCAGACGCGACATATATACCATCGGCCATGGGCAAATGTCGTCTTTGCGCCTCGTTTAGAAAAATTAACATCATATTGATATTAAATTTCTCTTGTCTTCTTTTCAGGGGAAGACATCTACGGGGAGGGCAGCATCGATGCAACTTTTGGCTTTGTTGCAGCTCCTGCCGATGACACGGAGGTGTCCGACTTTGAAGAGGAAACATTTTTGGGTGCCGGCTTGCCCGATACAGTTTCGATATCTCGAGAGGAGGATGAGCCTGTTATCACGACTATGCCTCCTTTGAGTACGTCAGCCAATTCGACTGTTGTTGGTGTCACTACTTTTGTCGCGCCATTTGCTGAAGCGACGACTATGACGACACCTTCTGCAGTCGTTCCGGGAAAGGGATTCGCCGATATTGCAGCCACTCCCAGCGTCCATTCGGATCTTGCCATGCTGATTAAGCAGTATACTAGTATTTTCTACACCACTTTGAAAATGTTGATATCAATGGTGCTGGAGAAGAATCTAGGCTTCGAGGCTCTGAGGAGGTCCTCCCAGTTTACGATAGCGCCGATCAGAGACTTCAACGACGCTGGGATAGCTGATACACTGGAGCAGATAGTTAATGGTTTGGAACAACCCATTAACAATTATTTGCAACTATCACAGGGCAGCATTGATAACCTGATTCAGGCTGAATATGACTCTTTGACTATGAGACTTGTTGGGGATGTGGAAACTCTGAGCTAGTCCATCGAGGCTCAGCAGAAAGAGATGAATGAAGAGCATATCGTATTGGAGTATGTCATTCCCTAGCTGGCCAAGTGAGAGGCCAAATATGAGGAAGAGGCAGCGAGGGTCCGCAAGTTGAAAGATGAACTCACTCAGGCAGAGGAGAGGGTTCTTGCTTCATCGGCAGCTAGGGACGTGTTGAAGAACCGACTAGAAGTGTCTCAGCAAAACCTGACATGCGTAGGTATCATCCACGCCAATTTTGTACGTGTTCGGTTTAAAATGTTTGCCTTGAACAATGAGAAGGCAAGGTTGGAGCGGGCTCGCGCTACAGTTTTGAGCTCCAGGAATGAGAAGATGGCCGCACTGGCGCAGCAGATCCGTGATTTGACTGCTTCTCCCCAATGATGGACTATTTTGCTTTTTTATATAATTTTGCTCCTCTCGGAGATAATAAAGAGGCTTTATCTGACTTTGGTGGATCCATCATTGTTGAATCTAAATGATAGGCTAGGGTGAAAGTGATATCAAAGGTAATATGGACGTAATATACTTTCGGTAAGCTTCAGCTGGACATATCTATTCAGAGGTTATATGGACATGATAGAATATGATCCAACTAAAACTTGTACACAAAACACTATCAGAGGTAATATGGATGTGATAGGTTTTGATATTCCAAATTAGTTAAACATATCTATTCAGAGGTTATATAGACATGATAGAATATGATCCAACTAGTTCTTTGGAGGTAGTGTTTGTCAGAATAAGATCTTCACCATACTCCGTTTGAGCAAAGGAGACTAAGCATAGTACCTCTTCAGGAATTTGCCGTTGATAGGAGCCATTAACAAGTCTCCATTAGGCTTGCCTAATCTGTAAGCGCCGTTTGAGAACGTCGTCTCGATCACATAAGGGCCTTCCCATTTGGGCTAGAATTTATCCTTACTCTTGTGAGTAATGATAATTGGCCTTTTCACAGCTAGAACTAGCTCGCCAACTTTGAACACTCTTTCCTTTACTTTTTGATTAAAAGCTCTGGAAATGCGTGCCTCGTAGAACGCGATGCACTGTTGGGCTAGAAGGCGTTTCTCGTCTAATCCTTCTAGTTCTTGAAGCCGTAATCGATCATTATTTTCCTGAGTCAACTCATTAGCCACTGCTATTCTGAGTGATGAAATTTGGATTTCAATGGGGAGAACTGCTTCACTCCTGTAAACCAGTGAGAATGAGGTACAACCCGTAGGTGCTCGTTCCGTTGTGTGGTATGCCCAAAGGCACTCTCCCAGCTTCTCATTCCAATCTCTTTTGTTCGAAGAAACAAACTTTTTCAAGTGTTTGATGATGGTTTTGTTGAAAGCTTCCGCCAAACCATTAGCAGCAGGATTGTATGCCGTAGAGGCCATATTTTGTATCAAATTTTTATCGCAAAATTGATGAAACACTTGGCTGATGAATTGAGGCCCGTTGTCATGAATTATCCTTCGGGGTATCCCGAAGCAATAAATGACATGATATTTGATAAAGCTGATCACGTTAGATGTCTTCACCTCAACAAGAGGGATCGTCTCGTCCCATTTGGAGAAATAATCTGTGATGGCTAATATGAACCGATAAACTCTAAAAGAAGACGGATGAATAGGACCAATGATATCCATATCCCATGCTTCAAATGGCCAGGATACAACCGTAAGATGTAAATGTTCAGAAGGTTGATGTATAAAATCTGCATGAACTTGACAGGCCTTGCATTGTCTTGCATATTTTATTGCATCTGTGATCATAGTAGGCCAGTAATAGCCCATCCCCCTGATACGATCTTGTAGCTTAGGACCGGGTTGATGTACTCCGCATACGCCGTCGTGAGCTTCACGGAAAATCCGCTGTGCCTCATAATCGGAGAGACATCGTAATAGCAGTCCGTCGTAGGTTCGACGATATAGACATTGTGAAGACACATCAATATAGAAGCATAATGATCGTCTTTTGATAGATACTGCTTCTTTAGGATCCTCTAGTAAGATTTCGTATACTACAAAATCTATAAAGGGACTTCTCCAATCTCTCTTGGGAGGATCTGTGTTGACAGCGTAGCTATGTTCTATGTGAAAGTTATTTTTTACACAAAATAAATCTCTGTTAAGAAGAATCACCGAATTCTGCCTTCTTATAGGAATAGCTAAATCTGAAGCTAGGCTGGCCAGGGCATCAGCTTCTAGATTCTGAGATCGAGGCACATGCTCTAGGAAGAACCCTTTGAAAGACATGGCTATCTCGATCTTTGCTTGGTGATAAGGAACGAGGTCTGGATTACGGACTTCATATATTTCTCTGACTTGATTGACGATCAGCAGAGAATCACCGAATGCTTCCAGATATTCGACGTCCAATTCTTTAGCGACTTGGAGTCCGATGAGTAAGGCATTATACTCTGCCATATTATTAGAGCAAGGCTCGCTAAGAGAATATGCTCGATAGATGACGAGTTTATCAGGAGTGACCAGGACAATTCCTACTCCTGAAACTACGTTTCTCCTTAGGCCAGTCTTGGAGGCACCATCGAAGAATAGCTGCCATTATCACTTTTCATTGCAGAATTACATTCTGTAACTTTGTCGGGAATGTCCTCGTATAATCTAGAGGTTTCTGGAATCGTATGAGCAGCTAGAAAATTAGCCAATGCTTGGCCTTTGATGGACTTCTGAGGGACGTACACCATATCATACGGTGTTAATAACATCGCCCAAGTCGCGAGTCAGGAATTAAGAACGCTTGGGTTGTTCATCAATACCCGAAGAGGATTAACCCTAGAGATGATATGAATAGTATGACCCGTAACGTAATATCGCATCTTCTAAATAGCGAACATCAGGGCCAAGCATTCTTTTTCTACTATATTGTACCTGTGTTCAGCTCCGACCATCATCCTGCTTAAATAGTAGATAGCATGTTCATGACCTTCATCGTTCTTTTGTGCGAGGAGAGCTCCCAAAGAATGATCTATTGCTAGAACATACAACAAAATGGTCTTCTTATGACGGGAGGCACCAGAACTGGAGGATTAGTGAGGTAGCGTTTGATATCATTAAACGCTTGCTGATAGGCTTTGTCCCATATGAAGGATACACCTTTCTTCATGAGACAAGAAAAAGGCTGACATCTCCCAGAGAGGTTGGATATGAATCTCCGAATATAAGCCAGACGACCTTGAAATCCCCTGAGTTCTCTCAGATTACGGAGTGGTCGTATTTCTAAGATGGCCTTCACTTTATCAGGATCCACTTGAATGCCTTTAGCGGTAATGACAAATCCCAGGAATTTGCCACTGGATACACCAAGAAAGGACTTTGTAGGATTTATTTTGAGTTGATGTTGGCGCATCAACTCAAACACTGTCTTAAAGTCTTGGATGTGATTATCCTTGATGCGGCTTTTGACAGCTATATCGTCTACGTAACATTCTACTGTTTTGCGTAAATGCTCGTAGAATATGTTACTCATAGCTCGTTGGTATGTAGTCCCGGCATTCTTCAGTCCGAAGGGCATGACTATATAGCAATATACCCCCAATGGTGTCCGAAAGGCAGTATGCTTCTCGTCTTCAGGATGCATCTTGATTTGATTGTATCCTGAAAATCTGTCCATGAAAGACATGCGTTCAAAACTGTACGTATTATCGATCATGACGTCTGTAATGGGAAGAGGAAACTCGTCCTTGGGGTAGGCTGCATTCAGATCTAGGTAATCGATACAAACACGTACTTTCCTGCTTTTTTTCATGACTGGGACAACATTGGCGACCTAGCCAGGATGTTGTTCTTCCCGGATGAAGCCACAGGTTATCAACTTCTTAATTTCAACTTCGATGGCATCTATCATATCCGGACGAAACCGGCGTTGATGTTGCTTCAAAGGCTTTGAATTGGACAATATGTTGAGCTTATGAGTAGCCACTTTTGGATCAAGACCTGGTATATCCTCATAATTCCACGCAAAGACGTCGATATATTCTTTTATCAGCTAAATTATTTCTTCCCTTTCTTCTTCGGAAAGATTGTTACTGATAAATATTGGTTTTGGTGAAATCTCATCTCCAACGTCAATTTGGATAACTTTATCTTCAGTGGGAGGTTCTCTCTGCTCGAACCGAAGTTCCCACTGTGTATCCATTTGTTGAGCCGAAGAGTCATTCTCAAACGGTTCAGATTCTTATTCGTCTGCTTCAAGGGAATCTGTCAATACCGTATTTACTGATAATGCTCGTTCGAAATCGTCATATGAGCCGAAGGACGACAAGCCATCTTGAGAAGAGGAAGAGATATCCTCATTTGACTCAGAAGTTGCAAGGGAGGTGGTATACCCTAACCCAAAACGAGTTCGTTGACAGTAGGGATCACCGTACAACGGCATTCGCCTGCCTTTTCCATAGTTGAGGCCTGGTTCCATCTTCAAGTTATAATCCATACTTTACATAATCTTTAAAGCTTGCGGGCTGTATCTGTGAACCTGTATTTTACCAGCATCATCATCGGGAGAATCTTCTTGTACTGTTGGTTAATTGCGCATGCGACCGAAGACTATTGGATGCTGACTGCTGCGAATAGGCGGGACAATAAAGATAGAATCCTCATGTGGCCCATATGTCGTAATAACATTAGATGGTGATGCTACTTCCCACACATACGGATGATAGGAATCTATAGCTTCCAAGAATTTTTGTGCTATAGGTTCTATATCGTTATGGGGAGAGGATTCCAGATTTGGAATTTGAGCGTCAATGTACTAGAAAAGAGGATCTTTACTATCGTCAGAAACCACGTTCCTGGTATATTTACATCAGTCGGCTGCTTATTACGCCGAAGGTTGATGACCAAGGGTGGAGGCTTCTGGTTCAAAGTAATCACTAGAGCATCACCTCTTTGTCCTGACTCAATTTCGTTCAGGTGGATAGCCATGGGTTCCATGACTTTTGGACGAGTAGTTCGCCCATTCACCTTGATTGACAGAGGTTGCTCGGCAGAGGGTTCTTCTGGTTCCCAGTGGAATTCCTCCTCTGTCTTGCCTGACACCTCCTCCATGTAGTCTTGGGTGTACAACATAGCATCGGAGTAGTAGGATTCTACTCCTTTAAACGGGTTAAGATCAGCAAACTCCGTTTGTACTGTTCCTTGGGCATCTACATATTTGAAGCATTGATGTAGAGTCGAAGGAACAATGTTGTGATTGTGGATCCATGGTCTGCCAAGCAGAATGTTATAGGATACCTCTGAATCAATGACATAGCATGTAGCGACTGATCTGAGGTCGCCGATCTGGATCCTCAGACCAATTTTCCCCAACGGCTTACTTTTCCTGGCGTTGAAGCCCACGATTGTAGAGGTGGTGTAAGCCAATTCGCTGGTAGGAATCCTCAGCGGTCTGAGCAGACTATGAGGAATGATACTGATCGATGATCCCGGATCTATGTGAATTCGGTCAACCTCCATGGAATCGACGTATCCGGTGTAATAGAGGGGTCTGTCATGCTTGTTATGTTTCAACAGCATGTCATCTTGGATGAAAGTGATATTCGGGACCACCTCCATCATACTATGGCATTGAGGACATGCCACAGGTTCTTCATCAGGGGACTTGAGCTGGGTCAAGTATGCATCCGCCTGCATTAATGCTTCACTCCGGGCTTGACGAGTGTCTTTAGAGAGCCCGAGTAGTTCAAAAATGGACAATCTGGCTGGTGTATTAGCCAACTAGGCCAGGATGTCGAAGTTATATGGCTTCTCCAAACCTTTGTTTTGAATGTTCTGCAAAGGTTTATCAAAGCGCACTTCTTTTTGCTTACCCTTGTCCACCGAAGTAGGTCTAGAAGGACCGGTCTCTGGTATGACAGGCTCCGGTTCTGAAGGCTTGGCAGCTGAAGTGTCTGCCATTGCTTCTTCCTGGTTTCCTCCATAGTCCTTGTGGTAGGCTTTCCCTGACGGGTTTCGATAGCCAAAACCTATTCTTCTGATGTCGAGGATATCACAACCATATGACATGGTCTATGCTTCGAGTTCTTTTTAGACTTAGCATTAGCAGCTTGAGTCTCTTCCTCGATCTCTGACACCAGATCTGGTTGAACCCACATAATCTCGCCACGCTGGGTAGTTAAGGGTACCAGGTCATAATTTTTACCCCTGGCTGGAGGGAGATTAACGATGTTCATCATTGTCCGGATAATAGGTCCAACACCATCCGAAACTTCCTGAGGAGGCAGATTGCCAAATTGGAGAGAGATCATGTTGGCGGTGACCGTCTTCTCGCTATTGCGCAGAGTGATGGCCTTAGCATAGATCAACTCCTTGATTTTCCTTTTTAGTACATAATACGCCTTTGTGGGGTGATGTATGTACCTATGGAAAATGTAGTACTTGGGGTTATTGGTACTGCCGACTTCGCTAGGCCGCTTTACCTTAGGGAGGGTAATCTTGCCGCTTTTGACTAAACACTCGAATATGCTCGGAATATCGTCGTCGTCAAAAGAGTATACTTCAATAGGCCTGAAAGTCCCAGGTTTCGTCTGTGTGGTTGCTGCAGTCTTTTGCCTGGACGTATTGATCGCCAGAGCTTATTTTCCTTTGGAACCACGGGGATGGTCGCTGTTGGAGGATGACCTCTTGCCTCTATCAGAGGCAGATATCATAATTCCATTATCACGTGCCTTCCGACTGTTGTCTTCAGCGGCTACCGCTGAGATGATGAACGAGGGCCAATCATGGAACTAATATGGTCCTGTAAACATCGAGATCATTGGAAGAAGATTTTTTCTACAAATATCCACCAATGCCGAGTTTAGAACTCCGGGAGGCATTTGCAAAGTGGCTTGACAAAAATGTTCGATGAAAGTGCGAACGTTCTCTTTTTCCTTCTACTTTACTTCGATGAGAGAGGACATGGACATGTCCATCCCTCCTTCGTAGAATCGCACGATGAACAAAGTCTTGAAATCTTCAAAGGAAGTAATACAGTTGTCCGCAAGACTACGGTACCACTGATAAGCCACTCCCGAGAGACAGCCTTTGAACACTAGAGTGAGAAGGGCGTCATTCCCTTGCAATAACACCGTCATCATACTGAAGTAGTTCATGTACTGGCTCGGTGATGTCTTTCCCTCAAACAAAGTCATAGTCTGTGGTTTATATTTAGGAGGAAAAGGGATCTCATCCCAGATAGCTGGGTAAGGCTGGTTGATTCCCAATTTTTTGAGCTGATCCTTATGTTTTAAGGCATCAAATTGGGCTTTCAATTCCCGCACTGCCTGTATCGGATCTTCAGCCGGTAGAGGGACCGCAGAGTAGAGAGAGATCGGTTGTATCGTAACTCCAACATGAGACAATATATTCTCTGAGTTAGGAAGTGGAGGAGCTGCTGACTCCTGACTTAGAGCAGGCTCCTGGTTTGCATTGGATAGTGGTAAGTCTACCCCCACACGTATTTGAGTCAGTAGGACCGATGCTTGAGCTATAGCAGCTGTGTGTTGAGTCAGCATCATCTGGTGCATATTCTCCATCATGGACTGTATCTCTTTCAGAGATGTCTCCAACACAGCGATGCGTTGCTCAGTACTTCCAGATGGGGAAGCCTCTTCACGTTCATCTTCAATGGCATAGACTCCCATTTCTCTGGATGTTATTGAAGGGTTAGTATAGGTCTCTGTAGAGATGGACTCTATACTTTCAGCATCCGATTCGGGAAACTGGCGACCCTCAGTGTCGGAATCGGAAGAATACGAAGCCGGTTGTCGTGACCTCGAACGGGTATTTCAGAACACCCCAGCTTCAATGTTCTCAAAGAGTTTGTCGAATCTCCTTTGGCTTGGAGTTCTAGAGGGATGACGTCTTGAATTTGACCTTCCTCTAGGAACGTGTGAAGCCATGTTCACTGATGCATATGTAGGCTCTTCTTCCTGGAAAGCCAAAGAGTAGTTCAACCGGTCGAAAATTGACCGTTTTGCTTCAGAATAGCAATAATTAACTACAATTTTATGACTATTATAACAGTATTCCCTAGGGGGTGTAATAGACATGTTGGAAGATCCCCTTCTTTGCGCTTCTGGATCAGAAATTCATGCAAGTCAGGAGGATGAACAAAAGAAGAAGAAGAAGAAGGCTTGTTCCTCCTGTTTATATCAGTTGGCATGCGGATATTAGGAACCATAACTCTCCTCCTGCCACCCGTATACAGCAGTTCAGCCATCTGAGTAGCAGATGATCCCCGAGGAGTGTGTCTTTCCGTAAACTGGGCCTTCTTTACGCTGAGGGGCTTAACCTGGCATAGTTTAGCATTTTGCTCAGGCTGGCATAAAACTGAGTAAGCCCTCAATCGGCCATCAGCTTCTCGTGTAATCTGGAGAGCGGACAGATTCTTCTCTTACTGGTGTAAAGGCCGAGAAGTTGAGAAATCTGCCACTTATTTTCCCTTGCGTAGATTGCAGGGACCATCTGCTTTTTCACGGAGGGAAAATGCATTTTTACGCGCGGAGCGCGTTTAGAATTTCTGACTTGGCACTGAGGCATTATCAAAAATTTTGTCTGCGACGTCATAGACGGGAGACTGAGTTTTACGTGCAGAGCACGGAGTAGACTTCTGGACTAGCACTGAGGCATAACCAGAAGCTTTGTCTGCCATGTCACAGACGGAAGACAGAGATTTACGCGCAGAGCACGGAGTAGACTTCTGGACTAGCACTGAGGCATTGCCAGAAGTTTTGTTTACCACGTCACAGACGGGAAACAGAGTTTTACGTATGGGGCGTGGAGATTGCGAAGGTACAACCTTGTTGGTCGGAGAAACCAGAGAGTCGGCAGGAATGGTAGGGGATATCCGGGGCATCCACACCTTACGCAGTTTCCTATTGTCTTAGACGGAGAGGGAGTGAGAGCTACCCCCTGCTCAAAGCATATCTTCGTAGGCTGATTGGTTGAATTGGGCGACAAAGGTTTTCTTCATTGATCCTACTGATACAACATCGTATTGAGCAATTGCTTTCTCGTCAGATGAGAAAGAGGTCCCCAGCAGAGTCGTCATCTTGTGTTTGATAATAAACGAAAGAAATGAAACTAGGTTTATACGAAACCTTTTCTTTGGTTTACAAACAAGAAGTACAATTAATCCTATACGAGGATGTCAAGTACAAAATTTAATCTGGGTAAATATTGCTATAGGAGTCTGATCTGCGGTCGATCACTTTGTCCCTTGGATCACACGATGATGAAGAAGTGCTGTAGAAGAAGGAATAGCTTCAAAGATTGCAAGAGGGAGTGGATGCTCGATGCCAAAATTGTCGATCACTACTCTCTGTCTGTGCTCTTCTCTCACCGATTTTTTGACTCTAATTCTTCGATCTCCATTCCACTAGTTTTTGACCTTTTTCCCTGACCCTGGACCTCTGTCAATAGAGGTCTCTATATATAGGGTTTGGTGACAGCAACCGTCCAATCGGCGTAGAAGCCGAACAGTGGAGAGTGTGGCACCTTTTACGCGGCGGTTATAATAACTGCCACCCACGTATAAATGATCTTCTGAATCTGCGTGTGACGCGTGTCCCATTATGAGGTAATGCGTATAACTGCTATGAAGATCATGACATGCAAGCCACGTAGGTAGCTGTCCCTCGCGTAGAAAAGGTTGGCGTAGAAGCCAATAACTGTCACCATGGCGTAGAAACCAAATAGTTGTCAAGTTGGCATAGAAGCCAAGTAGGATTGGAAGCCCAGTAGGCGTAGAAGCCTGATGTTGTATGGATCGGTAGCTAGCATAAGGACAGTTGGTCATCCTTGCTTGATTGAAGTCTTGAGCGTATTCTGAACCAAATAGCCTTATCACACACCAATGCAATTATAGCCTGAGTTGGCGTATTCTGAGGAGATAGCATACGACGTACTCCTATAGTTGAAAATAGCCAGGTCGACGTATTTCAAGGAGGTAGCGTACAACATGCTCCTATAGCTGAAAATAGCCTGATGGCGTAATATGCAGAAGTGATGATGTGGACGTATTAGCCGTAATTATGGCTCACCAAGTCTTTGAAAGTAGAACCAAATCTCGTGCATTAAATGCAATGATATGCCCCTATCACGCGCATTAACTGCGAAGACGTGCCTCGAGCTCTGTACGAAGAGATGCTTTTGACGTGGCGGTTCGTTTTGTCTCTAGCTGAGCGTAAAAGCTCGCATCTGCCTGTATAAAACTAGGCGACATATTCCCTTGTATGCGTAAAAGCACTTTGTATCAAGGAAACGTCACTAAACGACGGTCTGGGTCTCTGTGTCGCACCATCATTACAGCCGTCGTCTGGATAGTCGTGTAGTACTCTTTGTCAGGAGTCAGGATCACTGCATGATCTGACAGGTCCATTCGAGGAATATGAAGAGTTCCCCGTACAACTTTCTACCGCATAAAAAAAACGAGCAGGTCTTACGCTGAAGTGGCGATATAACAACCTTTTTACGCCGAAGCGGTCTGGAAATACTGTATTTATGCGGGTTGTTCAGGAGATACTTTACGCTGTACTAGCGATGAAGCTCTGCTGTACGCTGATGGCTCTGAAGTCATGTCTTTCGCCACACAGCACTGAAATACTGCGTATGACTCTATAGCATATTTTTCATGCTTCTACAAAATCGTGCAATCTTTCTCTTCATTCTATGCCACCAATAATACTGCCTCAAATCTCGGTACATCTTTGTTCCTCCCGGATGAATAGAGTACATGGAACTATATGCTTCAGTCATCAACTCATGTCTCAATTCCCCATTCGGTACATATAGGCAATTTTCGCACCTTAATATCCCGTCCTCATGTATGCGAAGTCCCGTTTGCATACCTGCTTCTGTCTTCTCTTTAAGTCTTCGAAATCTAGCATCGGTGGGCAATGCCGCATTAATCCTCTCTACAAGTGATGACTTAACTTTAAGATTCGCCAATACGCCACTTTGTCTTGGTAAAATAATCTCTATTTGGAGATCCTGTAGATCCTTTAATAGCTGGGGCTGCATCATCAAGAAATAAGCTGTGGGCTTCCTGCTGAGTGCGTCCGCTACGACATTCGCCTTGCCCGGATGGTACTGCAGATCTATATCAAAGTTGACCATCAACTCAAGCCAACATCTTTGTCTCATGTTGATCTCCTTCTGAGTATATACAAACTTCAGACTCTTGTGATCAGTAAAGATTTCTACCTTCTCTCTATAAAGATAGTGCCTCCATATCTTCAGTGCAAATATTACTGCAGCTAGCTCAAGATCGTGCGTTGGGTAGTTCTTCTCATGGACCGTCAGCTGTCTCGATGCATAAGCGATAACTTTGCCATATTGCATTAAAACACATCCTAATCCACTACCTGACGTATCACAATAAACAACAAAGCCTCCCGATCCTGAAGGAAGAGTCAAGATCGGTGCTGTTGTCAATCGCCTCTTCAATTCTTCAAAGGCCTTCTGACAATCTTCTGTCCATGCAAACTCCTGGTCCTTACGTGTCAACTGTGTCATTGGCTCCGCAATCCTTGAGAAATTCTCTATGAACCTCCGGTAATATCCAGCAAGTCCGAGAAAACTTCTTACTTCTGCAACTGATGTAGGTGTAGGCAAAGTTCTATTACAACAACCTTCTCTGGATCAAATGATAGTCCTTCTCTTGAGATGATATGTCCCAAGAAACGTACCTTATCCATACAAAACTCACATTTACCGAGTTTAGCATACAGCTTCTCCTGCCTCAGCGTCTCTAGCACGATTCTGAGATAATCCTCGTGCTCTTCTTGGCTCTTAGAATATACTAGGATATAATCAATAAACACAACCACAAACTTGTCCAAGTGCTGATGGAAACTCTATTCATCAAACTCATGAACATAGCTGGCGCGTTGGTTAAACCAAACGGCATAACTAAGAACTCATATTGTCTATACTTGGTCCTGAAGGCTATCTTCGGTATATCCTCCTTCCTCATTCTAATCTGGTGATAACCGAATCTAAGGTCAATCTTCGTGAATACACTAGCACCACTCAATTGATCGAATAGGTCATCAATACGTGGCAAGGGATACCGGTTCTTAATAGTTACAGCATTCAGTATCCTGTAATCAATACACAAGCGTACTATCCCATCCTTC
Organism: Iris macrosiphon; assembly: GCA_036927795.1. NCBI lineage: Eukaryota > Viridiplantae > Streptophyta > Magnoliopsida > Asparagales > Iridaceae > Iris > Iris macrosiphon. Next base: position 53,825,335 of record JAYESA010000014.1, read on the forward strand.
TTCGGTACAAATAGTATGGGTGCTCCCCAAGGTGAAACACTGGGTCGAATAAAACCCTTCTCTAGAAGATTATCAACTTGGTCCTTCAATTCCACCAACTCCTTAGGTGCTAGCCGGTATACTGATGAAGTGATAGGCTCTGCTCCTGGAGTCAAGTCAATTATGAATTCTATTTCCCGATCAGGTGGTAAACCTGAAAGATCATCAGGAAATACTTCCATAAACTCTGATATAACTCTTGGGTAACTTGACTCCCCTTATACATATAGTACCCTAAGAGTAGGCTGAACACCCTGCTCTACGGCTCCCCGAAGAAACTCAAACTCTGGATGTCCAGACGGTCTAAATATAACCCATCCAAGTCGGCAATCTAGGGTCCCATGGTACTGACTTAACCAGTCTATCCCAAGTACAACATCATAATCTGGCATTGAAAAGATCAAAAATTAAGCTCGTATCTCTCTACCGTAGACTATTATCAAACAAGATCAACATATATCACTAACTGGGATAATTCTACCTCCCGTAAGAATTCTTTTAGTCTTCGAAAGGGGTGCGGTAGCTACTCTATGTGTGGCTACGAAGCTAGCTGCTATGAATGAATGCGATGCTCCAGAATCAAATAAAGCTACAGCAGGTAATAAAGCTAATAATATAGTACCTGCTATAACCTCTCTTGCAGTAGCTTCCTCCTTAATTGTCAATGCAAATGCCTGTCCTCGTCCCTGAGCTGGACCTCTCTGCTGACGAGCCTGCTGGAATAGTGCTGCCTGTGGTGCCAATGGTGGTCTCTGCTGATACCCTCCTGTAGCTGGTGGTCTGACTCCTCCAACTCCCGTCTGTGGTGCTCCCAATGTTGGATAAGCTGGCCTTGGTGCTGGTAATGCTGGTCGATCTACCGTTGGTGCTCCCACTCGGCTCTCAGAGCAGTCCCTGGCTGGATGCTGGTTAGATTCACAAATCAGGCATAGTCCTAACTTGCGTCTGCACTCCCTCTCGATATGGCCTACCTTGCCACAGTAGTGACAAGTAGGAAGAGATATGGCCATAGGTGCTGCTCTCTGAGGTAGATTCCTTTGGGGTCATTTTACAGATTCCCCATGTGATGCCTTGGATGGTGCTGATGTGAATGGCCGCTTCAGACTTGACTCCCTCCTAGTGACGCGCTCTATGCGTCGAGCTACAACAAGGACGTCGGTGTATGATATTGGTACAACAGATCCGATCAACCTCTGGAGTTCAAACCTGAGTCCGTGGAAGAACTTCTCTGCCTTCTCTTCTTCTTTAGGAATTAGAGAACGGGCGAAGCGACTTAGTCGAATAAACTCAGCATTATACTCTTCCATCGACATATTGCCTTGATTAAGGCGGTTGAACTTGTCTCGAAGTTCCGATCGAGCAATAGCTGGGATATACATCTCCTGGAAGAGTCTGGAGAACTCTTCCCAAGTGACTCGGTCATGTCCGATCCTCCTCTCTTCAGATAGCCACCAATGGTGCGCATTGTCCGTCAACTGCATCCTGACGTCAGTCATCAATTGCTCCCTCGGAAGTTCAGCTGCTTTCAACTGGTGTTGTGTGTTTGTGAGCCACTCATGAACTTCAATTGGCTCCTCCTAGCCAGAAAAGGTACGGGGCTTTAGCTGGTGGAAATCAGTGATAGATCCCGTGGATGGTCGCCTAGCTGGTGGATTCGCCTGATCCAGTGCGATTACCAGGCTGTTCCTTACGTTCTCCGCCTCATGACGATGAGCCTCTTGTTGAATCTGCTGTTGGGCTTGCATCATGGCATAAAATATTTAAAAAATCTGCTGCTCGTCCATGGCTTGCCCTGGTGGAAAAACAGGCATTGATGGAGTGAACTACGGCAGAGGTGGGATGTCATCACGTCTGAACCTTGAATTATGCTGGCCTGATTGATCACTTTGAGAGGATTGTCCTCTATTTTCTGGTGTCACTCCATTATTATAGGTGACCACAACATCGTATGGTGTACCTAAGGGATTTTCATTACCGATTCTCGGATCCATTACTCTAGATTAAAAATAAACTATGAGAACGCACAGAGGAATCAAAACAAGATACAAATCAAGCAATTGATTCGAATCCGATATAGAGATCAAACATGATTCAAATCAATGGATGAGTTCCTATAACTTATCCTATCCTTATTGCAGGCTTGCTCGGTCCATAAGTTGAAGCCGAATAATTTAGTCGTTGACCTGCCTGGGCCACCACAAAAACTATGTCACGCCCCAGTCCCAAAATACCGAGGGACTAGACACGTGGCAATGGCCAGCAGCACACATTAATGGATAAACCCAATTTAATGGATCCATCAATGTATACTTAAGCTGTAAAACAATAATAAAGGTCTACTAAATGTGTCACAATCTAATCTCATCCATAGAAGATAAATATGATCAATATCAGCATAATAAAATAAAAACCAACAATAAGTCTCAATAAAGTAAACCGGGAAACAACTCGATAATAAGTCTGATACAAAGGTTCAACAGATCAGAATGAAATAGTCTAATAATAGTAAGTACTGAGCATAGATAACATATACTCAGGTGAAATCTTCGGCGAGCACCTCGTCCTCGGGGATCGGTTCAGCTCCAGTGTCTACTCCTGCTACAGCTTCTGCTACTGTCCCGTATACCTCAAGATAAAACTCCTCTGCTATACCTGGAGACATAATCCGGATCCAGGTCCTCAGGGGACATAGCAAGGTACAAGAATAACTCAAGCCAAAATAAATACAGTACAATAATAATGAAACAATAGGGTAAACTATGTAACCAGCTATGTGATATACAAGTGAGAACATCACTAGTACTCAGGCTGAGACCACTACAAGCTCTGTGTAGGAGAGCCGGTAGCAGTAATATCACGTAATGTGCCTAGCTCTGATATAGAGTCTACGGCCTCATAATAATAAATATATATATATATATAATCAGCCTGTAGCCTGTGTGTCTCTTTCCACCCAATATAATCACACGTCTCATGTCCACAACGTCTCATGTTCATGTCATGCAAGATCAAATCTAATGCAGCAAGTCATATAATATATATAAAGTCTATATCCTAAATCTTATAGCCTACACAAAATCACCATGAATATCTCAGGAAGATTCTGTCTCATGAATAGTGTCAGATGTCATGTGGTATGACGTACTTGATAATGCAAGCACGAGAATGTACAGGGTCTCGATATCCATCTCTAGGTGACGTTACACAACTCTGCGTACGACATTGGCACCCAAATATTAATCGAACGCTAAGTAATATCACACGGTCCTAGGTTAAGTATGTACAACATATAAATAAGTCAATAAAATAATATGAACCAATTTACTGCAAGTATGGCAAGGTACATTTGCTTGGAGTTTGAATTCCAACAATAGTTCTGGTCTCAGCAGAATCTGCAGGTACTCCTCCAAATATTGTAATAAATATCACCATCAGGTTGAGAAAATATCAAATAGCTAGAAACGCCTGTCCTTGAGTCCAACTTGGACACAGGGGCAAAAATGACAATTCTTGGTCAAACCGGGGTCTACATGTGGCCCGCTTCACATCGAAAAATGTGTCAGAGACAATATTCTCCAAATTCGTCAAACTTAGTGTCGACAAGTCCAGAACGATGATACGAACCCAACGAAACGTCCAGAACTGGATTTCGATGAGCCGATCACAAAATTGCCCGTCAAGTAGAGCCGTGGGGCCCACGATACCCGATTTTGTCAACGTTCACAGAATCGAACCAAACTTGGGTCACATGACCAGCATATTGCTATGAGTCCGATGGCGTAAGTTTTGTTTCGATTCGACGTATGTACACGAAGTTACAACGAGTTCCAGAACAGGGCTGATATAGGGTGGTGTCGACGGATACGTGTTGATTTCGGTGTGCACGCACATCCAAATCAACTTCCACGAAATCCCATATGTCTGTATTAACGGCGTGCACCTTTCGGTGAAATCCGTACATGACCAAGTCATCCCGTTTAGCGGAGCCCACTCAGTTCCGGGGGAAAACAGGACAAATATTTTCCTGATTTTGGATCACAGTTCGCGATCGCCACAGGACGCGACACACCGAGCGGGTTATATGGGTATCGAGAGGGTCACGCAGGGTTCACGTCACAGCAGATGGAACGAGAAACAGGACAGCGAGAAGAGAGAAATGGCTACCTGAACAGGGCGTCGCAGAGTGCTGAAATGCGCACTTCGAGACACGGCGGCTAGGGTTAGGATTTTCACCGGAGGCGGCTGGAGGAAGGCGGAGGCGGTTGCGGGGAGGCATGGCGGAGCTCTGGGGAGGCGGGGCATCACCGGAGGAGGAGCAGGGTCAGGGCACTAGCGGAGCTGGCGGAGCTCGTCGGCGGGGAGACGTCGTCTGCCGGCTCTGGTCGATCAAGGGGCTTGGGGAGACGGCGGAGGCCAGTGGAAACGGAGGCGGCTAGGGTTGAAGACAGTGGCGGGCTCGATTGGAGTGGTGTTGGTGGAGGAAGGCGGTGGAGCTGGAAGCTTACGGTTGTGGTGGTGGTTTTGGTGGACGGAGTTGGCGGAGGGGTTCGTCGGGGAAGACGACGGATTTCTGGTCGTGGCGACGGAGATCGAGTGGAGAGGTGGCCGGGCTGTGGTGGTAAAGGGTGGCCGGGGTAGGGTTCTTATAGGGCGAGGGGAGAAGTGTAACCGTCGAGGAAAGGCGGGGGTGGAGGCATTACCGGCGGGGAGAGGGGAGTGAAACCGCCGCAGAGGAGGCGGAGCGCCGTCGGGAAACGGCCGAAAATCGTAACGACCGACGAGGGTTTCGGGTGGGGGACGGTTACTGTAGCAGCTACAGTACGGGTAGGGTACGGGTGTCGGATCGGGTTTAGATCTGACCCGACCCGCAGGGTTTTGGTTGGGTTCAGAAATAAATCGGATCGGTTCAGGGTCGGTTTGGGTTGGTTTGGTTCAAAAATAAACCGGGATTATTTTGGTTTATTAAAAATATAAATTTTTAGGTATTTAAAAATAGTTTCGTGGTCCAATAAAATCCAAGAAAATTACCCTATGTCTAATATTTTATTTTACACCCAAAAATATCATTTTCATACTATTTTAATATTTAATAAAAACATTTTAAAATTATTTAATTCAGAGAACAATTAATTTAATTCCTGAAAAATCAAAAAAAAAATCAGAAAATACCAAAAATTCATTTTTAAATTCTAAAAAATCTGGGGGTTTACAATCTACCCTCCTTAAGTGGATTGCGTCCTTGCAATCAAAGAATTAACTACTAAAGGAAATTAAAGCATGGTAACTAAAATAAATGCTTAGTTTATACCTGCATCTTCGAACAGATAAGGATAACGATGGCGTATGATATCCTCTCGTTCCCCGGTAGATTCGCCGAGGGAATGATGTTTCCAAGCTACTAGAACTAGTCTAATCGTCTCACCTCGTAATATCTTCTCACTGATGTCGAGTATCCCAACTGGCTGCTCTTCATATCTCAAGCTAGGGCCTACTGCAATCTCAGAATAATCGACTACGTGACTTGGGTCAGTCACGTACCTTCTCAGTTGTGAGACATGGAATATATCATGCACTCCCTCTAAAGATGGAGGTAATACAAGATGATACGTTACCTCACCAATGCGCTCCAGAATATCAAATAGCCCAATGTACCTTGGGCTCAGCTTGCCTTTGCTCCCAAATTGAATAGTACCTCGAGTAGGTAAAATCCTCAAGAATATGTGCTCTCCTTCTTTGAACACCAAAGGTCGTCTGTGTGTATCAGCCCAATGCTTCTGTCTGTCCTGAGCTGCATGAAGATGATTATGTATTTGCTTCACCTTCTCAACGGTCTACATCACCAATTCTAGACCCAGTATTTGACGTTCGCCAATGTCACTCCAACATATCTGTGATCTGTAATTTCTGCCGTACAAAGCCTCGAATGGTGCCATCTGGATGCTCGCCTGGTAACTGTTATTATAAGAGAACTCCACCAAGTCCAAATAATCTTCCCAAGACCCTCCAAAGTCTAGCATACACGATCGCAGCATATCTTCCAAGATCTGAATCATGCGCTCAGATTGACCATCTGTCTGTGGATGGTAAGCAGTGCTAAACTTGAGTCGGGTGCCAAGACTCTTCCCAAAAATGGGATGTAAATCTTGAGTCACGATCTGACACAATACTAACCGGTACTCCATGTAATCTTACGATCTGTCGTATGTACATGTTAGCTAGTACTTCCGTGGACTGTCCAACTCTAAATGACAAGAAATATGCCGATTTAGTGAGTCGATCCACAATAACCCATACTGCATCTTTTCCACTGGGGCTTCTTGGAAATCCTGTGACAAAATCCATAGTGATATGTTCCCACTTCCATTCGGGGATGGGAAGCGGATGTAACATACCAGCAGTTCAGTGATGCTCGGCCTTTACTTGCTGGCAGACCAAACATTTTGCCATAAATCATGCAATCTTTCACTTCATTCCATGCCACCAATAATATTGCCTCAAATCTCGGTACATCTTTGTTCCTCCCGGATGAATAGAGTACATGGAACTATATGATTCAGTCATCAACTCATGTCTCAATTCCCCATTCCGTACATATAGGCAATTTTTGCACCTTAATGTCCCGTCCTCATGTATACGAAGTCCCGTTTGCATGCCTGCTTCTGTCTTCTCTTTAAGTCTTCGAAATCTAGCATCGTTGGGCAATGCCGCCTTAATCCTCTATACAAGTGATGACTTAACTTCAAGATTCGCCAATACTCCACTTTGTCTTAGTAAAACAATCTCTATTTGGAGATCCTGTAGATCCTTTAATAGCTGGGGCTGCATCATCAAGAAATAAGCTGTGGTCTTCCTGCTGAGTGCGTCCGCTATGACATTCGCCTTGCCCGGATAGTACTGCAGATCTATATCAAAGTCGACCATCAACTCAAGCTAACGTCTTTGTCTCATGTTGATCTCCTTCTGAGTATATACATACTTCAGACTCTTGTGATCAGTAAAGATTTCTACCTTCTCTCCATAAAGATAGTGCCTCCATATCTTCAGTACAAATATTATTGCAGCTAGCTCAAGATCGTGCGTTGGGTAGTTCTTCTCATGGACCTTCAGCTGTCTCGATGCATAAGCGATAACTTTGCCATGTTGCATTAAAACATATCCTAGTCCACTACCTGACGCATCACTATAAAAAACAAAGCCTCCCAATACTGAAAGAAGAGTCAAGACCGGTGCTGTTGTCAATCGCCTCTTCAATTCTTCAAAGGCCTTCTGACAATCTTCCGTCCATGCAAACTCCTGGTCCTTACGTGTCAACCGCGTCATTGGCTCTACAATCCTTGAGAAATTCTCTATGAACCTCCGGTAATATCCAGCAAGTCCGAGAAAACTTCTTACTTCTGCAACTGATGTAGGTGTAGGCCAAGTTTCTATTACAGCAATCTTCTCTGGATCAACTGAAAGTCCTTCTCCTGAGATGATATGTCCCAAGAAAGGCACCTTATCCATATAAAACTCATATTTACTGAGTTTAGCATACATCTTCTCCTGCCTTAGCGTCTCTAGCATGATTCTGAGATACTCCTCGTACTCTTCTTGGCTCTTAGAATATACTAGGATATCATCAATAAACACAACCACAAACTTGTCCAAGTACTGATGGAAAACTCATTTCATCAAACTCATGAACAAAGCTGGCGCGTTGGTTAAACCAAACGGCATAACTAAGAACTCATATTGTCCATACTTGGTCCTGAAGGCTGTCTTCGGTATATCCTCTTTCCTCACTCTAATCTAGTGATAACCGGATCTAAGGTCAATCTTCGAGAATACCCTAGCACCACTCAATTGATCGAATAGGTCATCAATGCATGGCAAGGGATACCGGTTCTTAATGGTTACTGTATTCAGTGCCCTGTAATCAATACACAGGCATACTGTCCCATCCTTCTTTGATACAAATAGTGTGGGTGCTCCCTAAGGTAAAATATTGGGTCAAATAAAACCCTTCTCTAGAAGATCATCAACTTGTTCCTTCAATTCCACCAACTCCTTAGGTGCTAGCCGGTACACTGATGAAGTGATAGGCTTTGCTCCTGGAGTCAAGTCTATTATGAATTCTATTTCCCGATCAGGTGGTAAACCAGGAAGATCATCAGGAAATACATCCACAAACTATGATATAACTCTTGGGTAACTTGACTCCCCTTCTACAGATAGTACCCTAAGAGTAGGCTGAACACCCTGCTCTACGGCTCCCCGAAGAAACTCAAACTCTGGATGTCCAGACGGTCTAAATATAACCCATCCAAGTCGGCAATCTAGGGTCTCATGGTACTGACTTAACCAGTCTATCCCAAGTACAACATCATAATCTGGCATGGAAAAGATCAAAAATTAAGCTCGCATCTCTCTACCGTATACTACTACCAAACAAGATCTACAGATATCACTAACTGGGATAATTCTACCTCCCGTAAAAATTCTCTTAGTCTTCAAAAGGGGTGCGGTAGCTACTCTATGTGTGGCTACGAAGCTAGCTGCTATGAATGAATGCGATGCTCCAGAATCAAATAAAGCTACAGCAGGTAATGAAGCTACTAATATAGTACCTACTATAACCTCTCCTGCAGTAGCTTCCTCCTCAATAGTTAATGCAAATGCCTGTCCTCGTCCCCGAGCTGGACCTCTCTGCTGACGAGCCTGCTGGAATAGTGCTGCCTGTGGTGCCAATGGTGGTCTCTACTGATACCCTCCTGGAGCTGGTGGTCTGACTCCTCCAACTCCCGTCTATGGTGCTCCCAATGCTGGATAAGCTGGCCTTGGTGCTGGTAATGCTGGTCGATCTACCGTTGGTGCTCCCTCTTGGCGCTCAGAGCAGTCCCTGGCTGGATGCTGGTTAGATCCGCAAATCAGGCATAGTCCTAACTTGCGTCTGCACTCCCTCTCGATATGGCCTACCTTGCCACAGTAGTGACAAGTAGGAAGAGATATGGCCATAGGTGCTGCTCTCTGAGGTAGATTCCTCTGGGGTCATTTTATAGATTTTCCATGTGATGCCTTGGATGGTGCTGATATGAATGACCGCTTCAGACTTGACTCCCTCCTAGTGACGCGCTCCAAGCGTCGAGCTACAGCAAGGACGTCGGTGTATGATGTTGGTACAACAGATCCGATCAACCTCTGGAGTTCAAACCTGAGTCCGTCGAAGAACTTCTCCGCCTTCTCTTCTTATGTAGGAATTAGAGAAGGGGCTAAGTGACTCAGTTGAATGAACTCAGCATTGTACTCTTCCACCGATATATTATCTTGAATAAGGCGGTTGAACTTGTCTCGAAGTTCCGATCGAGCAATAACTGGGATATACATCTCCTGGAAGAGTCTGGAGAACTCTTCCCAAGTGACTCGGTCATGTCCGAGCCTCCTCTCTTCAGATACCACCAATGGTACACATTGTCCGTCAGCTGGATCCTGACGGCAGTCATCCATTGCTCCCTCGGAAGTTCAGCTGCTTCCAACTGGTGTTGTGTCTTTGTGAGCCACTCGTGAACTTCAGTTGGCTCCTCCTTGCCAGAAAAGGTATGGGGCTTTAGCTGATGGAAATCAGTGATAGATCCCGTGGATGGTCGCATTGCTGGTGGATTTGCCTGCTCCAGTGCGGTTACCATCCTCAAGTTCTCCGCCTCATGACGCTGAGCCTCTTGTTGAATCTGCTGTTGCGCTTGCATCATGGCATAAAATATTTGAAACATCTGCTGCCCGACCATGGCTTGCCCTGGTGGAAAAACAGGCATCGATGGAGTAAACTGCGACGGAGGTGGGATGTCATCACGCTTGAACCTTGAATTATGCTGGCCTGATTGATCGCTTTGAGAGAATTGTCCTCTATTTTCTGGTGTCACTCCATCATTATAGGTGACCACAAGATCGTGTGGTATACCTAAGGGATTCTCGTCACCGATTCTCGGATCCATTACTCTACATTAAAAATAAACTATGAGAACGCACAGAGGAATCAAAACATGATACAAATCAAGCAATTGATTCGAATCCGATATAGAGATCAAAAATGATTCAAATCAATGGATGAGTTCCTATAACTTATCCTATCCTTATTGTAGGCTTGCTCGGTCCCTAAGTTAAAACCGAACAATTTAGTCGTTGACCTGCATGGGCCACCACAAAAACTATGTCATGCCCCAGTCCCAAAATACCGAGGGACTAGACACGTGGCAATAGCCAGCAGCACACACTAATGGGCAAACCTAATTTAATAGACCCATCAATGTGTACTTAATAATAAAGGTCTACTAAACGTGTCACAATCTATTCTCATCCATAGAAGATAAATATGATCAGTATCAGCATAATGAAATAAAAACCAACAACAAGTCTCAATAAAGTAAACCGGGGAATAACTCGATCATAAGTCTGATACAAAGGTTCAACAGATCAGAATGAAAGAGTCTAATAATAGTAAGTACTGAGCATAGATAACATATACTCAGGAGAAATCTTCTGCGAGCACCTCATCCTCGGGGATCGGTTTAGCTCAAGATAAAACTCCTCTGCTATACCTTGAGACATAATCCAGATCTAGGTCCTCAGGGGACATAGCAAGATACAAGAAAAACTCAAGCTAAAATAAATACAATGCAATAATAATGAAACAATAGGGTAATCTATGTAACCAACTATGTGATATGCAAGTGAGAGCATCACTAGTACTCAGGCTGAGACCACTACAAGCTCTGTGTCGGGGAGCCGGTAGCAGTAATATCACGTAATGTGCCTAGCTCTGATGTAGAGTCTACGGCCTCACAATAATAAATATATATATAAAATTAGCCTATAGCCTGTGTGTCTCTCCCCATCCAATGTAATCACACCTCTCATGTCCACAACGTCTCATGTCCATGTCACGCAAGATCATATTAATGCAGCAAGTCATATAATATATATAAAGTCTATGTCCCGAATCCTGTAGCCTATACAGAATTATCATGAATATCTCTGAAAGACTCTATCTCATGAACAGTGTCAGATGTCCTGTGGTATGACGTAATTGATAATACAAGCACGAGAATGTAAAGGGTCTCGATATCCATCTCTATGTGACGTTACACAACTCCGCGTACGGTGTTGGCACCCGAATATTAATCGAACGCTAAATAATATCACACGGTCCTAGGTTAAGCATGTACAGCATATAAATAAGTCAATAAAATAGTATAAACCAATTTACTGCAAGTATGGCAAGGTACACTTTTCTGGAGTTTAAATTCCAATAGTAGTTCTGGTCTCAACAGAATCTGCATGTACTCCTCCAAATGTTGTAATAAACATCACCATCAGGTTCAAAAAAATCAAATAGCTAGAAACGCTTGTCCTTGAGTCTAATTTGGATACAGGGGCAAAAATGACAATTCTTGGTCAAAGCGGGGTCCACTTGTGGCCCGCTTCACACCGAAAAACGTGTCATAGACAATGTTCTACAAATTCGTCAAACTTAGTGTCAACAAGTCCAGAACGATGATATGAACCCAACAGAACGTCCAAAACTGGATTCCGATGAGCCAATCACAAAATTGCCCGTCAAGTGGAGCCGTGGGGCCCACGATACGCGATTTTGTCAACGTTCTCAGAATCGAACCAAACTTGGGTCACATGACCAGCATATTGCTACGAGTCCGATGGCGCAAGTTTTGTTTCGATCCGACGTTTGTACACGAAGTTACAACGAGTTCTAGAACAGGACCGATATGGGGTATTATCGACGGATACGCGTTGATTTCGGTGTGCACGCACATCCAAATCAACTTCCGTGAAATCTCACACGTCCGTATTAACGGCGCACACCTTTTAGTGAAGTCCGCACACGACCAAGTTGTCCCATTTAGCGGGGCCCACTCAGTTCTGAGGGAAAATAGGGCAAATATTTTTTTAATTTTGGATCGAAGTTCGTGATTGCCACAGTATGCGACACACCGAGCGGGTTGCACGGGTATCGGGAGGGTCACGCAAGGTTCGCGTCACAGTAGATGGAATGGGAAACAGGGCAGTGAGGAGAGAGAAACGGCTACCTGAACAGGGCTCCGCAGAGTGCTGAAACGCGCGCTTTGCGACACGGCGGCTAGGGTTAGGGTTTTCACTGGAGGCGGCCGGAGGAAGGCGGAGGCGGCTGCGGGTGGGGAGGCATGGCAGAGCTCTGGGGAGGCAGGGCGTCGGAGGAGGAGGAGCAGGGTCGGGGCTATGGTGGAGCTGTTGGAGCTAGTGGAGCTCATCGGCGGGGAGACGTCGTCTGTCGGCTCTGGTCGATCAAGGGGCTGGGGGAGACGACAGAGGCCAGTGGAGATAGAGGCGGCTAGGGTTGAAGACAGTGGCGGGCTCGGTTGGAGTGGTGTTAGTGGAGGAAGGCGGTGGAGCTGGAGGCTAACGGTGGTGGTGGTGGTTTTGGTGGACGGAGATGGCAGAGGGGTTAGTCGGGGAAGAAGACGGATTTTTGGTCGTGGTGGCGGAGATCGAGTGGAGAGATGGCCGGGCTGTGGTGGTGAAGGGTGGCCGGGGTAGGGTTCTTATAGGGCGAGGGGAGAAGTGTAACCGCCGTGGGGACGCGGGGGCGGAGGCGTTACCGACGGGGAGAGGGGAGTGAAATCGTCGCGGAGGAGGCGGAGCACCATCGGGAAATGGCCAAAAATCGTAACGGCCGGCGATGTTTTGGGGAGGGGGTGACGGTTACTGTAGCAGCTACAGTACGGGTCGGGTTTAGATCCGACCTGACCCACAGGGTTTGGGTTGGGTTCAGAAATATATCGGGTCGGTTCAGGGTCAGTCCGGGTTGGTTTGGTTCAAAAATAAACCGGGTTTATTTTGGTTTATTAAAAATTTATAAATTTTGAGGTCTTTAAAAATAGTTCCGTGGTCCAATAAAATCCAGGAAAATTACCCTATGTCTAATATTTTATTTTATACCCAAAAATATTATTTTCATACTATTTTAAAATTTAATAAAAACATTTTAAAATTATTTAATTCAGAGAACAATTAATTTAATTCCTGAAAAATCAAAAAAAAATCAGAAAATACCAAAAATTTATTTTTAAATTCCTAAAAATCTGGGGGTTTATATTGCACCCATGAGTCTGAGCCCGAGCCCGAGTACGAGTCGCAAAGTACCTTTGGGGTTTAGCTTCACTAGTCAAAAGGAAACAACTCCAACAATCCCCCACATATCTTAATATTTTTAGATTAAACGTTCCCATAGTGACTGTCCATCATGCATTAGCATAGATATCGCTTATGACTTGAATCTTCCTGCATGGGTCAAATAATAGTACAATGCAAGAATTGACTAAGCCTTAAATTCTACACCATAGCTGCAATTCTTTTTACTCACATAATGACATCAGTTGTTCTTCCGATTGCACATTAAAGGTCCTGTGCACGCCTGGTTTCGGTGTATGTATATTGGGTGTCTACAAGCTTACCCTCAAGAGATGACATGTATCTCTTTTCATACACTCTAGGTGAGTTCTTTCAGAGAGTTTAAAATCCCGAGGATGAAGCCTTGCGCTTCCTAGCGGTGTTACGCCGCTATGACATAACCCAAAGCCGAGGTCCGCAACCCCTTGGTGGTATCATACCACAATAACATGAGGTCCCAAACCTCTTTGTAGTGTTGTACTACCCAACATAAAGTCTTACGCTCCTTTGCTGTGCTATGCTGCTATGACATGGACCAAAGTCAAAGTCCACACCCTCTTGATGGTGTCGTGCCACTATAGAATTGTCGACATTGCAGAAATAGTATTTTGTGTTTTCGATGAAGGTATACAATTCTTATTTATTACAAATTGACAAAGAGTACAAGAGAAACCCTATATAAGAGAAACTAAGTACAAAAGATCTGGACAAGTGTGACGATGGAGATCGAGTACTACAGCGGCTCCTTTACTCTGTTGATGATCCGGGAGTAAAGGGGGTTGATGAGGCTTTGACGATGCTCTGTCTCTTTCTCCTTCTCCTTTTTTTGTAGAGTCGGCTGGCTCTACTTCCTCTTTCTTTTACGTGTGTTTGTGGATGGATCCCTCTCTTCGTTCTTTATATGGGGAAAATGCCCACTATTTATAGCTTTGGGAGAGGCGTCCATACGCGCATTACATGCTACCGAGCGGCGGTGCATGCTGCTGTCAATGGCGCATGGAGCTCCATGCTTTCACGTGTTTGGATGAGATCTGGGGTTTTTGATACCCATAATACTCATGACACATGTCAAAGTTAATTATAATTGCACCTTGGGAGTACGTCCGCTTGGCGCATGGAATTAGTGTAATAGTGGCACTTGGCTCTGCTTGGTGCATGGGAACACGTAATATGATTAGTGGCACATGGCACTACTTGACACATGGGAGCATGTAATACGATTAGTGGCGCATAGAACTCTTGGCACATGGAGACACTAACACGTTTAGTGGAACATAGCTTCGAATCTATTCGTGCGTATGGGGAGATTTTTCATGCTTCTACAAGACATCCTTCAAAGTTTCTGAAATAAAACTTTGTAAGTTTAAAGTTCAGAATACTTTAAACAGAAGGATGGAGGATATAGTTATAGGAACTTTGTTGACACACGTGTACAAGCCTCCTTATGTTTGCTTCATCCGCGGAGTAATTTCCTTTAGCACATCGTGTTGTTTGGCGCATTTGGCTGTTGGGTGCATGGGGTTCTTGGCTAAGCCCAGCGGACTTGTTGGTACATTGGATATTGGGTCTTACTAGTAGTTAGGCGCATTGGTCCTAGGTGCATCTGTCTGTCACTTAGTTAGATTTTTGGCACATACTTGGATTTTTGATCGACTGTCACATCAGTGGTGCTTCATCTCTAGGGGGCTCATTTTTTGAAATATCGTTCATTACCGTGAGTACCACCCTCATATATATACTCCATCGCCTTGAGAGAGAGGGATTCTTCTTGCTGTTTTACGATTTTCTTTTCTCTCGACTCCTTCTTGCTGCCATCGACCTTATTCTATCTTCATGGCTCCTAAAGGCAAAGGGAAGGGCAAAGGGAAGACCTCATCGTCAGAGACTAAAGCCTAATCGATCGTCGAGAAATTGGCACATGTCGACGTGCGAGGGGCTGTAAAAGGTAATAGAGGGCAGGACGTTGTGATTTTACGCCCTTTTATTTTATTTGAACCCTCTTTTGTTTTTTCCTCCTTCTTTTAGGGTATGTTGCTTGTATGGTTCCTACCCCATTAGAAGCATGTGCGGACTCATCATTGTTGTGGCGCATGGACTTAGCTTTTTAGCTTCGTCTTGTAGATGCACCGTTAGCTCACTACTTTTGGTGCATGGATATGGCCGTCTTTGGATGCCTGTCATGAAGCATGTGACAAAATACCATATTTATCCATTACATACACTTCGCGGGGAACACTCAGTTTTGACTCTGATGCTCTATTCCTTCGTGATGCACGGGGGATGATGCGCTGGTGTTTCACCTATGATGTGCCATGTGGTAGATGCGCGCATGTCTAATCAATGTGCGTCTACTTTAGTTTGTGTATCTGGATTCTGACATCCTATTTAGTTTGCTCCTGCAGTCTCAATGGTCATGCCTTCAATGGGTAAAAAAAAATTTGGCCGAGCCTTGAGATTGCTAGGCTTTTACTTCATCGAAAAAGTGGTTAATTGGGCAAAAAATATCTTATTTCGGTAGGTCAACCTACAGAAAGGATGGACCTCATTGCTGAGCAGGGTTCTACGTTTCTTCAGTGCCTGGTAGACCCTAGAAAGATTCCCGTGGCTGCTGGTTCTAAAGAATACTTTATGAAACCCTAATTTTTATTTGGCGATGGCTTGATTGCTCGGGAGGATACGCAACTGAAGTTTAAGGAAAAGTGGTACTTTGAGGCCCATGATGTGAAGATGTATATCCGCAAGATCGAGCGCCAACTTCAACTTTTGGCTTTTACATGTATTGCTACCAAAAAGAACAAGAACTCGAAGCTTACTCCTTCCCAGGGCGACATACTATTCGATCACTTTAAGCTTTTGACGAGTACTTTTCAAAGGGATACTTTTGAATTTGTGAGGGACGGGCCTTCCTACTCCTTACGGGTGTTACGTCCCGGCAGCTTGGTCAGTGAATTGGCCCCGGAGCTTCAGGTCTTTGGAGCCTTAACTTTTGCCAATTGGCTTTTGGAACCCAATTTTTCCTATCTGCCTAGTTCTATTCGAGGGACCATCTATACTCATATTGACCAAGAGTGGATAGACCTGATCTCATGGATTCTCACCACCTATGAGGTGGATCTGAAGAATCTTGGGTTGTACTATTCTTTGAGGGCCACTCAGTACAGGGTAGGAGCAAACCGTGACATGTTCTTTGCCTTGATAGAGATGTATAATTGCGATTCGGGGACATTCTTCATGCCTGGAGGGGAAATAGGCTTGGCCCTCTATGAGATGCACGAGGTCTCTCAGCTCCCTTGGTGCACTAAGCCATACGAGGATTACACTCCTTGTAACAAGGAGCTTACCACTTTGCAGGTAAGCCACCCTGAAATAATGACCATGTACAAAGAATTATTGTACCACCATCAAGTAGGTCATTACCAGGATAAGACGGGGGCTTCCCATCTTACTACCATCTGGAAGCAGTACCTCTTCCGAAGCGTAAGGCCAGAGAAGTGAGCGGACATCTCTCTACTCACCAAGCTTCTTCCTAGAAAGAGATAGAGGATTTAATGGCCTCCATGAACGAGAAGAACCACATAGTGGATGGCGAAGGGAAGCAAAGTTCTAAAACTTTCTCTTTTTTCATTCATGACTTGTTTAACTTGTTGGTGAAAGTGGTGCTTGCTAAACATCATGTCTAAGTCTATAGTCGACCAAATGGGGTATGGGCGTCTAAAATTCCACAGTCTGGATAAACACTATCTTCTTATGCTACCATATATTCAGGTGTCATTCTATTACACTTCATTAATGGGTTAAAAGGACTATGTGATTCTAGGTTGTGAGACATGCTACCCAACTTATGAGAATCAACTAATATTGTAACTGCCTTAAGAAAATTCTACAAAATAACCTTGTTCTTATAAATACATTAGAAACTCTTATTGGGATATACGAGAAAAAAATCTTGGTACTTATTAGGGTATCCTATTGCATTATAAAACTACATAAGTAATGGTCATCTTAAGTCTTAATCATAGTGCTTATAGAATAAAAGTGTTGATATTAAGAATGGAGAAGTTACTGGCTCTCAAGTGAAAGAGGATATAACCTATATTGAGATATGTTGAATAGATTACTTGATTTGAAACTAATGGATAATCATAAAATCATAATCTAAATGAACAACTTAAAATATCGAGTTCTAACTACAAAGTACAAAAATTTAAAAATTCAAGATTAATAAACTACAATCCTACCAAACTATATATCCTAACATAAAAGAAATTACTAGGCCTACCAATAGAAGGGTAAGGTGGTATGCTAGTCTTTGTGTTCTAGGTATGATCAAGAAAAAATGTTCTAATCATTCAATAGTTTTAATTGGGTAAAGAGCTATGACAATTGATCTATGATGGAGGGAGGGATTAACTCAATATGGGAAAATATATAGATAGTTGGATGAGATAGGACGGTCGGTGATGCATGAAGACTCAAGTATGATTCAACGATGATCATAGCTTCTAGGAGATCTACTAAGCTGAAGGTAGGGTACCCTTACTCTTACTAAGGTATTGGTTCATTCCTCTTGGTTTCCTAAGGTAATCCTTTGCTAATATCAAGACATGAATCTAAATTTATAGTCCTCTTATATTATCTCACTAAGGAAGTTAGGTTTAATCATAATATTCAACTTTGGATTTCTATTGGTTCCTCAATACTAGGGTCAAACAATATGGTCAAATTTCTAACTAACCCTAGTAGTGTCTTTACTACTCTCAAGTCATTCCTAAATATATCAAGGGATAATTGTTAATCAATTTACAGGTGTTAGATGCTAGGGTTCATTAGGTATGCTAAACTTTTGGGAGCTGCAAATATTCTAATTTATTTTTCTTAGTAGGTATGCTATCATAATTATCTTCTAATAACAAGGATTCCTATATTCTTGTAGGAGGCTATACTCAAGGAACTATTAAGGAAGTACATTAAATATGAAGAGATGAGAAAACAAGGATATCGATGTCAAGAGAATTAAGCGAGTACAATTTCAAAGGTCAAGAGAAGTAGGTGAGTTCAAGAATTCGGAACAGAAATAAAGAGGGAAGTCAAATATGTGGATGAGATCCTATACTCTAATCCTAAGTGCAGGCCCGCTCGGTACTGTTACGTAACCAAAATAGATAACTCGAGCTGCATAGGCCACCACAAAAATATGTCATATCCTGTCCCAAATTACGTAGGACTAGGAATATGTACCATGTCAGTCGTATGTATATGACCCTCCAATATATTAGAAAAATTATAACACATACGTATGTTGTATATGAATAAAGAATTCATCAGTGGTATATATATTGTCAACACAAGTCACGGGCATCTATATCTCATCGACAAGCACAAGTAAAGGAATATCAAAATAAATAGCTAAATGTTCAATTACGAAGTATGAACAAAATAATAGTCGGGTGGACAGAAATCCACTACCAATTGACTATATCAACTAAAATGATAGAGGAGGACGAAACTCCAATATAAAATAAGTATTCAATAAGAAAATAAACAACATCTATAACATCCATCAGCTATAAAGTAATCATGGATACTCTGAGGGTAAGTCCTCCTCGATAGAGAATGCTGCGTCAGGTCCCGGTCCGTACTCCTACGGATAATCCTGCTTGTCTTTACCTGAAAAGGGACCAGTTCCTCAGAGGGATGTAACAAGATACATAGAAGCATGCCAATAATGTACTGAAAGTAAACATCCAACATGGTCACTTAACCAGTCTATGTAATATGCAATTTAAGAATAACTTTTCCACGTATAGACTATCTAGCTGAAATAATAGGATGGGTATAGATCTCTCGGAGATCCAGGGACCACGTGCATAACGTCACGGATGTCAGAGGCCGTGAGCAAATAATATAATGGTTATCTCACCACGAATCTCCGACAGAGCGTACGGGTTACAAAAAGAAAAAATATAAAGGAGTCACATACGCTTACTCATTGTTCTCCCCACCCCATGCTCTATACATGTTGTATCCATAATAAGTTTTAGCTACTACGCCGAGACGGAGTGCAAGTATCGGCATCATAATTTTGGTTCATAGTAAATTGTTAGTATAATAGTCCAACCCTACAACCAAACAAGGACAAGGATTAGACCAACACCATAATAATCTATGTTCCTGGACTACTAATAATTGCTAAGTCTTCTAACATGCATCACTATTAGCAGTTATACCCTATCCGTCGTATGACCTATGTGTACAAGTGGCCAGCTGAATACGCAAGTTCGTGTTCTACATGAGACTCACAACCTGTGTAAGAAATGTGTCATGGCGAATAAAACATAATAATGCCTAAACTCATAAGGTGGTCTCATAAAACTTGGTCGACATACATAATATATAATAAGAAATAAAAGATGACACAACCGTCTATGCACCCAAGTTATTCTTGGACGCGCAGTTTTATATAGCAAATTAAATAGAAATGAACAACAAAAATTAAATATACAACAAAAGAATGTAACTTAACAGTACTATGGTAATGTATACTTGCCTGGCAAGCAAGCTTTGTAATATAGATGTCCAGACGATGATCCCAAGAAACCGAAAAGTAGGGTCTCTGAATGAACTTCTTCGGATGCTGAAATAAATATCACCAACATGTCCGGAATCAGTGAGATAGTCAAAAAACTCTACCCTTTCATCCAATTTGGACACAGGACAAAACGAAAATTTTAGGTCAAAGCATGGTCCACATGTAGCATACTTTGCACCAAATGAGTGCCAGAGGTAAAGGGCTCTTAATCGGACAAATTATATGTCAAACAAAACCTAAACGATAATACGAACTCAACGGTATATCCAATTTTAAATTTGGGTAAGCCAATCAAAGAATTGCTCGTCAAGTCAAATCATGGGGCCCGCGATACGGTGTTCCGTCGACTGACTCATAATCTAACGAAACTCGGGTCACAGGACAAGTCAAACCCTGTGAGTCCAATGACACAAGTTTCGTGGTGATCCAATGAGCGCACACAAAGTAGGATGGTTATTTACAAAAATCGGGATATGGGAACTTTCGATTGATATGGGTTGATTCCGGCACGCACACACGTCCGAATCAACTTTCGTAAAAGCCTACACGTCTGGATATACTATATGCCTCTTTCGGTGAAACATGTTCGCGACATGGTGGTCCCATTTGGAAGGACGCACTCTGTATCACAAGATTTTAATGTTTTGAAAACTATTTTTTTGTCGTTTTGGAAGCCGAATAATTAAACCTGCATTCCAAACTAATAAAAACTAAAAGAACAGTAAAAATCTTAGTTATATTGAGAAAAAAGTTATTTCAATTAGATTTTAAAAATATTAATCTGGTTGATGGAAAATTGGACATGAATAGGGGTGGTTGGTTTGAATTACTAAACTATTTTTGAACAAATTTTCGGCCAACTTTAGGTCGAATTTTCGATCAATCCGGGGCACCTAAATTCATTCTACTTGAAGGGATTCCTAGGGGGTCAGGTGGTGAGCATATACGGATGACCCGTTCATAAAACGAAGTAACATGGAGAGAGAAACATACCAGCGAAGTTGGGTCGTCGGCTGACTTGCTGTTGGTGCTACTACGGTTACTGCGGCTTGCGGGCGGCACTGCTGTGGCTACGCGCGGCGGCGTTCGCGACGGCCAGGGGCGGTGCCTGGTCTGGGTAGGGCTTATGGTAGTGGTGGTGAGTAGATTAGGGCTAGGGTTTGGGATGTATTAGAAGTTATTTATAGGGGAAAGGGGGGAGTCCGCGACTTCGCACGGGGTTAGGTTAGAGTACTGTACGCGGTTGTTTGGGGGGATAGTTCAGATTACTGATAGGAGTTTAATTAGGTTTTGAATAGGATTTATGTTTTTTTATTCCTTTCTTTCTTTCTTATCCTTTCTTATTTCTAAAAGAATATATACGTATATATAGTTGGGAAAAATACAAAAGTTATATTTGTACATAAATAGATTTCTAAGAAAATTTATAATAATTTAACAAAAGATTTAAAATAATAAAAACATAAAGTTTTGGGGAAATAATTTTAAATAAGTAGTTTATGTATTTAGATGAGAATAAATAAAAATATACAAAAAGATATTTTTGCACAAAAATTATATTCTAGTGAAAATTTATAATACCTTATTAAATAATTTTGAGTAAACAAAAATATAGTATGGTGAAATAAATTTGAAATAAATATTTATATAAATAACTAATTCAAAATATTTTATTTTTTATTATCCTAGAAAATATTCTAATGAAATCCATCAATTAAATAAAATAGATAAAATACTAAAAATTGTAAATTAGAATTAGGGGGTTTCATTCATAGGTAGGATTAAGATTTATGGTTTCCTAATTTGGTTGGTACTAACTAATTGATCAATCACTTAACCAATAGTTAGTACTAATGAAGATTTGATTGAGATTCTAAAGGAATAATGATAATGTCAAATAATATGCAAATCTCACAAAATAGGAAATTATCTAAAATGGCATGGTGAATCATGTGATGCTAATTGTAGGAAGTTGGTATTGGAAAAAAAAAACAGATATAAATTATATATATAGAAATATCTAAATATCAAATAAAATCAACTACAGTTGTTACACTAGTACCATACTAATGTTGAATGGTCGAATTCTGAGTCACGGAAAGATCCTACAAGTATTGTCTACCGTGTAGGCTATTCCTATGAATGACGATATAGATTTCGGGGTCGTCCTATATCATTAATGTCCAAACTATGGTAAAATATCCTAATAAAGTAATTGGGTTCTAATTAATTTTAAAGTAATCTAAAATAAATATAATAAATATAAAATACACACGAAATACCTATTTTGGGTGAGGGATCTACCCAACTTAGAAAAATTTTATCCTCGAAATTAAAAATAAGACATGATTTATTAAATCCTTCACATTTGTATATAAGTCAAGTCAACCGCAATCTTCTCAAAAATTTAAATAAAAAAATCTATTTAAATGAATCATACTAGCTTCAAAATTAAAATAACTACTATTTAAATCAAAATTTAACCTATCATAATCTCTTCTCAATTTTTAAATAATCAACATCCAAATTTAAGTCCAATCTATATGACATCTTCAAGATTTAAATAACCCACATCAAATTTTAAATCACAATTTTCAACTATCATAATCTCCTCTAGATTTTAAATAATAAACAACTCTAAGCAAATTTTATTCATATTCTCAACTTAAGAATTTTGTACTCTTCAAATTTTAAATTCAATTTTCATCCTCAATATTTCAAATAGGTGGTCCAATAATCAAAAATTTAACTTTTAATTTAAATCATCAAATTATAAAATTTTGAGTTAAATCCATCAATGTTCATTTTTAGAATTCTATTTTTATCCTCAAAATTTAAATTGTTGATTCAATCTCCAATATTCAAAATTTAAATCATGTGTTCAAATTATAAATATTTTGTTCGCAATATCAAAATTTGAAAATTCATTCTATAAGGCATTCTTATCTTTAAAGTTAAATCCTCATCATCATAATTATTCTTCTAAAAAAAAATTCTCAAAATTAAAATAACTTAATTTTTTTGATCTTATCTTACTTGATAACCTTCGTAACCACCATCTAAGATCTTCATATAAAATTTTAGCTCAAGTTGACAATGCAACTTCTACCCAACTTAGAATTTATCCATCTTTTATAAACACCAGGCTATATAAAAAAATCCTCAATCATTCAATAGTGCTTACTAATCCTCAAAATCTTAATACAAAATATCTCATATGTGATATGCCCTTCATTACAAAGATAGTCACAAAGTAATATGATTGGCATATGGGGTATATCTAGTACTATCCGTGTATCAAACTTATATCAAGAACGAGCGTTCGTCTTTCCAAAATAGGGGAAGACGAAAAACAACAATAAATAATTCAAGGAGGAGGTGATAGAATACAAGTACGGGATTCAAGGCGATTAAAGAATTCAAAAGTGAATTGTCAAGGCAGTTATGGATTAAAATCTTATTTTTCGTAAATTCCTATTCGTATGCTCATATCAGTACAATTATATAACCGATGTAATATGCTCTAACCTATCTAGAGGGCAAGTATATTCGTCTAATAGTCAACTATGTCTCAATCTACGTAAAATATTTATACGAAAGGCGAACCAAGTGCACTAAAGTTGATCAGACCATAATACACCAATTCTAATTAGACAAATGTATCAGTGTGTAGACCTAATAATACATATGTCATGATCAAGCTCGATAGAAGAATAAGCTTGTAAAATAAGACTATAATAGCATCATAAATCAAGATAGTCCAAAATATAAGCACACAGGATTATGATGAAGGAAGATAAAAAATAATTCAAGTTCACCAAGGAGCTAAGACTCGTCCGGTGTTGTGCCTCTACAGTTGCCATACTAACTTTCTGTCTAAGTCTCTAGTTGACCAAATGGGGGTATGAGCCTCTAAAGTTCTACAGTCTCGATAAACACTATTTTCTTATAATAGCATATATTCATGTGTCGTTCTATTATACTTTATTAATGGGTCAAAAGGACTATGTAATATAAGGTTGTTGGACATGCTACCAAACTTACGAGAATCAACTAATAATGTAACTGCCTTAAGGAGATTCTACAAAATAATCTTGTTCTTGTAAATAAAGTAAAAACTCTTATTGGGGTATACGAGAAAAAGATCTTGGTACTTATTAGGGTATCATATTACATTATAAAACTTTATAGGTAATGTTCATCTTAAGTCTTAATTATAGTGCTTATAGAACATAAGTGTTGATATTAAGAATGGAGAAGTTACTAGTTCTTAAGTGAAAGAGAATATAACCTGTATTGAGATATGTGGAATAGATTACTTGATTTAAACTAAAGGATAATGGTAAAATTATAATCTAAATGAACAACTTAAACTATCAAGTTCTAACTACAAAGCACAAAATTTTAAAAATTCAAGATTAATAAACTATAATCCTACCAAACTATATATCCTAACATAAAAGAAATCACTAGGCCAACCATTAGAAGGGTAAGGTGGTATGCTAGTCTCTGTGTTCGAGGTATGATTAAGGAAAAGATTCTAATAATTTAATATATTTTAATTGGGTAAAAAGCTATGACAATTGATCTTTCATGGAGGGAGGGATTAACTCAATATGGGAAAGTAAATAGATAGTTGGATGAGATGGCACGGTCGATGACTCATGAAGACTCAAGTATGATTCAACGATGATCATAGCTTCTAGGGGATCTACTAAGCTGAAGGTATGGTACCCTTTCCCTTACTAAGATATTGGTTCATTTCTCTTAGTTTCCTAAGGTACTGCTTTGCTAATATCATAACAAGAATCTAAATTTATAGTCCTCTTATATTATCTCACTAAGGAAGTTAGGTTTAGTCCTAATATTCAACCTTGAATTTCTATTGGTTCTTCAATACAAGGGTCAAACAATATGGTCAAATGTCTAACTAACCCTAGTAGTATCTATACTACTCTTAAGTCAATCCGAAATATATCAAGAGATAATGGTCAATCAATTTATAGGTGTTGGATGCTAGGGTTCATTAGGTATGCTAAAATTTTGGGAGCTGTCAATATTCTAATTTATTTTTCTTAATAGGTATGCTATCATAATTATATTCTAACAATAAGGATTCCTATATTCTGACATGAGGCTATACTCAAGGAACTATTAAGGAAGTACATTAAATAGGAAGAGGTAAGAAGACAAGGATACCAATGTCAAGAGAATTAAGCGAGTACAATTTCAAAGGTCAAGAAAGCTAGGCGAGTTCAAGAATTCAGAACAGAAACAAAGAGAAAAATTACATATGTGGATGAGATCCTATACTCTAATCCTAGGTGCATGCCAGCTCAGTACAGTTATGTAACCAAAACGGCTAACTCGGCATGCATGGGCCACCATAAAAATATGTTATACCCCAGTCCCAAATTACGTAGGAATAGGAATACGTAGCATGCCAGCCGTATGTATATAACACTCCAATATATTAGAAAAATCATAACACACACATATGTTATATATGAATAAAAAATTCATAAGTGGTATATATATTATCAACACAAGTCACAGACATCTATATCTCATCCACAAGCACAAGTAAAGGAATATCAAAATAAATAGCTAAATGTTCAAGTACAAAGTATCAAGATAATAATAGTCGGGTGGATACAAATCCACTACCAATCGACTATATCAACTAAAATGATAAAGGAGGACAAAACTCCAATATAAAATAAGTATCTAATAAGAAAAGAAACAGCAACTATAAGACACATCAACTATAAAGTAATCATGGATACTCTGAGGGTAAGACCACCTCGATTGAGAATTTTGTATCAGGTCCTTGTCCGTACTCCTATAAATAATCCTGCTCGTCTATACCTGAAAAGGGACCAGGTCCTCAGAAGGACGTAACAAGATACTTAGAAGCATGCCAATAATGTTCTGAAAGTAAACATCCAACATGGTCGCCTAACCAGTCTATGTGATATACAATTTAAGAACAACTTTCCCGCGTATGGACTATCTGGCTGAAATAATGGTATGAGTATAGATCTCTCGGAGATCTAGGGACCACGTGCATAACGTGGGGTAGTAGAACCGCCTCTAGCTTCTTTGAGTGAGTGGGGAGTAAGTGTCTCATTTTTTTGCTTCGAAAATGCTTTGACTGCTAATTCTTGTTTTCTTCTGTCCTGACAGTTGTTCAGATGCCAGTCACGACACCTTCTTCTGTGGGCCTTTCATCGGCACCACCTCTAATGACCCCGCTATCTTTGGCTGATGCGGATGAGTACGTCTCCCACCATGTGGAGTCCTTTTTCCGTATTCTAAGATGGGTGCGTTTGGCATTTTAGAGAGGGGTCGGCCTTTCACCCAGGCCAAAGCTTCGACATTGTCTCTAGTAGAATTGATCCGAACTTATACTGGGTATAATGCCAAGGTAGGCTTACTGGAAGCGTAGGTAGAGGAGCTTGAGAGTTCCCTCACAGAGTTGAGGTCTCTTGACAACACAGGTCTCACGACCTTGGTTGCTGAAGAGAAGGCTTGCCTAATTGCGGCTATGGCTATGGCTATGTCCGCTTACCCTCTTCGAAAGGAGACTCTTGATCGCGAAGTGGTGAAAGCAGGTGCCAAAGAGTTGTAGTTTATCGCAGCCAGAGAGACTCATGTTCGTACCAAGAAGATGCTGGCCAATCGTCTATCGGATATACGAACATAGATTGGGCAACTTTAAGCAGAGAAGGCAAAGCTCAAGTCCGATGTTAGTCACATGACGGAGGAGGAACTCACCCTTGCCGAGCAAGTGGATGCCAATGACTGGTATGCCACACACTTGAAGGTTCAGATGGTGGATTTATAGGCCGTGCATAAGAGGTTGGCCATCTTTCAGGATGAGGTTGTACTTCACCAGGAAGCAGAACGTTGGGCTGCTAACAGTATCCAGATTAAAGTGGATCAACTGAGGTATCAGATTGACGAGCTGTGCGCTGATATCGATGGGTCCCAAGGATTATAGCTTTTCGTTCTTTCCTCAAAATTTCTTTTTCCTCTTCTTCTTTGGGGGGCCTTAGCATGCCTTTTGATATAGTTTTCTTATTTGTTGAGACTGAAACTTTTTATTTTGCTGATATAATACAAAAATGTCTAGTAGACTTATTATTTGTAGTACATCTGGGCATAAATAATATGCTTTTGGTGGACTAATTACCACTGGCATACTTGTGATGGAGTACGGATGATTAGTTTAGGTGGTTTTCCAGGTTTAGAGATAGGAAGGTTTGAGGTTAGATATGTAGTTCAGAGGTAATATGGACGTGAACTAACAATTTTGGTATAAAGTTTACTCAGAGGTAATATGGAAATGGTAAACTTTACTAGGGAGAGTACGGTAATAAACCATAGTCTTATGGTAAGGTTTACTCAGAGGTGATATGGACATGGTAAACCTTATCACTAATGTTTGGGAATGTAATTCAGAGGTAATATTAATGTAAACCCATAATTTTATGATAAATTTTACTCAGAGGTAATATGGACATGGTAAACTTTACTAGGGAGAGTACGGTAATAAACCATAGTCTCATAGTAAGGTTTACTCAGAGGTAATATGGACATGGTAAACCCTATCACTAATGTTTCATAATGTAGTTCAGAGGTAATATGGACGTGAACCCACAATTCTGCGGTAAAGTTTACTCATAGGAAATATAGACATGATAAACTTTACTAGGGAGAGTACGGTAATAAACCATAGTCTCGTGGTAAGGTTTACTCAGAGGTAATATGGGCATGGTAAATCCTATCACTAATATTTTTGGGAATGTAGTTCAGAGGTAATATGGACGTGAACTTACAAACGCATAAGAAAATTTTATGGATCCTACCTATTGCATACATGGGATTCCCGAGTACATGTAACAGATTTATCTGTATGCTATAGACAGACATAAGAAGAAGAAACAAACTTGGAGAGGAAAAACGCCAGTCTTTATGTTCCCCTGGTGGGAATGACATTTTAATTTGGAGATAATCCCTTACTGAGGAAAAAAGGCACTTTCTCAAATGGGATCATGTCATCGAATGATGATGTATCGGTAGATGATGCGATGTATTCTTCCAACTCATCTTTAGTGGCTACCAGTGATGCTGGCAGTAGTGGAGCTTTCCTGTGGAGTTTGACTACCAGCTGCTCTGGGTTTCTCACTATAGGGGATTCCTTATTTGGAAGGCGTCTCAAACTCCAAAGCTTGACCATTGGGGATTCAGGAGCCTTCTTACGGAGGTTGACCACCAGAGGAGCGGTTGCGGGGAGTGGGCGCCCTTTCAGACGAATCCTTAGAGGTGTGTCTGAAGCTATAACAGTGTCAGCTTTGTCGTCGGTGTCGTTGGCACCTTCGTTTGAGTGGATTTGTTTGTACAAGACTGAGTCAGAGTAGTATACCTCGATTCCCTTGAAAGGATCTACATCAGCAAATTCTGTTTTAACGATGCCATCTTCGTTGACGTACTTCAAATATTGATGGAGAGTAGATGGAACCATCATATATTCATGTATCCATGTTCACCCAAGTAGGATATTGTAGGATACTTCCACGTCAATGACGTAACAAGTCACTTCTGTATGGAGGTCCCTGATTTGACATTTCAAACGAATCTTGCCTAGCGGATAGCTTTTTCCAGCATCGAAGTCACTGATAGTGGTATTCGTGGCTGCCAACCGATGCGTCAGGATGTCCAGAGTTTATAGTAAGCTCTGTGGGATGATGATGAGGGATAATCCGGGGTTAATATGCATCTGATCCACTTTAATGGCTCTTATGTATCCTGTGTTATACAGGGGACGATCGTGCCTATTATTTTCAACAACATGTCCTGTTGGAGAATGTGATGCTCGGGAGCATCTCTATTGCACTGTTGCATTGAGGATATGCGACGATATTCTCAGCCGGTGGCTTGAATTGAGTCAAATAGGAGTCAATATTTTGCAATGCCTCACTCAGAGCATCACGAGTCTTTTTGGAAAGACGCAGGAGCTCAAAGAGTGATAGCTTCGTGGGAGTATTGGCTAATTGTGCCAGTATATGGAAGCTGTATGGCTTCTCCAGCCCTTATGTTACATCCTTCCACAGAGGTTTATCATAACAAGTTTCCTTCTACTTTTGTTTGTCCGTCGCCGAAAGCTGGGACAGACCCGGATCAGAGGCCGGGAGATCACCTGTTAGAGGTACAGAGTCATCGGGTGTTGTTTCCTTTGGCCTTTGTAAAACCCCCTAATTTTAAATATTATATTTATTTAATTAATCATTGATTTTATTTATATTATTTTTTAGTTAATTAGAAAATAAAATTTATTGATTTAATTACCAAGATAAATATTCATTTAGAATTATTAAACAAAAACTATTATTTTAATTTTATTTTATTTTAGGAATTCTTGTAGAAGAGTAATAGATTTTTAGAATTTATTTTTGGGTACAAATATTTATTTTCTGGATTTTTGTACCTTATATACATATATATATAAATATATATAGTATTAAGTAAAAGAAAAAGAAAAAGAAAAGAAAAAAATTCTAAAACCCTTAAACTAATCCTTAAGCTAATTCCTAAAGCCCAAACGTTAAGTCCTTAAGCTAATCCCCCCCAACCGCAGCTAACCCCCCCCCCCTCAGACACCCGCGGCCCTAGTCCCATTTCCCCCGCCCCCTGCTATATAAATATATATACCTAGGATATAAACCCTAACCCTAAACCTAATTCCCTAACCTCCACGCCACCGACCTCCGACTAACTCAACCCCCGTGCCGTCGCCGGAGAGACGCTACGCCGGTCGCGACCGCAACCGTGCAACACACACAGGCAGCGACGACCGCCATTTTATACGCCATTTTTTGTCTAATCTCTTGACTATTTCTGATCCATCTTCGTTGGTATAACCATAACCTATCCCTCTCTAAACTTCGTTAATTAGTTTCATTTGAGCAGTGTTAAAAACCAGGTAGAAATTGAAGCCAAGTTGAGGAAAAACCAAAATTTTAAACTGTTATGAACTGCCCCAACGACCTTTGTTTCGAGGCCGATATCTTCCAACATAGATTTCCAAATCGAAATATACTTTTTTGCTGTGTAAAGCCTATATAACCAAGATCATTTCTTATTAATTAGTTTATTTTATTTTGTGTTAGAACCAGAGATAAATTAGTTAGAATCTCAGAAAAACTTGTTTTCAAAACACTAAAATTTATGATACGGAGTGCGTCCCACCAAACGGGACTGCCTCGTCATGTACCAATTACACCAAAAGGCACATATGGTATGTCCTAACGTGTGGGCTTTCGCATAAATTGATTTGGACGTGTGTGTGCGTCAGAATCAACCAACGTCCGTAAAAAGTCTTTGTATCGTAACTTTTGCAAAACACCACCCCATTTTGTGTATGCTCATCGGAATACGACGAAACTTGTTCCATTGGATTCGTGGTATCACTCTGGTCCTGTGATCCAAGTTTCACGCGATTCTGAGACAGTTGACCAAACCGCCTATTTACGGGCCCCACGATTTGACTTTAAGGACGAATTTGCGATCGGCTCACCGAAATCCAAAAATGGACATACCGTTGAGTTCGTATAGACTTATAGAATTTATTTGACTTATAATTTATCCTATTTAGAGACCTTTACCTTTGGTACGTATTTCGGTGCAAAGTGGGCCATATGTGGACCCCGTTTTGACCTGAAATTACAGTTTTGCCCCTATGTCCAAATTAGAAGAAAGGGTAGTATTTTTTAGCTATCTCACTTATTTTGGGAACGTTGGTGATATTTATTTCAGCATCCGAAGACGTTTATTCGGAGGTCATAGTTTCTGATCCTTTGTGCTTGACGCCTGGACGTTTACACTTTGCAGCTTTCTTACCAGGTAAGATACCTTGCCAAATTGCTTATAGTACTTTGCATGCTTATAATATTTTTATATATTCATTATATATGTGTTTTTTTCAGTCATAATTATATACTATATATGTTGACACACACTTGACACATAGTGTCATGGGAGGGGAGGACAATCAGTAGGCGTATGGGCTACCCACTCTGGTAAACCGTATTAACTAGCATGCACTATGGTAGTTGTGTCGCGATGGTCGCTACCCTCATGGTATGTCGATTGATGGTGTCACAACGGTCGTTACCCTCGCGGTATGACGGCTGATGATGTTCATGGACGTATGTGTGAGTTATGAGATAGATAGAGTATCCTACACCTATCCATATGTCGAAATGATTGTCCTCATTATGCATATTTATATAGATTATCTAGTACATCATACTTATATATTTTCTGTCTATTATGCATATTTTACTGTATTTAATTGGCATACTTCTATGTATCTTGTTATGTCCCTCTAAGGACCTAGTCCCTTTCCAGGTGTAGACGATCTTGACTATTCGTAGGAGCACGGATCAGGACTTGCTACTTCTCTCTCTTTCGAGGAGGTCTTCTCTTCGAGTCTCATTGTTCATTAGATGTACTTATTTTGTTTCTCTTATATTCTAGTTTGGTAGTGGATTTGTCTCCACCCAACTACTCGTTCTTATCAAGCATTTTATACTTGATTCAGTTATATAGTTGATTGGTTATTTGATTCTGTGGATGAGATGTAGTTATGCCCTGTGACTTATGACATAAATATATACCACTTGTGAGTTAATATTCATATTTCAACGTACGTGTGTATTATGGTATCCATATATTGGAGTTGCCATATACATGCGGCTAACATGCTTACGTATTCCTAGTCCTACGTATTTTGGGACTGGGGCGTGACAGCCTTAAAGACTGGAGGTGTTGTTGACTGTGTTATATCTAGGACGAGGTCTGGATGAACCTACATGACTTCACATCTTAGGGTCAATGGAAACCAACCCTTCTGCTCAGGCTGGGAGGAGGTTAACGACCTCCATGGTTGTCCTTAGTATGGGGACGACACCATTTTGGGCCTCTATTATCGGAAAAATGCCGAACTGGAGAGACACAATATTTGCCGTGACGGTCTTGTCTTCGTAGTCCAAAGAAAGAACGTTGGAGTCGATGAGTCGATATATCTGCCTTTTCAACACTTAGCAGTCCCGCGTGGGATGATGGACGTATCGGTGGTAGTGATAATACTTGTGATTGTCCACCTTACACGCTTTATTAGGACGTTTAATGTCGTATTGTCATAACCCTATTTTTTAAATATTTATACGGCTATATTTTTCTGTACTTGGAGGATTCCCAATATTTGCGTATTCCTGAAATTTAATTTTATTGTTGGATCTTGATTTGAATTGGATGTTGAGGCCTGATTTTATTTTGCAGTTGATATTTTATTGATTAGTATTAAGATTAGTTATTATTGTTGGTAATTGTGGTAGTGTTAGTATTATTATTATTGTTTTCATCGTTATTATTATTATTATTATTATTATTATTATTATTATTATTATTATTATTATTTATTTCTATCTACCCCTCACCCTAATCTAACCCTAACCTCCAATCTAAAGCTGCAACCCCTCTTCTTTTATCCTTTCCTATCTCCTTACTTATCCCTCCCTTCTCACAGACTCCCACCACCCCCCCTCCCCGCTGGAGAAACCCCCGCCCCCTCTCATGTCACTCTCCCTCTCTCAGTACATCTCTCTCTCGATCTTTGCTTACTCTCTCTCATATTCTCTCTCTCTCTCGCACTCATCTCTCTCGCGTTGGTCTCTCCCTCTCTTTCGACTCCCGACCCCCCCTCTCGACTCCCGACCCCCCAACTCTTCCGACCCTCTCTCCCTCGCTTACTCACCCTCTCTATAGCTCTCCCTCTTGTCTCCACCAATTTTGAACACCATATCCACCACTACCTCCACCACCACTATGGCTGCCACCACCACCTTCATCAATACCACTTTCAGCACCATCACCACCATAGTTGTCGTCTCCACCATTTTCTCTGCCTTTCTCATTTTTTATGTCATCATTCCTTGAGACACGTGCACCCTGGTGTACATATCAGCCTCGTTTCAAGTGCCCTCTCGGTTTACGTATTGCCTCGGGCAATGAAAAAACTCAAGCCCTGTGTTGCCTCAAGCACCGTGCCATCTCAGTTTGTGTGTTGCCTTAATTTCTGTGTCCCTCAGCCTCTGTACCTTTTTTTGTAATACGTGCTATATTAATTTGCATGCACGCACCGACTCGTGTGTCACATTAATTTGTGCACTTTATATTTTCCTGGGAGTTCGTGTGCGTCTCAATTTACGTACATGTTATGTTTCCCTTTTGTCTCGATATTCGTGCTACTTTAGATCTCGTACGTGCCTTGATTTACATGCATGTCTCGATTTGTATGCCTACATCGATACTCTGTCTCAGTTTTTGTGCCAAATCCTTGCACCACTTACGGGACCCGCACGATATAGCCTCGTGCCATCTCTTATGATTTTATTTATATTTTCTCGTCTGGTGTTGATATTTGTTTGTTGTGTGTTCTGAGGACCCCGATGGACGTGATAGCTTGGATCTTGATTTGCTGAAGACTTGTATATTTAGCCGACCCCTATAGGCAAGTACCCCATGATCCTGCGACAGTTTTGCGCCTATGCCCTTCTCGTCCTCCATTTAAGTTAATATAATCTATTTGTACTTGTAAACTCTAATAATTATGTTAGATTTTTAAATATTGACATTAGTGTAGAATGGTTTGGTATCGGGCCAAAACCCATATCGAACAACTCGGACGGGACATCCACGCCTCCGAGGACACGAGCATAACCTGGTTATGAGCATCATCCCTATATGCCCCGTGTCCGACTCGCGGTCGAGTTACGATTTGGCACTAGATTATTGGACCTATTTATTGTGGTTTAGTTAAGGACAGATGACTATGTAGTTATACGCCCTACGTGGCGATTCTTGTTGATTGTGTTGATTGTGTTGGCGAGGTGCCCAACATGCATTGTAGCGCTACTGGAGGCCGAGACTTAGTATTCTCGACTTGGGATTCTACGACGGGTTTCGTTGGGTGGATATTCTATTTGTTTTATTTTGCAGGTTATGATCCGGTCCTAGAAACATAGGAAAGGTTCTGCCAAAATTTTCTAGAATTTTCGATTAAGAATTTAATTCAGGAATTTGATTTGGGGGTTTGATTCGATTATTTGATTCATGATATTGTTTCGAGACATTGATTCGGGATTGGATTCATAATTTGATTTAGGAAGTCAATTTGGGAACTTGATTCGGAGATTCATGGTTTGATTCGGTGATTCGATTTGGGAATTTGACTCGGGATCTGATTTTGTATTATACGTGTAGTATTTATTTACCCTTCTTCGTCGGATAGAGTAAGTGGTGTAGTTCTAGTCGGAAGACTGTCTGTGACCCATGTCCTTGTTTGATTTAAGGGTCGTTAATCTGCTCTAGGGTGGTTCATGCATTTTCTTACCACTGTCCGGCGGTATTCATTATTAGATTCTTGTTTCCATATTATTATTTCATGGTGTTATTCTAGATTAACTTAATTGGACTAGCAATTTCCTTTTATCGGGATTATGAACATTGGATAAATTTGAGGATTCAATATTATTTTATTGGAAGTATGATCTTGGGATATTGACTTGGCAAGATCTTGTGTATTCTATTGGACTTGGCAAGCCTGGGGTATAGGCATAATATTGTTATCATTGGATTTTTTGAACTTGGATTATTGTGCAAGTATTTTGCAGAACGAGACAATTATTGAGGTTATCAATATATGATTTTATCCGACTTTCCAACTACCCAATACCAAATACCTCTCAATTTGGTAGACCTTAAAGATCCTGTATGGTTGACTAAAGCAATATTTAATGGTATTGTCCCTTATTTGATAAGGAGTATATACAGGACATGGTGGATCAAGGAGTATCTGTCGGGATGAGCTCACCCACTTAGTGATCTCGATTCTTGACCCATTTGTTGAAGGCTCCCGAGAGACGCACTTGGTATTGCTTAATGCGTTATTGAACTGAGAGACATTTTTCGTCGAGTGCTTCTAACTCTTGTAGTCGTCAGCGGTGATTGTCATCGACTGTTAATTGGTTGGAGAGAGCTACTCGTAGCGAGGGGATGTAGATCTCAAGGGAAAGGACTGCTTCGCTCCTGTAGACCAAGGAAAAAGGCGTGCTGCCAGTTGGTGTTCAGACTATTGTATGGTAGGCCTACAGACATTCACCGAACTTCTCGTTCTAGTTGCGCATATTGGAAGACACAAACTTCTTGAGGAACTTGATGATGGTTTTGTTGAATATCTCAGCCAAACTATTCGTTGTTGGGTTGTCGGCAGTTGATGCTATATTCTGAATCCAGTTTTTGTCGCAAAATTGGTAGAACGCATGACTTAAAATCTGTGGATCATTGTCATGGATAATCCTTTGTGGCAAGACGAAGCGTTATATGACGTGATGCTTGACTAAGTCGATCATGTTTGATGTTTTGACCTCTGCGAGTGGTACGACTTTTGTTCACTTGGAGAAGTAGTCGGTAATGGCTAGGATGAACTGATGCCCCATGGACGAGGGTGGACTTACTAGCCAAATGATATCCATGCCCCAGTCTTTGGACGGCCAGGATGCAACAGTCGGTTGTAGGAACTTTGAGGGTTAGTGGATGAAGTCTGTGTGAATCTGACACACTTGGTATTTTTTGCGTAGTCAATGGCGTCTGATACCATTGTCGGCCAGTAGTAACCCATTCTCCAGAGGCGGTCCTGTAGCTTGAGCCCTGGCTGATAGGCACCGCATACCCCATCGTGAGCCTAGCGGAGAGCCTGCTTCGCTTCTGCATTCGATAGGCATTATAGTAGAAGACCGTCATAGGAGTGGCGATACAGTATTTTGGTAGACGTATCATAATAGAACCGGTGGGAATAACTTCTGATGGAAGTGGATTTCTTTGGATTCTCAGGGAGAATTCCATAGAGTGCGTAGTCGATGAATAGAAGTCTTCAGTCTTGTGAGTCAGTACTCATCTATACTGAGTATCTCAGGCACGGATAGAGATTTTTCTTTGGGCAGACAAGTTCCTGACTGATCATTGTGATCAGTTTATGAGTATGGACCGGAACAACTAGAGAGGCTTCGAGGCCGGCCAGGGCATCAGCCTCGATATTTTGTAGTCGAGGGACATGATCTATGAAGAACCCCTCGAAGGTAGTGATTAATCCAAGAATGGCTCGGTGGTAGGGTAGCAGGTCCTCGTTCTGGACTTCGTACTCGCCTCAAACTTGGTTGATGATCAGTTTGGAATCGTCGTAGGCTTCCAGGTAGCTAAACTCCTACTTGTTTAGCAAGTTGGAGACCAATGACAAGAGCATTGTACTCTGCCATATTGTTGGAGCATGGCTCAGTGAGGGACTAGGCACGATTGATAACCAGGTCATATAGAACCATCAACACTATCCCGACTCTAGCGATGATATCATATTTGGGCCATGTTCTCGAAGAACCATCGAAGAACATTCACTAAAAGGCTTCTGCGCTCGTCACGGTGTTGGCGTCTGTGACTTAATCGGGGATCTCCTCATAGTGTTTCAAAGTTTCTAGCACTGGGTAGGCGGCCAGGAAATAAGCTAGTGCTTGGACCTTGATGGCTTTTTATGGAACAAATGTTATGTCATATGGTGAAAACAGTATTGCCCATATATCCAGGCGGGATTTGAGTGCCTCGGGTTTGGTTATGAGGACCCTAAGGGGGTTGACTTGTGAGAACACATGGATTATTTCTCCTGCCACGTAATGTCGAGTCTTTAGGATAGCAAAGACTAGAGCAAGGCACACCTTCTCGACAGAATTGTATCTATGCTCCACACCGATCATCATCTTGCTGAGGTAGTAGTTGGTCTGCTCGTGACCTGCGTCACTCTTCTGTCCTAGCAGAGCGCCAAAAGAGTGATCCATTGCTCGTATATGGAGCAGAAAAGACTCTCCCATAACTGGGGCGACCAATATTGGAGGGCTCATGAGGTACTCATTGATGTCGTTGAAGGTGCGCTAGCATTCTCGTTCCAGAGAAAGGAGACTCCCTTATTTATAAGCTGCATGAACGACTGACAATGCCCAGAGAGGTTCCATATGAACCTCCTAACAAAGTTCTCTATGTTTCTTCGGTAGGCGTATTTTAAGGATTGCCTTAGTCTTGTCGAGTCCACATGGATACCCATCAAATTTATGAAGAAACCTTGGAATTTGCCACTGGAGACTCCTAAGAAAAATTTGGTGGGATTCATCTTGAGCTGGTGCACACGTATGAGGTCGAACACAATGTTCAAGTCCCGTAGGTGATCATCTTTGGAGTGACTCTTGACGGCGATATCATCAACGTAATACTTGATCGTCTTGTACAGATGTTCACGAAAGATGGTTCTTATAGCTCACTGGTATGTAGCACGTTCTTCAGACTAAAGGTCATGACTGTGTAGCAGTACACTCCTATTGGTGTTCAGAATAATGTATGCATCTCGTCTTCAAGAGATATCTTAATTTTATTATAGCCTGAGAATCCATCCATGAAAGACATACGCTCAAAGCCACAGTTATTGTCGATCATTATGTCTATGATCGAAAGGGGAAACTCGTCCTTAGGGCATGCCGCATTTAGATCACGGAATTTAATGTAGATCCGGATCTTCTCATTCTTTTTGAAGATGGGCACAATATTGTCTACCCAATCTGGATGTTGTTCTTTATGGACGAAGCCACTAGCTATCAGTTTATTGACTTCAGCTTCGATGGCGTTCATGATATTCAGTCAGAATTGTCGTTGTTATTGCTTGATCGGCTTAGCATTCGGCAAGATATTGAGTTTGTGGAGCACAATTTGGGGGTCCAGTCCTGGTATATCTTCGTAACTTCAAGCAAAGACATTGATGTATTCCCTGACAAGCTGTAACAAGAAGTCCCGATCCTTATCAGTCAGACTCTTACTGATGAAGATAGGTTTAGGGAAGGATTCGTCGCCTAGATTGGATTATACGAATTCGTCCTTAGTAGGAGGTTCTCGTTGTTCAAATCGTATCTCCCATTGTGTGACTAGGCATTGGGCCCTCGATTCTACTTTAAAGAGTTCCAATGGATCATTGTTGTCTTCGTCACGGTCAGTTGACACCATGTTGGCAGAAAATGTTTTTTTTAGAATTTCCCCAATACTGATGTCGAAGTCCTAAGAGGAATATTCTGAAGAGTTAGAGTGTAACTCATTTTCTTCATCCGAGCCTTCGGAAAATGTGGAAGGTGTGACGTACCCTAAGCTATGTCTGTTCTTATGGTTGTAGTCCTGGGACTTGCCTGTAGGAGCACGCAATCGCAGAGGCAGTCGTCGGCCTTTATTGTAGTTGAAGTCCTTTGAGGCCTTCAAATCGTATCCCATCTTCTGGATGAGGTACTTTATTCGAGAACAGTATAGGTAAAATGGTATCTTCCTGGTATCAAGTTTTGGCTCCAGTTATTCTAGGATGAAGGATCGGGGATTTTCTACTCTGTCGAAGATGATGAGTTTGTCTTCCCTCTTCCTTGCTGGAACAATAAAGTAGGAGTTCTGATTGGCAAAAAACTGATTGGTTGCATGGGTGGTAGTCACCTGTGTATGCAGGTGGAGGTCCAGACCATGCTTAAGGTAATATAGCGAGTTAAGATGTGCAACATCTGAGTAGTTCAAAAAAATCCCTTTATTGATGAATTAAGGTATTTCGTCTTCCGAAATTACATCATCGAGAGAAGGGATGTTAGCATAAGCGACTACGTACTCCTTCATCTTGTCTTTCCTGAGCTCTATGCCCAGTGCGAATGATGGCTTCGGAGGTTTCCTGTATAGCTTTGCCATTAGACATTCGAAAGTCATCGCGGGTGTTGGAGCTTCCTTCGGTGGTCTCCGAAGGCGGACGACCAGAGGTTCGGACACTTTCTTCTGAAGTTTCAGCTTGAGGGGAGGAGCTATGTCGGTAGCGCATGCTTTAAGATAGGCTCTCAAGGGCTCATCCGATCTTGTCCCAATTTCTTTCTCATCGTCGACGTCATTGCTACCTTTATCCTGGTAGACTTGTTTATAGAGGATCGAGTCATAGTAACAGGCCTTGACCCCTTTGAATAGATCAACGTCAAAAAATTTAGTCTTAACGATGCCATGATCATCCACGTACTTCAAGCACTGGTACAAGGTTTATGGTACGATAATATACTGATATATCCATGGACGTCCCAACAAGACATTGTAGGATACAACTACGTCTATGATGTAGCAGGTGACGTCTGTTTTCAAGTCGCTAATCTGACATTTTAGGCAAATATTGACAGAGGTTAGATTCTTCCATCATTGAAGTCACTGATGGCAGTATTGGTCGCTGCCAGATGATGCATCGGGATATCCAAAGTCTGAGTAGACTTCATGGGATGATATTGATTGATAAGTCTGGGTCGATGTGTATCACGTCCACCTTGGTGGCGTCGATGTACCCTGTGTAATACAGAGGATAATTGTGTCGATTGTTCTTCAACAACATATCGTGTTGTGAGAACGTAATGTTGGATATCGCCTCCGTCACATTATATGTCACACCCCAGTCCCAAAATACGTAGGACTAGGAATATGTAACACGCCAGTCGTATGTATATGAGCTCTAATATATGGAAACCATATACACATGTACGTTGTACATGAATATCCAATCCACCAGTGGTAATATACTATCATAACAAGTCACACACAATCTATATCTCATCCACAACATAAATAGATAGATAAATGGAAATAAATAACTGAATATCAAAGATGAGTATCAAAGTATGTGCAAATTGACTATACCAAAACTACTAAAGAGATAAGAGAATCAACTCTAATATAAGAATAAATGTCTCTAAAAGAATAGCAACTAAAATCTCTAATAGCTGCAATGAATCACAGATAATCCGAAGATAAGACCTCCTCAGTCTGATAAGTAGCGTCAGGTCCAGGTCCATACTCCTATGGATACTCCTGCTCGTCTATATCTGGAAAGGTACCAGGTCCTCAGAGGGACGTAACAAGATACATATAAATATGCCAATAAAGTACTCAAAAGTAAACATCCAATGGGTCGCCTAACCATCTAAGTGAATGCAGTTTGAGAACAACTTTCCACCAAGTGGGCTATCTGGCTAAAATAGGATTGGCATGGTTCTCTTGGAGATCAAGGGGCCTACAAAGCATGTCATATTTTGAATGCCAGAGGCCGCCTGATAATATATAATATATAGTGGTCATCACCACCCGTCGCTCCGACGGAGAGTCCGGGCGAACAAGTGAAAAGTGCAAAGGAGTCTAAATGCCTTACTTGTTGTTCTCCCCACCCCATGCTCTAAGCATGTCACATACATGACACGATAAAACCTCTAAATAACTGCCAGGTCTACTAGCATGCAAAGTTTTTATTGGTAGTTATCCCTAACGGTCGTTCGACCTATACGTACCAGTGGCTAGCCGAGTACGCAAGTCCGTGTCCTATATATGACTCACACTCGTGTAAGAATAATGTCATGGCCAATGAAATATAAAATGCCTCATGATAATGGGGTGGTCTCATAAAGTTGGTCTAATGCATATACATAGATAAAAACAGAACACGACGACACCGTCGTTGCACCCAAGTTTTCTTTGACGCGTATTTTATATAACAGTTAAAAATATATGAACTAAAATAAATAGAAATAAATATGTATGCATCATATGGAATGTAAATACAGTACAATGGCAAGGTATACTTGTCTGGTAAGAAATCTTTATAGTAAAAGCGTCCAAATATCAAGGACACGAAATCAGAAACTAATGGCTCCGAACAAACGTCTCCGAATGCTGAAATAGACATCACCAACATTTTTGAAATCAGCGAGATAGCTAGAAATCACTATCCTTTTGTCCAATTTGGACACAGGAGCAAAACGGTAATTTTGGGTCAAAGTGGGGTCCACGTGTGGCCCACTTTGCACCAAAAAGCGTGCCAAGGGTAACGGTCTCTAAATGGGACAAATTATAGGTCAAACAAACTCTAAAAGTTAGTGTAAACTCAACGGTATGTCCAATTGTGGATTCTGGTGAGCCGAACACAATTTTGCCTAAAAAGTCAACGGTGGGGCCCGCCAATTGACGACTTGGTTAACTGTCTCAGAATTTTATGAAAATTGGGTCACAGGACCAGCGCGATACCACGAGTCTAGTGGAGCAAGTTTCGTTGCAATATAACGAGCGTACACTAAATGTGCCGGACTTTTGCAAAAGTTGTGACATGGGAGATTTTTGCGGATACAGGCCGATTTCGACGCGCATACGCGTCCAAATTAGTTTCTGCAAAAATTCACATGTCTGGGTATACTGTGCGCACCTTTTGGTACACTTGGTACACGACGAGGCGGTCCCGTTTGGCTGGACGCGCTCCGTATCACAATTTCTAAAATTTAGGAAAAAGCATGTTTTTGGGGTTTTCCATCTAATTTATTTCTACACACAGCAATTAATAAATTATTATATTTAATAAAAAATAAACTAGGTTAAGTGGTCTTCGCATACCAAAAAGAAAAATCGAATTTGGATCTGTGTGGTAGGAGATACGAGTCCGTGAACATATATAGTTACCGCAGTTTTCTGCGATCCCCAAAAGTTGTCATTTTTTGCCAACTTGGTCGATGTTTTCATCTGGGTTTATGCGCTGTTCGAGGTCAACTAACACACAGATATGGAAGGAGGTTAAGTCATGAACATACCAGTGAAGACGGGGTCGAGTTTGGTCAAGCGAGGAGACAAAAAACAGCGCGTGAACACAGGTAAGTTGCTGACTTCCTGCAGTCGCGGCGCGGGGTCGCGGTCACGTCGTGTGGGGGAACTCCGGTGGTCCAGGCGAACAGCGGCGGTGGTCAAGGGGTTGAGATGATAAGAAGAGATTTAGGGGTAGGGTTTTGGGGTTAGACTACTATATATATAGATATATATAAGGAGATAGAGAAGGGGGGTTCACGCTACGCGGGGGGGGGGGGGGGAGATAACGCAGCTGCTGCTGCAGTTTTTGTAATGCGGGTAGGTGTCTTAGGTGTTAACGGGTTAGGATAGAGGGTTTGGGTTCAGGGTAGATCCATTTAGGTTTTTCATTTCCTTTTATTTCTTTTTCTTTCTTATTTCTTTTTCTAATTACTATTTCTGATTTCTGATTTCTGATTTCTTTTCTTTTCTAATTTATTTTGAATAACTCATTGCATATATATATATATATATATGTAAAAAATTCTAGAAATTATATTTGTGCATACCATTAAGCTAGCAACTGTCCAAAGGGTCTCCTACATAGAATTAATTAGGAAAAAAATTTATAATTACTCCATAGATCCCTTAAATGCACAAACACCTAAAATAAAAATTAAATAAATTCTATTTTCTCTTATTGGCCACTAATTACTATATTTTAATTAAATAATTAATTAAAAAGGTT
Source organism: Iris macrosiphon (assembly GCA_036927795.1). Lineage (NCBI taxonomy): Eukaryota > Viridiplantae > Streptophyta > Magnoliopsida > Asparagales > Iridaceae > Iris > Iris macrosiphon. Next base: position 53,867,658 of record JAYESA010000014.1, read on the forward strand.
AATATAGTTTTTTTTAGAATTAGGGTTTTTATATTCACCCAACTTATAAAAATTTTGTCCTCGAAATTAAAACTTAGCCGCGATAGAATGTCAAGGATGGTATAAGATATAAATTAACAAAGTAATTCCATACCTTGGTCTGCGAATAGGTTCGGAAAATGCTTGCGCATGTCGTCCTCGTGCTCCTAAGTTGATTCTCCTAGCGCGCCATGCTTCCATGCCACGCGAACCAAGGGAATAGACTGGTTCCTCAACACTTTCTCTCGACAATCAAGGATTCCCACGGGTTACTCTTGGTATGACAAGCTTGACCCAATGGTGGTCTCCAAATGGTCGAGAATATGACTGTTGTCTGCCACATATCGCCTAAGCTGTGACACATGGAATACGTCATGTACTCCCTCTAGTGAAGGTGGTAGCGCAAGTCGATATGCTACTTCTTTCACTCTCTCTAGCACGTCAAATGGTCCAATATACCTTGGACTCAACTTGCCACGTCCTCTGAATCAAATGGTGCCTCTGGTAGGTGATATCCTCAAGAAGACATAATTGCCCTCTTTAAACTCCAAGGGACGACGATGAAGGTTTGCCCATTGCTTCTTCCTGTCTTACGCGGCTCACAAGCGCCCTTGTATCTTCTTAACTGTCTCTACGGTGTTAACCACCAACTCTGGTCCCAGAATCTGACATTCTTCCATATCACTCCAACACACAGGAGACCTATACTTTCTTTCATACAATACTTCAAACGGAGCCATCTGAATACTCGCATGATAGCTATTGTTGTAAGAAAACTCCACAAGATATAGGTGGTCCTCCCATGATCCTCCGAAGTCTAATATACAAGCCCTCAACATATCCTCCAGTGTCTGAATAGTACGCTATGACTGCCCATCTGTCTGTGGGTGATAAGATGTACTGAACTTCAAACGAGTTCTAAGACTCTCTTTCATGCTCCTCCAAAAGTGTGATATAAAGCGTAAATTCCTGTCTGATATAATGCTGACTGGTATGCCGTACAATCTCACGATCTACCTCATATATAAGTCATCCAAAGCTTCTGTAGCCTGGCCAACTCTAAAAGGTAAGAAATATGCTGACTTGGTGAGTCTATCTACTATTACTCATACTGCATCTCTCCCACTTGGACTCTTGGGAAAACCCGTGACGAAGTCCATAGTGATGTGCTCCCACTTCCACTTTGGAATCGGAAGTGGTTGCAATAATCCTGCTATTCTCTAATGCTCCACCTTTACTTGTTGATATACCAGACATTTAGCTATAAAGTGAGCTATCTCTCTTTTTATTTTATGCCACCAAAAGTGCTACTGTAAGTCACGATACATCTTGGTGCCTCCAAGATGAATAGAATATATCGAACTATAAGCCTCTGTCATCAGTTCCTGTCGAATCTCTCCATTGCGAACATATAGGCGATCACCATATCATAATGTTCCATCCTCATGAATGCACAATCATGTCTGCTCTCCGGTCTCTGTCCTTTCCTTTAGTCTTCTGAATCTGGCGTCTGTAGGCAAAGCTGCCTTGATCCTCTCTGCTAGTGATGATTGTACTTGTAATTTGGCTAGTATCCCATCTGCTCCGGGTAATATCACTTCAATGCCAAGCTCTTGCAAGTCCTCCAATAATTCTCTCTATGCTGTCAAGAAATAAGCTGCTGGCTTCCGGCTTAACGCGTCTGCTACAACGTTAGCCTTGCCTAGGTGATAATGTTGCTCTATCTCGAAATCTTTCATCAACTCAAGCCATCGACATTGCCTCATATTTTACTCCTTCTGCATGAAGACATACTTGAGGCTTTTGTGGTCTGTATAGATCTCCACTCGTTCTCCATATAAGTAGTGTCTCCATAACTTCAGAGAAAATACAACAGCTACAAGTTCCAAGTCATGAGTTGGATAATTCTTCTCATGCACTCATAACTGCCTAGATGCATATGCAATCATCTTACCATGCTGCATCAATACGCATCCTAAGCCTTTTCCTAATGCGTCACTGTAGATCACATAATCTCCTGATCTTGATGGAATAGTCAATACTGGTGTTGTAGTCAGTTGCTTCTTCAACTCCTCGAAAGGGTTTGACACTCGTCGATCCATACAAACTCTTGATCCTTGCAACTAAATCGAGTCATAGGTGCTGCTAACCTTGAGAAGTTCTCTACGAACCATCGGGAATATCTTGCAAATCCAAGAAAAGTCCTCACCTCTGATGCTGATTTAGGAACAGGCCATGTATCAACTGCCGAGATCTTTTCTGGATCAACAGAAATATTATCTCCAGTAACGACATGCCCAAGAAACGAAACTCTATCCAAGAAAAACTCATATTTACTAAGCTTCGCATATAATTGCTCTCTCCTCAACGTCTCTAGAATAATCCGCAGGGGCTTCTCGTGCTACTCGTGGCTCTTTGAATAGACAAGTATATCATCTATGAAGATGACCATGAACTAGTCCAAATACTGGTGGAAGACTCGATTCATTAAGTCCATAAAGATAGCTGGAGCATTGGTCAACCCAAATAGCATGACCAAAAACTCGTAGTGCCCATACCTGGTCCTGAATGCAGTCTTCGGAATGTCCAGCTTCCGTACCTTCACTGGTGATATCTCGATTTTAAGTCTATCTTCGAGAATACCTTGGCTCCACTGAGTTAATCAAATAAGTCATCAATGCGTGGCAAGGGGTATTCTTTACAGTCACTATATTTAAGGCTCTATAGTCAATGCACATACGCACTGACCCATCCTTCTTCGGTATAAACAATACTGGTGCTCCCCAAGGTGATGCACTTGGTCGGATGAAACCTTTCTCCTCTAGTTCTTTCAATTGTGCCTTCAGTTCATCCATCTCCTTCTTCGCCAATCTGTAAACATATGATGCTATAGATGCTGCTCCCGGTGCTAGTTCAATTAAAAACTCTACGTCTCTGTCTAGGGGTAATCCTGGCAATTCCTCTGGAAAGACGTCTTAAAATTCTAAAATAATGGGATGATAGACAACATCATCCATTATGAGCTGTATACCATCAAGAATTTCTGTGGATCCTCGTGCAAACTCAAGTTTAGGCTGGCCAGGTACCTTAAAAAGAATGCTTCCTCCAAAGCAATCAAAGAAAGCATGGTACTTGCTTAGCCAGTCCATTCCAAGAATAATATCAAAGGTTGGCATAGGAAGGACTAAGAGTCGGGCATTCATCTCTCTGCCACGTATCACTATAGGACACGATCTATAATTTCTATAAATAGGTACAACTCCTCATCCGGTAAGAATTCTAACACAACTAGATAAAGGTTTAGAGGCAATATTGTGTTTGGTAATAAAACTAGATGATATGAATGAGTGGGTGGCTCCCGTATCAAACAATGTCACAGCAGGAAAAGTAAAAGCAAGAGTAATACCTGCTATGATATCAACCTCCTGATCCATGTCATCAATTTTTAATGCAAAAGCGTGCCCATTCCTCTATGGCTGTCCATGTCCGGCCCTCATATATTGATCCTCCTGGGTAGGTAGCGGTGGTCCTCGCTAAAATCCTCCTCCTACTGGGGGTCAAGGTGCTCCTGGTTTAGTTATCTGCTGTGCTGGCTTCGGTGTTGGAAGCACTAGTCTCTTTACTGGTGGTGGAAGTGTCTGCTGTATTGGGCAGTCTCTCGCCAGGTGCTGTTTGGAGCCACATCTCATACACTGACCCAAGCGGGTCCGATAATCTCTCGAAATATGTCTGTGTCTCCCACAATAATTACAGTGGGGCTTCTCTGTATTCTGGTATGGTCCTGCTCTGTGTTGATACTGATGTTGCTGAGCTAAAGGACGTCTGATAGGTCCTCCTTGTTGTGTCCTTGTCGGTCCCTAATGTGTCCTTGCTGATCCTTGTTGTGTCCTCAGCTGACCTCTTTTTTCTCTGCTGATGGTTTCTTGCAATCTGGCTTCTGTCAGTAACTCGGTATAAGAGATCCGAAACTGTGAGCTTGTGTAGTGTTGGAGCTCCTGAGTCAGTCTGCGATAAAACCTCTTAGCCTTAGCCAATCATCTGGTATCAAGGCAGCACCATATTTACTAAGACAACTAAACTCGGTATCATACTCATCCACTGTTCTGTTCCCCATCTCTAGGTGAAGAAACTGATTGTACAATGCATCTCTTATGGTATCCGAAAAGTACTTCCTTTCAAATTACTCAAAGAATTGATCCCAAGTCTTGTATGTACCCAACTGGCGTTCCATAGATTCCTACCAGTGATGAGCATTACCACCTGTCATCCATAGGTCCGTAGGTAACTGCGATGCTTCCAATAGCTTCTGCGTGTGGGTGATCCAGTTGGTAGTCTCCTCTGGGCTCTCAGTACCTTTGTACGACTTGGGACCCATCTGTATAAAGTCCTTTACTGAACCAACTCTTGCTCGAGGTACTGGAACTAGTGCTTGAGCTGGTACAGTAGCTTGTGCAGCTATCCTCTCAAGTGTTGCCAGAAATTCTTGCCTCTGCTCTGCTACTTGCTGCCTCTTTTCTGCAGCTAGTGTGGCGGCCTGTTGTCGCTGTTCCTGCATTATCATCTAGAAGAATTAGAACAGCTGTGTCTGTCCATCCTGCGGTATCGATGAAGCTGGAAGGTTCCCATTAGGTGAAGCAGAAAGATCAGATGGAATTGGATTGTGAGTCTGTCCATCTGGCCCCGGAAGCCTAGGAATCGTTGAGGTTCTACCTTGAGTCTGACCATTGACTCCTGAAGGTGTGTCACCATCGGTGGAAGTACATCCATTTTGCGTATCCATCTCTTTGCAGGTAATGTACGAATAATTAGAAAAAGTACAAAAATTAAACAGGATGCAAGCATTAAAATAGGAAGGATGAGTTTCAGTCAAGCGAGGATAAGATCCTTATACTCTATTCCTATACGCAGGCTTGTTCGGTACAGTTATGTAACCGAGACAATATATTATTGACCTGCATGGGCCACCACAAAAATATGTCACACCCCAGTCCCAAAATATGCAGGACTAGGAATACGTAACACACCAGCCGTATGTATACGAGCTCCAATATATGGAAACCATATACACACATACACTGTATATGAATATCCAATCCACCAGTGGTAATATACTGTCATAACAAGTCACACAAAATTTATATCTCATCCATAGCATAAATAGATAGATAAATGAAAATAAATAACTAAATATCAAAGATAAGTATCAAAGTATGATAGTCGAATGGAAACAAATCCACTACAAATTGACTATACCAAAACTACTAAAGAGAGAAAAGAATCAACTCTAATATAAGAATAAATATCTCTAAAAGAATAGCAACTAAAATCTCTAATAGATGCAATGAATCACAGATAATCCGAAGATAAGACCTCCACAGTCTGATAAGTAGCGTCAGGTCCAGGTCCATACTCCTGTGGATACTCCTGCTCGTCTATATCTGGAAAGGTACCAGGTCCTCAGAGGGATGTAACAAGATACATATAAACATGCTAATAAAGTACTGAAAAGTAAATATCCAATGGGTCGCCTAACCATCTAGGTGAATGCAGTTTGAGAACAACTTTCCACCAAGTGGACTATCTGGCTAAAAATGGGATTGGCATGGTTCTCTTGGAGATCCAGGGGCATACAAAGCATGTCGTCTTTTGAACGCCAGATGCCGCCTAATAATATATAATATATAGTGGTCATCACCACCCGTCACTCCGGCGGAGCGTCCGGGCGAACAAGAGAAAAGTGCAAAGGAGCCCAAATGCCTTACTTGTTATTCTTCCTACCCCATGCTCTAAGCATGTCATATATATGACACGATAAAACCTCTAAATAACTTCTAGGACTACTAGCATACAAAGTTTCTATTGGCAGTTATCTCTATCCGTCGCATGACCTATACGTACCAGTGGCCAGCCGAGTACGCAAGTCAGTGTCCTATATGTGACTCACACTCATGTAAGAATAGTGTCATGGCTAATGAAACATAAGATGCCTCATGATAATGGGGTGGTCTCATAAAGTAGGTCCAATGCATATACATAGATAAAAACAGAACACGACGACACCGTCGTTGCACCCAAGTTTCCTTGGATGCGTATTTTATATAACAGTTAAAAATATATGAACTAAAATAAACAGAAATAATTATGCATGCGTTATATGGAAAGTACAATGACAAGGTATACTTGCCTGGCAAGAAATTTATATAGTAAAAGCGTCCAAATATCAAGGACACAGAATCAGAAACTAATAGATTCGAACAAACGTCTTCGGATGTTGAAATAGACATCACTAATATTTTCGAAATCAGCGAGATAACTAGAAATTACTACCCTTTCGTCCAATTTGGATACAGGGGCAAAACAGTAATTTCGAGTCAAAGTAGGGTCCACGTGTGGCCCACTTTGCATCAAAAAGTGTGCCAAGGATAACGGTCTCAAAATGGGATAAATTATAGGTCAAACAAACTCTAAAAGTTAGTACAAACTCAAGGATATGTCCAATTGTGGATTCCGGTAAGCCGAACACAATTTCGTCCAAAAAGTCAATCGTAGGACCCGCCAATTGGCGACTTGGTTAACTGTGTCAGAATTAGGTAAAAATTGGGTGATAGGACCAGCTCGATTCCATGATTCCAGTGGCACAAGTTTCGTCGCAATTAGACGAGCGTGCACTAAATTCGCAGGGCTTTTACAAAAGTTGCGACACGGGAGATTTTCGCGGATACGGGCTGATTTTGATGCGCACACGCGTCCAAATTAGTTTTCGTAAAAATCCACACGTCCGGGTATACTGTTCGCACCTTTTGGTACACTTGGTACACGACGGGGCGGTCTCGTTTGGTGCGGCGCGCTCCGTATCATAATTTTTGGAATTTAGGAAAAAATAGATTTTCGGTATTTTCCATCTAATTTAATTCTACACACAGCAATTAATAAATTATTGTATTTGACAAAAAAATAAATTAGGTTAAGTGGCCTTTGTATACCAAAAAGAAAAATTGAATTTGGATCTCTATGGTGGGAGATACGAGTCCGTGAACATAGGTAGTTACCGCAGTCTTCTGCGATCCCCAAAAGTTATCATTTTTTGCTAACTTGATCGCTATTTTTGCCTAGGTTTACACGTTGTTTGAGGTCAACTAACACACAGATATGGAAGGGGGTTAAGTCATGAACATAAAGGTGAAGACGGGGTCGAGTTTGGTTGAGCGAGGAGATGGGAAACAGCGCGTGAACATAGGTAAGTTGCTGACTTCCTGCAGTCGCGGAGTCACATTCACGTCGTGTGGGGGAACTCCGGTGGTCCAGGCGAATAGTGGCGGCGGTCAGGGGATTGAGATAATAAGAAGAGATTTAGGGTTAGGGTTTTGGGGTTATAGTACTATATATATATATAGGGAGATGGAGAAAGGGGGGGTTTCACGCTGCGCGGGGGGGAGATAATGCAGCTGCTGCTGCATTTTTTGTAATGCAGGTAGGTGTCTTAGGTTTTAACGGGTTAGGATAGAGGGTTTGGGTTTGGGGTAGATCCATTTTGGTTTTTCATTTCCTTTTCTTTCTTTTTCTTTTTTTTTCTTTTTTGAATTACTATTTCTTATTTCTTTTCTAATTTCATTTTAATAACTCATTGCATATATATATATATATATATATGTAAAAAATTCTAAAAACTATATTTGTGCATACCATTAAGCTAGCAATTGTCCAAAGGGTCTCCTACATAGAACTAATTAGGAAAAAAAATTATAATTGCTCCATAGATCCCTTAAATGCACAAATACCTAAAATAAAAATTAAATAAATTCTATTTTCTCTTATTGGCCACTAATTACTATATTTCAATTAAATAATTAATTAAAAAGGTTAATACGGTTTTTTTTAGAATTAGGGGTTTTACATTATTGAAGTGGGGGCATGCGGCAGGATCCTCGGTTGGCGGCTTGACCTACGCCAAGTAGGTGTCGGCACTTTATAATACCTTATTAAGAGCAACCCGAGTGTCTTTGGAGAGTCAAAGAGGCTCGAATAGAGACAACTTTGCTGGAGTATTGGCGAGCTGAGCCAAGATGTCGAAGTTGTAGGGCTTTTCTAGCCCCAAGGCTGTATCTTTACGCAGTGGCTTCTCAAAGCGAGTTTCTTTCTTCTTGGACTTGTCAGCTGCTGGAGGCTAGGATAGACCCGGATCTGATACTGCGGGTGCGACTATTGGAAGTGCAGCATCGTTAGGGATGTCATACTTTTGTTGGTACGCTAGGCCTGACCTTGTTGTTCCTGCTATTGCTTCTTTGGATGGGATAAAAAATGTGTAGAAGGATTTGGACTTCTTTTCCCTAGACTTGGTGGTAGAGGGTGTTGTCTACTGTCAATTCTAGAGCAAGATTGGGGTGAACCCACTTGACCTCACCACTTGGTGTGGTGAGAGGTATCAGCCCAACCGTTTGGTCACGAGCTGGCAAAAGATTGACGACCTCCATCATTGCCCGAGGAATTAGGATTGCCCCGTCCTGGGATTCTGTCATCGAAAAGTTACTGAACTGGATAGACACCATGTTTGCGGCAACAGAGCATATAACATCGAGGAGCCAAGAAGATGCTGGATGTACCACTTCAGGGTATGGCAGTCCCGTGTCGCATGGTGGACGTAATGATGGTAGTGGCAGTACTTTAGATTATTCATCTCGGCTGCCTCAACAGAACGTTTGACGTCGGGGAGCCAAAACTTACTTTCCTGCATCAGTACGTCAAAGATTTCCATAACGTCATCATCTTCGAAGGAATAGGTTACCTTCGATTTTGGAGCTTCCGCCGGCTTTTGCTCGGGCTTCTTGGTCAAGTTAGCGACAAGGGCCTGCTTTCCTCTGCCGTCACAGCTATTGTTGTCGTTGTTATTGTTATTGTTAATGTTGTTGTTATAGGGGAATTTTCCCCTATCATCAGCGACGGAGATCTATTTTCCCAAGAGTCGGGCGTCCTTCACCTTTTTCTCACTAGCGACAATATTTTTGATGAACGTCGTCCAGTCTTTGAATTGACTATCGCTCATCCAGAGGCTGACTATTGAAAGTAGATTTCTGCGGCACATGTCCATCAGTGTGAATATAGGATTTCCAGGAGGCAACTTCAGTGTTGCTTGCTTGTATCGTTCGACGTAGGCCCCTACACGATCCTTCACTTTCTGCGTAATACCCATTAGGGAGGAAATTGTCATGTCGCTTCCTCCGTCATAGAATCGGGCAAGAAAAGATCCTTTAGGTCATCGAACGACAAAATGAATTTGTCCTGCAGAACCAGTCAAAGGATACTCCGAATAATGCCCCCATGAAGAGCTTAGTAAGAAGAGCGTCACTGTGAGGTAAGTGTCTAATTCTAGTTTCAAAGTAACTCATGTATTGACCGAAAGATGTCTTTCAGTCAAATGGGTTCAGATTAAAATCCTTATTCTTTGGTGGATACGACACATCCCTCCACTTGAGGGGATACCATTATCGTATCCTGATCTCGTGGAGTGTGTCCTGAATTCCTAACGAGTCCAAATGAGCTCTCAGTTCTCGTACCTCATGAATTACTTCTCAGGCCTTATCCGATACAGAAGGAGCCGGCGACCCTGACAGAGCGTGACAACCACCAACAGGAGGCGCGGTTGCATTCGAATCTCTATTAGTCCCATGCTCCTGGTTTGCTTGACCTGAGGCCCTTGGTGGTTGGGAGGCTATACTTGCCTTGATGTCTAGGACTTCTGGGGTTAAGGCTTGCATTGACTCGGTCATGGTTTGCATCATGGTTTCGTGGGCTTCGAGGTGCTGTCGATCACTGGGGCCTTCGTGCTTGTCCCCTTCCATGTATGATATTCTCACATCAGGTGATATGAATAGGATGGTAGACATAGCCCTTTTTGCCTCGGACTCTTACATCGATTTGTCGTCGGGGAAAGTTGGTAGTGTGGTGTCTCGTTCGAACTATGATGGAACACTACCCCCAATATAATAGGTTGCATCTTCTTTATGAGGGTAGCTACCCCCAGGTATTTTATCACCCACTCTCTGGAAATCAATATCGTCTCGAAATGCTAAATTATCGTAGAGTTCTGTGGGATTACAACCCCCAGATTCTATAGTCATCTGTGGTCCTGAGGGGGACCTACCCCCAGTGGTTGACATCTTTTTCTTTGACCGGGTGCCCAGAAAAACATCCCTTGTAGGTCCGTCTGCTTTTTCTCTTTGGATCCGCCTCCTCGACATGCTGGTTGAGAGTGACAGACTGGAGGTGTTGGACTTCCTACCTCCCTTTGCGAAGGGGGCCTTCGAAGCCGAATAGCACCAGGAAAAGGTCGAATCCTCCTGCTCTAGTACTTGCACCTGTTCTCCGGGTCATAGTCGCCTGGGTGCTCTTGGTTGCAGCCACTAGAACACCGACCACCTTTTGTAGGTACTGTTGTTTTGTTACAACAGCAGTTGATAATAATGTTGGCACAGTGATACCCTGGGGAGGATACTTCATATGTCGTGGTTATTCCCCTCGCCTTGCGCTTGTGATTGATCATGTTGCACAAGTCAAGCGAGGGGTGAATGACCTTTACACCCTCCTTATGAGTACGGGTAGACCGAGCACATGGGTGTGTAGGCATTGTCTTTGCTTCCTACCCGATATAAGGGCACGAGACGTAGGTATGTCCAGCCTACGTCATAGTATCGGTGGTAGAATATTATTTAGGTAAACTATCTATCTATCAATAATTATCATCAAGATATATAATACACCAATAAAATATAAATACTCAATTACAGATCTATAAGATGGAATAATCGTACGAATATCATATAAAGAACTAAAGAGTCAAATATAATTCACAAGACAAAATAATATCCAATAAGTCATCAAATATAATAAAGGAATACTAATGTAAAATTCCTGGAGACAAATCCAGTATAATAAACCTATCTGCTAAGCTACAGGTAATGGGTCGTCTATCTCAACTGGGATGAGTAACTCCTGAGCTAATGTTTCTGGCTCCAAGCCAACTACGTCATGAGGCCCGTAGTGAGTGGGATACCATACCTCAATGTCATCTGGGAAAAATATGTCCAGTCAGAAAAGGAGCAAAGTACATCTCTAAAAGTAGTTCCAATAAATGATAAAAGCTATGTATCAGTAAATAGAGAGCATATATAAGATGGATAGAACATGGCAATAATATACAAGAATAAGGAATTACCGGAAACACGTACAAGAGATTCGAACATCATATATGAAAATAAAGAGAGACAACTATCTAAGTGAGTGAGTACGAGTGACAACATGTTATCAGCTTAGGTACTGCTCAAGAACCACGGGCCTGGTTAATCATACTTGCCTTGTATAATTAACACTATATAAGAAAATCAAGAACTTTGGGGTATGATCACATATCTACACTAAATACTCTCTGCCTCCGACTAGTATAATGGATCCAACCATGGCACGTTATGACACAGGATTCCATGAGAAGGGAGCAAAGCTTCTCATGAATCAGTGTCGGTACTTGCACAAAAACTACGGGACTTGTACAAAAAATATGTCAGGAACCACTAGGAATAATATCTCATGACGGGATCCAGGAATACCAATCCGTGTAACCAAGTGTCAGAAAATCAAGGATATCTACACTAAATACAAGAAACATAGAAAATATCATAAACGAAAAACTCTCAGAGAATGTGCTTGCCTAAAATCCGATAAACAGTATCAAAGATGTCTGGAACGGTACCTCGGAGACCTAAATATGAAATATTACATCAATACAAGATTTTTGGAATAAAAATAAGTTAAACTAGTCCATTTTTAGGTCATTAGGTTAAGTTTAAGTCAAAACAGTTAAACTAGGTCAACTCTAGGTCAAACTAGTCAAACTTGGTCAAACTAGCTATTTCTAGGTTGTATGAGCCCATCTCTAGGATATTGGGTCCAGACACTATGTGTCACTTCCCATTTCTGAAATACGTATTTTGAAAAATATTTATTTCTTGCTTAGAGTATTTCTTGCTCGCATGATCATTAGGTTGCACGCAAGGAGACTAGGCCCATTCTTTGGTTTAGTATGGTTCATGGTTTAATTGGGAGTTGGTTTATTCATGATTTAAAACCCCTGGTCTAAACTTCTGTCACCCCCATGTTTCAGATTAGGGGTATTTTCGTATTTTCATAATTAAAGTGTAAATGATTGTATAATATTTAATTATAATTAATTGCCGTAATTTTTATTTAATTATCGCCCCTTACCGTTGCTTCGATATTTGGAGCGCTACCCTATCTTTTGTCTTCCAACAGATTTCATAACCTTGCCCTAGACATGCCTGCCTTCCATTCTGACCTTTTTGTAACTCATAATTATGCTCTTTTGTGCTTCATTTTAGCCGCACAATATTCGTCGCGGACGTTTATTTAAATTCTAAATAAATTCCAACTTTGTATCGTTGTGCGTTCCAATCGAAATTGGAGGCAATCTCGATCCATTTCTCGTACAACCCAAATTAGGGTAATATTCTGTTCTGAGTCTTCTTCATTAATGATATTGGTAATCCAACCTAATTTTGGCCCCATGTACTCCTAATTAATTTTAGAACACCAATTGTATCCAATTTTAATTAATTAAATCTAGAAACCCACTTCTGTGCAATTTTCCAATTGTTGGGGGCTAAATTGCAAAATTGTAATGATGTGTTACCATCCTATTGGTTTAACCCAAATGAAGAAAATAACCCCCTCATTTTCTCCATATCAAATCTTGGCCACCCATTCAAAATGGGGGCTCATCATCACCACACATCTTCCATCACCTCTCCTATAAAGTGTCTCTTTCTCCCCACTTCCCAATGCAGCCCTAATTTCAAGGAGCCTTGAAAACCTCACCCTCTCTCTCTCGTCCTCCCTTCCTACACACACAGCCAATCAAAATTTTCTCTCCTCCCTTTCTCTTCTTCTTCTTCTTTTCTTCTCTTTCTCCATTGTTTTTAAATTTTATAAATAGAGGGAATATTGAATACCACCACCACTATACACTATTCACCTTTCACCCCGGGCCCTCAGCTCTGGTCGACCCACCGGAGCATCACCCTGCTCTACCTCCTCAGCTCTCCTCTCCTCACTGAACCACCCAGCCCAGCCCAGCAGTCGAGCCTACACCCCGACCCCGGCGAAGCTTCTCCACCTTCCTCCTCCGTACTCTCCTCCCTCCGGCGACTGTGCAGTCTTCCCCACGGCGGCTGTGCACCACCGCACCTGACCCGAAGCTCCTTCCGCTGCATCCCGACTCCGGCGCAGCTCTGCTCGACCACACAACCTTCCATCCCGGTCGACATCCTATCTTCCCGACCCCGGCGTCGAGTTCCCCTCGATACTTTCAGCCCGGCCATCCGCCGAGCACTGCCGACCCACGACTCCTTCAACTAGCCCCGCCGGCCTTGCCTCGACCAGATCCTCCGCCTACACACACCCCTCGACCCGCTGGAATTCCCCTCCCCTCCGGTGAACCAACCTCGTCTCCACTACCAGTCATCCTCCCCGAGATCCCCTTTGCTCCCTGCTCCGGCCAAGACCTCCCCCGACCGGTCCGGCCAGCTCCTCCTCCATCTCCTCCTGCCTGAGCTCCTCCCCGACTCGCCTGAGACGGTGTCACTACCACATTTTAGGAAAAAGGATATTTTAGTAATTTCCTATTTAAATAAATATTGTGCATGGTAAATAATTATTTGTTGTATTATTTAATTATTATTAGCTGTTAATTAATTATTTTGGACTTATTTTAGTGGACCCAACTAGTTTAGTTTGGACCCATGGACCAACATGAATTAAATAGTTAGATTTGGCCCATTTAGAAAGCCCATAGTTAAGGAGATGGATTAAATTAATTAAGTGATTAGACTAGAAGCTTCCTTCCTTAATTATTTCTTCATGCGAGGCCCCAAGGGGTACATTGGACATTTTATAATTGCTTGGGAGAGGGGCAAGCCCGGCCTATTAAAAGAGGGAGGAAATTTCTCTCTCCTCTCATTCTCATTCCAAATCTAGATCTAGAATTTTCTACTCCCAAATTCCCTCCATTCCCATTCCAATTCCCTACCAAATTTATTCCAAATTTTTTCCAATTTACCATTAAAGAAGGAGGAAGCAAGGATCTAGAAGAAGGAAGCAAGGATCTACAAAGAGGAGCAAGGATCTACAATTTGGAAGCAAGTTCTTCTCAATTGGAGGTTTCATTGGGAATCCATCTCCCAATAGGTATAATTCAGATTTTTCCATTTAAATAGCTTCTAAATCTGAGATTTAATCATGTAAAATCAACCTATATGTATGTACTACCCATAGGACTTTGTTTTGTGTTCATAGGAGACCCATGGAGAAAGTTATGGTACTTTTTGTGTTAATTTTGTTGAAATTCCGAATTTACATTTTGTTGTGTGTATCAATTGATCCTATAGATCAATTGGACATGAGCTTATGTGTTTGGGGCTAGTGTCGTGTCCATAATTTGGTACATGTGGTTCGTATTCCAACTATTTGGTGATACGTGTCATTTTGGGGGTTTTCCCTCCGACACGGGGCTTTGAACATGTCGTATTTTGACACGGACACATAGATCTACTTTTGACACTTTGATTTATTCATAAATATTATTTGTGATTTGTTTGTATCCTTCGGGGTGCAATTAGTTGTGTGTTAGACTCGTGTCACATGCGTATCCTAGATCTAGTGGGATACGGTGTGATACTCTCCAATTGTGTGGATTTTTGAATCAATCTAATTATGTATGGTTTAAATTCTTCAATTATAATTAGTAAATATATATAGATATTATATATTTATTTTGTGTATTTATTATAGTAATTATTGTAGCATAGATCTATATATTTTTGTGTGTGCTAATATGATGTACAAATATAATATGTAGCTTTCTTGCATGTAATTATATATGTACTTATGTTAATAGTATAAATTATACATAAATGTTTTATAAAATATATTTATGTGTTTAATTGTGTAATTATATTATTTATAATTATTATATAATTATTTGTATATTAATGTATATATTTTAGGTGTGCTTCTAGCCATGTAAAATATGAACATTAATATGTGCATGTGTTGTAACTATTGGTATTTAATTATAAGTTTATATGTGCATATATATATAAGTATATAATTATTTATTTATATATATGTATTGTGATTATTATTGCATATATATATTTATATATATATATATTTCTGTGTTTTAGTGACAGTGGGTTTGTGACAGTGAAACTGTCGCTAAATAGGCGGGTCAGCAGCAGCCGCTGTAGCCCACTGTGCATTAATGACAGTTCTGTCATTAATGCTGCAGGCGGGATCTTAGCAGCAGTGGCGACAGTTTTCGGTGATAGTTGATTAACTGTCACCATTGCAGCAGCAGTGGATTTTATTATACAGTGGCTTTTGCGATATTTTCTGTGACAGTTGAGATTGTCACTATAAGCTGTTTTAATTAAATTGTATTTTTAACTCCTTGTTTTCAGTGACGCTTTGGCAGTTTTAAATTATATTTTATATATTATTATTATATATATATATATATATATATGTGTATATATATGTGTTTTTGAGGTATAATATTTATAATAATATATTATTTTATTTGTATAAATATTGATTGTTTATATATTATATTAGAGTATGTATTATTTGTATTATTAGTATACTTGGTGTGAGTATCTATTGGGATCTAATTTTTATTCCTAAATTATTGTATTTTATTTCTATATTATTTATATAGATTTCTTGTGAGGTTGACACTGGTTTGACTTTAGTTGACTTTAGAGTTGACCATAGTTGACTTTTGACTTAGAATTTATTTATTGACCTAGGAGTTGACTAGTTTGACTTGTTCTCTTTCCGGGACCTTGTTTTAATGTGGTATTCCATATCTAGGTTTTTGAGGCACCGAGTCAGACATCTGTGAGACTGTTCTTTAGATTTCAGACAAGTACATTCTTTGATAGTTTCTCATTTATGATATCCTCTTTGTTCGTTGTATCTAGTATAGATTTACATGTTTCTCTCGACACTATGGTTACACGGATTGGTATATCTGGATCTCGTCATGAGATGTTATTCCTTGGTATATGGTGTATATGGTGCAAGTATTGTTTCATTGGTTATCTTGTACATGTACAGACACCGATTCTCAGGGAGACTAGCTATCTTCTTGGGGAATCTAGTGCCATAGCATACCGTGGTTGGATCTATTATACCAGTTGGGGGTGGGGAGTATTAGTATAGATATGTGATCAAATCCCTATTGAATAAAGTATTGGTAAGCGAATAGTGTTGATCATGCACCGCACGTATGATTAGCCATGCCGCATTGTATCTTGCCCAAGCCGATCACATGTTAAGCTAGTACTCACGCACTTAGTCATTAGTATTATTGTTTCATTGGCATATTGTTCATTATTGTATTTCTTTCCAGTATTTCCTTATTGTCTATATATCTCTTGTATCTATTTTGTGCATCTTGTTTATCCACAGCTATTTACTGTTACATAGTTTTTATCATGGATTAGAACTGCTGTTAGAGATGTACTCTGCTCCTTTCCTGACTAGATATATTTTTCCAGATGACACTGAGGAGTACCCTACCTATTATGGACCCCAGGATGTTGTGGGTTTAGATTCGGAGACCCTGGCTTAAGAGGGACTTATCCCAACTGAGATAGTTGACCCTGGAGTGTAGCTTGTAGTATGATAGTATTCTTTTGTACTGGATTTGTCTCCAGCTTATTTTTGTTACTCTTCAAACTCATTGATGTATTATTTTAAACTCATGAGTTGATGACTATTCTATTCTTATCTGATTCGTGTTCATTCTATCTTAGTTCTGTGATTGAGTACACTATCTTTTGGTGGTTCATTATATTAGATAGACTTTCTAGACAGCGTTCTACCGCTATTCTGCGGCGTAGGCTGGGCGTTGTTTCCGACTAGTACCCTTACCTCGGGTGCGGGTCGTGACAGACGGCCACGATTACCACCACAATCAACTGTGAGCCTCATTCCCTCCTTCATTGGTTAAAATAAATTATATGTAATGTATTATTGTATTCATATGTAATAGTATATGTATTCATATATATATACGTATATGTATGTATTATTATTATTGTATTCATATATATATATATATATATATACGTATATGTATGTATTATTATTATTGTATTCATATATATATATATATATATATATATATATATATATATATATATATATATATATATATATATATATATATATATATATATATATATATATATGTATGTATATTGGTATTTTCATATAATATGTATTTAATAAAATGTATACTAGTATAAATTAAATTTATGTATTAGTATTTATGTATTCATATATATATGTATGTATTAACATATAGTGTATTCCCTATTAGTATATATGTATTCAACATATATATATTAGTATATACGTATTCATACTATATGTTAGTATGTACATTGGTATATATATATATATATATATATATATATATATATATATATATATATATATATTTGTATTGGTATATATATGTACTTGTATACAAGTATATAGTATATGTAATTTTTATTGGTATATATATATATATATATATATATATATCTATATATCTATATATATATATATATATATATATATATATATATATATGTGTGTATTTCTTGAACTGATATATATGTACATATGTGTACGTATTGTACGTGCATCCCTAGTACTCTTTTTAATATATGTATATATGTACATAGTATAATTTGATTAAGTATGTATATGTGTACATATCTATAATAGTGTAAATTCATCATGTGTGTATATATATATATATATATATATTGTATACAATTAATTGGTAATATATTATGAGTATAATATGTATATTTATATATATATCTCTACTAGGTAACCCGAGTGTAAATATGGATACCCGTAACTACACATGACCTTGTGACCCTGTGAACTGTTAGTAGGCTGCAATATGTACATCAACGTACTGGAAAGACCTGTATCACCGACTGTCGGATTGCACAGCAATCACAAACGCGATGCCCGTACAACTTGACGCACTTGACCCTAGTTGTATAGTGCCATACCTGTCATAGCCCCTAAGTTCGATGTATTTTGATTGTGAGATAGTGTAGCATCTGATGCAAATGTTATTTATAATATGTCTATCGGACTGTTGGATCATCCAGACGATATTCTAGAACAGGATATTGGTGTTACCAGCTAAGGACCCAAGGCGAGTACATTCTCTGATAATTTTTCCAATTATTTGATAATATCTATAATTCCAGTATCTAGACATGTTACATCTTATTCTTGACACTGTGATACACGGACTAGTATATAGATTGGATCTGCAATCATGAGATGTTACATTGATTATCGTTTTAACTTTGTACACGACATTGATATTTAGACCCTATACATGATATATTGGATATTGCTCGTGTATCGGGACGTATCGTGGTTGGATCCACTGTACTAGTTGGGGGCGAGGGAAATATTAGTAGATTATGTGATCATACCCAACTCTACATGCATCATAGCTCACCCCACATCTCACGTTGGGTGTGGCCTGACCATTACATGCCTCATAGCTGTTATATATGATTAGCCTGACCTCTATATGCATCATAGCTAAACAAATGGTTAGCCTGACCTTACATGAATCATAGCTAATCATATGTAGCCAGCTTGATCTTGTCCCAAGCCGATCACATGATAGACTAATATTCCAAACACTTAGAATAGTTACAGTTCTCTATTTTAGATCATATACCACATCACCCGTATATGATATTATATCTTATTCTCTTTATTTCATATATGCACTGACTGTTTCATATTATATATATTGCCTGTCTCTTTACATTGCCTGTCTCTTTATTTTGCCATTGCACTTATTCACTATTTTCTCTCAGTATATAGCATTATATGTTTATTGTTTTATAGCCCTTATCAATTAAATGGAAATGTTATTTGAGATGTACTTTGCTCCTTCTTAACTGGAAAATATTTTCCAGACTATGCCTAGAGGACTAGTGTCCAACACTTATGGATCACAGGGTGAGTAGCTGCAGTCTTGGACTTAGTAGTTCCGTCGTGATTCTAGGAGGTTTAGCCAGAATCACTAGTTATCTAGTTAGTTCTCTTAGCATGTTATTTTGGTACCGGATTTGTCTCCGGCATACTTGTTGAGACTTGGATTATATTGTTGAGTTAGATTATTCTATTTAGACTTGTGTTGCATTTTATCTTATCTTTTCGAGATCTCATCGTGCTGTAGTTATGTGATTGAGTATGTTGTTCATATTATTTTGTGATTATCCGTGTCTCCTCATGGAGTTGGATATCCAGGTGAGATTGATTAGATAGTATCAAGACCTAGACAGCGTTCTACCGCCGATGCTGCGGCGTAGGCTGGACGTACCCACGCTCTCGTACCCCTATACCGGGTGGGGATCGTGACACATTTTTAGTTGTGGCCCATGCAGGTTAGACTTCGCAAGTAATGCGATATCGTGGTAGTGCGACGTATTAGTTGTACTACTGCGTGCCTGCTATAGAATATAGGGCATAGGATACTAGGATGAGAGAGGATACTCAATCATAAAATTCTTGAGAGATTCCTGGGATGACCCCTTGAGAATCTTATTAAAATTTCTAATTTTAATCCTTCGCCCTTGTTTCCGTCCGTCCTCACCCGTTGATATTGAGTTTGATTCTTGTTGACCAGTTGTTAAATTTAATTCTTGGTATCGTTGTTGAGTTTATTTCTTATCGAGATAAATTTTACGGACTAAAGTTTACGGTATCATCTGATGACATATATTGATGAGGACAGTGAGAAGGGTAAAACGTCTACTTTGGTTATGGAACCTAGAGTTTATCGCAGCCATACTAGCTGTCGTGACGAGAATATAGGAACCTGACTGGATGTACATACTGTAGTTATGAAACTTAGAGTCTCTCGCAGCCATACCGGTTGGCGTGGCAGGGATTCTAGATGACATGATTATAGGGTTGCATACCTTAGTTACGGAACCTGTCGTCTATCGCACCTATGCTTACTGGCGTGGCAAGGATTCTGAGTGTCATGATTTCTGACAGACGTGTATGATTATCAGGTTGTATCTTAAATTGGTTCTTAAAGTATCATCTCAACACTTATCTATTTCTGTTATTATAAGACTTTATTCCATCGCTTCTTTTGTTTGCTAGCAGTAGAAATACCTTTAGTCCTCAATCCAGTCCTTTTTGAGCTTCTATTCTTTGAGGATTCCTTGTTAAGTATGATAATTAGTGACTTATAATTATGTCTGGGTCCTGAGTATTAGTATTGACCGAGTGTTGCTTGTGAGTCTGTAAGTGTTTCCTAGTTGGACATGTGAGTAGTAGGCCTTAATCTAGAGTTAACCCATAGCATAGTACCTTGTTGAAATAGCTCTAGGATAGGTGTCATTATAGTACTATGAGTAAAGGAGAGTATAGAGTATCAGTGATAGTTCCAAGAGTTAGTATCAGAGCCAAATACCTGTCCTAGATAATTATGATTATGTAATTGGATGATCTATGTAAACAATTAGGTATCCAGGAATTATGTTAAGGATTAATTGAACATGATGTTCAATCTGATGATTGATACTTGGGGGTGTTTTAAGAATAAAGAAATGAATATGCATAAAGGATTTTAATGAGATGTCATGAGTAGAGAAATATCAGGATTGGTAATAAAAGTGGTGAAGTGTATCACAGATTAGTTTAACAGGCTGTAAAAGATTAAAGGGAAATATATATACCTCAATCGAGATGAGGAACCATATACTTGCCCATGAGAGTAAAGTGAAATATGGGTGTTATAGAAGGTGCAAGTAATCGTGAGTTCTAATAAGTTTGATGAGATGATCCAATAATGAAGCTAGTGTTATCATACCAAGAGTACTAATGATTCCATATCAAGGATTAGTCGAGAATGATGCTAATAACAGTAAGCACTCGTGTGATGATAATTAGATTGATATACCAGTTAATATAGATTAAAAATCATGGAAGAAAGTACGTGTGATGATAACCTTAATTATTGGGAGTGATAGTACAAGTAATCCGGGTAGTGCAAATCTTCGTACACAGTTGAGGTTGTAAATAATTTGTGTATTAGTGTGCACCTTGAGTATTAGAGACCGTGAGCATTATATGTATAATTGTGGATTTGAATTGAAGAGTGGAAATAAATTTCAATTTTAAGAATTTGAGGAGTTGAGATTCTATGTTATTAAGTTTTGAGGATTCCAAATTTTATTCAATAAACATAGTCAAGCTATAAAGGTTTTAGAAGTAATTTAAAAATTTTGTTTCGATATTGAGTATTTGACTTTTGAGGAAGTATATTCCTCTTGCTTTAAATCGTTCGAGAAGTAAAATTTTGATGATTTTATTTGAGGATTAATTTTATGGTGGGTAAGAAACATATATTAGTATATGAGTGGATGAAGTACATACGTAAGGATCTGTTGACTTGGGCATGATTGAGATGGCACTGCAAACATACTTGGGTGTCCATCTAGAGTTGTATTAGGGAGAACAGTACTTAGTATGGTGTGTTGCACTTGGTGTGCACTTGAGTGATAAGAACAACTAGTATGAACAATTGTAGTAGGTAAGAGAGCTAGCAGTGAGTATGCTTGTAGTAGAAACAGTGGTACCTAAAGGGATACATGTATCAAACTTGGGATGCATCATTGACCTATGATTGTGTTAGAGGTCCTTGTTATCAGATTTTGGTATTAATAGACAGGTGTGTGCATGAGTATGTATTCATAGATGTCTTATGGACTAATGATTAGCCGATATGGATATCAGTGTACAAGAATAGGAATTAGTTAGTAAATGTGCCAGAGTTAAGTGTATATTAGAGGATGAAGATATCCAAGTAATGGGTTAAAAGACTATGTTCTGTTCTTTCTTTTGTTTCTTTTTCGTCTATTGATTGATTGATTGAATCCTTAGTACCTTAGTTGTATTCGTGATTTCCCTGCTAGAATATAGCTAGTAGTACACCCCGACAGAGACCTTAATACCACGATAAAAGTGACTATGACCATGCATGTTTCATCTGGATTACATATTTATCTAGAATACGTGTTGTATTGCGTGTTGTATGACTGTAGGTAGGATTCTCTTAGACTTTGATTGTTGAGGATTGACTGTAAGTAAAAAAAATCAATGAAGAGGATATGGGTTGACAGAAAGAGACAATGTGCCTTAAAATTCGAGGATAAACAATAATTTAAACAAAGAGTTAAGAACATGATATGACAGGATTGGCGATCATGTTAAAACGTTGATTTTATGAAGATTATAAAATAATTGAAATTGTCATTAAATTTTGAGAAAATTAAGAAGATTATTATTGTATTTATTTGACTGCAAGATATAGATTTATTTGAAAATTTCACCCATTCAAAATGGGGGCTCATCATCACCACACATCTCCCATCACCTCTCCTATAAAGTGTCTCTTTCTCCCCAGTTCCCAATGCAGCCCTAATTTCAAGGAGCCTTGAAAACCTCACCCTCTCTCTCTTTCCTCCTCCCTCCCTATACTCACAACCAACCAAAATTTTCTCTCCTCCCTTTCTCTTCTTCTTCTTCCTTTCTTCTCCTTCTCTATTGTTTTTAAATTTTATAAGGAGAGGGAATATTGAATACCACCACCACTGTACACTGTTCACCGTTCACCCCGAGCACTCAGCTCCGGCCGACCCGCCGAAGCATCACCCCGCTCCACAGTCCTCAGCTCTCATCTCCTCACTGAACCACCCAGTCCGAAGCCTACCACTCTTCCCTGCATCCTACTCTGGCTCCGGCCAGCAGTCGAGCCTGTACCCCGACCGCGGCGAAGCTTCTCCACCTTCCTCCTCCGTACTCTCCTCCCTCCGGCGACTATGCAGTCTCCCCCACAGCGGCTGTGCACCACCGCACCTGACCCGAAGCTTCTCCCGCTGCATCCCGATTCCGGCGCAGCTCCGCTAGACCACACAACCTCCCATCCCAGTCGACATCCCCTCTTCCCGACCCCGGCGTCGAGTTCCCCCCGACACTTTTAGCCCGGCCATTCGCCGAGCACTACCGACCCACGACTCCTTCAACTAGCCCCGTCGGCCTCGCCTGACCAGATCCTCCGCCTACACACACCCCTCGACCAGCTAGAATTCCCTTCCCCTCCGGTGAACCAACCTCATCTCCACTACCAGTCATCCTCCCCGAGCTCCCCTTGCTCCCTACTCCGGCCAAGACCTCCCCCGACCGGTCCGGCCAGCTCCTCCTCCATCTCCTACTGCCTGAGCTTCTCCCCGACTCGCCTGAGACGGCCACGATCACCACCACCATCGACTGTGAGCCTCCTACCCTCCTTCATTGGTTAAAATAAATTCTATGTAATATATTATTGTATTCATACGTAATAGTATAAGTATTCATGTAAGCCCCCTGATTTTTTTAAAATTTTTAAATACATTTTTCCTAATTTTCTGTAATTTTTGGGAATTAAAACTAAGGTATTTTATGATTAAAGAATTTTTAGATAATGTTAATTAATATTAAAATATTTGGGAAATAATATTTTATGCTGTAAAATAGAAAACCGGACATAGGGTAATTTTTGGTGAATTTATTGGACTCCGGAAACAGTTTTAAAGTCCTAAAAACTAATGTAGAATTAAATCGAATTAAACCCGTGCCAAACACCCAACATCCCCATGAGAGCCGAAGCCAAGCCCAGGAGCATTGACCCAGCCCAAATCCTAGGTCAAATCCAAACCTAAATTTCTGCATGTATAAATACATATTTTTCCAATTTTTCTCCACAAAAAAAATAAAATAAAAAATAAAATGAAAAATAATTTCTATAAAAACAAATCCCAATCCCTAACCCTAACCCTTACCTAGCCGTCAGCCGCCTGACCTTCACCTGACCTCCACCGGCCTGCCTTCTTCCACGGCGCCTCGCCAGAGCCGACTCGCTGGACCCATCCGCCCTCCTCGACCTCTGCGACCATCGAGTCCTCCATCGACCACATTGACTCGCCGGATCCCCTCGACTCATCCCCGCAGCCGTGCCCGTCCACCGTGCTTCGCTTGAGAAGCCGGAGCAGCCCCAACCGCCGACCGGAGTCCAGTCCTCCCTGATCGAGACCCCCTCGTCTTCAACCCCCTGTTTTCTTCCTTCCTCCACCGACTCCACTCCCCCATCCGGCCAACGCTACGCTGCCCTCACTCTGGTACAGCTTCCCCCGCAACTGTCCCCCGACCGGGCCGTGCGGTTCTCCCCTCCCCACTCTGACTCCTCCTCCTCACCGTGAACCACCCGACCCCGGCCAGCCCCGACCTCGACCTCCTCCTCCTCCTCCCTGTCCAGCGTTTCCCCGTCCGGCCTACACCCTGTCCACCACCCATCACCACCTCTTGTCCTCCTTCGGCGACGCCCTGAGATGCCATGGCGAAGTCCCGACGATCCTCAGCCTGAACAGTGACCAGGACACAACACAGCAGCCGGACACAGCCAGGACACTATGTCATGTTGTGTCAAGACGACTCGCGGACACGGGAAATTCAGGTAACCCGTTCTCTCTCCTCGTTGTTCTATTTTTTATTCCGTCAGTTGTGACACATAGGATATGTAACCCTCTCGATGCCCGTGCAACCCGCTCGGTGCATCACGTCCTGTGGCGATCGTGATCCGTGATCCAAAAATAGGAAAACCAACGCCCTATTTTATCCCGGAACTAAGTGCGCCCTGCCAAACGGGACGACTTGGTCGTACGCGGTCTTTATCGAAACGTGCGCGTCGTTGATACGGACGTACAAGATTTCAAAAAAGTTGATTCGGATGTGCGTGCACACCGGAATCAACGCGTATTCGCCGACAACGCTCCGTATCCGCCTATTCTGGAACACGTTATAACTTTGTGTACACACGTCGGATCGAGACGAAACTTACGCCATCGGACTCGTAGCAATATGCTGGTCCTGTTATCCAAGTTTGGTTCGATTCTGAGAACGTTGACAAAATGGCGTATAGTGGGCCCCACAAGCTCCACTTGACGGGCGATTTTGTAATCGGCTCATCGGAATCCAATTCTGGAAGTTTCGTTGGGTTCGTATCATCGTTCCTGACTTGTGGACACTAAGTTTGACGAATTTGGATACCTTTGACCCTGACACGCTTTTCGGTGCAAAGTGGCCCACATGTGGACCCCGTTTTGACCCAGAAATATTATTTTTGCCCCTGTGTCTAAATTAGACTTAAGGACAAGCGTTTCTAGCTATTTGATATTTTCTGAATCTAATGGTGATGTTTATTTCAGCAACCGGAGTAGTACCTGCAAATCACACTGAGACCAGAGCTACAGTTGGAGCCAGAACCACAGGCATGTGTACCTTGCCAATATTGCAGTTCTTGTTACTTATTTTCTTGACTATATATATATATATATATATATATATATATATATATTTGTGTGCATGCTTGACCTAGGGCCGTGTGACTTACTTAGCGTCCGATTAATAGCCGGGTGCCAACACCATACGCGGAGTTGTGTAACGTCACCTAGAGATGGACATTCGTGACCCTTTACCTTCTCTTACTTGTCTTATCAAGTACACTATAACCCAGGACATTTGACACTATCATGAGACAGAATCTTCCTAATATATTTATGGTGATTCTGTGTAGGATACAGGTTTTATGACATAGACATTATATTCATAGATATTAGATGACTTGCTATATTAGATATGATCGCGCGTGACATGGACATGAGGCATCGTGGACATAAAACGTGTAATTATATTAGGTGGGGAGAGACACACAGGCTACAGGCTGAGTTTATATATATATAAAACATAGTAAACACATAGTAAAATACATAGTAAACACTGCTACCGGCTCCCAGACACAGAGCTTGTAGTGGTCTCAGCCTGAGTTTTAGTGATGCTCTCAACTTGCATTTCACATAGATGGTTACACATTTACCCTGTTTATTTCATTTACTATTTTATTGCATTTGTATTGGCTTGTATTATCTGAACCTTGCTATGTCCCCTGAGGACCTGGATCCGGATTATGTCCCCAGGATTAGCAGACGAGATCGACCCCGAGGTATACAGGACAGGAGCATTATCAGGAGCAGGCACTAGAGCAGTACCAGATCCAGTAGACGAATGATCATCGAGGGTATCTTCTGAGTATATACTATTTCCATACTCAGTATTTGCCGTGGTTATCTTTATTCTTGTATCATGACATATGTATCAGACTCATTATCGGGTTATTCCCCGAGTTTATATTATATTGAGAATGATCTTGCTTTATGATTCTGATATTGTTGTATTCATTTCTGTGGATGAGATTAGTATATTTAGACCATTATTGTTGTATTACAGCTTAAGTACGCCCCGATGGATCCATTAAATTGGGTTTGTCCATCGGTGTGTGCTGCTGGCCATTGTCACGTGTCTAGTCCCTCGATATTTTGGGACTGGGGCGTGATATGGTTTTTGTGGTGGGCCATGCAGGTCAACGACTAAATTGTTCGGTTTCAACATAGGGACCGAGCAAGCCTGCAATAAGAATAGGATAAGTTTTTGGATCTCATCCACTTGCTTGAATCGTTCTTGACATCTATATAGGATTCGAATTAATTTCTTGACTTGTATCCTGTCTTGATTCCCGTGCGCCTCTTATTGTTTATTTTAGTTGTTACTCTAAAATTTTTACTATATGATTGGTAATTAGAACTTGACAGTTTGAGTTAATCTTGTAGATGGTGACCCGATGATTACCCCTTAGCTTTAAGTCGCATAATTAGTACCCCCACCTTGATACAAGTTAGATCCCTTACCCTTGACGGCCAGTAACTCTTCTATCCTCACTATTGACACTTGTTCTATAAGCACTAAGACTAAGGCTTAAGACAACCATGACCTATGTAATATAGGAGGATACCATAATAGGTACCAAGACCCCTTCTGGTAGACCTTAAACAAGAGTTTCCACGGTATCCTTAAGACAATTTCAGTAATAGGTTATTATTATAAGTTAGGTAGTATACCTCATACCCTAGTACTACATAGTCTTTTGACCAATTGTTGAAGTATAACTGAATGACATTAAGTGTATGCTAGCATAAGACGACAGTGTTCATTCAGACGATAGAATTTAGAGGTCCTTGCCCTTACTTGGTCGACTAGCAGCTTAGACGAGGAGGTTATATGATAACCGTAGAGATTGTACAGTCTTTTATTATCGTTGCTTATTTTATTTCTGTTTTTGTGAACTTGAATTAATTTGTACCTCCTTTCATCATCATCTAGCATACTTATAATTTTTGTACTACCTTGACTTATGCTGTTATATTATAGCCTAGTTTTTGCAAGTCTATTCTTTATCAAGCTTGTTCATGACATATGTATTATTGGGACCTGATCAACCACACTAATACAATTGTCTATTCAGAATCAATGTATTACGGTCTGATCAACCTTAGTATATTTTGGTTCGCTTTTCGCACGACTACCTTACGTGGATTGAGATATATAGTTAACTAGTATATTTGCCCTCTAGAAATGTCTGAGCATATCGTATCGGTTACATAACTGTGCTAATACGAGCAGGTGAACAAAGGATTACCAAAATAAGATTTCAATCCACAACTGCTTTGACAATTCCCATTTGAATTCCTTAAACGCCTTGATCCCGATACTTCTATTCTATTACGCTGCCCTTGAACTCTTTATTATTGGTCTCCGTCTTCCTTTATTTCAAAAAGATGAAACCTCGTGCTTGGTATAAATTGATACACAGAGAATACTAGATATACCCCGTAGGCCGATCACATACTTGAGAATTATCCTTTCATAATTAAGGATATATCATATATGATATAATCGATATTGAAGTTTTGAGGACGACATTGTTTTAAGTTGGCTTGATTGTGAAACCCCCTCACCTAAGAATTAGACCTACTTGGCTTAGATAGTGAGGCTGAGGCTAGCTCAAATCCACTTAGAATTAGAACACGATATTTTATTTAGTTTTACAACATGGTATCCCTTGGAGCACCTTACCATTGCTCCGATAATTGAAGTACTTCAATAGTCACTGCCCTCCTACAAATTCTACATCCTTGTCCTAGACGTGACCATCACCCAATTTCCATCTTCGTGCAATTTTCCAATTGTTGGGCGCTTTTATACAAAAGAGCATTTAGGTGTCCATACTATTGGATATGACACATGAAGAAACCTATTTTTCGCTCATGTGGATTTCTTCCATAATTTTCGGAATGTGCAACGTGCAACTTCGCCCACTCCGTTAAACCTAGCCTTGCATTTTAACCAATGCAAATCTTATACCATCCTTTTATTCTACCGTGGCTTAATTTTAATTTCGAGAACGAAATTTTTATAAGTTGGATAGATTGTAAGTCCCCTGATTTTTTTTCAAAATTTTTAAATACATTTTTTCCAATTTTCTGTAATTTTTGGGAATTAAAACTAAGATATTTTATGATTAAAGAATTTTTAGATAATGTTAATTAATATTAAAATATTATAGAAATAATATTTTATGCTATAAAATAGAAAACCGGACATAGGGTAATTTTCGGTGAATTTATTGGACTCCGGAAACAGTTTTAAAGCCCTAAAAACCAATGTAGAATTAAACCGAATTAAACCCATGCCAAACACCCAACATCCCCATGAGAGACGAAGCCAAGCCCAGGAGCATTGACCCAGCCCAAATCCTAGGTCAAACCCAAGCCTAAATTTCTGCATGTATAAATACATATTTTTCTAATTTTTCTCCACAAAAAATTAAAAAGAAAAATAATTTCTATAAAAACAAATCCCTAACCCTAACCCTAACCTAGCCGTCAGCCGCCTGACCTTCACCTGACCTCCGTCGGCCTGCCTCCTTCCACGGTGCCTCGTCGGAGCCGACTCGCTGGACCCATCCGCCCTCCTCGACCTCTGCAACCGCCGAGTCCTCCATCGACCACAGTGACTCGCCGGATCCCCTCGACTCATCCTCGCAGCCGTGCCCGTCCACCGCGCTTCGCCTGAGAAGCCGGAGCAGCCCTAACCGTCGACCGGAGCCCAGTCCTCCCTGATCGAGACCCCCTCGTCTTCAACCCCCCTGTTCTCTTCCTTCCTCCACCGACTCCACTCCCCCATCCGGCCAGCGCCACGCCGCCCTCACTCCGGTACAGCTGCCCTCGTAGCTGTCCCCTGACCGGGCCTTGCGGTTCTCCCCCCCCCCCCACTCCGACTCCTCCTCCTCCTCACCGTGAACCAACCCCCCCATGTCCAGAGACCACTCCTCCTCCTCCTCCTCACCGGGAACCACCCGACCCAGGCCAGCCCCGACCTCGACCTCCTCCTCCTCCCTGTCCAGCATTTCCCCATCCGGCCTTCACCCTGTCCACCACCCATCACCACCACTTGTCCTCCTCCGGCGATGCCCTGAGCTGCCACGGTGAAGTCCCAAAATTCCTCAGCCTGAACAGTGACCAGGACACAACACAGCAGCCGGACACAGCCCGGACCCTGTGTCATGTTGTGTCAAGACGACTCGCGGACACGGGAAATTCAGTTTCCACGGAGCCCTGTTCAGGTAACCCGTTCTCTCTTCTCGTTGTTCCATTTTTTATTCCGTCAGTTGTGACACGTAGGCTATGTAACCCTCTCGATGCCCGTGCAACCCGCTCGGTGCATCGCCTCCTGTGGCGATCGCGAACCGCGATCCAAAAACAGGAAAACCAACGCCATATTTTACCCCAAAACTAAGTGCGCCCTGCCAAACGGGATGACTTGGTCGCATGCGGTCTTTACCGAAATGTGCGCGCCGTTGATACGGACGTGCGAGATTTCGCAGAAGTTAATTCGGATGTGCGTGCACACCGGAATCAACGCGTATCTACCGACAACGCTCCGTATCTGCCTATTCTGGAATACGTTGTAACTTTGTGTACACAGTCGGATCGAGACAAAACTTGCGCCATCGGGCTCGTAGCAATACGCTGGTCCTGTGACCCAAGTTTGGTTCAATTCTGAGAACGTTGACAAAATCGCGTATCGTGGGCCCCACAAGCTCCACTTGACGGACGATTTTGTAATCGGCTCATCGGAATCCAATTCTGGAAGTTTATTTGGGTTCGTATCATCGTTCCTGACTTGTTGACACTAAGTTTGACAAATTTGGAGACCTTTGACCCTGACACGCTTTTCGGTGCAAAGTGGCCTACATGTGGACCCCGCTTTGACCCAAAAATGTTATTTTTGCCCCTGTGTCCAAATTGGACTTAAGGACAGGCATTTCTAGCTATTTGATATTTTCTGAATCTAATGGTAATGTTTATTTCAGCAACCGGAGTAGTACCTGTAAATCACACTGAGACCAAAGCTACAGTTGGAGCCAGAACCACAGGCATGTGTACCTTGCCAACATTGCAATTCTTGTTACTTATTTCCTTGACTATATATATATATATATTTGTGTGCATGCTTGACCTAGGACCGTGTGACTTACTTAGCGTCCGAGTAATAGTTGGGTGCCAACACCGTACACGGAGTTGTGTAACATCACCTAGAGATGGACATTCATGACCCTTTACCTTCTCGTACTTGTCTTATCAAGTACACTATAACCCAGGACACTTGACACTATTCATGAGGCAGAATCTTCCTGAGATATTCATGGTGATTCTGTGTAGGATACAGGTTTTATGACATAGATATTATATTCATAGATATTAGATGACTTGCTGCATTAGATATGATCGTGCGTAACATAGACATAAGGTATCGTGGACATGAGACGTATGATTATATTGGGTAGGGAGAGACACACAAACTACAGGCTGAGTTTATATATATACAAAACATAGTAAATACATAGTAAAACACATAGTAAACACTGCTACCGGCTCCCAGACACAGAGCTTGTAGTGGTCTCAGCCTGAGTTTTAGTGATGCTCTCAACTTGCATTTCACATAGATGGTTACATATTTACCCTGTTTATTTCATTTACTATTTTATTGCATTTATGTTGGCTTGTATTATCTGTACCTTGCTATGTCCCTTGAGGACCTGGATCCGGATTATGTCCTTAGGATTAGCAGACGAGATCGACCCCGAGGTATACAGGACAGTAGCATTATCAGGAGCAGGCACTGGAGCAGTACCAGATCCAGTAGACGAATGATCATCGAGGGTATCTTCTGAGTATATACTGTTTCCATACTCAGTATTTGCTGTGGTTATCTTTATTCTTGTATCTTGACAGATGTATCAGACTCATTATCGGGTTGTTCCCCGAGTTTATATTATATTGAGATTAATCTTGCTTTATGATTCTGATATTGTTGTATTCATTTCTGTGGATGAGATTAGTATATTTAGACCATTTTGTTGTATTACAACTTAAGTACGCCCCGATGGATCCATTAAATTGGGTTTGTCCATCGGTATGTGCTGCTGGCCATTGCCACGTGTCTAGTCCCTCGATATTTTGGGACTGGGGCGTGACAATTCATATATATATATATATATATATATATATATATATATATATATATATATATATATATATATATACGTATATATATATATATATATGTATGTATATTGGTATTTTTATATAATATGTATTTAATAAAATGTGTACTAGTATAAATTAAATTCATGTATTAGTATTTATGTACTCATATATATATGTATGTATTAACATATAGTGTATTCCCTATTAGTATATATGTATTCAACATATATATATTAGTATATACGTATTCAGAATATACGTTAGTATGTACTTTGGTATGTACTTGTACAAGTATACAAGTATATAGTATATGTAATTTTTATTGGTATATCTATATATATATATATATATATATATATATAAATGTATTTCTCGAACTGATATATATGTACATATGTGTACGTATTGTACGTGCATCCCTAGTACCCTTTTTAATATATGTATATATGTACATAGTATAATTTGATTAAGTATGTATATGTGTACATATCTATAATAGTGTAAATTCATCATGTGTATATATATATATATATTGTATACAATTAATTGGTAATATATTATTAGTATAATATGTATACTTATATATCTATCTCTACTAGGTAACCCGAGTGTAAATACGGATACCCGTAACTACACATAACCTTGTGACCCTGTGAACTGTTAGTAGGCTGCCATATGTACATCAACGTACTGGAAAGACCCATATCACCGACTGTCGGATTGCACAGCAATCACAAACGCGACGCCCGTACAACTTGACGGACTTGACCCTAGTTGACTAGTGCCATACCTGGCATAGATCCTAAGTTCGATGTATTTTGATTGTGAGATAGTGTAGCATCTGATGCAAATGTTATTTATGATATGTCTATCGGACTGTTGGATCATCCAGACGATATACTGGAACAGGACATTGGTGTTACCAGCTAAGGACCCAAGGCGAGTACATTCTCTGATAATTTTTCAATTATTTGATAATATCTATAATTCCAGTATCTAGACATGTTATATCTGATTCTTGACACTGTGCTACACGGACTAGTATATAGATTGGATCTGCAATCATGAGATGTTACATTGATTATCGTTTTGACATTGTACACGATATTGATATTTAGACCCTATACATGATATATTGGATATTACTCGTGTATCGTGACGTGTCGTGATTGGATCCACTGTACTAGCTAGGGGCGGGGGAAATATTAGTAGATTATGTGATCATACCCAACTCTACATGCATCATAGCTCATCCCACATCTCACGTCGGGTGTGGCCTGACCATTACATGCCTCATAGATGTTATATATGTTTAGTCTGACCTCTACATGCATCATAGCTAACCAAATGGTTAGGCTGACCTTACATGAATCATAGCTAATCATATGTAGCCAGCCAGATCTTGTCCCAAGCCGATCACATGATAGACTGATATTCCAAACACTTAGAATAGTTACAGTTCTCTATTTTAGATCATATACCACATCACCCGTATATGATATTGTACCTTGTTCTTTTCATTTCATATATGCACTGACTGTTTCATATTGTCTATATTGCCTGTCTTTTTATATTTCCTGTCTATTTATTTTGCCATTGCACTTATTCACTGTTTTCTCTCAGTATATAGCATTATCTGTTTATTGTTTTATAGCCCTTATCAATTAAATGGAAATGTTATTTGAGATGTACTTTGCTCCTTCCTGACTGAAAAATATTTTCCAGACTATGCCTAGAGGACTGGTGTCCGACACTTATGGATCACAGGGTGAGTAGCTGCAGTCTTGGACTTAGCAGTTTAGTCGTGATTCCGGGAGGTTTAGCCGGAATCACAAGTTATCTAGTTAGTTCTCTTAGCATGTTATTTTTGGTATCGGATTTGTCTTCGGCATACTTGTTGAGACTTGGATTATATTGTTGAGTTAGATTATTCTATTTAGACTTGTGTTGCATTTTATCTTATCTCTTCGAGATCTCATCATGCTGTAGTTATGTGATTGAGTATGTTGTTCATATTATTTTATGATTATCCGTGTCTCCTCATCGAGTTGGATATACAGGTGAGATTGATTAGATAGTATCAAGACCTAGACAGCGTTCTACCGCCGATGCTGCGGCGTAGGCTGAACGTACCCACGCTCTCGTGCCCCTATACCGGGTGTGGGTCGTGACAACTTCAAACCCTAGCTATATAAGCTAACTTGTTTCTCTCTTCCCTCATTCTTTACTTTCCCACTTTCTTTCATTTCTAGCAAGTACACCTTGCACCACATGGAAAAATACCTTTACTTTCGATTCTTGTATTTTCTTGTATTTTATTAGTCTATTATGTGCTTATGATGATTCTAAACACTTTTAGTACTTAGATTTTTTGGTTTTGATGGTTGGATTTGTGTAGATCTATTTTATTTAACTTAGGATTTTATGGGTTCTTTAACTATTTGGTGGTTTTGAACTACTAAAACATAGTATTTTCGTAAAAATAGTTTTTGGGATGGATGGAGAAATTTATTTCGAGTGTTTTGGCTTTTGGTTCACTTAATTCGGAGTTAAAACGTAGTTTTTATGAAGAAATCAAATTTTTGGTTTTGGAGATTTTGCCATGACTAAACCTAATGTTTGGAACGATGAAGATCTCATGTGGCCAGTACTATATATGACAGAGAGGGCTATACGGCATAAAGATGCTATATGACCTGAACTTTTTGTCGTATATCAGCATGTGTCCATCTCTTTTGGACGCATGACTGACTAATACACATGTGTTCTGAAAGGACTTGTTGTGGTTAGTCGCTGAACGAATGAAAAATTTGCTAAGTCCAAAATACTCCATGCGTGTCATAACCCGAATTTTTTAGAATATTTTAAAACATTTTCTCGCAATTTTCTGTAATTTTTGGAATTTAAAACTAAGGTATTTCGTGATTAAAGAATTTTTATATTATGTTAATTAATATTAAAATATTATAAAAATAATATTTTATGGTGTAAAATGGAAAACTGGACATAGGATAATTTTCTGTGAATTTATTGGACTCCGAAAGCATTTTTAAAGCCCTAAAAACCAATGTAGAATTAAACCTTATTAAACCCTGACTGAACCCGGTTTAATTGGAATTAAACCAAACAAAACCGAACCAGACCAACCCAGACTTAACGGGTTGGGTCGGATCCGAATCGAACCCGACCCGGACACGAAACCCTAACCGAACCCTAGATTCTGAATCCCACCGGATTCACTGTTCAGGCCTATAAATACCTCGGTATTCGCGCCAGCCACCGCCGTAAACCCTCTCTCATCTAATCCGCCGCCCGCAGCCAGCCCCGACGAACGCCTCTCCTGAACCCTAACTTCCCCAGTCGTCTTCTTCCTCCAAAACTCCCCCGACCTCCGCCTCGTCTGAACCCACAGCCGACGATCATCACCACCGCTCCGTCGTCTCGCCATCAGCCCCAGTCGTCGACCATCCCCACCATCGACCATCCCGACTTCCACCGTCCCTCCGCCGAACCCTCGACCTCTCCACCTAGAAAACCCTAACCTCCCCGCTCGACCCCCTCGCCTCGCCGACCTCCGCCCTGAGCCCAGCCAGTACCACCACCTTCGACCATCCCCCAAAGCCCGCTTCCCTTCGTCGACCTCCGCCTCTGCCCAGCCGCCACGACTTCGACAGCAGCCGAGCCCTAGCCCCAAGCCGATGCCTCTCCTCTACCGGTCGCCTGAGCCCCGGCCGACTCCGACTAGCACCTCAGCCAGCCGCCCCGAGCCCGGCGAGTCTCTGGACGCAGAACCCGGACACATCCAGGACACAGAAACTGTGTCAAATCGACACGCGGACATGTTCAATCCTGTTTCTCGAAGCGCTGTTCAGGTAACCCGTTCTCTCTCCTCGTTATTCTATTTTCTGTTCCATCAGTTGTGTCATGTCGACTATGTAACCCTCACGATGCCCGTGCAACCCGTTCGGTGCGTCGCGTCCTGTGGTGATCGTAAACCGCGATCCAAAAACAGGAAAACCAACACCCTGTTTCACCCCGGAACTGAGTGTGTCCCGCCAAACGGGATGACTTGGTCGCACGCGGTCTTTACCGAAACGTGTGCGTCGTGGATACGGACGTGCGGGATTTCGCAGAAGTTGATTTGGATGTGCGTGCACACCGGAATCAACGCGTATCCGCCGACAACGCCCCATATTCGCCTGTTCTGGAATACGTTATAACTTTGTGTACACATGTCGGATCGAAACGAAACATTCGCCATCGGACTCGTAGCAATACGCTGGTCCTGTGAACCAAGTTTGGTTCGATTCTGAGAACGTTGACAAAATCGCGTATCGTGGGCCCCGCGGCTCCACTTGACGTGCGATTTTGTGATCGGCTCATCGGAATCCTATTCTGAAAGTTCTGTTGGGTTCGTATCATCGTTCCTGACTTGTTGACACTAAATTTGACAAATTTGGAGACCTTTGACCCTGACACATTTTTTGGTGCAAAGTGGCCCACATGTGGACCCCACTTTGACCCGGAACTGTCATTTTTGCCCATGTGTCCAAACTGGACTTAAGGACAGGCGTTTCTAGCTATTTGATAATTTATGAGACT
The DNA here is from genome assembly GCA_036927795.1 of Iris macrosiphon. NCBI lineage: Eukaryota > Viridiplantae > Streptophyta > Magnoliopsida > Asparagales > Iridaceae > Iris > Iris macrosiphon. The sequence continues at coordinate 53,903,939 of JAYESA010000014.1, forward strand.
GTTGGTGATGTTTATTTCAGCTTTTGGAGGAGTACCTACAGGATCCGCTGATACAGGGACAATTGTTGGTATTCAAATTCCAAGCAAGTGTACCTTGCCAACTTTGCAGTCCTATTACATATTTTTCTTGATTTATTTATATTATTGTGCATGCTTGACGTAGGACCGTATAACTTACTTAGCGTCCGATTATTAGTCAGGTGCCAACACTGTACGCAGAGTTGTGTAACGTCACCTAGAGATGGACATTCGTGACCCTTTATATTCTCGTACTTGGCTTATCAAGTATATCATAACCCCGGACACTTGACATTATTCATGAGATAGAATCTTTTTGAGATATTCATGGTGATTCTGTATAGGATACAGGCTTTATGGCATAGACATTATATTCATAGACATTAGATGACTTGCTGCATTAGATATGATCGTGCGTGACATGGATATGATGCATCGTGGACATAAGACGTGTGATTACATGGGGTGGAGAGAGACACACAGGCTACAGGCTAATTTCATATATATAATACATAGTAAACTACATAGTAAAATATATAGTAACACTGCTACCGGCTCCCAGACACAGAGCTTGTAGTGATCTCAGCCTGAGTTATAGTGATGCTCTCAACTTGCATTTCACATAGATGGTTATATATACTTACCCTATTTATTTCATTTACTATTTCACTGCATTTATGTTGGCTTGAGTTATTTTGTACCTTGCTATGTCCCTTGAGGACCTAGATCCGGATTATGTCCCCAGGATTAGCAGACGAGATCGACCCCGAGTTATACACTACCAGGAGCAGTAGCAGGAGTAGGAGCAGGAGCAGACACTGAAGCAGTACCAGATCCAGTAGACGAGTGATCATCGAGGGTATTTTCTGAGTATATAATGTTTCCATACTCAGTATTTGCTGTGGTTATCTTTATTTTTGTATCTTGACAGATGTATCAGACTCATTATCAGGATATTTATCGAGTATTGTATTTATTGAGATTGATCTTGCTTTATGATTCTGACATTCTTGTATTCATTTCTGTGGATGAGATTAGTATATCTACACCCTTATTGTTGTATTACAGCTTAAGTATACCCCGATGGATCCATTAAATTGGGTTTGTCCATCGGTGTGTGTTGCTGGCCATTGCCACGTGTCCAGTCACTCGATATTTTAGGACTGGGGCGTGACATGATTTTTGTGGTGGCCCATGCAGGTCTATGACTAAATTGTTCGATTTCAACTTGAGGACCGAGCAAGCCTGCAATAGGAATAGGATAAGTTTATAGGATCTCATCCACAACTGACTATGACTCATCCACCTTCCAATCGATTCCGTTGAATAATTACATCCTGCTTGATTCATGTGCCTTCTTATTAGTTCCTTGAGTGTAGCCTTCTCCTAGAATATAGAAGTCCCTGTTGATAGAATGATAGGTAGGGTAACCTTCCTATTAAGAGTACAGCTAGGATATTGACACCCCTAAGTAGAACGCTTAATGAACCCTAGTGTCCCTCACCTATAGAATAATTTGCCATTATTTCTTTTTATAGTCATGAATGACCTAAGAGTAGTATAGGCACTGCTAAGAGCTAGTTAGAGAATTGACCCTAGTGGTTGACCCCAGTCTTGAGGAACCAATAAAAATCCGAGATCGAATGATAGAACTGAACCTAATGTGCATAGTGAGATAGTGTTAGGATATAGGTTCTTGTCGTGATATTAGCAGACAGTACCTTAGAAATCCAAAAGCAATGTATAGAACATTTTCCTAATCATACCTCAAATATAGCAACTAGCATACCACTTCCCCTTAGAAAACCATGATGCTATGTAGAGCCCATATTCTAATTTTATATATTGCTCTTCTGCGACCATAGCGCTCGCAAGAGCACGACGACTGATTGTGTTTCTTCTCTTCATCTTTCAACTCGTGCCATCTGACACTTCTGATTGTAGGCAAAGTAATTTTATTCCTTGTTAAGGAACCATAGTTTTCTAGGATTATAGCTGTAGTCTTGAATTGAAAATTTTGTGCTTGGTAGTTAGAGTTTGATAAGTTTGAGTTAATCTTGTAGATTGTGACCCAATGATTTTCCCTTAGAGTTACATCACGTAATTTGTACCCCCACCTCGATACAAGTTATATTCCCTTTTCCTTGAGACTAGTAACCTTTCCATTCTCGCTATTGACACATGTTCTATGAGCACTTTGATTAAGACTTAAGGTGACCCTTACCTATATAATGCAATAAGAGACCCTAATAAGTACCAAGATCCTTCCTTATATACCCTAATAAGAGTTTTTGTTACATGTGCAAGGTTATTTTGTAGGATCCTCTTAAGACTGTAACGGTATTAGTTTAACTCTTATAAAGTTGGGTAGTATGCCTCACAACCTAGTACCACATAGTCCACTTGACCCATCGAGGCGGTATAACTGAATGGCATTAATCATATGCTAGCAAAAGATGACAGTGTTCATTCAGACAATAGAATTTAGAGGTCCTTGCCCCAATTTGGTCGACTAGCGACTTAGACAAGGAGGTTGTATGATAACTGTAGAGATTGTAGAGTCTTTTATTAATGTTGCTTATTTTGTTTTTGTTTTGTGAACTTGAATAGTTTGTACCTCCTTTCATCATCATCTAGCGTACTTATATTTCATATACTACCTTGACTTATGCTGCTATTTTATAGCCTAGTTTTGCAAGCTTATTCTTTATCGAGCTTGTTCATGACATATGTATTATTGGGGAGGCCCACAATAATATATTTTAGAATCAGTGTATTATGGTCTGATCAACCATAGTGCGCTTGATTCGCCCTTCACAATAATACTTTACGTGGATTGAGATATATAGTTGATTAGTAGACGAATATACTTGCCCTAGACATGTCTGAGCATATTGTATCGGTTACATAACTGTACTAATACTAGCATGCGAACAAAGGATTACCAAAATAGGATTTCAATCCATAACTGCCTTGATAATTCCTATTTGAATTCTTAAAACGCCTTGATTCTGATACTTCTAATCTATTACCTCGTCCTTGAACTCTTTATTATTGATCTCCGTCTTCCCTTATTTCAGAAAGACGAAACCTCATGCTTGGTATAAGTTTGATACACAGAGAGTACTAGATATACCCCATAGGCCGATCACATACTTGAGGATTATTCCTTCGTAATTAAGGACATATCATATGTGATATGATCGACATTAAAGTTTTGAGGATTGAATGACATGAGTAAATAAATTAAGGAATATTTCCTTAATGTATATAGCCTTATGTAATAGATGGGTAAATTCTAAGTTGGGTAGCAGTGCACTGTCAACTCGAGAGGAATTTATTTTAGATTGTGATCGAGCAAGATTAGAATGGGAGAGGTTCAAGCCATTTTAATTTTAAGAATTTTAGAAGAATGACCAAGATGATGAGGATTAATGAATTTTAGAATCTTGATATGGAGGACCCAATATTTATACCTTAAGTACATGATTTAAATTTTTGAATAATGAATGTAAAATCATCAATTTGAATTTAGAGGATAAATATAAAAATTCAGACTTGAACATTGGTGGACTGCATTTAAATTATTTTTCAATTTGATGGTTTGAATTAAGAATTAAAATTTGATGGTTGGAATACCTATTTAAAATATTGAGGATGTGAATGGGACTTAAAAAGTGGAAGCATACAAAAATATATAAGTGAAAATAGGAATAATATTGGACTCGAATTACTTCTAGAGGAAATTATGATAGTTGGGGATCGTGAGGCAAATTTATATGCGTATGTAAATCTTGAAGATGTTATATGGATTTAATTTAAAATTTGCCTGTGGATAATTTGAGAAAGTGAGAAGAGATAACCATAGGTTAAATTTTGATTGGATCAGTGGTCATCTTAACCTTGAAGTGATTGCAATGGATATGATTAGGATTTTAATTATTGAAAGGAGATTGCGATTGACTTGCCTTATGTACATGAAGGATCAATAAATTATGCCTTATTTTAATTATGATGACGATATTGTTTTTAAGTTGGCTGGATTGTGAAACCCCCTCATCTAAGAATTAGACCTACTTGGCTTAGATAGTGAGACTGAGGCTAGCTCGAATCCACTAGAACACGGTATTTTATTTATTTTTACAACATGGTATCACTTGGCGCACCTTACCATTGCTTTGATAATTAGAGCACTTCACTAGTCACTGCCTTCCTACAAATTTTACATCCTTGTCCTAGACATGCCCATCCTCCATTTCCATCTTTGTGCAACGTTTCAATGGTTGTGTACTTTAATGCAAAAGAGCATTTAGGTATTTACATCATTGACAAGACACGTGAAGAAACCTATTTTTCGCTCATGTGAATTTTTCCCATAATTTTCGGAATATGCATCGTGCAACATCGCCCACTCCGTTAAACCTAGCCTTGCATTTTAACCAATGCAAATCTTAGACCATCCTTGACTTCTGCCATGGCTTAATTTTAATTTCGATGACAAAATTTTTATAAGTTTGGTAGATTGTCATAACCCGGATTTTTCAGAATATTTTAAAATATTTTTTCGCAATTTTCTGTAATTTTTGGAATTTAAAACTAAGGTATTTCATGATTAAAGGATTTTTAAATTATGTTAATTAATATTAAAATATTATGAAAATAATATTTTATGGTGTAAAATGAAAAACCGGACATAGGGTAATTTTTTGTGAATTTATTGGACTCCAGAAGCATTTCTAAAGCCCTAAAAACCAATATAGAATTAAACCTAATTAAACCCTGACTGAACCCGGTTTAATTGAAATTAAACCAAACCAAACCGAACCAGACCAACCCAGACTTAACTGGTCGGGTTGGATCCGAATCGAACCCGACCCGGACCCGAAACCCTAACCGAACCCTAGATTCTGAATCCCATCGGATTCACTGTTCAGGCCTATAAATACCTCAGCGTTCGCGCCAGCCGCCGTCGCAAACCCTCTCTTATCTACTCCACCGCCTGCAGCCAGCCCCGACGAACGCCTCGCCTGAACCCTAACTTCCCCAGTCGTCTTCTTCCTCCAGAACTCCCCCGACCTCCGCCTCGTCTGAACCCACAGCCGACGATCATCACCACCACTCCGCCGTCTCGCCATCAGCCCCAGTCGTCGACCATCCCCACCATCGACCATCTCGACTTCCATCGTCCCTCTGCCGAAACCTCGACCTATCCACCCAGAAAACCCTAACCACCCCGCTCGACCCCTCGCCTAGCCGACCTCCGCCCTGAGCCCAGCCAGCACCACCACCTTCGACCATCCCCCAAAGCCCGCTTCCCTTCGTCGACCTCCGCCTCTGCCCAGCCGCCCCGACTTCGACAGCAACCGAGCCCTAGCCCCAAGCCGCTGCCTCTCCTCTACCGGCCGCCTGAGCCCCGGCCAACTCCGACCAGCACCTCAGCCAGCCGCCCTGAGCCCGGCGAGTCTCTGGACGCAGAACCCGGACACATCCAGGACACAGAAATTGTGTCAAATCGACACGCGGACACGTTCAATCCTGTTTCGCGAAGCCTTATTCAGGTAACCCGTTCTCTATCCTCGTTATTCCGTTTTTCATTCTATCAGTTGTGTCACGTAGACTGTGTAACCCTCTCGATGCCCGTGCAACCCGCTCGGTGCGTCGCGTCCTGTGGTGATCGCAAACCGCGATCCAAAAATAAGAAAACCAACGCCCTGTTTCACCCCGGAACTGAGTGCACCCCACCAAACGGGACGACTTGGTCGCACACAATCTTTACCAAAATGTGCACGTCATGGATACGGACGTGCAGGATTTCACAGAAGTTGATTTGGATGTGCGTGCACACCAGAATCAACGCCTATCCGCCGACAACGCCCCGTATCCACCTGTTCTGGAACACATTATAACTTTGTGTACACACGTCGGATCGAAACGAAACTTGCGCTATCAGACTCGTAGCAATACGCTGGTCCTGTGACCCAATTTTGGTTCAATTCTGAGAATGTTGACAAAATTGTGTATTGTGGGCCCCGCGGCTTCACTTGACGGGCGATTTTGTGATCGGCTCATCGGAATCCAATTCTGAAAGTTTCGTTGGGTTCGTATCATCGTTCCTGACTTGTTGACACTAAGTTTGACAAATTTGGAGACTTTGACCCTGACACATTTTTCGGTGCAAAGTGGCCTACATGTGGACCCCACTTTGACCCGGAACTGTCATTTTTGCCCATGTGGCCAAACTGGACTTAAGAACAGGCGTTTCTAGCTATTTGATATTTTATGAGACTGTTGGTGATGTTTATTTCAGCTTTTGGAGGAGTACCTACAGGATCCGCTGATACAGGGATAACTGTTGGTATTCAAACCCCAGGCAAGTGTACCTTGCCAACTTTGCAGTCTTGTTACATATTTTTCTTAATTTATTTATATTATTGTGCATGCTTGACCTTGGACCGTGTGACTTACTTAGCGTCCGATTATTAGTCGGGTGCCAATACTGTACGCAGAGTTGTGTAACGTCACCTAGAGATGGACATTCGTGACCCTTTATATTCTCGTACTTGGCTTATCAAGTACATCATAACCCAGAACACTTGACACTATTCATGAGACAGAATCTTCCTAAGATATTCATGGTGATTATGTATAGGATACAGGCTTTATGGCATAGACATTATATTCATAGATATTAGATGACTTGCTGTATTAGATATGATCGTGCGTGACATGGACATGATGCATCATGGACATGAGACGTGTTATTACATGGGGTGGGGAGAGACACACAGGCTACAGGCTGATTTCATATATATAATACCTAGTAAACTACATAGTAAACTACATAGTAAAATACATAGTAAAATACATAGTAACACTGCTACCGGCTCCCAGACACAGAGCTTGTAGTGGTCTCACCCTGAGTTTTAGTGATGCTCTCAACTTGTATTTCACATAGATGGTTATATATACTTACCCTATTTATTTCATTTACTATTTCACTGCATTTATGTTAGCTTGAGTTATTTTTTACCTTGCTCTGTCCCCTGAGGACCTGGATCCGGATTATGTCCCCAGGATTAGCAGACGAGATCGACCCCGAGGTATACACTACCAGGAGCAGTAGCAGGAGTAGGAGCAGGAGCAGACACTGAAGTAGTACCAGATCCAGTAGATGAGTGATCATCGAGGGTATTTTCTGAGTATATACTGTTTCCATACTCAGTATTTGCTGTGGTTATCTTTATTCTTGTATCTTGACAGATGTATCAAACTCATTATCAGTATATTTCTCGAGTATTATATTTATTGAGATTGATCTTGCTTTATCATTCTGACATTGTTGTATTCATTTCTGTGGATGAGATTAGTATATCTAGACCCTTATTGTTGTATTACAGCTTAAGTACGCCCCGATGGATCCATTAAATTAGGTTTGTCTATCGGTGTGTGCTACTGGCCATTGTCACGTGTCCAGTCCCTCGATATTTTGGGACTGGGACGTGACAATGCGGCATCGAACCCATGCGACACCGACACGTATGCAACAAGCAGAGTATACGGCCACCATCCTTGGACGCATGACTCTGAAACCAGGCACATCTTTTCATGGTTTTGTCTTTTCTTCCTGACACACTTTATGTCACATCATATATTATGTCACATCATTGACACTTTAATTATTCTCCGTCACCTCATTACTTATCCCGAGGAGTAGACCTAGCCCTAGCTCTATGCGATATGACTCTATGCGGCATGACTCCATGCGGCCAGGATTGTCATGCGGCCTGACTTCTCATGTGGCCTTGATCCTTCTATGCGCATGCGGCCCCTTGTACACATTTTATTGGAATAGTTTTGGTTGAATATTCCTTTGGACTTTATGAGTGGTATATGTGACTTTGATGACCACAAAAGTATTAGGCCCATCTATGCGTCATGACCCGACCACTTGTATTCGTGCTGATAAACTTACTACATGCTATGTGTTCCCACGTGCTAAGTGTTCCTACGTGATAATAATACAAGTTTGCACTGCGGTGTAACTATGCGGTATGTGACATGTGATATGACTCAATCTTTAGCATGGACATAAGGGTTAGTCAATGACCAAGCGTGGCTAGGATCTGTTTATTATTGAATCATGCTAGGGTGAATCCAAATTGAACTATCAAGTGACAAAGTACATTTGTATCTAGTATGGCCGTATCATGGTACATTATATAAAGAGAATACCATGTGACCATGCCATGAGATTCTAGTTAAAATTAGGGCTAACTAGGCAACTAAACTTGTAAAGCATTGGAAGAAAATAGAATCTCGAGATCGTGCCTAACTAGCCACCTCCAGTCATCTGAATTGGGGTACGCAGGCTAGTCCCCATGGATATTATTTATATCCTCATTAGTGTATGGCAATATCCGAATACTATATGATACTATGTGTTCTATGCGATCTTAGCACAGTGGCCATACGAGGGATCGGTGCATACTACTATAAGCTATGAGGTAATTTATTGGTCGGCTAACCCTGCTAGTACCTGGTTCGATATGAGGATTCCTATATGTATAATATCTCTAGGATAACCCAGACTCCATCTAGTAAGTCGTACAAGTGATGGGCCGATTATATAACTGAGCGTATTTCTGCATTGTATCAGCTGTCAAATATTCTAAGGATATGGACTATCATGGTGCGATGGTTTAACCCTTGTCCTTGTTTGGTTGTAGGGTTAGATTGTTGTGTCACGATAGGCTATGAATCGAAACTACAAGATATGACTATATATATATATATATATATATATATATATATATATATATATATATATATCATAACCTGGTTTTATTTCTGCATTTGTGCTTCCTTTGTGGTACTTGCTATTTGGGGTCTAATCCCACTGGTTTTGCTTGGCCAGGTATTGAGCCAGCACCCGGGGAACAAGCATACTCCCCTGAACAATGGCGTACACCAGGTGGATGGCCACTAAGGGAAATGAGTTGGTCTCTTGTTCCCTGCTCATTATTTTACATTTTACTTATTTTGGGCGTTTAGCCACCGGCACTTATTAGCCATGAATCTGGATGTCTATTTTTCTATATTATTGTAATTAATCAGACTACAACTGATCATGGTAATGTACTCTTGTTACTCTGCCAGCCTTTACATTTTTGTACAGTTGGTTTCTTGAATGTTGTGGCAGGACGTTTGGGATGCCTTATTTTTTTGTCATATATGTTCTATGTTACTGTTCTTATTTGACTGATTGAGATATTAGAAGTTCTATATGACCCTAAGTGACTTGCTTGTAGTATGCACCCCCTTGTCTAGTTACAGCCGTGACCGTCGTACAACGTTTTATACCTTGTACGGGGGAGCTGGCCATATCTGTCTTCGTATTTTGGTACTGGGGCGTGACACTATGTATCTAAGCTATACTAGCTATATTAGGTAACTAGAGTATCAATACTATATAAGATATACAAAATAAATAAATATAGTATCCCTAGCAAAACTAACACTAATGGATACCTTGGCTTTGAGCCAACATGGTATCACACTAGCTATACCCTCTTTTGATACCAATACCTAATGTATAAATCAATACCTAACATTACCTTGTATACTAACTCAAGGTACCCCCTTAACTAACTAGCTATATATATACCAATATATATACATACATACTAACTTAAGTATCTAAATCTCATAAACTAACTATCTAACTTATACTCTAAATATCATATCATATAACAATAAACTAACATCATAACTTAACATTCAACCCAAACTAACTTATACTAACAACTAACATCATGTCTAACTATATACTAGCATGTATATGTATCTAACAATATTAACTAACAGTCATTACTAATCAACATACACCTATTACTAACTGATCATAACATCTAATACTTATAACTTACTAACTAACATGATATGAATATCTAACCAACAACTAAAACCCTCAACCACCTATCAACCAAACCTCAACTTATCATGTATTGCTGCTGCATAGCAAGATAGCACATGCTGCTACTATTCCTGTTGCTTATTACAGCAAGACACCCCCTCTCGAGCCAACCTTGCAGTGGCAAGGTTTCTCTGATGCTTCTGTTCCTGTTGCTTGCTGCAGCAAGACACCCCCCTCTCGAGCCAACCTTACAGTGGCAAGGTTGCTAAAGAGAGAGTTGTGCACTGGTGTAGGCCCTCGGGAAGTAGCAGACCTCTCAGAAGCTGCTCTCCCCTGCTGTGATCTAGTCTTAGGCGGCATCCTGAGCCAAAGCGAAATAAAAAATCAATATGGCACATGATTTAAGACACTCAAAGGAAGGACAGTTTAAAGATTAAATATCAATATCAAGGAAGAATGGTTGAACGAATCAAAAGAGTTTTTCCTAGATGTGATTGAGTATTCTCAGCCTATAGCCTATATCCTATATCCTGAAACAGGCTCGTAATAGCACTCAATTCAAAGCACCATTATGAATCGCACTAATTACGACCTCGAAGACCTGCATGGACCACCACTAAAAATATATCATAACCCGCACCCGGAGTAGGGATACAAGTCGGGAACAACTCCCAGCCTATGCCACAAAATAGGCGATAAAACGATGTTTGGGTAATCTATCTAGCAATATAATAAGCCACTAACAATATCAATATATTCAATCATAGATTTAAGATGGAGAATAGCATAAATATAATAAAATAATAGAATAGTCATAATATAACTCATGAGTCAAAATAATAACATCAATGAGTCTGAGAAAATACTTAACAGTAAGTTGGAGACAAATCCAGTACAAGAGAATAACTAAGAAGCTACAAGTCCTGGGTCATCTTTCTTAGTCGAGATGAGTCCCTCCTGAGCCAGGGTCTCTGGCTCTAAGCCCACAACATCCTGAGGCCCATAATGAGTAGGGTACCACTCCGTAGTATCATTTGGGAAAAATATATCCAGTCAGAAAAGGAGCAGAGTACATCTCTAACTGCAGTTATAATCAATGATATAAACTATGTAACAGTAAATAGATGTGAATATACAAGATGCAACAATAGATACAAGAGATATACAATAAAGGAAATACTGGAAATAAATACAAGAATGAACAATATGGCAATGAACAAGAATACTAATGACTAAGTGAGTGAGTACTAGCTTTAACATGTAATCGACTTGGGAACTTGCACAATAAACTTGCACAAGGATAAGGGCCTGGCTAGTCATACGTGCAGTGTATGACTAACACTCACAAGGAATAAGACATACACAAGGAGGGCATGATCACATATCTACACTAAAATACTCTCTGCCTTCGACTAGTATAGTGGATCCAACCATGGTACGTCATGACACAGGTTTCTATATAAACCAATGGCTGTACATGTATAAGAAGAACAAGGAAACAAGGCTTACACAAGATACACCATACATACCAAGAAATAATATCTTATAACGAGATCCGGATATACTAATCCGTGTAACCATCGTGTCAAGAAATTAAGGATATCTACACTAGATACAATGAACATAGAGGATATCATAAATGAGAAACTATCAGAGAATGTACTCGCCTGAAACCTGGTACACAGTATCACAAATGTCCGGTATGGTGCCTCGAAGACCTAGATATGGAATATAATATCAATACAAGGTTTCGGAATAAAAATAAGTTAAATTGGTCAACATCTAGGTCAAAGAGTCATTTCTAAGTCAAAATAGTCAAACTTGGTCAACTCTAAGTCAAACCGGTCAAACTTGATCAAACTACCTATTTCTAGGTTGTATGAGTCTATCCCTATGATATTGGGTCCATACATTAATAATCTAGGCCATACAAGCTAAACTTAGGATACTAAGATACCATATCGCAAGATACGCAAACAAGAGATATAAAATAGTGTATATGCATATTCAATCAATATTAAATATAATAATCCTAATTACAAATGCCAAATGGATACCTTGGCTTCAAACCAACTCGGTATCGCACCACTAAACACTCATCTTGATACCCAACTCAAATACCTTTAGTATCCTCAATACCTCGACCTTTACCTTGGTATCTCAAGGTAATGTCACTATAGTATATATTAGCTACCCAATCTAACTATATACTAATAGGTATATATCAATCTAATATAAACTTCTAGTATAAACTTATACCAACTATTAGTATTTACTAATATGAATTTAAATACTAACTACCATGCTATATTAACTAATAATAAAAACTAATACATAGGTAATATATATATATATATATATATATATATATATATATATATATATATATATATATATAACTTAGAGATACACATAAGAGATATAGATAAATAGATACTAATCTAAACTAGATACTACTAACTATATACTAGCTACTAACCAAATGAACTGCTAACCAATACTTGAACTACTGACTGAAACACCTAACAAGCTAACTGAAACTATATTGTTGCTGCTACTGTGCTGAACCTCCTTGTTGCTACTGTGCAGTTGCTCGTGCAACTGCTGCTGCTGCCTCGCTGTTTGCTGTTGATATTGTTGTTTGTTGTTGTTGTCGTTGTTGTTGTTTGCTGTTGTTGTTTGCTGTTGTTGTTGCTGTCGCTGTTGTTGTTTGTTGTTGCTGTTGCTGTCGCTGTTTGCTGTTGCTATCGCTGTTTGCTGCTGGTACATGCTGAATGGTTGCTGCACTTCTCACTGACTGAGCCCCTCTCTCTTCAACACACATAATACAAAATACTAGAATATGCATCTATATGCATACATATATATATACTATATGTGTCTCCAATATCTAGATACATAAACATATCAAGTACCCATATTGCACACACTCACCCTCACACATAACATATATATATATATAACATACAGATATACATGTAGGTACTTACCCAAGTATATATAAATATATCATACATCACATATATACATATATGGAACTATGCATACACAAGTATATACCTATTACAATAGATAACTATAGACAAATACATAGAAGTACATATTTATATATATATATATACACACACACACACACACACACATGCACATACACACACACACATATACACATTAGAGTATATACATTACCAATAGCTATGATCAATGCAATATAAATCTAGAAATGCAATACAACAAACTCGTGAAGTGTATCGCACCCGTATCACACTAGATCTATGATACGCTTGTGATACGAGTACACCACACAACCATACATATCCTGAAGGACACGAGCAATTCTAAAATTCTATTTATGAACAATACGAAGAGTCAAACACACATCTACGTGTCCGTATCAAAATATAACATGCACAAAGCCCCGTGTCAGAGGAAAAACTCCGAAATTAACACGTATCACCAAATTGTTAGGATACGACAGTAACCACAAACAAACAAACACATGTCAATTTGTTCTAATTGATTAATTGACAACCACAACATGTGTCAATCTCGGAATTCCCCAAAAATTGACACAAAATACACTATAAATTTCTCCATAGGCCTCCTATGAACCTAATTCCAATTCCTATGGGTAGCCTATGAATATGGGGTAGTTTCTTATGGTTAAATCTTAGATTTAGAACCTAATTAAAGAAGAAAAAACTGAATTGTACCTATTGGGAGATGGATTTCTAATGTAACCTCTAAAATTGGTAAAATTGGCCTTCAACTTGTAGATCCTTGCTCCTCTTTGTAGATCCTTATTTTTTCCTAGATCCTTACTCTACTAGTCTCTAATGGTGATTTGGAAAATAATTGGAAAGAAATTTAGTAGTAAAATGATGTGGGAATGAAGGAATTTGGTTGAAGAAAATTCTAGATCTAGATTTAAAATAAAAAAAGGAGAGAAATATTCCCCCTCTTTTAAATAGGCCGAACCCCTTAGCTCCTCCCTGAAGCTACTATGTAATGTCCAATATACCCCTTGGGACCTCTCATAAAAAAATAATTAAGGAAGAAAGGTTCTAGTCTATGGTTTAATTAAATTAATCATCCTCCTAATCAATGGGCTTCTAATTGGACTCAATTCTAACTAATTATAAATGTTGGTCCATGGGTCTGAACTAAACTAGTTAGGTCCACTAACACAATTCTAAAATAATAAAATAACATCTAACAATAATTAAATAATATAATAAATAATTATTCAACATGCACAATATTTAATTAATTATAAAATAACCAAAATATCCTTTCCTAGAAAATGTGGTAGTGACAAGTCTACCCCCCTTAAAATAATTTCTTTCTCGAAATTCAAAGACGAAAACTACCCCAAAAAATAAATAAAACATAAAAGAACAGAACATAACTAGGAAAGAACATATCAGAACATAACTCAAGGCACAAATAAATATGGGTAACACTCTTGCATTTCATCCTCTCACTCCCAGGTAGACTCTCCCGGAGAGTGATGCCTCCATGCGATGCGTACCAAAGTAATAGTTTGGTTCTTCAGAACCTTCTCTCTCCGATCCAAAATCTCAACTAGTAGCTCTAGATAGCTAACAGTAGGGCCCACCTCTATCTTTGAGTGATCCAATACATGACTAAGATCTTCCCCATACCATCTCAATTATGATACGTGAAACACGTTGTGCACTCCCTCCAATACAGGTGGCAAGTCTAGTCTATAAGCAACTGCACGAACCCTCTCAAGAATAGTGAAAGGTCTGATGAATCACAGACTAAGCTTTTCGCCTCCACCGAAACGAATCGTGCCTCGTGTCGGAAAAATCCTCAGAAATTCCAAACCACAAACCTAGAACATAACACAACCTTAAGAACTTAATCTATAACAAACAACCAATAACAAGCACAAAACAAAAAAAAATCTAAAACTATACCTTAAACTCCAAAGGTCTCCGGTGGCTATCGGTCCAATGCCGATGTTTGTCCTGCGCCACTCGAAGTCTATCTCTGATCAGCTTAACCTTCTTCGCTGCATCCACAACCATCTGTGGCCCTAGAAAAACTCCCTTTCCATCATCATCCCATGACAAGGGAGTACGACATCTCCGACCGTACAGAGCCTCAAATGGTGAAATCTCTATACTAGCATGGTAGTTGTTGTTGTAAGCAAACTCTACCAAATATAGATGGTCCTCCCAGGAACCCCAGAAATCTAGTACACAAGTGTGCAGCATATCCTCGAGAGTCTGAATAGTCCTCTCTGACTGCCCATCTGTCACCATATACAGTACTGAACTTGAACTGGGTGCCCAAACTCTCATGCAAACTCCTCCAGAAATGAGAAGTAAAATGACTATTCCAATCCGAGACTATGTTAAGGAAAACTCCATGTACCCTGACGATCTGCCTCACATACATCTCTGCCAGCTTCTTCGTAGATAAATCTACCTTGAAAGGCAAAAAGTGGGTCGACTTGGTCAATCTGTCAACGATGACCAAAATTATGTCTTTCTCTCCTAAAGATCATGGAAGTTCGGACATAAAATCCATAGTAATGTGCTCCCACTTCCACTCTAGAATAAGTAATGGCTGAAGTAAACCTCCTGGCCTCTGCCTCTCGACTTTCATCTACTGGCACACTAAGCATCTGGATACAAACTGTGCCACTTTCCTCTTCATGCCATACCACCACACACTCTCTCGTATATTCTGATACATCTTGGTAGCACCTGGATGTATGGAATACTGAGAGCGATGCGCTTCCTGTAATACCTCCTCACGTAGCTCTCCACTAGGCACACATAATCTAACACCATGCCACAAAGAACCATCCCTAGCAATGGTGAAATCATCCTCCAATCCTGCTCTCACCTGAGATCTGATGCTCCTCAGAGATACATACTCATACTGGACTGCCTTGATCCTGTCCATCAACTCTGAGTGTATCTGCAACCCCCACATCTGCGTAGCAAACCCAGAAACTATCACTTCAATGCCCAAGCTCTCCAAGTCCTCTAATAAATATCGATCATGCGTTAACAACATAGCTACCGGATACCTGCTCAAGGCATCGATAACTATATTAGCTTTCCCAGGATGATAATACAAAGAGATGTCAAAATCCTTTATCAGTTTCAACCACCGACGCTGCCTTATGTTCAACTCCTTCTACAAGAAAACGTAGTTCAAGCTCTTGTGGTCTGTGAAGATCTTCATACGCTCTCCGTACAAATAGTATTTCTACAACTTCAGGGCAAAGATGACTGCTGCCAACTCCAAACCGTGGGTAGAATAGTTCTTCTCTTGAGGACACAATTACCTGGATGCATAGGCAATCAATTCTGCTTAAGAACACAACCCAAATATTTCTTTGATGCATCAAAATAGTAAAACCTTCAGACCCTGATGGTAACGTTAAAATAGGAGCAGACGTCAACCTCTTCCTTAATTCCTTAAAAGCAACCTAGCACCAAGTCTAAAGAGTATTCAACATCTCGATCTGGGGAAAATCCTGGCAATTCCTCAGGAAACACATTCAAGAACTCTGCTATCAAAGGACGCAGCAACTCCTTGTCTTCCACCATAGCTCCACAGATAATACATTTTCCCTGCTCTGTAGCTCCTCTAGCAAACTCAAACTCTGGCTCTCCTGGCGGACCAAACAGAACTCTACCTCCTCTACAATCTATACTAGCACAGTGCCTACTCAACCAATCCACCCTGAGTACAATGTCGTAGCTCGAAAGTGGCATTACAAGTAGACACACACTCAACTCCCAGCCTCCCAAAGTAACTCTTCGATCCTTAAAAATATCATTAACCAGGATAATGCCTCCCCGGTCATGATCTTGCAAGTCCTAAGCAAAGACTCAGCTACCAAACCATGCTTCAGAGCAAAAAAAAAAGATACAAAACTATGGGAAGCACCACTATCAAACAAAGCTAAAGCTGGAATAGAATCAAGAAGAATAGAACTTGCAATGACATCTCCGATGGGATCGACCTCCTCGACTATCATAGCAAATACTCATCCCTGACGTGTACCTCACTGATGATGGTGGTAGGCATAACACTGTTGCTGGGTCGGAAGCGGCAATCCTCTCGGTTGTACTGCAGGTGGTCTCGCCTGTGTCCTCGGAGCTAGAGATGCTCCCTGAACTGCACGACGAGGATTGGAAGGATACTCTCTCATCTGATGCCCATCGGTACCATAATACAAACAAAGTCCCAACCTCTTCCTGCAAACATCCCAGATATGACCGAACTTCTTGCAGAAGTGGCAGGAAGCTTGCTGTAACTGTCTCTGCTGCTGCGGTGCCTGGTGAAATGGCACCCTAGCTGGAGTTTGGTGTTGTTGCAGCTGTTGAAAAGTTATGGACTAGAAATAAGGATGCTTGGTAGATATTGTACTGCTGTTAGCCCCCAGAAAAGAATCGCATCTCTCTTGGGCTTTAAACCCAAGTCCCGCTCAACCTTGCGTTTCTTCGCAAGTATCTCCAATTAGGTCTAATAAAACAATAGAATTAGGATCTTCACTTCCCAGTTTAGACCCTCAAGAAAACAAATAGCTCAAACCTCCAGCTCTCTCACCAAATACTCTGCAAATCGGCTCAGCCTACCGAACTCTGCGGCATATTCCTCCACAGACATGCTCCCCTGTATGAGGTTCTCAAACTGCCTCCCCAAGTCTAACCTGTCTGCCCGAGCAAAGAAATTCTTCTTGAAAAGGTCCTTGAATACCACCCAAGACTGTCCTGTGTTAGTAAGAATTGGCTTATTCCTGAACCAAGTGCGAGAGACGTCGAAAAGCTGAAGTCCTACCGCCTCAACCTTCAGATCCTCAGAAATATGGGATACCCTCATGAGACACTCAATGTCCTCAAGCCAATCATCAGCATAGACGATGCCCTCCCTCCCCTTGAAGTCCCTAGGCTCCAACTTCTTGAAGTCCTAAATGGTGTATGGCCGAAGCTGAGCAACCTGAGGAGCAATCTACTGCTGGTCCAAAACTCCCCGCTCTACTATGGTACGAGCAAGCTGATGAGCAATCCCGATATCCTGCCGTAAGATGTTGGTCTGCCTCTGGTGTACCTCAGACTCAGCCCTCTGTGCCTCCAATATCTCGCAAAACAGTGTGAACATCTGTGTCGCATCTACTGGCACGGAAGGTGGAGGTGGAAGTCCATCAGATACAGCCGAAACAGTCCTCTGAGTAGGAGGTAGACCCCCGAATGCAGCTGATACGCCAGTCACCGGAGAAGTGACTGGTGTAGGCCCTCGGGAAGTCGCAGACCTCTCAGAAGATGCTCACCCCTACTGTGATCTAGTCTTAGGCGGTATCCTAAGCACATGATTTAAGACACTCAAATGAAGGATAGTTTAAAGATCAAATATCAATATCACGAAAGAATAGTTGAATGAATCAAAATAGTTTTTTCTAGATGTGATTGAGTATTCTCAACCTAGAGCCTATATCATATATCCTGAAATAGGCTCATAATAGCACTCAATTCAGAGCACCACTATGAATTACACTAATTACGACATCGAAGACCTGCATGGGCCACCACTAAAAATGTGTCATGACCCACACCCGATATAGGGATGCAAGTCGGGAACAACGCCCAGGCTATGCCGTAAAATCAGCGAAAGAACGTTGTTTGGGTAATCTATCTAGCAATATAATAAGCCACCAACAATATCAATATACTCAATCACAGATCTAACATAGAGAATAGCACGAATATGATAAAAGAATAGAATAGTTACAATACAACTCATGAGTCAAAATAATAACATTAATGAGTCTGAGAAAATACTAAACAGTAAGCTGGAGACAAATCCAGTACAAGAGAATAGCTAAAAAGCTATAAGTCCCGGGTCATCTGTCTTAGTCGGGATGAGTCCCTCCTGAGCCAGGGTCTCTGGCTCTAATCCCATAACATCCTGAGGCCCATAATGAGTAGGGTACCACTCCTCAATGTCATCTGGAAAAAATATATCCAGTCAGGAAAGGAGCAGAGTACATCTCTAGCAACAGTTCTAATCAATGATATAAACTATATAATAGTAAATAGATGTGAATATACAAGATGCAACAATAGATACAAGATATATACAATAAAAGAAATACTGGAAATAAATACTAGAATAAACAATACGGTAATGAACAAGAATACTAATTGTAACACCCCGTTCCGTTCAAGCGGAGTGCCGGCTCAAACGGCAATAGTGCAACTGTCCCGACCCGCTTTGCCTCAAACAGGAAGCAAAGGATATCCAGACTTGTCCCTACAGGATCCGGCTTAGGCTTTCAAAGGCTCGCTTGACGTATCGCTCTACCGAGGCGAATCGTCGCTAAGGTGGGTGGCTTCGGTGAACTTGTCTTTGCTTAGCCAGCACACTTAAAATCTGGAATGTACATGCTAGTCGCTAGGTGAATCACCCCCTGCATGCTAATAAGAATCCAACGCATATAGCTAAAAGAATAATCCCAACTTATATTGCTTATACTAGAACATGGAAATAAAATACTGCTTCATTTAGACCCTCGTATGCTACCCTAGAACGTGTCGCTCGGGAAGTTCCCTAACAGTTTCACCCATCGGCGTACCTTCAGGCCCAAGCTAACGTGAATGTTTATGTTTATACAAATGCATGCTTGTCTGCTTGTATGTTGCCATGTTTTCATTCAAACCCCGGGAGACTACTAAGTAGTCGTTCCGTGCATGAAAGAACCTGAAAGTGTCCGGGACCGTTAGGTCACCAAAGCAATTCCCGAACCAGGGAATTTGCACCCTGAATGAATAAATCACTGAATCGCAGCTCGTAGAGCAAACTACTGAATCAACTAGCCTAACAATCTATACACTACTGTAAATGAAACCTGCCTCAACAAGTTCTGTATATATACTGCCTCGAACTCATTCCATACTGGACTTGTTCAATATATACATATACAGCCTCGAACTTGTTCATGTACCAGACCAGAGACCTAAAGTTTATAGACTTGCATGTCGCGGCCAACTTGGAAACAAGGTCACTGTGTTCCACGGACGGTTTCTGGGGCACCGGGGCCGATCTGATCCGGATGGAACGTCACGTTAGTCTACTACATTTGGACAGGATGGTCTGCAGCCACTACTGAATCTTTGTTGCTTTCCATCCTTGTTCAAGACTAAACTGGTCCTTTATGGCTATTCCAGCGATAACTGTTCATAAAGATAAGTCATCCTTGCTTAGCGGTTATTCGCATGCGAGTTATTGCATCGCATCAATGAACAACTGAACACCTAAACAATCTTGATATAATGACTCTCGTGTTGCATATGCTATAACTTGGTTTTCATTATGAATGCCCCTGAATGTTTATACTTGCCCATGCTTGAATTAATAATGTTTGCCTCGGATAGGGAAGGTGAAATGGTAAGTGGGTAAGTCTCGTCGTATTTCCTCTCTTGTCACACGGTGCACTGCCACACGAGTTAGGCTATTCAAATCTTGCATGAAACTGATCCTAAGGCAACTAGAAAGATAACTTAATAGTTGGTGCACGAAACCAATATTACGTATTTGGATTTGTCGAGCGGGCGAGTAGCCTCTCCACCAGTGCATTCAACGTACTGATAACCCACCAGTTTGTTTGCAGGGTGCGGGTGAACCTCGTTCGATGCGGATGCCTCCTTCGTGCGTACTAAGGCATGAAGATCACTCTGAAGTAACGCTGCATCAGGAACATAAGCACATATACAAGACATAATATTGTGAACATCGCCTGTACAATCATTCCACAGTTGTAGCCACTTGGCATACTTTTTACTGTTTTAGAGAGAGAGGCTTAAGCGACTTATAATCTCGGCTATGCCCCGCCTGTAACACTTGTTTATATCAATAAAAGAGTTGCTTTACTTCTACTTCTGTTATTCAATGCTTCCGCTATTGTCGACTCAGTGAACCTGTTACCGAATTGCTATACGTTTATGACTCTGGTGCACTCGGACAATCTGTGTGACTCTGTGGCTTAGAACTCTTACCGCCAGCAAATGAACCATGGCCTTGTACGAGCGTGGCTCACGCTCGTACGGCATCACGCCCGGATGGGTCAAAGCGATCATTCCGTGGGAGCGCTGGCACGGTGATTCTCGCCAAGCGGGAACGGCCGATTTGCATGCGGGAGATCGGGGCGTGACATAATGGTATCAGAGCCAGACTTCTACGCCTTTGGACTTCACTTCGATATCTCTGTTTCGAAAGCTCATTCGTGGGTTATGTGCACGCTCTCTCTCAATGTCCTAAATGGAATGTTCCAACAATAAGTCTAAATACTTTCAAAATACGTTTTGAAAAATATGATTGCTTGTATGATATTGTGCTGTGAGTGGCCTTTGTGCCAACCTGAGTTAGACCCTTGAGATTATCGCAAGTAGCTTGTCCGATTTCACTATCTCTAAGTTTTGTTGAATGCATATGTTTGAGGGATGCCTTAAACTTGTGCACGATCCAAGACTTAGAAAATGTAAAACTCGAGTGCTAAGATTTCGCTATAGCTAAGTTGGTTGGCGTGCATGTGTTTGGAGCGCTACGAATACGTATACGATCCAGACTAGCGATATGCCGATCTCGATGCTAGTACAAGTGAATATCCAAATGAACAAGTACAACGACTTGTATAGGTTTGCCTCAGCCTTGTATCGTTAAATCAAAATTGATTGAAACGTACTACTTGTCCTCAGTAAGTCTCAAGGACGAGACTTTTTCTGAGTTGGGTAGGATGTAACACCCTGTTCCGTTCAAGCGGATTGCCGGCTCAAACGATAATAGTGCAACTGTCCCGACCCGCTTTGCCTCAAATGGGAAGCAAAGGATATCCAGACTTGTCCCTACAGGATCCAGCTTAGGCTTTCAAAGGCTCGCTTGACATATCGCTCTATCGAGGCGAATCATCACTAAGGTGGGTGGCTACGGTGAACTTGTCTTTGCTTAGCCAGCACACTTAAAATCTGGAATGTACATCCTAGTCGCTAGGTGAATCACCCCCTGCATGCTAATAAGAATCCAACGCACCTAGCTAAGGAAATAATCCTAACTTGTATTGCTTATGCTAGAACATGGCAATGAAATACTGCTTTATTCAGACCCTCGCATGCTACCCTAGAATATGTCGCTCGGGAAGTTCCCTAACGGTTTCACCCCTTGGCGTACCTTCGGGCCCGAGCTAACGTGAATGTTTATGTTTATACAAATACATGCTTGTCTACTTGTATGTTGCCATATTTTTATCCAAACCTCGGGAGACTACTAAGTAGTCGTTCCATGCATGGAAGAACCTGAAAGTGTCCGGGACCGTTAGGTCACCAAGGCAATTCTCGAACCAGGGAATTTGCACCCTGAATGAATAAATCACTAAATCACAGCTAATGGAGCAAACTACTGAATCAACTGGCCTGGCAATCTATACACTACTGTAAATGAATCCTGCCTCAACAAGTTCTATATATATACTGCCTCGAACTCGTTCTATACCGGACTTGTTCAATATATACACATACTGCCTCGAACTTGTTTGTGTACCAGACCAGAGACCTAAAGTTTACAGACTTGCATGTCGCGGACAACTTGGAAACAAGGTCACTGTGTTCCACGGACAATTTTTGGGGCACCGGGGCCGATCCGATCCGGATGGAACATCACGTTAGACTACTACATTTGGACATGATGGTCTATAACCACTACTGAATCTTTGTTGCTTTCCATCCTTGTACAAGACTAAACTGGTCTTTTATGGCTATGCCAGCAATAAATGTTCATATAGATAAGTCATCATCGCTTAGCGGCTATCAGCATGCGAGTCATTGCATCGCATCAATGAACAACTGAACACCTGAACGATCTTGATATAACGACTCTCGTGTTGCATATGCTATAACTTGGTTTTCATTATGAATGCCCCTGAATGTTTATACTTGCCCGTGCTTGAATTAATAATGTTTGCCTTGGACAGGAAAGGTGAAATGGTAAGTAGGTACATCTCGCCATATTTCCTCTCTTGTCGTATGGCGCACTGCCACACGAGTTAGGCTATTCAAATCTTGTATAAAACTGATCCTAAGGCAACTAGAAAGACAACTTAATAGTTGGTGCACGGAACCTATATTATGTGTTTGTATTTGTCGAGCGGGCGAGTAGCCTCCCCACCAATGCATTCAATGTACTGATAACCCACCAGATCGTTTGCAGGGTGCAGGTGAACCTCGTTCGGTGCGGATGCCTCCTTCGTGCGTGCTAAGGCGTGGAGATCACTCCAAAGCAATACTGCATCCGGAACTGAAGCATATATATAAGACATAATGTTGTGAACATCGCCTGTACAATTATTCCACGGTTTTAGCCACTTGGCACGCTTTTTACTGTTTCAGAGAGAGAGGATTGAGCGACTTATAATCTCGGCCATGCGCCGCTTGTAACACTTGTTTATATCAATAAAAGAATTGCTTTACTTCTACTTGTGTTATTTAATGCTTCCGCTATTGTCGACTCAGTGAACCTGTTACCGAATTGCTATACGTTTATGACTCCGCTGCACTTGGACAATCTGTGTGACTCTGTGGCTTAGAACTCTTACCACCAGCCAATAAACCATGGCCTTACACTGGCGTGGCTCACGCTCGTGCGGCATCACGCCCGGATGGGTCAAAGCGATCGTTTCGTGGGAGCGCTGGCGCAGTAATTCTCGCCAAGCGGGAACATCCGATTTGCTTGTAGGAGATCGGGGCGTGACACTAATGACTAAGTGAGTGAGTACTAGGTTTAACATATGATCGGCATGGGAACTTGCAAAAGGAACTTACACAAGGATAAGGGCCTGGCTAGTCATGCGTGCGGTATATGACCAACACTCACAAGGAATAAGACATGCACAAGGAGGGTATGATCACATATCTACACTCAAATACTCTCCACCCCGACTGGTATAGTGGATCCAACCAAGGTACGTCATGACACAGATTTCCACAAGAAGGAGCTACTCTCCACATGAAACATTGTCTGTACATGTACAAGAAGAACAAAGAAATAAGGCTTGCACAAGATACACCATACATACCAAGGAATAATATCTCATGACGAGATCCGGATATACCAATCCATGTAACCATCGTGTCAAAAAATCAAGGATATCTATACTAGATACAATGAACATAGAGGATATCATAAATGAGAAACTATCAGAGAATGTACTCGCCTGAAACCTGGTGCACATTATCACAGATGTCTGATACGGTGCCTCAAAGACCTAGATATGGAATATAATATCAATACAAGGTTTTAGAATGAAAATAAGTTAAATTGGTCAACATCTAGGTCAAAGAGTTATTTCTAAGTCAAAATAGTCAAACTTGGTCAACTCTAAGTCAAACCGGTAAACTTGGTCCAACTACCTATTTCTAGGTTATATGAGTCTATCCCTATGATATTGGTTCCATACATTAAGAATCTAGGCCATACAAGTTAAACTTAGGATACCAAGATACCGTATCACAATATACGCAAACAAGAGATATTAAATAGCATATATGCATATTCAATCAATATTAAATATACTAATCCTAATTACAAATGCCAAATGGATACCTTGGCTTCGAACCAACTCAGTATCGCACCACTAAACACTCATCTTGATACCCAACTCAAATACCTTGAGTATCCTCAATACCTCGACCTTTACCTTGGTATCTCAAGGTAATATCACTCTAATATATATTAGCTACCCAATCTAACTATATACTAATAGGTATATATCAATCTAATATAAACTTCTAGTGTGAACTTATACCAACTATTAGTATTTACTAATATGAATTTAAATACTAACTACCATGCCATATTAACTATCAATACAAACTAATACATAGACATATATATATACATACATACATACATACATATATATATATATATATATATATATATATAACATAGAGATATACATAAGATATATAGATAAATAGATACTAATCTAAACTAGATACTACTAACTATATACTAGCTACTAACCAAATGAACTGCTAACCAATAATTGAACTACTAATTGAAACACATAGCAAGCTAACTGGAACTATGTTGTTGCTTCTACTGTGCTGAACCTCCTTGTTGTTGATGTGAAGTTGCTTGTGCAACTGCTGCTGCTTCCTCGTTGTTTGTCGTTGCTGTCGCTCTGTTTGCAGTTGTTGTCGCTATTGTTGTTTGTTGTTGCTGTCACTGTTTGCTATTGGTATATGTTGAATGGCTGCTGCACTGCTCACTGACCGAGCCCCTCTCTCTTCAATACACACAACACACAACACTAGAACATACATATATATATATATATATATATATATATATATATATATATATATATATATACTATATGCTTCTCTAATATCTAGATACATAAACATGACACAGAATTAACACAAATAAATGTGTTATAAGAACATTATAAGATATGGAATACTGATACAGGATCAAGTAGTGGTACAACCAGATCAATGTATTCACCAAATAAGTTAATCAAACTCACTGTTAAAAATGTAACAGACAAAATTGATGTTGTTTCATTTGTCAAAATTATTGATAGCAAGGAAATAGTTATTACAGAATTACAAAAAGCTTTACGGCAGAATAATTACACTAATGTGTTTATCCAAGTTATGGGTCAACAATTGACCAGAATCGAGAGGCTTAGAAAAATTGTTACATAATCTTGATAAAATAAAGCATATAGATCCTTCTGGGAAAAATACTTTCAATGAGACTTCTAATATCTCTCTAAAACCTCCTCCTGTGGTAAAAGGGTTTAAAGTTACTAAAGCCCCAAAAGTTACTAAAGAAGACATAAATGAGCTAATAGCTCAATTCCAAAGAAGTAATCTTGAGACTATTAATGCTGAAGAAAGAGAATTACAAGAGCTAATAGCTCAAGCAAAGAAAAAATTATCTACTATTAGTGACAATACTAATAGAAATAAAACAGCCATTAATGATCTCAATAAAAGTATTCAAGTTATTAATGGATAGTCTTCAAATACTTCTGAAATATTAGAAGAAGATCAACAAACTAAAGATCTAATTGAGGATGAAATTCATCCAAAGCAGATTGAAGATCTTCAGAAATCTTTTGTAGAATCTAAAATAAATAATTCTCAAATTCAGGCGGTTAAATATGGTAAACCTAACCTGATAAAATATTATTATCAAAGACCTACTCCCACAGATGTACTATTTGAAGAGAATGATACTATAAATGGAACATAGATGGTCTTACAGATAAACAAATTTATGATCAATTATATCGAATGATGATGTATTCTAATGTTGCTAAAGCCATTGGAAACAACGATAAATAAATTGTACAATTTATTACTTGTGGCTTTACTGGCACTCTTAGGGGTTGGTGGAACAATTGTCTAACCGACTCACAGAGACAAGAAATTTTAAGTGCTGTTAAAACATAAACAAGTTCTGAGAATAATACTCACACAACTAAACCTGATGCGATTTATACTTTAATTATTATAATTTTGAAACACTTTACAAGAGGAATCTCTGATCATGGAGAAAGAGTAAGAACTCTTTTTCAGAATTTAAGGTGTCCAACCCTTAGTCACTTCAGATGGTATAAAGATATTTTCTTAAGTAGAGTAATATTACTTGGTGATGCCAATAATGCTCACTGGAAGTCAAAATTTATTGATAGACTTCCTAATCTCTTTGCGGAAAGAATAAGACAAAGTTTGAGAAACCAAAATACTGGTGTCATTCCTTATTCCAATTACACTTATGAAAATTTAATCAATAAGTGTATTGAAGAAGGTTTAAAGTTACTAAAGCCCCAGAAGTTACTAAAGAAGACATAAAAGAGCTAATAGCTCAATTCAAAAGAAGTAATCTTCAGACTATTAATGCTGAAGAAAGAGAATTGCAGGAGCTAATAGCTCAAGCAAAGAAAAAATTATCTACTATTAGTGACCATACTAATAGAAATAAAACTACCATTAATGATCTCAATAAAAGTATTCAAGTTATTAATGGACAGTCTTCAAATACTTCTGAAATATCAGAAGAAGATCAACAAACTGAAGATCTAATTGAGGATGAAATTCATCCAAGGCAGATTAAAGATCTTAAGAAATCTTTTGTAGAATCTAAAATAAATAATTCTCAAATTCAGGCGGTTAAATATAGTAAACCTAACCTGATGAAATATTATTATCAAAGACCTACTCCCACAGATGTACTATTTGAAAAGAATGATACTATAGTACAGAATCATTATAGTGGGGGAGAGATCTATAAATGGAACATAGATGGTCTTACAGATAAATAAATTCATGATCAATTACATCGAATGATGATGTATTCTAATGTTGGTAATGCTGTTGGAAATAATGATAAAGAAATTGCACAATTTATTACTTGCGGCTTTACTGGCACTCTTACGGGTTGGTGGAATAATTGCCTAACCGACTCACAGAGACAATAAATTTTAAGTGCTGTTAAAACAGAAACAAGTTCTGAGAATAATACTTAGACAACTAAACCTGATGCGGTTTATACTTTAATTATTACAATTTTGGAACACTTTATAGGAGGAATCTCTGATCATGGAGAAAGAGTAAGAACTCTTCTTCAGAATTTAAGGTGTCCAACCCTTACTCACTTCAGATGGTATAAAGATATTTTCTTAAGTAGAGTAATGTTACTTGGTGATGCCAATAATGCTCACTGGAAGTCAAAATCTATTAATGGACTTCCTAATCTCTTTGCGGAAAGAATAAGACAAAATTTAAGAAACCAAAATAATGGTGTCATTCCTTATTCCAATTACACTTATGAAAATTTAATCAATAAGTGTATTGAAGAATGTCTACCTTTATGCAATGACTTAAAGCTGAGATATCAACTAAAATCTCAGAGAGTCTCTGAGAAAAGATAACTGGGAGAATTTTGTGACTAGTTTGCAATGAATACTTTCAAACCTCTTAATACTAAGGGGAAAAAAAGATAAAAGACTATAAGGATTACAAAAGACCTTATAAAAGAAAAAAATATCTTTCAAGAAGGCAAGATACTACTGTCAATAAAGACAGTAAGTATTCTAAAAGAAATAAATCTTCTAAGAGAAATATTATTAAATGTTATAAATATGGTAAATTAGGCCACTATGCTAGCAAATGCTATACAAAAAAGAAATTAGAAGAGATTGAAGATGAAGGGTTAAGAAAAACTCTTTACAAATTAATGATCAATTCTGATTACGAAGAAAGTTCATCAAATGATGAATCTAATGATGAGACTACTGACAATTCAGTAAATGAGTGTAATGAGAATTGCCAATGCAACGAATGTGTTGCAGATAAAGATATCAACTACTATAAATCTATAGTAGAAATGAATGGGCTATCAATAAATACTTTAACTCTTAATAAGAAAAAGACTATTACTGAAGCTTTATTAACTGATAATATTTGTACGAACATAAAAAATAAAATCATAGAAATAATTAGAGAAGAGTCGGATAAGGACAATAGTCCTATTCAGACTACCTCTACTGAAGTCTACAATATGGCTGAAGTAATTTCTCGATATAGAAGCAGACAAGTTAAACCTGTTACTATGTAGGAACTTCAGTCTGATATAAAAACTTTAAAAATTGAAATAAAAATTTTAAAATCTCAAGACCAGCAAATCCAGAAAAGAATGGATAAACTAGAACTAGATAAAATATATAAAAAAATAGCCAGATTAATCCATACTGGTGAATCTTCTGTTAGTTTTTCCTGTTGAAAAGAACAAGAAAGGGAGAATCAGTCTGTTCAAATAGAACAGATAGACTCAGAAGGAAGGAAAAATAATTTTCTACAAAAAATAGATTTATTTATTACCCATAAATGGTATATTAAAATGATAATGAGTATTATATAACTAATTTGATTGTACTTGTTGATAGCGGTGCAGACCTTAATTATGTCAAAGAAGGAGTCGTTTCAATCAAATATTGTGAACGAACTACTCAGACACTTAGTGCTGCTAATAATAAAGCACTAACTACCCCTTACAAAATTACTGATGTAAATATTTGTAAGGATGATATTTGTATTCCTGTACATCCAATAGTTGTAAAGGAAATATCTCAGCATATAAATCTAGGAACTCCATTCTTAGAAAAAATCATGCCTATTAGTGAGATAACTAAAGAAGAAATTACAACTTGTTATAAAGAAAAAAGAATAACTTTTGAATTTATAACAAATCCAATTGTTAAAATTCTTAATAAAGTTAATTTGAAAGAAAATCAGATTAATTTCTTAAAAGAAGAACTTGCTCAGGTTACTATGACTCAGCAGTTAAAATAATCAAAAATCCAACAAAAAAATAAACAAATCAAAGAAGATTTCAAGCTACACACTTGTAGTAATATTCCTAATACTTTCTAGGATAGGAAACAATATATAGTTTTTCTTCCTTATGAAGAATCCTTTAATGTAAAGAAAATTTCGACAAAGGCGAGACATTGTCAAATGAATCAAGAATATCTTGAATTATGTAAAAAAAGAAATCCAAGACTTATTGGATAAAAAAATAATTCGCAAGCCTTACTTCCCATGGAATTGCACAGCATTTTATGTCAATAATAATGCTGAAAAAGAAAGAGGTGTGCCTAGACTTGTTATTAATTATGAACCTCTAAATAAGGTTTTGAAATGGATTTGATATCCAATTCCTAATAAAAGGTATCTACTGAATAGAATTACCCAGGCAAAAATCTATTCAAAATTTGACCTGAAATAATGTTATTGGCAAATACAAATAAATGAAGAGGATCGATACAAGAATGCGTTTACTGTTCCTTTTGGCCATTATGAATAGAATGTTTTGCCATTTGGTCTGAAGAATGCACCTTCAGAATTTCAAAATATTATGAATGAAATATTCATTCAACATTCCAGTTTTATATTATCATACATTGATGATATATTAATCTTCTCAAATATAATAGAAGAACATTTTAAACACCTTAATGTGTTCAAATACATAGTCATTAAGAATGGCTTAGTAATATCTACTCCAAAAATAAAACTCTTCCAGCAAGAGATAAGATTATTGGGACATAATATTGAGAATAACACAATAATTCCAATAGATAGAAGTATAGAATTTGCTTCTAAATTCCCTGATAAAATTACTGATAATAAGCGGTTACAGCAATTTCTTGGTGTATTAAATTATGTATCTGAATTCTATAAGAATATCGCTACCGATAAAAAAATTGGTATCAAAGATTAAGAAAAAAGCCTGCTCCTTGGACCAATGTCCATACTGAAGCAGTAAAAATAATAAAACAAAAAGTTAAAAATTTACCCTGTTTATATTTGGCCAATGTTGAATGGTTTAAAATAGTTGAAACTGATGCTAGTTATATTGGTTATGGGGGTATACTAAAACAATTAAACCCTAAGACCAATAAAGAAGTATTAGTAAAATATCATTCAGAAAAATAGAATAATACTCAAATTAAATATTCAACTATTAAGAAAAAATTTCTTACTATTATCTAATGCATTCATAAATTTCAGGATGATTTACTTAATAAGAAATTCTTATTAAGAATTGATTGTAGCTCAGTAAGACCATCTTAGAGTATCCCTTTGACTTCAAATCATTATTTGGTATCATTTATAGCTCAGCTATAAAGAATGCTCAGAATATTGAGTATTTCTCTGAATTAGAGGAACTAAACAAATGGACATTCCAAAGGTAAAGCCAAAAGAAATTTACCAAATTGGTACTTTTGACTTCAAATTATCTATTTCCATTAAAACAATGGAAAGAACTATTTTTTTGAATAACACAAAATATTCCTTTAAGCTTATAAGCGAGTAGGATATTGGGCATGTTCGGGATGCCTATAATTATGTCCATATTAGATTAATACAAGTTGCATTTAAACCTTTAACTCTACCAGGGTTAAATGCATCAATAATGATATCTCTTCAAGATGCAAGATGTTTAGATTGGAGCCAGTCCCTAATGGGAGTGATGCATACTAGTCTCTGTCATGGCCCTGTCTATTTTAATGTTTATCCTAATTTAACTCAGTCAATGACAGACAGTCATTTGTATGAGACTGTAACTTTAAATTTGAAAACTAATGGTTATAATTTTTTACCTGGATCTGAAACTATAGCAATAATCTATAGGATTCACTATAAGGTAATGAATACCATTGCCCCAAATCCAAGGCATATTATCACATCTAGTAAGACTACTTTGGTAGAAACAAATATGTTAACATCCAAAGTAACAACTAATAGGATAATTCGATGGGATAAAATTAACTCCCAAAAGAATGGATTTTAAGTCAAGTTGTGTTACCACAACCAATTGTGAACACAGATATTGATCAAATAATTCAAACTAATGATGGAGAAGTAGAAATAAGATTTACTCCTCATGATATTTCTTGATTATCAATATAAGGACGAAAATCTCTACCTTCGACAATAGGATCAACTTCTTCTAATAAAGAAGAAGTCAATAAAATTAAAATTATAGATGATGCAATAGCACATCCCTTATATAAGGAAAAGAGCAAAATAGGCTCTCCGACAATGTCGGAAATAGAATTTACCTCTATTTAATGGAATTTAAAATCAATCAAGAAATTCGGAATATTCTCAATAGAATGTACTATGAAAACGATAAATTTGTGGTATGGTTTGAAAAAATCTACTCTATTAGAAAAAGATATGAATTCAAGGATGAATATTATAATCATTTAGAAAAGAAGATAAGGATAGTACCCTTCGTTGATTGGTTTGTCCAAAAATATGTGGATACAGAATTAACACAAATAAATATGTTAAAAAAATATTATAAGATCTGGAATACTTATACAAGATCAAGTAGTGGTACAACCAGATCAATGTATCCAACAAATGAGTCAATCAAACTCACGGTTAAAAATATAACAGACAAAATTGATGTTGTTTTATTTGTCAAAATTATTGACAACAAAGAAACAGTTATTACAGAATTATAAAAAGCTTTACGGCAGAATAATTACACTAATGTGTTTATCCAAGTTATGGGTCAACAATTGACCAGAATCGAGACTGCTTTGGAAAAATTGTTACATAAGCTTCATAAAATAAAGTATATAGATCCTTCTGGGAAAAATACTTTCAAAGAGACTTCTAATATCACTCTAAAATTTTCTCCTGAGGTAAAAGGGTTTAAAGTTACTAAAGCCCCAGAAGTTACTAAAGAAGACATAAAAGAGCTAATAGCTCAATTCAAAAGAAGTAATCTTCAGACTATTAATGCTGAAGAAAGAGAATTGCAACAGCTAATAGCTCAAGCAAAGAAAAAATTATCTACTATTAGTGACAATACTAATAGAAATAAAACTATTATTAATGATCTCAATAAAAGTATTTAAGTTATTAATGAACAGTCTTCAAATACTTCTAAAATATCAGAAGAAGATCAACAAATTAAAGATCTAATTGAGGATGAAATTCATCCAAGGCAGATTGAAGATCTTCAGAAATCTTTTGTAGAATCTAAAATAAATAATTCTCAAATTCAGGCAGTTAAATATGATAAACTTAACCTGATAAAATATTATTATCAAAGACCTACTCCCACAGATGTACTATTTGAAGAGAATGATACTATAGTACATAATCATTATAGTAGGAGAGAGATCTATGAATGGAACATAGATGGTCTTATAGATAAACAAATTCATGATTAATTATATCGAATGATGATGTATTCTAATATTGCTAAAGACGTTGCAAACAATGATAAATAAATTGTACAATTTATTACTTGCGGCTTTCCTGGCACTCTTAGGGGTTGGTGGAACAATTGCCTAACCGACTCACAGAGACAAGAAATTTTAAGTGCTGTTAAAACAGAAACAAGTTCTGAGAATAATACTCAGACAACTAAACCTAATGCGGTTTATACTTTAATTATTATAATTTTGGAACACTTTACAGGAGGAATCTTTGATCATGGAGAAAGAGTAAGAACTCTTCTTCAGAATTTAAGGTGTCCAACCCTTACTCACTTCAGATGGTATAAAGATACTTTCTTAAGTAGAGTAATGTTACTTGGTGATGCCAATAATGCTCACTGGAAGTCAAAATTTATTGATGGACTTCCTAATCTCTTTGCGGAAAAAAAAGACAAAGTTGAGAAACCAAAATAATGGTCTCATTCCTTATTCCAATTACACTTATAAAAATTTAATCAATAAATTAATTGAAGAAGGTCTAGCTTTATACAATGACTTAAAGCTGAGACATCAACTAAAATCTCAGAGAATCTCTGAGAAAAGACAACTGGAAAAATTTTGTGACCAGTTTACAATGGATACTTTCAAACCTCTTAATACTAAGGAGAAAAAAAAGATAAAAGAATATAAGGATTACAAAAGACCTTATAAAAGAAAAAAATATCCTTCAAGAAGGCAAGATACTACTGTCAATAAAGACAATAAGTATTCTAAAAGGAAGAAATCTTCTAAGAGAAATATTATTAAATGTTATAAATATGGTAAATTAGGCCACTATGCTAGCAAATCATATACAAAAAAGAAATTAGAAGAGATTAAAGATGAAGGGTTAAGAAAAACTCTTTAAAAATTAATGATCAATTCTGATTACGAAGAAAGTTCATCAAATGATGAATCTAATGATGAGACTACTGACAATTCAGTAAATGAGTGTAATGAGAATTGCCAATGCAATGAATGTGTTGCAGATAAAGATATCAACTACTATAAATCTATAGTAGAAATGAATGGGCTATCAATAAATACTTTAACTCTCAATAAGAAAAAGAATATTATTGAAGCTTTATTAACTGATAATATCAGTACTAAAATGAAAATAAAATCATAGAAATAATTGGAGAAGAGTCGGATAAGGATAATGTTTCTATTAAGACTACCTCTACTGAAGCCTACAATATGGCTGAAGTAATTTTTTGATATAGAAGCAGACAAGTTAAACCTGTTACTATACAGGAACTTCAGTCTGAAATAAAAAATTTAAAAATTGAAATCAACACTTTAAAATCTCAAGACCAGCAAATCTAGAAAAGTTGGATAAACTGGTACTAGATAAAATATCTAGAAAAATAGCAAGATTAATCCACACTGGTGAATCTTCTGTTGGTTCTTCATGTTCAAAAGAACAAGAAAGGGAGAATCGGTTTGTTCAAATGGAATAGATAGACTCAGAAGAAAGGAAAAATAATTTACTACAAAAAATAGATTTATTTATTACTCATAAATGGTATATTAAAATAAATTTACTCATTAATAATGAGTATTATATAACTAATTTGATTGCACTTGTTGATAGTGGTGCAGACCTTAATTGTGTCAAAGAAGGAGTCGTTTCAATCAAATATTGTGAACGAACTACTCAGACACTTAGTGCTGCTAATAATAAAGCACTAACTATCCCTTACAAAATTACTAATATAAATATTTGTAAGGATGATATTTGTATTCCTGTACATCTAATAGTTGTAAAGGAAATATCTCAGAATGTAAATCTAGGAACTCCATTCTTAGAAAAAATTATGCCTATTAATGAGATAAAAAAAGAAGGAATTATCACTTGTTATAAAGGCAAAAGAATAACTTTTGAATTTATAACAAATCCAATTGTTAAAATTCTTAATGAAGTTAATTTGAAAGAAAATCAGATTAATTTCTTAAAAGAAGAACTTGCTCAGGTTACTATGACTCAGCAGTCCAACAAAAAATTAAACAAATCCAAGAAGACTTCAAGCTACACACTAGTAGTAATATTCCTAATGCTTTCTGGGATAGAAAATAACATATAGTTTTCCTTCCTTATGAATAATCCTTTAATGAAAAGGATATTCCGACAAAGGCGTGACCTTGTCAAATGACTCAAGAATATCTTGAATTATGTAAAAAGAAATCCGATACTTATTAGATAAAAAATTAATTTGCAAGTCTTACTCCCCATGGAGTTGTACAGTATTTTATGTCAATAATAATACTAAAAAAGAAAGAGGTGTGCCTAGACTTGTTATTAATTATAA
Source organism: Iris macrosiphon (assembly GCA_036927795.1). NCBI lineage: Eukaryota > Viridiplantae > Streptophyta > Magnoliopsida > Asparagales > Iridaceae > Iris > Iris macrosiphon. Next base: position 53,939,013 of record JAYESA010000014.1, read on the forward strand.
ATCTCTAAATAAGGTTTTGAAATGGATTCGATATCCAATTTCTAATAAAAGAGATCTACTGAATAGAATTGCCAAGCAAAAATCTATTCAAAATTTGACCTGAAATCAGGTTATTGGTAAATACAAATAAATAAAAAGGATCGGTACAAGACTGCATTTACTGTTCCTTTTGGCCATTACGAATGGAATGTTATGGCATTTGGTCTGAAGAATGCATCTTCAGAATTTCAAAATATTATGAATGAAATATTCATTCAATATTCTAGTTTTATATTATCATATATTGATGATATATTGATCTTCTCAAATACAATAGAAGAACATTTTAAACAGCTTAATATGTTTAAATACTTAGTCATTACGAATGGCTTAGTAATATCTTCTCCAAAAATGAAACTCTTCCAGCAAGAGATAAGATTTTTGGGACATAATATTGAGAATAACACAATAATTCCAATAGATAGAAGTATAGAATTTGTTTCTAAATTTCCTGATAAAATTACTGATAATAAGCAGTTACAGCGATTTCTTGGTGCATTAAATTATGTATCTGAATTCTATAAGAATATCGCTGCCGATACAAAATTTTTGTATTAAAGATTAAGAAAAAAGCCTGCTACTTGGACCAATGCCCATACTGAAGCAGTGAAAATAATAAAACAAAAAGTTAAAAAATTACCCTGTTTATATTTGGCCAATGCTGAATGGTTTAAAATAGTTGAAACTGATGCAAGTAATATTGGTTATGGGGGTATACTAAAATAATTAAACCCTAACACCAATAAAGAAGTATTAGTAATATATCATTCAGAAAAATGGAATGATACTCAAATTAAATATTCAACTATTAAGAAAGAAATTCTTTCTATTATGCAATGCATTCATAAATTTTAGAATAATTTACTTAATAAGAAATTTTTATTAAGAATTGATTGTAGCTCAGCTAAGACTGTCTTAGAAAAAGATATTAAAAATTTAGCATCTAAGCAAATATTTGCTCGATGGCAAGCAGAATTAGTCATATTTTATTTTGATATTGAATATATTAAAGGAACTGACAATTTACTTCCTGACTTTTTGACTCGTGAATTTTTGCAGAATTATGAATAAACGGGACAAAGGGAAGCAACCATGGGTTCCTAGACCTATGAACTCAGGCTCAAATTAGTCGTGATATCAGTCCAAGAAAACTGTTCTTGGAAAAGAAAAGACCACTAATAGAGGCATACAGATCCAAGATTCAGAAGAAACCAATGTTTCTTACAAGCAAATTATTGAAGTAGAAACAATTTTCACTCAGAATAATTTTTCAGAAGAAATTCTTCAATTTGAAAAATCTGACATCCCAATGATGGATGATCCTTGGAAATTGAAAGAAAAGTATCGGGAAAATAATATGTTTCCAATCCAAGGAAAAGATCGTAATATCTATGAAGGATTGACAACTAAATTAGTTAACATAGAACATTTTCATCAGAAGACCAATGATCTTCGGAGTGACGTTAATTACAGCAAAATAATTATTCGTCACATCATCAATCCTCAATCATAGGGACTGCATCCCAACAGAACTCGACAATTAATTCATCTAGACAAGAGCATCAATATTCCTTTCACTTACTGGACTATCGAGGCTTTTACTAAAGTATTTTACTTTGATAACAGTAAGCAAAAGCACTCGTGGTTTATAAGAATTTGTCCTGAAATACTTAAACAGGACATTCCGGTATGGTTTATCCGATGGTGGTTACAGTTCGGTGCCACATTAGAAATTTTACCCCCATCATTGCAAGAATTATTTGCTGATTGGACACAATCGTATCCTTTATGTCAGAATGCTGACGCTCTTTTAGAGGGGGAGAGTACAATGTACTTTTTTATCCATTTTGAAATTTCCTATATTTTTAAATAGATTATTAAATATGAATATAATCATTTGAATTTCCCTATTTTAGCCAAAAAAATTCTGACTAAATGGTGGAATAGAATTGATGACAAAGATAAAGTACAATTAGTATAAAAATCTATCAAGGAAAATGAGATCCTTGTAGAAGCAAAGCTTAAAAAGGAAATTATTGAAGATAGTCCTTTAAAAAAATTGAAAGAATCATTGAGAAGGAGAAATCCTCGAATTACTGAGGAAGAATTAAAGAGGAAATGTCTTCATTATATGCAAACACAGTTTGATTCTATTTTTGAGCCAAAAAATATATCTGTCGACTCTACCAAATCAGAGAAAATGATGGAAGACAATATTGATGAAGAATCAGAAACTTTCTTCAATAGATTGCATCAAAGAGTTAATACTCAACATTCCGATGACGACATCAATGATGAAAGTATACAATAATTGTATACTATTGCCAGAATACGTGGCAATCACTGTTTACTCTATTATAAAGAGGAATCTCTTTAAATCATGGCCGACAATGGTGGGACCTATGCTACTTTTGGCGCATGCTACTTTAGGTGCATACTTTTAATAAAGGCGAATAAAGTAAAAGATAAAAAGCTGATAGTGACAGACACTCATTGTTGCTGCTGATAAGAAGGAATCATTTACCTGCTGTTGTCGGTTCTTCTACCCGCATATGCCGGTTACCAGTCTTCCACTGAAGACTATTTGTATTATAAATAGAGGCAGGGTCCTCTCAGTTATGTACGATATATTTTGCATGTTTTGAGAAGTTTGGTGTGTTCTTTGTTAAGTTTGAGTACTTGTACTGATTTTACTACTATCAGTAAAATTCCGCATAAATGTTTATCTTCCCATCCTTTGTACAAACATCCTGGTTCTCTCATACGCCATCAACTGCCCTCTCGGCATAACAAGGCTACGCGACTTTGATGCCGTCCCACTAGGTAGAAGACACATCACTTCGACAAATCCTAGCTCTATCGTAGTTAACTAAGGCAACAGCTTTAACAATAATAATAATAACCATAACAAAAAATAACCTAAATACAATAACTAAGCCATAATATCACATGCTTGTGAGAAAGTAGAATTACCTCAGCCTTGAGCCATAAACATGGCTCTGATACCAAATGAGATAGCCAGGATGCTTGTACAAAGGATGGGAAGATAAACATTTATGCGGAATTATATTGATAGTAGTGAAATTAGTACAAGTACTCAAACTTAACAAAGAACACAACAAACTTCTCAAAACATGCAAAATATATATCGTACATAACTCAGAGGACCCTGCATCTATTTATACTACAAAGAGTCTTCCTATTCCTTAATAGATATTATGATCTTTTCCTTGGATTGGAAACATATTATTTTCCAGATACTTTTCTTTCAATTTCCAAGGATCATCCATCATTGGGATGTCGGATTTTTCTAATTGAAGAGTTTCTTCTGAAAAATTATTCTGAGTGAAAATTGTTTCTACTTCAACAATTTGCTTGTTAGAAATATTAGTTTCTTCTGAATCTTGAATCTGTATGCTTCTATTAGAGGTCTTTCCTTTTCTAATAACAATTTTCTTGGACTGATATATTGACTCATTTGAGCCTGAGTTCATGGATCTAGGAACCCATGGTTGCTTCCCTTTGTCCCATTTATTCATGATTCTGCAAAAAATTACGAGTCAAAAAGTCGAAAAGTGAATTGTCAGTTCCTTTAATATATTCAATATCAAAATCAAATATGGCTAATTATGTTTGCCATCGAGCAAATATTTGATTAGATGATAAATTTGTAACATCTTTTTCTAAGACGGTCTTAGCTAAACTACAATCAATTCTTAATAAAAATTTCTTATTAAGTAAATCATCCTAAAATTTATGAATGCATTGGATAATAGAAAGAATTTCTTTCTTAATAGTTGAATATTTAATTTGAGTATCATTCCATTTTTCTGAATGTTATCTTACTAATACTTCTTTATTGATGTTAGGGTTTAATTGTTTTAGTATACCCCCATAACCAATATCACTAGCATCAGTTTCAACTATTTTAAACCATTCACCATTGGCCAAATGTAAATATGGTAAATTTTTAACTTTTTGTTTTGTTATTTTTACTTCTTCAGTATGGACATTGGTCCAAGGAGCAGGCTTTTTTCTTAATCTTTGATACAAAATTTTCGTATCGGCAACGATATTCTTATAGAATTCAAATACATAACTTAGTGCACCAAGAAATTATTGTAACTGCTTATTATCAGTAATTTTATCAGGAAATTTAGAAGCAAATTCTTTACTTCTATTTATTAGAATTATTGTGTTATTCTCAATATTATGTCCCAAAAATCTTATCTCTTGCTGGAAGAGTTTTATTTTTGGAGCAGATATTACTAAGCCATTCTTAATGACTAAGTATTTGACCACATTAAGGTGTTTAAAATATTCTTCTATTGTATTTGAGAATATCAATATATCATCAATGTATGATAATATAAAACTGGAATATTGAATGAATATTTCATTCATAATATTTTAAAATTCTGAAGGTGCATTTTTCAGACCAAATGGCATAACATTCCAATCATAATGGCCAAAAGGAACAGTAAACGCAGTCTTGTAACGATCCTTTTTATTTATTTGTATTTGCCAATAACCTAATTTTAGGTCAAATTTTGAATAGATTTTTGCCTTGGCAATTCTATTCAGTAGATCCCTTTAATAGGAATTTGATTGGAACGACTCCTTCTTTGACACATTTAAGGTCTGCATCACTATCAACAAGTACAATCAAATTAGTTATATAATACTCATTATTAATGAGTAAATTTATTTTAATATACAATTTATGGGTAATAAATAAATCCTTTTTTTGTTGGAAATTATTTTTCCTTTCTTCTGAGTCTATATGTTCTATTTGAAGATGATTCACTATAAGATGATGAATACCATTGCCCCAAATGTAAGGCATATTACCACACCTGGTAAGACTACTTTAGTAGAAACAAATCTGCTAACATCCAAAGTAGCAACTAATAGGATAATTCGATGGGATAAAATTTAACTTCCCAAAAGAATAGACTTTAAGTCAAGCTGTGTTACCATAACCAATTATGAACACAGATATTGATCAAATAATTCAAACTAATGATGGAGAAGTAAAGTAAGATTTACTCCTCATGATATTTCTCGATTATCAATATCAGGACAAAAATCTCTACCTTCTACAATAGGATCAACTTCTTCTAATAAAGAAGAAGTCAATAAAATTAAAATTATAAATGATGCAATAGCACATCCCTTATATAAGAAAAAGAGCAAAATAGGCTCTCTGACAATATCGAAAATGGAATTTACCTCTATTGAATGGGATTTAAAATCAATCAAGAAATTCGGTACATTCTCAATAAAATGTACTATGAAAACTATGTATTTGTGGTATGGTTTAAAAAAACCTATTCTATTGGAAAGAGATATGAATTCAAGGATGAATATTATAATCATCTAGAAAAGAAGAGAAGGATAATACCCTTCGTTGATTGGTTTGTCCAAGAGTATGTGGACACAAAATTAACACAAATAAATGTGTTAGAAGAACATTATAAGATCTGGAATATTGATACAGGATCAAGTAGTGGTACAACCAGATCAATGTATCTACCAAATGAGTCAATCAAACTCACTGTTAAAAATATAACAGACAAAATTGATGTTGTTTGATTTGTCAAAATTATTGACAGCAAGGAAACAGTTATTACAGAATTACAAAAAGCTTTACGGCAGAATAATTACACTAATGTGTTTATCCAAGTTATGGGTCAATAATTGACCAGAATCGAGACTGCTTTGGAAAAATTGTTACATAAGCTTGATAAAATAAAGCATATAGATCCTTCTGGGAAAAACTCTTTCAAAAAGACTTCTAATATCTCTCTAAAACCTCCTCCTAAGGTAAAAGGGTTTAAAGTTACTAAAGCCCCAGAAGTTACTAAAGAAGACATAAAAGAGCTAATAGCTCAATTCAAAAGAAGTAATCTTTAGACTATTAATGCTGAAGAAAGAGAATTGCAAGAGCTAATAGCTCAAGCAAAGAAAAAATTATCTACTATTAGTGACAATACTAATAGAAATAAAACTGCCATTAATGATCTCAATAAAAGTATTCAAGTTATTAATGGATAGTCTTCAAATACTTCTGAAATATCAGAAGAAGAACAACAAACTGAAGATCTAATTGAGGATGAAATTCATCCAAAGCAGATTGAAGATCTTCAAAAATCTTTTGTAGAATCTAAAATAAATAATTCTCAAATTCAGGCGGTTAAATATGGTAATCCTAACCTGATAAAATATTATTATCAAAGACCTACTCCCATAGATGTACTATTTAAAGAGAATGATACTACAGTACAGAATCATTATAGTGGGGGAGAGATCTATGAAGAGGAATCTCTTTACTTTATTATAAAGAGGAATCTCTTTAAATCATGGCCGACAATGGTGGGACCTATGCTACTTTTGGTGCATGCTACTTTAGGCGTGTCACGACCCGTACCCGATGTAAGGATACTAGTCGGAAACAACGCCCAGCCTACAACGCAGAATCGGCGGTAGAACGCTGTCTAGAAAGTCTATCTAAAGTAATGAACCACCAATCATGATAGAATACTCAATCACAGAACTAAGATAGAATGAGCACGAATCAGATAAAGAATAGAATAGTCACAATACAACTCATGAGTTTAAAATAATACATCAATGAGTCTGAAGAACAACAAAATAAGTTGGAGACAAATCCAGTACAAAAGAATACTATCATACTACAAAGCTACACTCCAGGGTCAACTGTCTCAGTTGGGATAAGTCCCTCTTGAGCCAGGGTCTCAGAATCTAAACCCACAACATCCTGGGGTCCATAATAGGTAGGGTACTCCTCAGTGTCATCTGGAAAAATATATCCAGTCAGGAAAGGAGCAGAGTACAACCCTAACAGCAGTTCTCAAATAATGATAAAAACTATGTAATAGTAAATAGCTGTGGATAAACAAGATGCACAAAATAGATATAAGAGATATATAGACAATAAGTAAATACTGGAAAGAAATACAATAATGAACAATATGCCAATGAAACAATAATACTAATGACTAAGTGTGTGAGTACTAGCTTAACATGTGATCGGCTTGGGCAAGATACAATGCGGCCTGGCTAATCATACGTGCGGTGCATGATCAACACTATTCGCTTACCAATACTTTATTCAATAGGGATTTGATCACATATCTATACTAATACTCCCCACCCCCAACTGGTATAATAGATCCAACCACGGTATGCTATGGCACTAGATTCCCCAAGAACAGAGCGACTCCTCCCAAAAATCGGTGTCTGTACATGTACAAGATAATCAATAAAACAATACTTGCACCATATACACCATATACCAAGGAATAACATCTCATGACGAGATCCGGATATACCAATCCGTGTAACCATAGTGTCAAGAAAAATATGTATATCTACACTAGATACAACGAACATAGAGGATATCATAAATAAGAAACTATCAGAGAATGTATGTCACGCCCCGAGGCTTCCCCCGAGTCGTGACCGCCGTGCGGGCCTGGGGTTGCGCCCGCACAAGGCTTTAATAATTTGCATAGCAAGCACATATTCAGAGTACGCAGATAAATTGAAACACAGATTTGAAACATGAAAAAGTTCTCTTTATTGATAATGAACATCTATTACAAACTCCTGAACGAGTCAGCTAATATGCAGAACGGCTTACAAAAGGGTTAACTCAAAATGAGATAGCAGTCCTGTACATTACATCCTTTTATAAACTCGAAACGATAAGGACCTCCAGGCTGGAGGATCGCTTTGCCACGGAGCTGCATTTGTGTATGAAGAGTTGCAGCTTCGGACTTCAAAAGGCTTCGAGGCGCGGTGAAGATGCGCTAACAGCTGGACTGGATCGGGTAGACGACTTCGGCTCCTCGCTCGGTTCGCCTTGGTGCGGAGAACCTGTTTCAACGAGGGTCAGCATATCGAAACATGCTGGTGAAGGCGAGCTAGCCGAACTATACCAATCAACACGTTGTTTAGTGAAGCATGCATATTTGTGGGTTTCTATCTTGCCTTAGTTCATTTACAAGTAAGCAGCATATTGAATTTACTGAAATGAACGTGCCACCGTTAGGTGGATTTTACCTGACCGTCTGAATTACCTGCACAATACTTACCATGCCTTCCCTGCCACAAAGACACAAGTTAGTATGCAACAGGTTTAAATATACAATGGATCACTGGCGTTTGCCATAAAGGACACTAGTCATAGACGAGAATAGGTTGCAGCGAAAGTACGGTGGGTGCTACAAGCCATTCCGTCTAGTACAGTTGACTATACAGTAGGGTTCCGTCCGGACCGGATCGGTGACAGTGCCCCAGCGACCGTCTGCAGAAACCAGTTACCTTGTGCACAAGTTGTCCGCGATCGAACAGTACGTTGCTAAGTTAACAGTTCATGCAGTTGAGGCAAACAGTAGTACGGGACAGTCGGTATTGCATGATTCATTTAACATAGCCTCATTTGAACAGTTTAGCGCATACAAGGTGTTCCATACTTAGCACGATTTATAGAACAGTTATGAACGAACTAGCATACAGTATGATAACAGTTCACATATTTGATTGACAAGCATAAGAACCAAGTCTATTTTCTTTTATCTTGGTTTCTTTTATTATTACTTGGTATCGTTTGATCGGGGCAAAGGAGAATGCAGATTATTAGCTGTGAAGCTTGGAAGCAGGACTAGCTAATCGGGTTGGTAGCCACTCACTTAGATTTTGGAAAGAAGAAGGAAAGAGGCGCTTCACGACTCCGCTCGCAAGCCACCTACTGCTCGTTTACCTGCACACGAACAGCTCGATTAATACTTCTTCCTTTCTTTCCAATCTCGGAATAGAAGTGCAAGTCAATGAACAAAAACAATGAAAACCATCGAAACCGTTCAAGAAAAACAAGTAAATCCCAAAACCAACTCAAAGCACGAAAGCAACAAGCGACATCGAAAACCGAGGCAATAAAAGATAGCAGCGGAGAGGTCCCTCCTGACTCTGCCGCTAAGCCGATCCTTGGGGCGCAGTCCACTGAATATGGGAATCGATTCCGAAGAAACAAATCCATAACGAGGACGAGTTCTTAATTCAATCTATCCCGATCGAACGATACCGACTTGTGTTTCTTAGCCGCGCTCTCCGCATCGGGAGAACGGGGCGCTACATCCTACCCAACTAATTGGAAGTTTCGTCCCGAAACTTAGGGTAGAACTTACCGTTAGGGATTATTTCGATGGGGACGACGGTTAAGGCGGCTCAGTGGACAGTCACGAACGGTATGGTTTGCTTCACCGCAAACTAAACATAACCCAAGTTTCAGGCGGCACTTATCTATTGCGTGCCCAGGCCGCCTACAGAAATGGCATACTTTGTCTAACTTTTCTCCATGCTTGCCACCATTATTCGGACGCTTTGTAGCGTTGTTTCCTCTTCGTTGCTTTGGCGTTTGTGAGTGTAGGTATGCACAGCGCTGGCAGGAACGTGAGGATAAAGTGGTTCAAGCGACAGGGCGTGATTCATGACTTCACGCATCGTACGATACTGAGGAACGGCTACATGCGAATGGATGGCAGGGCGTAGTCCACCTTCAAACCTTCTAGCTCGACTCGCTGCATCAGGTAAATAGGCCCTAGCGAATTTGGAGAGTCGATTGAACTCGGCGGAGTACTCCTTAACTGTCATGCTGCCTTGCCGCAGCTGCACGAACTCGTTTTCCATCTGGCGTTGGACTGGAGAGGGTACATACTCCTCTTCGAACGCGGCACGAAAAGTCGTCCACGAGATCGCCTCCTCTCCGTGATCAAATTGGAGAGATCGTCGATGCACGTCCCACCAATCGTGTGCGTTGAGGCGGAGCTGTAATTGCGCGCAGGAGACGCGCTTATCTTCGGGGACCTCTAGCAGAGCGAAGTGATCTTCAAGTTCGGCCAACCAATCTAGAGCTACGACTGGGTCCTCAGTCCCGTTGAATGGGGTGTTGCAGACTTTCTTGAAGTGGCCAAAGTCGAAGGCAGTCACGTCCCTCGCTCTTGGAATTTGCAGTGTCTCTACTTCAAGCACGGGCTGCTCCACCGGAGTCATTTTTGTTACGGCGGAATGGTTAGCAGCCAAAGTCTGAACGATCTGATGCAGGGTATCTACCTGCTTCTGTTGGACTGAGAATCGTGCTTCTATATTGTCTTGAAACTTGAGCTGACTCTCTTCCGTCCGCTTCTCGGCCCGTTCATAGCGAGCCTCGTCCCTTTGTTGGTTTGCCTCCAACATCTGCAACATTCGTTGGACGGGATCGATGCTTGGCACGGCTCGCTGGCTCTTTGAACTTCCCGAAGTATCCGAACTACTTTCTTGGCCTTGCGTTTCGTCCGGAGTTTGCGCTGCAGATTGCGCTGGAGCCATTCCTTCAAAAGAAGGTAAATTACATTAGGATCATAATGTATTATGGACTTATTGCATGAACGTATCTCATTTTGGCCTAGCGAGTTCAAGAGTTCGCACAGGAATTTGATCGTTAAAGGAACTTTTCCAGTACGAAGTCTAAAGAACTTTGAATCTGTGCTCTGATACCACTATGTCACGCCCTGAGGCGTCCCCCGAGTCGTGACCGCCTTGCGGGCCTGGGGTTGCGCCCGCACAAGGCTTTAATGATTTGTATAGCAAGCACATATTCAGAGTACGCAGATAAATTGAAACACAGATTTGAAACATGAAAAAGTTCTCTTTATTGATAATGAACATCTATTACAAACTCCTGAACGAGTCAGCTAATATGTCGAACGGCTTACAAAAGGGTTGACTCAAAATGAGATAGCAGTCCTGTACATTACATCCTTTTATAAACTCGAAACGATAAGGACCTCCAGGCTGGAGGATCGCTTTGCCACGGAGCTGCATTTGTGTATAAAGAGTTGCAGCTTCGGACTTCAAAAGGCTTCGAGGCGCGGTGAAGATGCGCTAACAGCTGGACTGGATCGGGTAGACGACTTCGGCTCCTCGCTCGGTTCGCCTTGGTGCGGAGAACCTGTTTCAACGAGGGTCAGCATATCGAAATATGCTGGTAAAGGCGAGCTAGCCGAACTATACCAATCAACACGTTGTTTAGTGAAGCATGCATATTTGTGGATTTCTATCTTGTCTTAGTTCATTTACAAGTAAGCAGCATATTGAATTTACTGAAATGAACGTGCCACCGTTAGGTGGATTTTACCTGACCGTCTGAATTACCTGCACAATACTTACCATGCCTTCCCTGCCACGAAGACACAAGTTAGTATGCAACAGGTTTAAATATACAATGGATCACTGGCGTTTGCCATAAAGGACACTAGTCATAGACGAGAATAGGTTGCAGCGAAAGTACGGTGGGTGCTACAAGCCATTCCGTCTAGTACAGTTGACTATACAGTAGGGTTCCGTGCGGACCGGATCGGTGACAGTGCCCCAGCGACCGTCTGCAGAAACCAGTTACCTTGTGCACAAGTTGTCCGCGATCGAACAGTACGTTGCTAAGTTAACAGTTCATGCAGTTGAGGCAAACAGTAGTACGGGACAGTCGGTATTGCATGATTCATTTAACATAGCCTCATTTGAACAGTTTAGCGCATACAAGGTGTTCCATACTTAGCACGATTTATAGAATAGTTATGAACGAACTAGCATACAGTATGATAACAGTTCATATATTTGATTGACAAGCATAAGAACCAAGTCTATTTTCTTTTATCTTGGTTTCTTTTATTATTACTTGGTATCGTTTGATCGGGGCAAAGGAGAATGCAGATTATTAGCTGTGAAGCTTGGAAGCAGGACTAGCTAATCGGGTTGGTAGCCACTCACTTAGATTTTGGAAAGAAGAAGGAAAGAGGTGCTTCACGACTCCGCTCGCAAGCCACCTACTGCTCGTTTACCTGCACACGAACAGCTCGATTAATACTTCTTCCTCTCTTTCCAATCTCGGAATAGAAGTGCAAGTCAATGAACGAAAACAATGAAAACTATCGAAACCGTTCAAGGAAAACAAGCAAATCCCAAAACCAACTCAAAGCACGAAAGCAACAAGCGACATCGAAAACCGAGGCAATAAAAGATAGCAGCGGAGAGGTCCCTCCTGACTCTGCCGCTAAGCCGATCCTTGGGGCGCAGTCCACCGAATATGGGAATCGATTCCGAAGAAACAAATCCATAACGAGGACGATTTCTTAATTCAATCTATCCCGATCGAACGATACCGACTTGTGTTTCTTAGCCGCGCTCTCCGCATCGGGAGAACGGGGCGCTACAATGTACTCGCCTGAAGTCCAAAGAACAATCTCACAGATGTCTGACTCGGTACCTCGAAGACCTAGATATAGAATACCATATTAATACAAGGTCCCGGGAAGAGAACAAGTCAAACTAGTCAACTTCTAGGTCAATAAATAAATTCTAAGTTAAAAGTCAACTATGGTCAACTCTAAAGTCAACTAAAGTCAAACATGGTCAAACCAAGGTCATCCTCACAAAACCTCTATATAAAATAATATGGAAATAAAATACAACAATTTAGGAAATCAAAATTAGATCCCAAAAGATACCCACACAAGAATACTAATAATACAAATAATGCACACTCTAAATAATGTATATACAAACCAATATTTATACAAATAAAATAATTTATTATTATTAGTATTATACCTCACAAAAACACCTATATATATACATATATAAATCAAAATGCATATATATATATAAACAATTTAATAACTATATACTTATATATACATACATATAAACTTACAAAATTAAAATACCAAACACATGCACATATGTACGTATTTTACATGGCTAGAAGCACACATAAAAATACATTCATTAAATTAATAATTAAATATATAATAATTATAAATAATATAATTACATATTTAAACACATAAATATATTTTATAAAACATTTATGTATAATTTATGTTATTAACATAAGTACATATATATTTGCATGCAAGAAGCTACATATATATATATTTATACATCACATTAGAACACATAGAAATATATAGATCTATGATAAAATAAATACCATAATAAATACACTAAAATAATATATAATATCTATATATATTTACTAGTTATAAATGAAGAATTTTAAAGTATAAATAATTAGATCTACACAAAAACACACCAAATTGGAGAGTATCACACCGTATCCCACTAGATCTAGGATACGCATGTGACACGAGTCCAACACACAACCAAATGTACCCCGAAGGACACAAACAAGTCACAAATAATATTTATGAATAAATCAAAGTGTCAAAAGTAGATCCATGTGTCCGTGTCAAAATACGACATGTCCAAAGCCCCGTGTCGGAGGAAAATCCCCAAAATAACACGTATCACCAAATAGTTGGGATACGAACCACAAGTACCCAAATATGGACACGACACAAGCCCCAAACACATAATCACATGCCCAATTGATCTATAGGATCAATTGACACACACAACAAAATGTAAATTCGGAATTCCAATAAAATTGACACAAAAAGCAACATAACTTTCTCCATGGGTCTCCTATGAACATAAAACAAAGTCCTATGGGTAGTACATACATATGGGTTGATTTTAAATGATTAAATCTTAGATTTAGAAGCTATTTTAATGGAAAAAACTGAATTATCCCTATTGGGAGATAGATTCCCAATAAAACCTCCAATTGAGATGAACTTGCTTGCAAATTGTAGATCCTTGCTCCTCTTTGTTGATCCTTGCTTCCTCCTTCTAGATCCTTGCTTCTCAACTTTCTAATGGTGAATTGTAAAGAATTTGGAATGAATTTGGTGGGGAATTGGAATGAGAATGGAAAGAATTTGGGAGTGGAAAAATTCTAGATCTAGATTTGGAATGAGAATGAGAGGAGAGAGAAATTCCCCCCCTCTAATATAGGCCGGCCATGCCCCCTTCCCCAAGCAATTATAAAATGTCCAATGTACCCCTTGGGGCCTCTCATGAAGAAATAATTAAGGAAGGAAGCTTCTAGTCTAATTATTTAATTAATTTAATCCATCTCCTTAACTATGGGCTTTCTAAATGGGCCAAGTCTAACTATTTAATTCATGTTGGTCAATGGGTCCAAACTACACTCGTTGGGTCTACTAAAATAAGTCCAAAATAATTAAATAACATCCAACAACAATTAAATAATACAATAAAAATTATTTACCATGCACAATATTTATTTAAATAGGAAATTACTAAAATACCCTTCTTCCTAAAATGTGGTAGTGACAAGTCTACCCTCCTTAAAATAATTTCGTCCTCAAAATTTAAAGATGAAAACTACCCCCAGAAAATCACAGAACAGAACTAAAGAATCACAACTAACTAGTGAACAAAACATAACAATAAACAGAACATAGCTAGAGAATTAACATACCTCAAGGTACAAACAAATATGGATAACGCTCTCGCATGTCATCCTCTCTCTCACAGGTAGACTCCCCCAGAGAGTGATGCCTCCATGCGACGCGTACCAAAGGAATAGTCTGGTTCCTCAGCACCTTCTCTCTCCGATCCAGAATCTCAACTGGCTGCTCTGGATAGCTAAGAGTAGGGCCTACCTCTATCTCTGAGTGATCCAATACATGACTAGGATCTGCCACGTATCGTCTTAACTAAGACACATGAAACACGTTGTGCACTCCCTCCAATGCAGGTGGCAAGTCTAGTCTATAAGAAACTGCACCGACCCTCTCTAGAATAGTAAAAGGTCCGATGAATCGCGGACTAAGCTTTCCGCCTCCACCGAAGCGAATCGTGCCTCGTGTCGGAGAAATCCTCAGAAACACCAAACCACCCACCTAGAACAAAATACCATCTTAAGAACTTAATCTATAACAAACAAGAACAAACACAAACAAAATCTAAACTATACCTCAAACTCCAAAGGTCTTCGATGGCTATCGGCCCAATGTCGCTGTCTGTCCTGCGCCACTCGAAGTCTGTCTCTGATCAACTGAACCTTCTCCGCTGCATCCACAACCATCTCTGGCCCAAGCAAAACTCTCTCTCCAACATCGTCCCAAGACAAAGGAGTACGACACCTCCGACCATATAGAGCTTCAAAAGGTGACATCTCTATACTGGCCTGGTAACTGTTGTTGTAAGCAAACTCTACCAAATGGAGATGGTCCTCCCAAGAACTCCCGAAATCTAGTACACAAGTGTGCAACATATCTTCGAGAGTCTGGATAGTCCGTTCAGACTGCCCATCTGTCTGGGGATGATATGCAGTACTGAACTTGAGCTGAGTGCCCAAACTCTCCTACAAACTCCTCCAGAAATGAGAAGTGAAACGACTATCTCGATCTGAGACTATGCTGACGGGAACTCCATGTATCCTAACGATCTGCCTCACATACATCTCTGCCAGCTTCTCCGTAGACAAACCCACCTTGAAAGGCAAAAAGTGGGCCGACTTGGTCAACCTATCAACAATGACCCAAATCGCGTCTTTCCCTCCTGGAGATCGTGGAAGTCCGGACACAAAATCTATAGTAATGTGTTCTCACTTCCACTCTGGAATGGGTAATGGCTGAAGTAACCCTCCTGGCCTCTGCCTCTCGGCTTTCACCTGCTGGCACACTAAGCATCTGGATACAAACTGTGCCACTTCCCTCTTCATGCCATACCACCACACACTCTCTCGCATATCCCGATACATCTTGTTAGCACCTGGATGTATGGAATACTGAGAGCGATGCGCTTCCTGCAATACCTCCTCTCGCAACTCCCCACTAGGCACACACAATCTAACTCCATGCCTCAAAGATCCATCCTCTGCAATAGTAAAATCATCCTCCAATCCTGCTCTCACCTGAGCTCTGATACTCCTCAAAGATACATCATCATACTGTGCTGCCTTGATCCTGTCCATCAAATCTGAGTGTATCTGCAATCCCCACATCTGCATAGCACCACCAGGAACAATCACCTCAATGCCCAAGCTCTCCAAGTCCTCCAACAAATATCGATCCTGCGTCAAGAATATAGCTACCGGATACCTGCTCAAAGCATCGGCAACTACATTGGCTTTCCCAGGATGATATTGTAAAGAGATATCAAAATCTTTCATCAGTTCCAACCACCGACGCTGCCTCATGTTCAACTCCTTCTGCGTGAAAACGTACTTCAAGCTTTTGTGGTCTGTAAAGATCTCCACACGCTCTCCGTACAAATAATGTTTCCACAACTTCAGAGCGAAGATGACGGCTGCCAACTCCAAATCATGGGTAGGATAGTTCTTTTCATGAGGACGCAATTGCCTGGATGCATAGGCAATCACTTTCCCATGCTGCTGAAGAACACAACCTAAACCCTTTTCCGATGCATCACTATAAATAGTGAAACCTCCGGACCCTGATGGCAACATCAAAATAGGAGTAGACGTCAACCTCTTCTTCAACTCTTCAAAAGCAACCTGGCAATCCTCTGTCCAAACAAACTCCACATCCTTCCTTGTGAGTTTGGTCATCGGCTCGGCAATCCTCGAAAAATCTTGCACAAACCTCCTGTAGTAGCCTGCCAATCCCAAGAAACTCCTGATCTCTGCTACCGAACTCGGAGTCTTCCAAGATTCCACTGCTGAAATCTTCTTCGGATCCACTGAAATACCATCACCAGTCACAACATGCCCCAAGAATTCTACCTTGTCCAAGAAAAACTCACATTTGGACAACTTCCCTTACAACTTCTCCTTCCTCAGCACATCCAACACAATCCTCAAATGCTCCTCATGCTCCTCCGGTGTCCTCGAGTATATGAGTATGTCGTCGATGAACACCACCACGAACTTGTCAAGGTACTGGTGGAACACCTTGTTCATCAAGTTCATAAATACCGCCGGTGCATTAGTCAAACCAAACGGCATCACCATAAACTCGTACTGACCATACCGAGTTCTAAAAGCAGTCTTCGGTATGTCCTCCGACTTTACCTTCACCTGATGGTAGCCTGATCTCAAATCTATCTTAGAAAATACCTTTGTACCACTCAACTGATCAAACAGATCATCAATCCGTGGCAATAGATACTTATTCTTGATAGTGAGATTATTCAAAGCCCTGTAATCAATGCACATGCGCACCGATCCATCCTTCTTCGGTACAAACAATACCGGGGCTCCCCATGGTGAAGAACTCGATCTGATAAACCCCTTATCCTGCAATTCGTCTACCTGCTTCTTCAACTCGACCAGTTCGCTGTTGTTTACTCTATAGACATGCTGCAAAATTGGTTCTGCACCTGGCACCAAGTTTATAGAAAATTTAACATCTCGATCTGGTGGCAATTCCGGTAATTCCTCAGGAAACACATCCAAGAATTCTGCTATCAACGGATGCGACAACTCCTTGTCTTCCACCATAGCTCCACAAATAATGCCTTCTCCCTGCTCCGCAGCTCCTCTAGCAAACTCGAACTCTGGCTCTCCTGGCGAACCAAACAAAACTCTACCTCCTCTACAGTCTATGCTAGCACGGTGCCTACTCAACCAATCCATCCCAAGTATAATGTCGTAGCTCGGAAGTGGCATTACAAGTAGACACGCACTCAACTCCCTGCCTCCCAGAGTAACTCTCCGATCCTTGCAAATATCATTAACCAGGATAATGCCTCCCCCGGTCATGATCTTGCAAGTCCTAAGCAAAGACTCAGCTACCAAACCATGCTTTAGAGCAAAAGAAACAGATACAAAACTATGGGAAGCACCACTATCAAACAAAGCTAAAGCTGGAATGGAATCAAGAAGAATAGAACCTGCGATGACATCTCCGGTGGGTTCCTCTTCTTCGACGGTCATAGCAAACGCTCGTCCCTGTCGAGCACCTTCCTACTGTTGATGCTAGACAAAATGCTGTTGCTGTATCGGAAGCGGTCCCCTCGGCTGTGCTGCAGGTGGTCTCGTCTGTGTCCTCGGAGCTGGAGCTGCTCCTTGAACTGCACGACGAGGACACTCCCTTGATTGATGCCCTTCAGTACCACAATACAAACAAACTCCTAGCCTCCTCCTGCAAACTTCCCAGATGTGGCCAGGCTTCTTGCAGAAGTTGCATGGAGCTTGCTGTAACTGTCTCTGCTGCTGAGGTGCCTGGTAAAAAGGCGCTCTAGCTGGAGTCTGGTTCTGCTGTGGCTGCTGGAAAGGTCTGGACTGGAAATGAGGACGTTTGGCAGATACTGCACTGCCGTTGGCCCCCAGAAAAGAATCACGGTCTCTCTTGGTCTTCAAACCCAAATCCCGCTCAACCTTGCATGCCTCCGCAAGTATCTCCGAGTATGTCTCATAAAAAGACGGAATGAGAATCAATATGACACAAGATGTAAGACATCAAGGAAAGGACAGTTTAAGAGTTCAAGTATCAATGTCAAAGGAGAATAGTTCAATCAAAAGAATTTTCCTAGATGTGATTGAGTATCTCAGCCTATATCCTATATCCTATCGCAGGCTCGCAGTAGTACAACTAAGTTGTCGCACTATCACGACATCACATACTTGTGAAGCTAGACCTGCATGGGCCACCACCAAAAATGTGTCACGACCCGTACCCGATGTAAGGATACTAGTCGAAAACAACGCCCAGCCTACACCGCAGAATCGGTGGTAGAACGCTGTCTAGAAAGTCTATCTAAAGTAATGAACCACCAATCATGATAGAATACTCAATCACAGAACTAAGATAGAATGAGCACGAATCAGATAAAGAATAGAATAGTCACAATACAACTCATGAGTTTAAAATAATACATCAATGAGTCTGAAGAACAACAAAATAAGCTGGAGACAAATCCAGTACAAAAGAATACTATCATACTACAAAGCTACACTCCAGGGTCAACTGTCTCAGTTGGGATAAGTCCCTCTTGAGCCAGGGTCTCAGAATCTAAACCCACAACATCCTGGGGTCCATAATAGGTAGGGTACTCCTCAGTGTCATCTGGAAAAATATATCCAGTCAGGAAAGGAGCAGAGTACAACCCTAACAGCAGTTCTCAAATAATGATAAAAACAATGTAATAGTAAATAGCTGTGGATAAACAAGATGCACAAAATAGATACAAGAGATATATAGACAATAAGTAAATACTGGAAAGAAATACAATAATGAACAATATGCCAATGAAACAATAATACTAATGACTAAGTGTGTGAGTACTAGCTTAACATGTGATCGGCTTGGGCAAGATACAATGCGGCCTGGCTAATCATACGTGCGGTGCATGATCAACACTATTCGCTTACCAATACTTTATTCAATAGGGATTTGATCACATATCTATACTAATACTCCCCACCCCCAACTGGTATAATAGATCCAACCACGGTATGCTATGGCACTAGATTCCCCAAGAACAGAGCGACTCCTCCCGAAAATCGGTGTCTGTACATGTACAAGATAACCAATGAAACAATACTTGCACCATATACACCATATACCAAGGAATAACATCTCATGACGAGATCCGGATATACCAATCCGTGTAACCATAGTGTCAAGAAAAACATGTATATCTACACTAGATACAACGAACATAGAGGATATCATAAATGAGAAACTATCAGAGAATGTACTCGCCTGAAGTCCAAAGAACAATCTCACAGATGTCTGACTCGGTACCTCAAAGACCTAGATATAGAATACCACATTAATACAAGGTCCCGGGAAGAGAACAAGTCAAACTAGTCAACTTCTAGGTCAATAAATAAATTCTAAGTTAAAAGTCAACTATGGTCAACTCTAAAGTCAACTAAAGTCAAACATGGTCAAACCAAGGTCATCCTCACAAAACCTCTATATAAAATAATATGGAAATAAAATACAACAATTTAGGAAATCAAAATTAGATCCCAAAAGATACCCACACAAGAATACTAATAATACAAATAATGCACACTCTAAATAATGTATATACAAACCAATATTTATACAAATAAAATAATATATTATTATTAGTATTATACCTCACAAAAACACCTATATATATACATATATAAATCAAAATGCATATATATATAAACAATTTAATAACTATATACTTATATATACATACATATAAACTTACAAAATTAAAATACCAAACACATGCACATATGTACGTATTTTACATGGCTAGAAGCACACATAAAAATACATTCATTAAATTAACAATTAAATATATAATAATTATAAATAATATAATTACATATTTAAACACATAAATATATTTTATAAAATATTTATGTATAATTTATGTTATTAACATAAGTACATATATATTTGCATGCAAGAAGCTACATATATATATATTTATACATCACATTAGAACACATAGAAATATATAGATCTATGCTACAATAAATACCATAATAAATACACTAAAATAATATATAATATCTATATATATTTACTAGTTATAAATGAAGAATTTTAAAGTATAAATAATTAGATCTACACAAAAACACACCAAATTAGAGAGTATCACACCGTATCCCACTAGATCTAGGATACGCATGTGACACGAGTCCAACACACAACCAAATATACCCCGAAGGACACAAACAAGTCACAAATAATATTTATGAATAAATCAAAGTGTCAAAAGTAGATCCATGTGTCCGTGTCAAAATACGACATGTCCAAAGCCCCGTGTCGGAGAAAAATCCCCAAAATAACACGTATCACCAAATAGTTGGGATACGAACCACAAGTACCCAAATATGGACACGACACAAGCCCCAAACACATAATCACATGCCCAATTGATCTATAGGATCAATTGACACACACAACAAAATATAAATTCGGAATTCCAACAAAATTGACACAAAAAGCATCATAACTTTCTCCATGGGTCTCCTATGAACATAAAACAAAGTTCTATGGGTAGTACATACATATGGGTTGATTTTACATGATTAAATCTCAGATTTAGAAGCTATTTTAATGGGAAAAACTGAATTATCCCTATTGGAAGATAGATTTCCAATGAAACCTCCAATTGAGATGAACTTGCTTGCAAATTATAGATCCTTGCTCCTCTTTGTAGATCCTTGCTTCTTCCTTCTAGATCCTTGCTTCTCAACTTTCTAATGGTGAATTGTAAAGAATTTGGAATGAATTTGGTGGGGAATTGGAATGGGAATGGAAAAAATTTGGGAGTGGAAAAATTCTAGATCTAGATTTGGAATGAGAATGAGAGGAGAGAGAAATTCCCCCCCTCTAATATAGGCCGGCCATGCCCCCTTCCCCAAGCAATTGTAAAATGTCCAATGTACCCCTTGGGGCCTCTCATGAAGAAATAATTAAGGAATGAAGCTTCTAGTCTAATCATTTAATTAATTTAATCCATCTTCTTAACCATGGGCTTTCTAAATGGGCCAAGTCTAACTATTTAATTCATGTTGGTCAATGGGTCCAAACTACACTAGTTGGGTCTACTAAAATAAGTCCAAAATAATTAAATAACATCCAACAACAATTAAATAATACAACAAAAATTATTTACCATGCATAATATTTATTTAAATAGAAAATTACTAAAATACCCTTCTTCCTAAAATGTGGTAGTGACAAGTCTACCCTCCTTAAAATAATTTCGTCCTCGAAATTTAAAGATGAAAACTACCCCCAGAAAATCACAGAATAGAACTAAAGAATCACAACTAACTAATGAACAAAACATAACAATAAACAGAACATAGCTAGAGAATTAACATACCTCAAGGTACAAACAAATATGGATAACGCTCTCGCATGTCATCCTCTCTCTCTCAGGTAGACTCCCCCAGAGAGTGATGCCTCCATGCGACGCGTACCAAAAGAATAGTCTGGTTCCTCAGCACCTTCTCTCTCCGATCCAGAATCTCAACTGGCTGCTCTGGATAGCTAAGAGTAGGGCCCACCTCTATCTCTGAGTGATCCAATACATGACTAGGATCTGCCACGTATCGTCTTAACTAAGACACATGAAACACGTTGTGCACTCCCTCCAATGCAGGTGGCAAGTCTAGTCTATAAGCAACTGCACCGACCCTCTCTAGAATAGTAAAAGGTCCGATGAATCGCGGACTAAGCTTTCCGCCTCCACCGAAGCGAATCGTGCCTCGTGTCGGAGAAATCCTCAGAAACACCAAACCACCCACCTAGAACAAAATACCATCTTAAGAACTTAATCTATAACAAACAAGAACAAACACAAACAAAATCTAAACTATACCTCAAACTCCAAAGGTCTTCGATGGCTATCGGCCCAATGCCGCTGTCTGTCCTGCGCCACTCGAAGTCTGTCTCTGATCAACTGAACCTTCTCCGCTGCATCCACAACCATCTCTGGCCCAAGCAAAACTCTCTCTCCAACATCGTCCCAAGACAAAGGAGTACGACACCTCCGACCATATAGAGCTTCAAAAGGTGACATCTCTATACTGGCCTGGTAACTATTGTTGTAAGCAAACTCTACCAAATGGAGATGGTCCTCCCAAGAACTCTCGAAATCTAGTACACAAGTGCACAACATATCCTCGAGAGTCTGGATAGTCCGTTCAGACTGCCCATCTGTCTGGGGATGATATGCAGTACTGAACTTGAGCTGAGTGCCCAAACTCTCCTGCAAACTCCTCCAGAAATAAGAAGTGAAACGACTATCTCGATCTGAGACTATTCTGACGGGAACTCCATGTATCCTAACGATCTGCCTCACATACATCTCTGCCAGCTTCTCCGTAGATAAACCCACCTTGAAAGGCAAACAGTGGGCCGACTTGGTCAACCTATCAACAATGACCCAAATCGCGTCTTTCCCTCCTGGAGATCGTGGAAGTCCGGACACAAAATCCATAGTAATGTGTTCCCACTTCCACTCTGGAATGGGTAATGGCTGAAGTAACCCTCCTGGCCTCTGCCTCTCGGCTTTCACCTGCTGGCACACTAAGCATCTGGATACAAACTGTGCCACTTCCCTCTTCATGCCATACCACCACACACTCTCTCGCATATCCCGATACATCTTGTTAGCACCTGGATGTATGGAATACTGAGAGCGATGCGCTTCCTGCAACACCTCCTCTCGCAACTCCCCACTAGGCACACACAATCTAACTCCATGCCTCAAAGATCCATCCTCTGCAATAGTAAAATCATCCTCCAATCCTGCTCTCACCTGAGCTCTGATACTCCTCAAAGATACATCATCATACTGTGCTGCCTTGATCCTGTCCATCAAATCTGAGTGTATCTGCAATCCCCACATCTGCATAGCACCACCAGGAACAATCACCTCAATGCCCAAGCTCTCCAAGTCCTCCAACAAATATCGATCCTGCGTCAAGAACATAGCTACCGGATACCTGCTCAAAGCATCGGCAACTACATTGGCTTTCCCAGGATGATATTGTAAAGAGATATCAAAATCTTTCATCAGTTCCAACCACCGACGCTGCCTCATGTTCAACTCCTTCTGCGTGAAAACATACTTCAAGCTTTTGTGGTCTGTAAAGATCTCCACACGCTCTCCGTACAAATAATGTTTCCACAACTTCAGAGCGAAGATGACGGCTGCCAACTCCAAATCATGGGTAGGATAGTTCTTTTCATGAGGACGCAATTGCCTGGATGCATAGGCAATCACTTTCCCATGCTGCTGAAGAACACAACCTAAACCCTTTCCCGATGCATCACTATAAATAGTGAAACCTCCGGACCCTGATGGCAACGTCAAAATAGGAGTAGACGTCAACCTCTTCTTCAACTCTTCAAAAGCAACCTGGCAATCCTCGGTCCAAACAAACTCCACATCCTTCCTTGTGAGTTTGGTCATCGGCTCGACAATCCTCGAAAAATCTTGCACAAACCTCCTGTAGTAGCCTGCCAATCCCAAGAAACTCCTGATCTCTGCTACCGAACTCGGAGTCTTCCAAGATTCTACTGCTAAAATCTTCTTCGGATCCACTAAAATACCATCACCAGTCACAACATGCCCCAAGAATTCTACCTTGTCCAAGAAAAACTCACATTTGGACAACTTCTCTTACAACTTCTCCTTCCTCAGCACATCCAACACAATCCTCAAATGCTCCTCATGCTCCTCCGGTGTCCTCGAGTATATGAGTATGTCGTCGATGAACACCACCACGAACTTGTCAAGGTACTGGTGGAACACCTTGTTCATCAAGTTCATAAATACCGCCGGTGCATTAGTCAAACCAAACGGCATCACCATAAACTCGTACTGACCATACCGAGTTCTAAAAGCAGTCTTCGGTATGTCCTCCGGCTTCACCTTCACCTGATGGTAGCCTGATCTCAAATTTATCTTAGAAAATAGCTTTGTACCACTCAACTGATCAAACAGATCATCAATCCGTGGCAAAGGATACTTATTCTTGATAGTGAGATTATTCAAAGCCCTGTAATCAATGCACAGGCGCACGATCCATCCTTCTTTGGTACAAACAATACCGGGGCTCCCCATGGTGAAGAACTCGATCTGATAAACCCCTTATCCTGCAATTCGTCCACCTGCTTCTTCAACTCGACCAGCTCGCTGTTGTTTACTCTATAGACATGCTGCAAAATTGGTTCTGCACCTGGCACCAAGTTTATAGAAAATTCAACATCTCGATCTGGTGGCAATTCCGGCAATTCCTCAGGAAACACATCCAAGAATTATGCTATCAACGGATGCGGCAACTCCTTGTCTTCCACCATAGCTCCACAAATAATGCCTTCTCCCTGCTCCACAGCTCCTCTAGCAAACTCGAACTCTGGCTCTCTTGGCGAACCAAACAAAACTCTACCTCCTCTACAGTCTATGCTAGCACGGTGCCTACTCAACCAATCCATCCCAAGTATAATGTCGTAGCTCGGAAGTGGCATTACAAGTAGACACGCACTCAACTCCCTGCCTCCCAGAGTAACTCTTCGATCCTTGCAAATATCATTAACCAGGATAATGCCTCCCCCGGTCATGATCTTGCAAGTCCTAAGCAAAGACTCAGCTACCAAACCATGCTTTAGAGCAAAAGAAACAGATACAAAACTATGGGAAGCACCACTATCAAACAAAGCTAAAGCTGGAATGGAATCAAGAAGAATAGAACCTGCGATGACATCTCCGGTGGGTTCCTCCTCTTCGATGTTCATAGCAAACGCTCGTCCCTGTCGAGCACCTTCCTACTGTTGATGCTGGACAAAATGCTGTTGCTGTATCGGAAGCGGTCCCCTCGGCTGTGCTGCAGGTAGTTTCGTCTGTGTCCTCAGAGCTGGAGCTGCTCCTTGAACTGCACGACGAGGACACTCCCTTGATTGATGCCCTTCAGTACCACAATACAAACAAACTCCTAGCCTCCTCCTGCAAACTTCCCAGATGTGGCCAGGCTTCTTGCAGAAGTTGCATGGAGCTTGCTGTAACTGTCTCTGCTGCTGAGGTGCCTGGTGAAAAGGCGCTCTAGCTGGAGTCTGGTTCTGCTGTGGCTGCTGGAAAGGTCTGGACTGGAAATGAGGACGTTTGGCAGATACTGCACTGCCGTTGGCCCCCAGAAAAGAATCACGGTCTCTCTTGGTCTTCAAACCCAAATCCCGCTCAACCTTGCATGCCTCCGCAAGTATCTCCGAGTATGTCTCATAAAAAGACGGAATGAGAATCAATATGGCACAAGATGTAAGACATCAAGGAAAGGACAGTTTAAGAGTTCAAGTATCAATGTCAAAGGAGAATAGTTGAATCAAAAGAATTTTCCTAGATGTGATTGAGTATCTCAGCCTATATCCTATATCCTATCGCAGGCTCGCAGTAGTACAACTAAGTTGTCGCACTACCACGACATCACATACTTGTGAAGCTAGACCTGCATGGGCCACCACCAAAAATGTGTCACGACCCATACTCGATGTAAGGATACTAGTCGGAACCAACGCCCAGCCTACACCGCAGAATCGGTGGTAGAACGCTGTCTAGAAAGTCTATCTAAAGTAATGAACCACCAATCATGATAGAATACTCAATCACAGAACTAAGATAGAATGAGCACGAATCAGATAAAGAATAGAATAGTCACAATACAACTCATGAGTTTAAAATAATACATCAATGAGTCTGAAGAACAACAAAATAAACTGGAGACAAATCCAGTACAAAAGAATACTATCATACTACAAAGCTACACTCCAGGGTCAACTGTCTCAGTTGGGATAAGTCCCTCTTGAGCCAGGGTCTCAGAATCTAACCAACAACATTCTGGGGTCCATAATAGGTAGGGTACTCCTCAGTGTCATCTGGAAAAATATATCCAGTCAGGAAAGGAGCAGAGTACAACCCTAACAGCAGTTCTCAAATAATGATAAAAACTATGTAACAGTAAATAGCTGTGGATAAACAAGATGCACAAAATAGATACAAGAGATATATAGATAATAAGTAAATACTGGAAAGAAATACAATAATAAACAATATGCCAATGAAACAATAATACTAATGACTAAGTGTGTGAGTACTAGCTTAACATGTGATCGGCTTGGGCAAGATACAATGCGGCCTGGCTAATCATACGTGCGGTGCATGATCAACACTATTCGCTAACCAATACTTTATTCAATAGGGATTTGATCACATATCTATACTAATACTCTCCACCCCCAACTGGTATAATAGATCCAACCATGGTATGCTATGGCACTAGATTCCCCAAGAAGAGAGCGACTCCTCCCAAAAATCGGTGTCTGTACATGTACAAGATAACCAATGAAATAATACTTGCACCATATACACCATATACCAAGGAATAACATCTCATGACGAGATCCGGATATACCAATCCGTGTAACCATAGTGTCAAGAAAAACATGTATATCTACACTAGATACAACGAACATAGAGGATATCATAAATGAGAAACTATCAGAGAATGTACTCGCCTGAAGTCCAAAGAACAATCTTACAGATGTCTGACTCGGTACCTCGAAGACCTAGATATAGAATACCACATTAATACAAGGTCCCGGGAAGAGAACAAGTCAAACTAGTCAACTTCTAGGTCAATAAATAAATTCTAAGTTAAAAGTCAACTATGGTCAACTCTAAAGTCAACTAAAGTCAAACATGGTCAAACCAAGGTCATCCTCACAAAACCTCTATATAAAATAATATGGAAATAAAATACAATAATTTAGGAATCAAAATTAGATCCCAAAAGATACCCACACAAGAATACTAATAATACAAATAATGCACACTCTAAATAATGTATATACAAACCAATATTTATACAAATAAAATAATATATTATTATTAGTATTATACCTCACAAAAACACCTATATATATACATATATAAATCAAAATGCATATATATATATATAAACAATTTAATAACTATATACTTATATATACATACATATAAACTTACAAAATTAAAATACCAAACACATGCACATATGTACGTATTTTACATGGCTAGAAGCACACATAAAAATACATTCAATAAATTAACAATTAAATATATAATAATTATAAATAATATAATTACATATTTAAACACATAAATATATTTTATAAAATATTTATGTATAATTTATGTTATTAACATAAGTACATATATATTTGCATGCAAGAAGCTACATATATATATATTTATACATCACATTAGAACACATAGAAATATATAAATCTATGCTACAATAAATACCATAATAAATACACTAAAATAATATATAATATCTATATATATTTACTAGTTATAAATGAAGAATTTTAAAGTATAAATAATTAGATCTACACAAAAACACACCAAATTGGAGAGTATCACACCGTATCCCACTAGATCTACGATACGCATGTGGCACGAGTCCAACACACAACCAAATATACCCCGAAGGACACAAACAAGTCACAAATAATATTTATGAATAAATCAAAGTGTCAAAAGTAGATCCATGTGTCCGTGTTAAAATACGATATGTCCAAAGTCCCGTGTCGGAGAAAAATCCCCAAAATGACACGTATCACCAAATAGTTGGGATACGAACCACAAGTACCCAAATATGGATACGACACAAGCCCCAAACACATAATCACATGCCCAATTGATCTATAGGATCAATTGACACACACAACAAAATATAAATTCGGAATTCCAACAAAATTGACACAAAAAGTACCATAACTTTCTCCATGGGTCTCCTATGAACATAAAACAAAGTCCTATGGGTAGTACATACATATGGGTTAATTTTACATGATTAAATCTCAGATTTAGAAGCTATTTTAATGGGAAAAACTGAATTATCCCTATTGGGAGATAGATTCCCAATGAAATCTCCAATTGAGATAAACTTGCTTCCAAATTGTAGATCCTTGCTCCTCTTTGTAGATCCTTGCTTCCTCCTTCTAGATCCTTGCTTCTCAACTTTCTAATGGTGAATTGGAAAGAATTTGGAATGAATTTGGTGGGAAATTGGAATGGGAATGGAAAGAATTTGGGAGTGGAAAAATTCTAGATCTAGATTTGGAATGAGAATGAGAGGAGAGAGAAATTCCCCCCCTCCCCTCTAATATAGGCCGACCATGCCCGCTTCCCCAAGCAATTGTAAAATGTACAATGTACCCCTTGGGGCCTATCATGAAGAAATAATTAAGGAAGGAAGCTTCTAGTCTAATTATTTAATTAATTTAATCCATCTCCTTAACCATGGGCTTTCTAAATGGGCCAAGTCTAACTATTTAATTCATGTTGGTCAATGGATCCAAACTACACTAGTTGGGTCTACTAAAATAAGTCCAAAATAATTAAATAACATCCAACAACAATTAAATAATACAACAAAAATTATTTACCATGCACAATATTTATTTAAATAGGAAATTACTAAAATACCCTTCTTCCTAAAATGTGGTAGTGACAAGGCGCATACTTTTGATAAAGGCAAATAAAGTAAAAGATAAAAAGCTGATAGTGGCAGGCACTCACTGTTGCTTCTGATAAGAAGGAATCATTTACCTGCTGCTGTCGGTTCTTCTACCCGCATCTGTCGGTTGCCCAGTCTTCCACTGAAGACTCTTTGTATTATAAATAGAGGCAGAGTCCTCTGAGTTATGTACGATATATTTTGCATGTTTTGAGAAGTTTGGTGTGTTCTTTGTTAAGTTTGGGTACATGTACTAATTTTACTACTATCAATAAAATTCCGCATAAATCTTTATCTTCCCATCCTTTGTACAAACATCCTGGTTCTCTCATTTGGTATATATATATATATACTCCTATGTGTGTATATATATATACACACATAGGAGTATATATATATATATATATATATATATACACATTACCAATAGATATGATCAATGCAATATAAATCTAGAAATGTAATGCAACAAACACGTGGAGTACATCACACCCATATCATACTATATCTATGATACGCTTGCAATACGAGTCCATAACATAACCATACATATCCCGAAGGATACGGGCAAGTCTAAAATGCTATTTATGAACAATATGAAGAGTCAAGCACACATCGACGTGTCCGTGTCAAAATGTGGCATGCACAAAATCCTATGTTGGAGAAAAAATCTCCAAATTAATATGTATTACCAAATTATTGGGATACGGCCTACACGTATCTAATTGTAGATATGTGTAAACCCCCAAATTTTAAAAATTTAAAAAAAATTAGAATTTTCTAGAATTTTCTGTAATTTTTAGGAAATTAAAATAAATGTTGGTGTAAAATAAAATATTAGAGGTAATTTTTCTAGAATTTATTGGACCCCGGAACTATTTTTTAAGACCTAAAAATTAATGTTTTAATTAAATCAAAATAAACCAAAATAAACCAATATTAACTAACCGATTTATTGAACCGAACCTATGCTGAACCGAATCGAACCCTAACTCAGACCCAAACCCTAATTTAAAACCCTAACGGGTTGGATCCATCAACCCGACCCATACCCGACCTGTACCTTAGCGGGTCAGATCCGGGCCTAAACCGCTGACCCGCAACCCGACCTGACCCGCCTGCTACAGTGATCCCCCTTTCTCCTATAACCGACGACCCGTACGAGTCCTCCGCCGGCCGCTCGTCTTCCGCCGGCCGTTCCCGCAGCCGCCCTGCGCCTCTCTGCCTCCTTCGCGGATAACCACCGTTGCCATCTCCTCCTCTCCCCCCAACGGCCGCCGGATCCCCTCCCCGCTTCTCCTATAAATCTCGCTGCCATCACCAATACCTCCAGCCACCACCGCCATAGCTTTGACCCGCCTCCACCTCATCGCGCCTCCTTCCTCCTTCCTGCCAAGTTTCCCCCGATGCCCCACCTCCTTTCTCATCCCCGCCGAGTTCCCAGGCGACTCCTCCAGCAACCCCCTCAACGAACCCCACTGAACCCCGGCGCATCCTCCGCCGTGATCACCAGCGCCGCCTCCGCCGAGCTTGACACGCCGACGACTCCAGCGCCGTCGCAGCTACCAGGGTGATCCCCAGCAGCGGCCCGCAGAAACCCTAGCATCCTTCGGCCGTGCCGTATCGCGCCACCTTGCAAAAATGCGTATTTCAGTCATCATCGGTGCCCTGTTCAGGTGAGGATTTCTATCTCCTCGCGATCTTATTTACTGAACCGTCTATTGTGACGCATAGACTGTATGACCCTCTCGAAACCCGTGCCATCGGTTCGGTATATCGCATCCTATGGCGATCGTAAACTGTGACGCAAAATCAGGAAAATAAATACCATGATTTTCCCGGAACTGGGTGCGCCCCGCTAAATGGGACAACTTGGTCATGTACGGACTTCACAGAAAGGTGTGCGCCGTCGATACAGACGTGTGAGATTTCGCAGAAGTTGATTTGGATGTGCGTGCACACCAGAATCAACGCGTATCCGTCGACAATGTCCCATATCGGCCCTATTCTGGAACTTTTTATAACTTTGTGTGCGCACGTTGTATCGAAACGAAACTTACACCATCAGACTCGTAGCAATACGTTGGTATTGTGACCCAAGTTTGGTTCGATTCTGAGAACGTTTTCAAAATTGCGTATCGTGGGCCCCACGGATCCACTAAATGGGCGATTTTGTGATCGGCTCATCGGAATCCAGTTTTGGACATTTTGTTGGGTTCGTATCATCGTTATGGACTTGAATATACTAAGTTTGATGAATTTAGAGAATAGTCTCTGGCACATTTTTTGGTGCGAAGCGGGCCACACGTGGACCCCGCTTTGACCAAAAACTGTCATTTTGCCCCTGTGTCCAAATTGGACTTATAGACAGGCAATTCTAGCTATTTGATGTCTTCTAAATCTGATGGTAATATTTATTTTAGCATTCGGAGGAGTACTTATAAATCCTGCTGATACCAGAGCAACAGTTGGAGCCAGAACCCCAGACAAGTGTACCTTGCCAATCTTCTAGTAATTGCTACATGTTATTTCCTTGATTTATTTATATGTTGTATCTGTTTAACCTAGGACTGTGTGACATTACTTAACGTCCGAATAATATTCGGGTGTCAACACTGTACGCGAAGTTGTGTAACGTCACCTAGACATGGATATCGAGACCCTATATATTTTTGTGCTTGCATTATCAAGTACGTCATACCCAGGACACCTGACACTATTCATGAGACAAAATATTCCTGAGATATTCATGGTGATTCTGTATAGGATACAGGTTTTGTGACATATACTTTATACATGCTTAGATATCATTATGACTTGCTGTATTATATATGATATTGTGTATCATGGACATGAGACGTGTGATTACATTGGATGGAGAGAGACACACAGGCTACAGGCTGATTTATATATATTTATTATTGTGAGGCCTTAGACTCTATATCAGAGCTAGGCACTCTACTAGCGATATCACTGCTACCGGCTCCCCGGCATCGAGCTTATAGTGGTCTCAGCTTGAGTTCTAGTAATGCTCTCATCTTGTATATCACTTAGTTGGTTATATAGTTTACCCTATTGTTTTATTTATTATTGCACTGTATTTATTATGGCTTGAGTTATTCTTGTACCTTGCTATGTCTCCTGAGGACCTGGATCCGAATTATGTCCCCAGGTTTAGCAGAAGAGATCTATCCCGAGGTATACGGAACAAGAGCAGGCACTGAAGTAGTACCAAAACCAGAAGACAAGGTAATCGTCGAGGATTTCTTTTGAGTATATGCTTTATCTATTCTCAGTATTTGCTGTTGTTATACTCTTTATTTCTTGTCTATTGACTATTGTATCAGACTTATTATCGGGTTATTCCCCGATATATATTTTATTGACACATTGATGTTGGTTATATTTTATTTTGCGGTTATCGATCATATTTATCTTCTATGGATGAGATTAGATTATGACCTGTTATTTAGACTTTATTGTTGTATTATAGCTTAAGTACACCCTGATGGGTCCATTAAATTGGGTTTGCCCATCGGCGTATGCTGTTGGCCATTGCCATGTGTCTAGTCCCTCGATATTTTAGGACTGGGCGTGACAATACGATACTAGCCACAAACAAACAAACATATGTCAATTTGGTCTAATTGATCAATTTACAACCACAACATGTGTCCATCTCAAAATTCCTCCAAAATTGACGCAAAATACACCATAACTTTGTCCATAGGTCTCCTATGAACCTAATTCAAATTCCTATGGATAGCCTATGAATGTTTGGTAGTTTCTCATGGTTAAATCTCATATTTAGAACCTAAATAAAGGGAAAAACTGAATTATACATATTGGGAGATGGATTCCCAATGCAACCTCCAAAATTGGTAAATTTGGCCTTCAACTTATAGATTCTTGCTCTTCTTTGTAGATCCTTGCTTCCTCCTTCTAGATCCTCGCTCTACTAGTCTCTAATAGTAATTTAGGAAGGAATTGAGAAAAAAATTGGTAGGGAAATGATGTAAGAATGAAGGAATTTGGTTGAGGGAAATTCTAGATCTAGATTTGAAATAAAAAGAGGAGAGAAATTTTTTTCCCCCTCTTTAAATAGGCCGGCTCCCTTAGCCCCTCCCTCAAGATACTATATAATTTCCAATATACCCCTTGGGGCCTCTCATAAAGAAGTAATTAAGGAGGGAAGGTTCTAGTCTAATGGTTTAATTAAATTAATCATCCTCCTAATGAATGTGCTTCTAATTGGGCTCAATTCTAACTAATTATAAATATTCGTCCATGGAATAAACTAAATTAGTTAGGTCCACTAACACAAGTCCAAAATAATAAACTAATATCTAATAATAATTAAATAATATAATAAATAATTATTCAACATGTACGATATTTAATTATAAAATGACCAAAATATCCTCTCCTAGAAAATATGGTAGTGACATTATTGTACTGTGTATTGCACAACAGTGCACATATCTAATCAGACCCCCCCCTCTGCTATATCTCTCTATATAAATAGAGATACAATATATATATCACTCGCCTTAGGATAAATATCATAGATATATCTATGTATACATCCAAAACACTCTAAACAATACAAATTAGCTATAAATAATACTAATTAAACTACATAAAGCTAACATAGCCATTATACAAATACTTGGCGTGTATTGCATCGTATCATACCAATCTATGATATGCTTGCAATACGACTCCAACACACCACCAAACGGATCCCGAAGGATACGAGCAAGTCTAATATCATAATTAAGAGCAATATAAATGTTAGCTGCAAGAGCAATTCTAATATCATACATCTTGTTGGCACCTGAATACATGGAATAGTGAGAGCGATGCGCTTCCTGCAACACCTCTTTACGTAGCTCTCCACTAGGCACACATAGTTTAGTTTTATTCCTCAAAGATCCATCCTTTGTAATGGTGAAATCACCCTCCAATCCAATTCAAACCTGTACTCTGATGATCCTCAGAGACACGTTCTTTTACTGAGCTGCCTAGATCATGTCTATCAAAATTGAATATGTCTGCAAACCCCACTTCTGTATCACAATCCCAGGAACTATCACGTCAATGCCCAAGCCTTCCAGATCCTCTAACAAATATCGGTCATGTGTCAAAAATATAGCTACCGGACACCTGCTCAAGACATCGACAACTACATTGGCTTTTCCTGGATGATACTGTAAGGATATATCAAAATATTTTATCAGTTCTAGCCACCGACACTACCTCATGTTCAACTTTTTCTGAGTGAAAATATACTTCAAGATCTTATGGTCGATGAAGATCTCTACACGCTCTTTGTACAGATGGTATTTTCACAACTTTAAGGTAAAGATGGCAGCTGCCAACTCCAAATCATGGGTTAGATAGTTCTTCTCATAAGGATGTAATTGCCTGGATGCATAGGCAATCACTTTTCCATTCTGCTGAAGAATATAACCCATCCCTTTCTCTGATGCGTCACTATAGATAGATAAATCTCCAGACCCAAAATAGGAGCAGACGTCAATCTTGTCTTTAATTCTTCAAAAGTAACTTCGTACTCCTCTGTCCAAACAAACTTTGTGTCCTTTCTGGTGAGTCTGGCCATCGGCTCGGCAATCCTTAAAATATCTTGCATAAACTTCCTGTAGTAGCCTGCCAGACCCAAGAAACTCCTGATCTCTGCTACTGAACTCGGGGTCTTCCAAGAATCCACTGTTGTTGTAAACCCCCTCGACCAAATTTAGGATTATTTAATTTAATTTGAGAAACTAGGATTTATTTGGATACAATTAGAATTAAGGTGCAACAATTATGTGACTTAATACACCTTACCGTTGCTTCGATGTTTGGAGCGCTACAATAGTAGTTGCCTTCAAACCAATTTCATATACATCTTCTAGACATGTCAGGATACCCATCTGACCCTTATGTAACTTTTAGATACTCAATATTATGCTTCATTTGAGCTGCACAATATTCGTTACAAACGTCTATGTATTATTTCAATAAATCCAATTTCCATTCATTGTCCATTCCTACTTGAATTTAAGGTACAACCACAACCCAATTTCCTATAACCCAAATTAGGGTATTAGCCTACACCAAGCCTGCTACGCCCATGACTCTTGTGTTCTACTCAAATCTAGTTCCATGTGTCTTCAATTCATTAAGGAGCGCCACGCGCATTATTTTTAATTAAATTAATTTAAGGCTAATTTTACCTCAAACAGAATCTAACCAAGCCCACATGCACTCTTCCACGTGGACGAGCCCCACCCCAACAAGGTCGGACAGGACCAAGTCCCGAGGCCAACCCAAAAACCCCCTCTCATATAAATACACATGTTCTCTACATTAAAACCCTAAAACCCACTCTCTTTATCACCTCCAAAGAAACCCTAGCCGAACCCTTTCTTTCAAACCCAAGCAACCCTATCCCTTCCCCGACCGGATACCCATTGCCACCACAACCTCAGGCTGCCACCCCACTGCCACGACCGCCACCGTACTCCACCTAACTATCGGACCCCTCCCCTTAGGCCGCCTACAACTGCCGCCATCGACCTCCCATCAAAACCTGACCTCCCATCAAAATTCGACCTCCCATCAAAACCCGACTGTCCTGACCCCGACCACCATCTCCAATACCCCTGACCACCGCTGGCAGGCCTACCCCGACCTTTCCTACAAACCTGACAGCTACCCCGCACCGTCCTCAGCCCGCACCGCCGCTGCCAAGGCTGCTGCTGCCGCTGTTGATAAAGCTGCAGTGTTGCCGCTGCCGCTGCTGCCTTACCCGCCAGCCGACGCCGGAGTCCACCACCGGCTAGAGGATGACCAGTCAGCAAAGAGGCCCTCATCCATTCAACTAGATAAACACCTTATTCTTTCCCCTCGTATCGTGTTTCTATATGTTTGTCGTGTCATCGTGTCGAGTGTCGTAGTCTTGGACACAAACTTAATTAACCTTAAACTATATATATGAATTTATGTTGATTAATAAGATTTAGCAATTATTTAATGACTAGCAGTTATGGTAATCATAAGACCTATTATTAAAGGCTGGTAATTCATCAATAAAACTTTAACATCGCCAAGTATGCTAAAAGGGGAATTAAGGACCAGCAATTATATTAGACGTAAGGTAGTTTCGTAAAATCATAAGCGTAGTATTTATTGTCGTGAGGTACATGGGTACGAGGACAGGACACGTGTGCACCTTAACTAATGCACACGCGACTCTGTAGTCGATTAGCCGTGACCCTTGCGTCAGTACCTAAGAACAACGTAGTGTCTATATGTATTTCTTTAGTGTCTGAAGCTGGATTGCTATATTATATTACATGTTTAGGGTCACTGGACCAGATAAGAGATACCACAGGAATAGGCTATTGGCATTCACAGCTTGAGGACTCAGGCAAGATACCTTGCCATATTTACTGTCTAATTTAAATTATGCATATGTTGTATGATATCTTGTTGCTTTATTTTATATGACTGTGCGCGTCTGAGATTAACTCGGGTGCAGTCGACGATTGCGTCGATGATTAGTGTACTTGACCTAGTCATTAGCAGACTCACCCAATTGGAGGATACCTTGATATCTTCCGAGACCTGACACTTACACGTTTCATATGACAAATTCATATTAGGATGTGGGTTCGCGTACTCGACTAGCTATCAGTGCGTGTGACATGCATCACGGTTAGTACGTAATTCAGGGTTATATTTTATATTAGTAGAGACTTGGCATATAGAAACGTGGTACGCACGTCGAGTATTCAACTTGTGTATCTACATTAGGCGGGAAGGACATTAGTAGGCGTATGGGATACACCCATTGGAGTCCATAGTATCCAAAATAGCCACGAATCCAAAGACTCCCTTTACACTGTTGCCACATTCTTCGGAGCGATATGGACGATATACTGTACTGCTGCCACGTTCTTCGGAGCGATATGGACGATATACTGCACTGCTGCCACGCTCTTCGGGGTGTTGGACGTTATGCCTACTCCTACCCATACGTACCAAAGTTGTCCTCATATTGCATTCACTTAGATGGTTAGCACACCCTTTATTGTATTTATTTTATTCAGTATTTATATATGGCATGCTTCTATGTATCTTGTTACGTCCCTCTGAGGACCTGGTACCTTTCCAGATTTGGATGAGGCATATTGCCCCACAGTGTACGGCCCAGGACAGGAGAGGAGGTATGCGTAGGCCTTCTGCCTAGGATTGGGAGCATCATTATCTAGTCAGCTGATGCCCTAGTCATTTATATTTTATCTACCATTTCAGTATTTTATTTTGTCATAGTAGTGGGTTTGTTCCCACCAGACTTCTTGGTTATACTATGATACTTGGAGACTGGCGTTTATCTTCCAGTATTTATTATTAGTATATTCTTGCTATTTTTATTGTGGATGAGATTAGATTACCTGTTGTTGATTTATATAAGATATGTTAGTATTTAGGACAGCATAGCACTCTTTGTTATGATCCATTAAATTAGGATATCCTCGGAGACATGATAGCTGGCTATTGCCACGTGTCCTGGTCCCGTGTACTTTGGGACTGGAGCGTGACATGGTTTTAGTGGTGGCCCATGCAGGTCGAGTTTTTGCTTGTGGTATAGAAATATGCCCAGCGAGCCTACAATAGGATAGAAATTACTAGGTCTCATCCACTTGATTTTGACTTTGAACTTCCTTCAAACTGCTTCTAAATATCTGGATCATGTTTATTTGATTCCGTACTCTTTTAATGAGGTCCTATCTCTTGTAGCAAGATAAACTTGCACAGTGGACGAGAAGCACCCAGTGCCGTGGTGCCAGACAATACCACCCAAGGAGAGGAGGTACACCAGGGGCTACCTGGAGGGCAACCACCACTACAGGCCCCGCTGATACATTAGCATGAGACTTCTCATGGAGATCCTACCTAGCAACCCGAGGGACAGACTTTACAGACGATCCCCATACAGCACTTTGAGGGCCAGACTTCAAGAGATACACCAATGCCGCAAACTGAGAGGCCGACATCTGAGGAGACACCTACTGCACAACCAGAGGTTCCATTACCACCACCTCTACCTTATCCACCTCAGATGCCACAATCAGATGGACAGCCATAAATGCTTCAGTTCTTCCAGACCATGATGCAAGCACAGTAGAATCAAACCGAGATATTGAGATAGAGTTTGATGGCAGTACTAGAGAGGACAGCTGTCACAGCACCAGTACCAGCACCTCCACCAGCTCAGACAGGTGGCACTGTACGATGGTTCCGACAGATGGGACCAGATACTTTCTCAGGCAACGAGACTGTAGAACAGATCTCTGATTGGGTCTCCAACACGGAGATACTACTAGAGGCTTCGTAACTGCATCCAGACCTTTGGATGACTGCCATGAGGGCCCAACTAAAAGGCAATGCCCATCACTGGTGGGATTCTATTGAGCACAGTGTAGGCAAGAACCAGACTTGGGAACAGTTCCTAGAATACTTCAATATGAAGTATTTTCCAGCGACAGTCAAAAATATCCTGTACTCCCAGTTTCTACATTTATAACAGTAGAATATGACTGTTGACGCATACGACACAGAGTTCAGCCGTCTTAGCAGATTTGGTGCCGTCTTGATACCCAATGATCTAGAGAAGGCCCAGAGATTCCATCACGGCCTTACCTTCGAGCTACAGAGGTATACCACCACACAGGCAAGGATTTCTTATATAGAGGTACTTGCAGAGGCGAGGATCCAGGAGGCCATCGACAGAGAAGCTAGACGTTCCAGCACGACCACACAAGCCAGAGCCCAGCCAGGAGCAGGAGGATCGATCCGTCGACCCGGAGCACAGATACGGCAGTGGACAACGCCATACCCGCAAAAGGAGCTTCCGACTTGCTACCACTGTAGTAAGAGAGGACACTATAAGAAGGACTGCAGAAAGAGACTGAGGACATGCCTGATTTATGGATCGAGCCAACACCAAGTCTGGGACTGCCCACAGCGCAAAGAGGCAATACCGTAGACCGGACAGAGGCCAGCAGCACCAGTTCCGAGGATACTACCCCCACCAGGAGGTCAACGTCCACCAACACCTAGAGGATTTTAGAGGGGACCACCCTTGGATCCACAGAAGGCGCAGTTTGATCGAGCTCGACGGCAGACCAGAGGGCAGAGGCAAGGACAGGCCTTTGCACTAGCAGCTACTGAGGAGAAAACAGAAGGGAAAGCTATCACAGGTACCATTTTAGTTGCATCATTACCTGCAACTGCATTATTTGATTCTGGAGCTACACTATGGTTCATATCTAGTAGATTTGTAGCAATGCATAGGGTAGCTACTTCTTCCTTACCTAAGAGTTGGAAGATTCTTACCGGAGGAGGTATCGTGCCGGTTACCAGCAATATTAGAACGTGCTCGGTAGTTGTATGTGGTAGAGAGATGAGAGCGCGATTCTTGGTATTGCCCAAACCATACCTTGATGTTGTGCTAGGCATGGACTGGTTAAGCCAGTATAATGCCATACTGGATTGCCGGAAAGGTAGCGTCACTTTTAGACTGCCAGATCAACCAAAGTTCGAGTACATGCGAGGGACCGTCGAGCGAGGAGTAGGACAGATAGCTGGAACTTACATGGCTATAGAGATGGTACCCCCACCAATAGTTGCAGAATTCGAGAATTTTTTTCCTAAAGAATTGCCAGGCTTACCGCCAGATAGAGACGTAGAGTTCACTATTGAGCTAGTACCCGGAGCAGCACTGGTATCCTCTAATGTATATCGATTAGCGAAAAAGGAACTAGATGAGCTGAAGCTACAATTAGAGAAGTTACAGAGCAAGGGATTTATCCGTCCTAGTGCATCACCATGGGGAGCACCAGTGTTGTTCATACCTAAAAAATATGGGACAGTACGTATGTGCATTGATTACATGACCCTTAATGCTTTGACTATCAAAAACAAGTACCCCCTGCCGTAAGTTGATGATTTATTTGACTAGCTGACAGGAGCAGTAGTTTTCACAAAGATCGGTTTGAGATCGGGTTATCATCAAGTGAAGGTGCGAAGAGAAGATATTCAAAAGATATCCTTCAGGACTCGTTATGGTCACTACGAGTTCTTAGTGATGCCCTTTGGATTGACAAATGTGCCTGCTGTATTTATGAACTTGATGAACAGAGTATTCCACCAATACTTAGACCGGTTCGTGGTAGTCTTCATCGACGATATCTTGGTGTATTCGAAGATCCACGAGGAGCATGAAGAGCATTTGAGACTAGTGTTAGAGATGCTGAGGAGAGAGAGGCTTTATGCCAAGCTGATAAGTGCAAGTTTCTTCTAGATCGTGTCGCTTTTCTTAGACACGTCATCTCAGGAGATGGTATTTCAGTAGATCCGGGAAAGATTTTATCGGTAGAGACATTGCCAACCCCTACCAATGTCTCAGAAGTGAGGAGTTTTCTAGGACTTACCGGGTATTACCGGAGGTTCGTGGAGAACTTTGTGAAGATCACAGAGCCGATGACCCGCTTGACCCATAAGGAGCAGGAGTTTATCTGGACAGAGGAATGTCAAACGGCATTCGATGAGCTAAAGAAGCGCCTGACTATAGCACCCATCTTGACCATACCTTCTAGACCCAGAGGATTCGTGATCTATAGCGATGCATCTGGGAAAGGATTAGGATGTGTCGTGATGCAACATGGGAAGGTTGTAGCCTATGCCTCTCGACAGTTGAGGACCCATGAGAAGAACTATCCCACCCACGACTTGGAGCTTGCAGCAGTGATCTTTGCTTTGAAGCTTTGGAGACACTACCTATATGAAGAAAGAGTAGAGATATTCACTGATCACAAAAGCCTAAAGTACGTCTATACTCAGAAGGACCTGAACCAGAGATAGAGACGTTGGCTCTAGGTGATGACAGACTTTGAGATCGAGCTACAGTACCATCCGGGAAAGGCCAATGTAGTAGCTGGCGCGTTGAGTAGAAGATCCATGGCATTCTTCTTGACTACCCAACAACATCTATTGAGAGATCTAGAGCAGATGGGTATAGAGGTCGTTATGCCCGAAATAGACGAACAGTTGTCGAGTTTTCAGTTACAATCGACATTAGTGGAGAGGATCAAGGCTGCTTTGTCGACAGATACCAGATTCCAGAGGCTTTGACAGAGGACAGAGGCTGGAATACAGACAGAACTGCATATACATGAAGACGGAACCTTGAGATGTGGAGATCGACTCTATGTTCCAAATGGAGAACTTCGGTAGGAGTTGATGACAGAGGCACACAGTTCAACCTACTCTATTCATCCAGGAGGCACGAAGATGTACAGAGACTTGAGGCAGTACTACTGGTGGCATGGAATGAAGAGAGAGATAGCCCACTTTGTAGCGAAGCGCCTGGTGTGTCAGCAAGTCAAGGCTGAGCATTAGAGATCTGTAGGATTACTTCAACCGCTTCCGATACCGGAGTAAAAATGGGAGCATATCACTATAGACTTTGTTATGGGCTTTCCGAGAAGTCCTAGTGGTCAAAATGCAGTATGGGTAATCGCAGATAGACTCACTAAGTCCGCATACTTTTTACCCTTCAGAGTTGGTCAATCCACAGAGGTCTTAGCCGATATGTACATGAGGGAGGTAGTGCGACTACATGGAGTGCCAGTTAGCATAGTGTCTGACAACGATACGAGATTTATATCCTACTTTTGGTGGAGTATGCAGGAGAACCTCGGTACCCGCCTAAAGTTTAGCACATCGTATCACCCACAGGCAGATGGCCAGTCAGAGCACACCATTCAGACATTGGAAGATATGTTAAGAGCATGCATGCTTAATTTCTGAGGATCATGGGAGGACCATTTGCATTTGGTCAAATTTTTTTATAACAACAGCTATCAAGCGAGCATCCAGATGGCCCCCTATGAAGCGTTGTATGGAAGGAAGTATCGTTCCCCAATATGCTAGAGCGATATAGGCGAGCGACAGATTCTCGGACCAGAGTTGGTTGTTCATACAGTGGAGAAGGTGAAGAAGATCCAAGGAAACCTCCGAGCAGCACATGACAGATAGAAGCATTGGGCGAATGCGCATCGATGACCCCTAGAGTTCCAGGTTAGAGATCACGTGTTTTTAAAGATCTCACCTACTCGAGGGACTATTAGATTTAGAGGCAGAGGAAAGCTGAGTCCGAGGTACATCAGACCATTCGATGTGTTAGAATGCATCAGAGAGGTTGCTTACAGATTAGCCTTGCCGCAGACTTTGGAAGGAGTCCATGACGTCTTCTATGTATCTCAGTTGAGAAGGTACATACCAGATCTGAGTCATGTGCTAGACCATTCAGAGATCACAGTCGGCCCGAGTTTATCATATCAAGAGGAGCCTGTTGAGATTCTGGACAGGAGCGAGAAGGTGTTACGAGGTCAGACTATCCCCCTAGTTGGTGTTGCATGGAGGCATCATGCACAAGGCGAGTCGACCTGGGAAATCGAGAAGGATATTCGACAGCGTTATCCCCATCTCTTCGAAGGCTTAGGTATGTTGTAGCATTTTTTTTTATTCCAGTCAGTGGTTCTTACCATACGTATAATTTAATTTCGAGGACGAAATGCTCTAAGGAGGGTAGATTGTAAACCCCCTAGACCAAATTTAGGATATTTAATTTGAGAAACTAGGATTTATTTGGATATAAATAGAATTAAGGTACAACAATTATGTGACTTAATACACCTTACCGTTGCTTCGATGTTTGGAGCGCTACACTAGTAGTTGCCATCAAACCAATTTCATATACATCTCCTAGACATGCTAGGCTACCCATCTGACCCTTGTGTAACTTTTAGATA
Organism: Iris macrosiphon; assembly: GCA_036927795.1. Lineage (NCBI taxonomy): Eukaryota > Viridiplantae > Streptophyta > Magnoliopsida > Asparagales > Iridaceae > Iris > Iris macrosiphon. The sequence goes on from JAYESA010000014.1 coordinate 53,981,841, forward strand.
TTCAATATTGTGCTTCATTTGAGCTGCACAATATTTGTTGCAAACATCTATGTATTATTTCAATAAATCCAATTTCCCTTCATTGTCCATTCCTACTTGAATTTGAGGCACAACCACAACCCAATTCCCTATAACCCAAATTACGGTATTAGCCTACACCAAGCCTGCTATGCCCATAACTCTTGTGTTCCACTCGAATCTAGTTCCATGTGTCTTTAATTCATTAAGGAGCGCCACGTGCATTATTTTTAATTAAATTAATCTAAGACCAATTTTACCTCAAACAGAACCTAACCAAGCCCACATACACTCTTCCACGTGGACTAGCCCCACCCCAACAAGGCCGGACAGGCCCAAGTCCCAAGGCCAGCCCAAAAACCCCCTCTCATATAAATACACATGTTCTCTACATTAAAACCCTAAAACCCATTCTCTTCATCACCTCCAAAGAAATCCTAGTCGAACCCTTTCTTTCAAACCCGAGCAACCCTATCCTTTCCCTGACCGGATACCCATTGCCACCACAACCTCAGACCACCACCCCACTGCCACGACCGCTGCCGCACTCTACCTAACCACCGGACCCCTTCCCTCAGGCCGCCTGCAACCGCCGTCATCGACCTCCCATCAAAACCCGACCTCCCATCAAAACTCGACTGCCCTGACCCCGGCCACCGTCTCTAACACCCCCAACCACCGTTGGCAGGCCTACCTCGACCTTCCCCGGGAACCTGACAGCCACCCCGCACCGTCCTCAGCCCGCACTGCCGCTGCCAAGGCTGCTGCTGCCGCTATTGATAGAGCTGCAGTGCGGCCGCTGTCGCTGCTGCCTTACCCGCCGGCCGATGCCGGATCCCACCACCGGACAGAGGACGACCAGTCAGCAAGGAGGCCCTCGTCCAGTCAACTAGGTAAATACCTTATTATTTCCCCTCGTATCGTGTTCCTATATGTTCGTCATATCGTCGTGTCGAGTGTCGTAGTCTTGGACACAAACTTAATTAACCTTAAACTATATATATGAATGTATGTTGATTAATAAGATTTAGCATTTATTTAATGACTAGCAGGTATGGTAATCATAAGACAAGTTATTAAAGGCTGGTAATTCATCAATAAAACTTAAACATCGCCAAGTATGCTAAAAGGGGAATTAAGGACCATCAATTATATTAGACGTAAGGTAGTTTCGTAAAATCATAAGCGTAGTATTTATTGTCGTGAGGTACACGATGACGAGGACAGGACACGTGTGCACCATAGCTACGTGCACACGCGACTCTGTAGTCGACTAGCCGTGACCCTTGCGTCATTAGCTAAGAACAACGTAGTGTCTATATGTATTTCTTTAGTGTCTAAAGCTGGATTGCTATATCATATTTCATGTTTAGGGTCACTGGACCAGACAGAAGATACCACAAGAATAGGCTATTAGCATTCACAGCTTGAGGACTCAGGCAAGATACCTTGCCATATTTACTGTCTAATTTAAATTATGCATATGTTGTATGATATCTTGTTGCTTTATTTTATATGACTGTGCGCGTCTGAGATTGACTCGGGTGTAGTCGACGATTGCGTCGATGATTAGTGTACTTGACCTAGTCATTAGCAGACTCACCCCATTGGAGGATACTCTGATATCTTCCGAGACCTGACACTTACACGTTTCACTATGACAAATTCATATTGGAATGTGGGTTCGCGTGCTCGACTAGCTATCAGTGCGTGTGACATGTATCACAGTTAGTACATAATTCAGGGTTATATTTTATGTTAGTAGAGACTTGGCATATAGATACGTGGTACGCACGTCGAGTATTCAACTTGTGTATCTACATTAGGCGGGAAGGACATTAGTAGGCGTATGGGATACACCCATTGGAGTCCATAATATCCAAAATAGCCACGGATCCAATTACTCCCTTTACACTGTTGCTACATTCTTCGGAGCGATATGGACGATATACTGTACTGCTGCCACGTTCTTCGGAGCGATATGGACGATATACTGTACTGCTGCCATGCTCTTCGGGGTGTTGGACGTTATGCCTACGCCTACCCATACGTACCAAAGTTGTCCTCATATTGCATTCACTTAGATGGTTAGCACACCCTTTATTGTATTTATTTTATTCAGTATTTATATATAGTATGCTTTTATGTATCTTGTTGCGTCCCTCTGAGGACCTGGTACCTTTCCAGATTTGGACGAGGCATATTACCCCACAGTGTATGGCCCAGGACAGGAGAGGAGGTACGCTACCATAGAGGATCTAGAGGTGCTACCGTCAGAGTTTCCGTGATTAGTTGGTAGGCCTTCTGCCTAGGATTGGGAGCGTCATTATCTTGTCAGCCGATGCCCTAGTCATTATCTTTTATCTACTATTTCAGTATTTTATTTTGTCATAGTAGTGGGTTTGTTCCCACCAGACTTCTTGGTTGTACTATGATATTTGGAGACTGGCGTTTATCTTCCAGATTTTATTATTAGTACATTTTTGTTGTTTTTATTGTGGATGAGATTAGAATACCTGTTGTTGATTTATATGGGACATGTTAGTATTTAGGATAGCGTAGCACTATTCGTTAGGATCCATTAAATTAGGATATCCTCGAAGATGTGACAGCTGGCTATTGCCACGTGGCCTGGTCCCGTGTACTTTGGGACTGGGGCGTGACAGCTGTGATCTTCTTTGGATCCACAGAAATCCTATCACTAGTCATAACATATTCTAATAACTCCACCTTGTCCAGGAAGAACTCACACTTGGATAACTTTCCATACAACTTCTCCTTACTCAGCACATCCAACACAATCTGCAGATGCTCCTCGTGCTCCTCTGGTATCTTCGATTATATGAGTATGTCATCGATGAACACCACCACGAACTTGTCAAGATACTGGTGGAACACCTTATTCATCAAATTCTTAAACATAGCTTGGATATTAGTCAACCCAAACGATATTACCATGAACTCGTACTGGCCATACCAAGTCCTAAAAGTAGTCTTCGGAATATCTCCAGGCTTCACTTTTATCTGGTGGTAGCCTGATCTCAAGTCTATCTTGGAAAATAACTTAGCGTCACTTAACTGATCGAACATGTCGTCAATCCGTTGCAACGGATATTTATTCTTGATAGTGAGATTATTCAATACCCTATATTCGATGCACATGAGCACCGATCCAACTTTCTTCGATATAAATAATACCGGGGCTCCCTACGGTGAAGAACTGGATCTGATAAACCCCTTATCCTATATTTCATCTACTTGCTTCTTCAGCTCAGCCATCTCGTTGTTGTTCACTCTATATACATGCTATAAAATCGGCTCTGCACTGGGCACCAAGTCTATAGAGAACTCAATATCTCGATTTGGCGACAATCCTTACAACTCCTTGGGAAATACATCCAAAAACTCTGCTATCAATGGATGCAGAAAATCCTTGTCTTCAACTATAGCTCCACAAATAATGCCTTCTCCCTGCTTCGGAGCTCCTCTAACAAACTCAAACTCTGGATTTCCTAGTAGGCTAAACAAAACTCTACCTCCTCTATATTCTATACTAGCATGGTTCCTACTCAACCAATCCATCCTGAGTACAATGTCGTAGCTCGGAAGTGGCATTACAAGTAAACATACACTCAAATCCCGGCCTTCCAGAGTAACTCTTCGATCCTTGCAAATATTACTAACCGGGATAATGCCTCCCACAGTCATGATCTTGCAAGTCCTAAGCAAAGACTCAGTTACCAAATTATGCTTCAAAGCAAAAAAAATAGATACAAAACTATAGGAAGCACCACTATCAAACAATACTAAAGCTGGAATTAAATCAAGAAAAACAGAACCTGCGATATCATCTCCGATGGACTAGGCCTCCTCGAACATCATAGTGAACGTCCGTCCCTGAGGTGCACCTCTCAAATACTGGTGCTGGGCATAACGCTGCTACTAGGTCGGAAGCAGCAGTCCCCTTGGTTGTACTATAGGTGGCCTCACATATGCTCTCTGAGATGGAGTTGTTCCCTGAGCTGCAAGATGAGTTGGTAGGACAATCTCTCATCTGGTGCCCCTCTGTGCCACAATACAGACATACTCCCAACCTCCTTCTGAAAACTTTCCAGATATCGTCGAGCTTCTTGCAGTAGTGGCAGGAAGCGTGCTGTGAGTGTCTCTGCTGCTGATGTGGTGCCTGGTGAACCGGCGTCCTAGCTAGAGTCGGATACTGCTGTGGCTGCTGGAAAGGCCTAGACCAGAGAGAAGGACGCTTAGTAGGCCCAGCACTGCTACTAGCCCCCAGAAAAGAATCGTGGTCTCTCTTGGATTTCAATCTCAACTCTCGCTCAACCTTGTGTGCCTCCGCAAGTATCTCAGAATACGTCTGATAGAAAGACGGAATAAAGATCTTCACTTCCCAGTTCAAACCCTCGCAGAAGCGGATAGCCCGAACCTCTGGCTCCCTCACCAAATACTCCATAAATTAGTTTAATCTCCCGAACTCTGCGGTGTACTCCTTCACAGACATGTTTCCCTGATTAAGGCTCTTAAACTGCCTCCCCAAGTCCAACATGTCCACTCGAGCACAGAACTTCCTCTTGAAGAGGTCCGTGAATACCTCCCAAGACTGCCCTACATCAGCAAGAAGTAGCTCACTCCTGAACCAAGTATGGGCGATGCCGAACAGTTGAAGTCCCACTGCCTTAATCTTCATATCCTCAGCAAGACGGGACACCCTCATGAGATGCTCGATATCCTCGAGCCAATCACCAGCATAGATGATGCCCTCGATCCCCTTGAAGACCCGAGATTCTAGCTTTTTGAGTCCTGGATACTACCCCGCCGAAGTGGGGCAACCTGCTGAGCAACTTGATGCTGGACTGGAACCTCTCTCTACAACAGGATGGGCAAGCTGATGAGCACTCTTAATACCCTGTCGTAACACATCGGTCTGCCTCTAGTGAACCTCTGACTGGGCCCTCTAAGCCTCCAGTATCTCGCAAAATGGTGTGAACATCTGGGTCGTATCTGTCGGCACGGGAGGTGGAGGTGGAAGTCCCGTAGTCGCAGCTGGAACTGTCCTCTATACTGGGGGTGGACCCCCGAACACAGTTGATACGCTAATCACCGGAGAAGTGACTGGTACAGGCTCTCGAGAAGTTGCAGATCCCTCAGAAGCTGCTCCTCCATGTTGTGATCGAGTCCTAGGCGGCATCCTGAGGCAAAGCGAAAGAAAAGAATCAATTGGCACAAGATTGATTATTTTTAAAGAAGCAAAGTTAAAGCTCAATTTATCAATATCAAGGAAGAACAATTGAAATGAACAATAGAGTTTTTTTCCTATTTGTGATTGAGTATTCTCAGCCTATAGCCTATAGCCTATAGCCTATATCCTATATCCTGAAGCAGACTCGTAATAGCACTCAATTCAGAGTACCACTATGAATTACACTATTTGCGACCTCGAAGACCTGCATGGGCCACCACTAAAAATGTGTCATGACCCATACCGGATATAAGGGCACGAGACGTGGGTACGGCCAGCCTACGTCGCAGTATCGAGAGTAGAACGATGTTTGGGTAAACTATTTATCTAGCAATAATGATTATCAAGATTTATAAGGCCACCAATAAAATATATATACTCAATCACAGATCTATGAGATGGAACAATCGCACGAATATGATATAAAGAACTGAAGAGTCAAGTATAACTCATAAGACAAAATAATATCCATGGAGTCATCAAATATAATAAAGGAATACTAATGTCAAATGCTGGAGACAAATCCAGTATAATAAACCTATCTACTGAGCTATAGGTAATGGCTCATCTGTCTCAATCGGGATGAGTCCCTCCTGAGATAATATCTCTGTCTCTAAGCCAACTACGTCCTGAGGCTCGTAGTGAGTGGAATACCACTCCTCAGTATCATCTGAGAAAAATATATCCAGTCAGGAAAGGAGCAAAGTACATCTCTAAAAGCAGTTCCAATAAATAAATAAAACTATGTATAAGTAAATAAAGAGAATATACAAGATGAATAGAGTATGGCAGAAATATACAGGAATAAGAAATTATAAAAAATACGTACAAGAAATACGAACATCATATATAGAAATAAAGAGATACAACTATCTAAGTGAGTGAGTACGAGTGACAACATGCAATCGGCTTGGGTACTACTCAAGAACCACGGTCCTGGTTAATCATACGTTTCGTGTATGATTAACACTATATAAGGAAATCAAGAGCTCCGGGGTATGATCACATATCTACACTAAATACCCTCTGTCCTCGATTGGTATAATGGATCCAACCATGGCACGTTATGACACAGGATTCCATAAGAAAGGAGCTAATCTTCTCATGAATTAATGTCCGTACTTGCACAAGAACTACGGGACTTGCACAAGAAATATGCCAGAAACACCAGGAATAATATCTCATAACGGGATACAGGAATACCAATCTGTGTAACCAAGTATCAAAAAATCAAGGATATCTACACTAAATACAAGAAACATAGAAGATATCATAAACGGAAAACTCTCAAAGAATGAACTTGCATGGAATCCGGTGAACAGTATCAAAGATGTCCGAAATGGTGCCTCGGAGACCTAAATATGAAATATTACATCAATATAAGGTTTTTGGAATGAAAATAAGTTAAACTAGTCCATTTTCAGGTCATTAGGAAAAGTCTAAGTCAAAATAGTCAAACTTGGTCAAATCTAGGTCAAACTTGGTCAAACTAGCTATTTCTAGGTTGTATGAGTCCATCTCTAGGATATTGGGTCCATACACTATGTATTTAAGCCATACTAACTATATTAGGTAACTAGAGTATCAACATTATAACGTAACATAAGATACATAAAATAATATATATGAAAATACTATATAAGATATACAAAATATATATATATATATATATATATATATATATATATATATATATATATATATATATATATATATATATATATATATAGTATCCCTAACTAAACTAACACTAATGGATACCTTAGCTTTGAGCCAACACGGTATCACACTAGCAATATTCTCTCTTGATACCAATACCCAATACCCAATGTATAAATCAATACCTAACATTACCTTGTATACTAACTCAAGGTAACCCTTAACTAACTAGCTATATATATACAATATATATACATACATACTAACTTAAGTATCTAAATCTCATAAACTAACTATCTAACTTATACTCTAAATATCATATTATATCATATCATATAACAATACACTAGCATCATAACTTAACATTCAACCCAAACTAACTTATACTAACAATTAACATCATGTCTAACTATATACTAGCATGTATATGTATCTAATAATACTAACTAACAGTCATCACTAATCAACATACACCTATAACTAACTGATCATAACATCTAATACTTATAACTTACTAACTAATAACATATGAATAACTAACCAACAACTAAAACCCTCAACCACCTATCAACCAAACCTTAACTTATCATGTATTACTGCTGCATAGCAAGATAGCACATGTTGCTGATGTTCCTGTTGCGTGCTGCACTAAGACACCCCCCTCTCGAGCCAACCTTGCAGTGGCAAGGTTGCTCTACTGCTGTTGTTCCTGTTGCTTGCTGCAGCAAGACACCCCCTATCGAGCCAACCTTACAGAGGCAAGGTTGCTAAAGGGAGAGTTATGCACTCTTGTGCACAACCCGACCTATTGTAAAAGTGCACACATCTAATCAGACCCCCCCCCCTCTGCTATATTTCTCTATATAAATAAAGATACAATATATATCACTCACCTTAGGATAACTATCATAGATATATCTATTTATACATCCAGAATACTCTAAATATTACAAATTAGCTATAAACAATACTAATTAAAGTACATGAAGCTAATATAGTCATTATACAAATACTTGGCGTACATTGCACCGTATCACACCTATCTATGATACGCTTGTGATACGACTCCAACACACCACCAAAATTATCCTGAAGGACACGATCAAGTCTAATATCATAATTAAGAGCAATATAAATGCTAGCTACTCAACTACGTATTCGTGTCAAAATATGACATGCTCAAACTCCCGTGTCGAAAAAAACTCCCAAGTTAACCCGTATCACCAATTTGCCATGATACGGCCTACACTTATCCAATTTTGGATACGACACTAACCTTACATAATCAAACACATGTCAATTTGGTCTAATTGACCTATTGACAAACACAAGATGTGCCAATCTCAGAATTCTCCCAAAATTGGCACAAAATATATCATAACTTTCTCTATAGGCCTCCTATGAAGCTAATTTCACTTCTTATGGGTAGCCTTAGTATATGGGAGGATTTATAATGATTAAACTACAGATTTAGAGTCTAATTAGAAGGTAAAAACTTAAATGTACCTATTGGGAGATGGATTTCCAATACAAGTCTCAAATTGACTGTCAAGAGCCTTTTACTTGTGCTCCTTCTTCTCCTTGCTCCAATGGCCTCCAATGGTGAATAGAGAAGGAATTGAGAAAGAATTTGGGTAGGGATTGGTGTAGATGTGAAGAAATTTGGAAGAGAAAAATTCTAGATCTAGAATAAAATAAAATGAATGAAGAGAGTCTCTTTCCTCTCCCCCTATAGCCGGCCCAAACCCCTCTTCCAAGCAACTATGAAAAGTCTATGATACCCCTTGGGACTTGTCATAAAGAATTTAATTAAGGAAGGAAGGTTCTAATCCAATTTGTTTAACAATTAAGTCATTAACTTAATAAAATGGGCTTGATTATTGGGCTCAAGTCTAACTAGAAATATTGTTGGTCCATGAGTCTATTATAACTAGTTAGGTCCGCTAACACAAGTCCAAAATAAAATATAATATATAACAATAAATAAATAATACAAGAAATAAATATACAACATACACAATAATTATTAAATTATGAAAATGACAAAAATATCCTTCCTAGAAATTTTGGTAGTGACACATAGTAAGCGGCACCTACTAGCGGTCGGTTGAATGGGCAATTGCTTGAGCTTGGCTAGCTCATATCGCTCTATACTTCTTCGCTCTTGCACTCATTGGTGCATAATACGAAGAGTCCAAGTTTGGGCTTTCTCCATTCTCAGCATGACGCATAGGATAAGCGCTGCGTGAGATTCGGTCAAAAATAGAGGTTATATTGCTGACAAAGACGCATAAGGACTTTTGCCTGCAGCTGAAGATTGGTGTCGAGTGTGGACTTTTGCCTGCGGCTGCTGACTTATGCGACTTCTGTTGTGGCTGCATGGAGCATGTCTTAGCACCCAAACTTCTGGTATCATAGTATTTTTCTTTGCCAGAGTTTGGGCGCTGAAAACCTTTCTTGACTGTCGCATGAACAGGGTTAGCCTGGGTAGACGCATGATGTACGTCTGCAACAACGATGAGAGAAGTGGGAAGCATATTCTCCGCAGTTGGGTGATGCACATCGACCTTTACTACCCATGTCCTGTAGGTCTTCTTAGGGTTTGCTTGCTTTAGAGAAGGACTCACGTAGTGTCACGCCCCAGTCCCAAAATACATAGGACTAGGACACGTAAGCATGCCAGCCGCATGGATATGGCAACTCCAATATATGGAAACCATAACCCATACGTACGCTGTAATATGAATATCAAATCCACAAGTGGTATAAAATGTATTTCACAAGTCACAGGGTATAAACTAAATCTCATCCACGAAAATCAAATATGAATAAATAACCAGCATCTATATAACTAGATCTCAACATAAGTATCTAAGGAGGATAGTTGGATGGAAACAAATCGACTACCAACTCGAATGGAAAAGTACAACATAATAAACATAATATAAGAATACCAGCTAACAGTCATGGGGCTCGGAGAGAAGACATCCACAGACATATATAACCATCCAAATCTGCGCTTCTGCAAATACTCAAGAACAGATACACCTGGCAGAGGACCAGTTCCTCAGAGGGACGTAATAAGATACAGAAATATGAGCCAATTTGAATATAGTAAACATGCATATAATTTGAAAATAAATAAGTACGTTGTACAAGACAATCTATATGAATGCAAATGAGGACAACTTTTTGACATATGGGCAAGGGTAGGCTATTCGATCTAAGCCTCACAACTCACACACCCGTCAGTGGACATCAGAAATTGACATACCTCTGGGGTAGCGACCAGCGCAACTCTACAGAAATCGACATACCTCAGGGGTAGCGACCAGCGGGACACACGCCCGTAGTACGAACTATATACTATGGTTTACCAGAGTGGTTAAAAGCCCATACGCCTAATGATTGTTCTCTCATGATACTAGGTGTCATGTGTGTGTCAACATATCTAATACATAGTAATGACTGAAGGAAAACTACACATGCAAGAACTATATAGAAATGCAATAAATATACAGAAATATACTAAGCATGCAAAATACTGTAAGCAATTTGGCAAGGTTTCTTGCCTGGTAAGAAAGCTGCAAGGTGTACTGTCCAGAAGTCAAGCACACAGGATCAGAAGCTACGGCCTCAGAATAAATGTCTTCGGATGGTGAAATAAATATCACCAACGTTTCCAGAATAAGCAAAATAGCTAAAAAGCACTTCCCTTTCGTCCAATTTGGACATAGGGGCAAAACCGTAATTTTGGGTCAAAGTGGGGTCCGCGTGTGGCCCGCTTCGTACCGAAAAACGTGTTAGAACCAATGGTCTCCAAATTTGTCCAACTTAGTTTCAACAAGTCCAGAACGATGATACGAACCCAACGAAACTACCAGAATTGGATTCCGATGGGGCCCACGATACGCAATTTTAGTCAACGTTCTCAAAATTGAACCAAACTTGGGTCACAGGACCAGCGTATTGCTACGAGTCCGATGGCACAAGTTTCGTTTCGATCCGATATATGTGCACAAAGTTACGATGTGTTCCAGAACAGGCGGATACGGGGCATTGTCGACGGATACGCGTTGATTCCAGTGTGCACGCACATCCAAATCAACTTCTGTGAAATCCTGCACGTCCGTATCAACGGCGCGCACCTTTTGGTGAAGACCGTGCACGACCAAGTCGTCCCGTTTGGCGGGGCATACTCAGTTCCGGAGGAAAACGGGCGTTGTTTTTCCTGTTTTGGATCGCAGTTTGTGATCGCCACAGGACGCGACGTACTGAGCGGGTTGCACGGGTATCGAGAGGGTTACACAGCCTACGCGTCATAATTGACGGAACGAAAAATGGAGCAACGAGGAGAGAGAACGGGTTACTTGAACGGGGCTTCGTAGAACAAGGTTTTCTCGTGTCCGGGTTCTGCCGTGTCCGGATTCTGCCGTGTCCGGGTCCTGTCGTGCTGCTGTGTCGGAGTCAGGGTTCAGCGAAGACTCACCGGGGCTTCGCCGTGGTGGCTCAGGACATCACCGGAGGAGCACAGCGAGGTGGAGGCGGCCGGCGCTCGGGTGCTGCTGGGAGTCAACAAGGTCGGGGTTGGGAAGGAAGACAGGGGGGCCGGAGTTTGGGTCGAGCGGGGCGCTGCGGGTCGGGGATGGGCGGAGGACGGTGAGGGTGGTCGAGGGCTGTAGGGGTTCGAGTTCAGGCGGTGGAGGAGGTTTCGTCGACGGCTAGGACGACGAGGGGTGATCGGGAGAGATGGTGGCGAGGGAAGTTCTGGTCGGGGGGGAGGAGTTAGGGTTCAGGGCGGAGGTCAAAATTCCTGGAGGAGGAAGGGGGACGTCAGCTAGGGCTAGGGCGGTCGATGGTGACCGGAGTGGGCTCTGGGCGGAGGAGAGAGGAGAGAGGTTAGGGTTTCCGTCGGCGGAGCATGGAGATCGAGGGGACTTTATAGCCGCCGGAACAATAAAGTCGGTAGGATTAGGATTTAGGGTTTGGCCGGGTTAACGGTTACGGGTCGGGTTCACTTCGGATCCGACCCGACCCGTTAAGAGTTTGGTTTGGTTTGGTTTGGTTCGGTTTACAGCGGTTCGGTTTGGTTTATTTTTAAATAAACCGGGTTCAATTCAGGGTTTAATTTGGTTTAAATATAAATTAGTTTTTAGGGCTTTAAAAAATGCTTTTGGGGTCCAATAAATTCTCGAAAAATTATCCTATGTCTAGTTTTTCATTTTACACCAGAAAATATTATTTTCATAATATTTTAATATTAATTAACAACAATTACAAAATCATTTAATTATAAATACCTTAGTTTTAATTCCAGAAAATTACAAAAAATTGTGTAAAAATTATTTTTAAAAATCCTTGAAAATCCGAGGGTTTACAATCTACCCAACTTATAAAAATTTCATTCTCGAAATTAAAATTAAGTCATGGTAGAAAGTCAAGGATGGTATAAGATTTGTATTGTTTAAAATGCAAGACCAGATTTAAAGGAGTGGGCGATGTTGCGCGTTGCACATCTCGAAAAATCATGAAAAAAATCCGTATGAGCGAAAAATAGGTTTCTTCATGTGTCATGTCCAATAGTGTGGACACCTAAATGCTCTTTTGCATAAAAGTGCCCAACAATTAGAAAATTGTACAAAAATAGGAATTGGATGATGGGGGCACGTCTACGATAAGGGTGTAGAATTTGTAGGAAGGTAGTGACTAGTGAAGTGCTCCAATTATCGAAGCAATGGTAAGGTGCGCTAAGTGATATAATTATTGCAAAATTAAATAAAAAAATATCGTGTTCTATCTCTAACTGGACTCAATCTAACCTTAGTCTCACTATCTCAGCCAAGTAGGTCTAATTTTGGGTGAGGGGTTCACAATCTACCGAACTTAAATTTATCCATCTATCACCTAAGGCTATACATCTAAGAAAACTATTTCTCAGATTATTTAATCATATTATTAAATCCTTAAGGTTTTAACACAAAACATATCATCTATGATATGCCCTTAATCAATTATAAAAGAGAGTCACTAAGTCATATGATTAGCTCTATGGGGTATATCTAGTACTATCAGTGTCAACTTATACCAGCACGAGATTTCATCTTTCCGAAATAAGGGAAGACGGAGAGCAATAATAAAGAATTCAAGGTGAAGGTGATAGAATACGAGTACGAGGTTCAAAGAGATTAAAGAATTCGAAAAAAGAATTGTCAGGACAGTTGTGGATTGAAACCATATTTTGGTAATTTTATATTTATATGCTCGTATCAGTATAGTTATGTAACCAATACGATGTGTCAGACATGTCTAGGGGCAAGTATATCCGTCTACTACCATATATCTCAATCCACGTAAAGTAGTCATGCGAATAGCGAACCAAGCGCACTAAGGTTAGCTAGACCTTAATACACCAATTCTGATTAGGAAATTGTATTATTGTGTGCACCCAATAATACATATGCCATGAGCAAGCTCAATAAAAGAATAAGCTTGCAAAACTAGGCTATAATAACAGCATAAATCAAGGTAGTACAGAAAATATAAGTACGCTAGATTATGATGAGAGAAGTTACAAAATAATCCCAGTTCTCAAAGAAGATAAGACTCGTACAATCTCTACAGTGGTCATACTAAATCCTTGTCTAAGTCGATAGTCGACCAAATAGGGGTATAGGCTTCTAAGCTCTACAGTCTGATAAAACATTATCTTCTTATGCTAACACACAGTTAATGTCATTCACCTACACTTCAATAATAGGGCAAAAGACTATGTGATACTAGGTTGTGAGGTATACTACCCAACTTATAAAAATTAACTAATACTGTAATTGCCTTAAGGATACCGTAGAAACTCCTGTTAAGGTCTACGGGAAGGGGTCTTGGTACTTATTAGGGTATCCTCTTACATTACATAGGTCATGGTCGTACTAAGTCTTAGTCTTAGTGCAAGTGTCAATAGTAAGAGCGAAATAGTTACTGGCTCGTATCAAGGTGGGGGTACAGGTTACGCAATTTTTAAAACTAAGGGATAAGCACCAGGTCTCAATCTACAAAAATAGCTTAAACCATCAAGTTCTAACTACTAAGCACACAATTCAAAAAATTCAAGAGTAACAACCAAAATCCTAGCAAGCTATATATATCCTAACATAGAATAAAATCACTTGGTCTATAATCAGAAGTGTCAGATGGCACGAGTTGAAAGTTGAAGAATAGAGGAACAAAATTTAGTCGTCGCACAATTAGCGAACGTTAAGGTCGCAGAGGAACAACATATAAAATTAAAATAGGGGGCTCTAGATAGCATCATGGTTTTCTAAGGGAAAGTGGTATGCTAGTTGCTATATTTGAGGTATGATTAGGAAAATGTTCTATACATTGCTCTTGGCTTTCTAAGGCACTGTCTGCTTATCTCAAGACAAGAATCTAAATTTATAGTTCTCCAATACTTATCTAACTACGAAGGTTAGGTTCAGTCCTAATATTAAATTTTGGTTTTCTATTGGTTCCTCAATACTAGGGTCAAACATTATGGTAAACTTCTAACTAACTCTAGTAGTGTATATACTACTCTCAAGTCTTCATAATACATCAGGGGGTAATGGTAAACCAATTCTATAGGTAAGGAATTCTAGGGTTCACTAGATATTCTAAATTTAGTGGTGTGTCTATATTCTCGTTGTATTCTTAATAGGTGTGCTACTCTAATTATCATCCTAATAACAGGGGTTCCTATATTCTTAGCAGAAGGCTATACTCAAAGAACTATTAGGGAAGCACATGAATCAAGCACGATGCAATTGTTCAAATAGAACAGATAGGAGGAAGGTGAATCATAGTCAATTGTGGATGAGATCCTATACTATAGTCCAAGGTGAAGGCTTGTTCGGTACAGTAACGTAACCGAAACAATATGCTCTCGACCTGCATGGGCCACCATAAAAAACATGTCATGCCCCAGTCCCAAAATACATAGGACTAGAACACGTAAGCATGCCAGCCGCATGGATATGGCAACTCCAATATATGGAAACCATAATCCATACGTACGTTGTAATATGAATATCAAATCCACAAGTGGTATAAAATATATGTCACAAGTCACAGGGTATAAACTAAATCTCATCCAAGAAAATCAAATATGAATAAATATCCAGCATCTATATAACTAGATCTCAACATAAGTATCTAAGGAGGATAGTTGGATGGAAACAAATCCACTACCAACTCGAATGGAAAAGTATAACACAATAAACACAATATAAGAATACCAGCTAACAGTCATGGGGCTCGGAGAGAAGACATCCACGAGACATATATAACCATCCAAATCTGTGCTCCTGCAAATACTCAAGAACAGATACACCTGGCAGAGGACCAGGTCCTCAGAGGGACGTAACAAGATAAAGAAAAGTGAGCCAATTTGAATACAATAAACATGCATATAATTTGAAAATAAATAAGTACGCTGTACAAGACAATCTATATGAATGCAAATGAGGACAACTTTTTGACGTATGGGCAAGGGTAGGCTACTCGATCTAAGCCTCACAACTCACATACCCGTCAATGGACATCAGAAATTGACATACCTCTGGGGTAGCGACCAGCGCGACTCTACAGAAATTGACATACCTCGGGGGTAGCGACCAGCGCGAAACACACCCGTAGTGCGAACTATATACTGTCACGCCCCGATCCCGAAAGGGTCTTTCGTCCTCGCCGGATCCTTTACGGAACCGATTCGTCCTCGCTAGGGGCGTGATGCCGTGCGAGCCTGGGGTTGCGCTCGCACAAGGCAAGAACTTGCAGTTTTAGGAACCCATTTTGAAACACAAATTATAAAACACATTCACAGAGATTTGAACACAAATGCGGAAGAAACATGCTTTTTCATTGAATATTCAGAGTAATTTACATAGAGTTTACATTGATGCGCCTTCTCATCTATTGAATTGCATTACCAAAGATAATTTAAAATACAGGGCGCGCTCTGTCAGATAGTCCACATCGTTTGTACATTATGCCCTTGTATAGATTGAAGTCCATGCCTCCAAAATAAACTGACTCCAGCTATACTTCAAAATAGAGGTGCTTCTAACGCCTCCTCGCTATGCTCTAGCGTTGCACCATCTGAGTGCCTGAAATAGTTGCCCACAATGTGGGTCAGTACTCAACTTGTACTGGTGAGCGGGATGAACCCACTCGACTAAATCGACAGTAGCTTATTAGGGGCGAGCATGCATTAAGATAGCTTCTATAAGGAAGCAAGTAAAATCAATTCATATCAGTTGCATGTTTTGATAGGAATGAATATAGCATTGAATCCAACCAGTATACCGATTGCTTACTCAATCGATGTACGCCTTCCCTGAAACAAAACACAAGTATACTTACCATCTGCACAAGACAATAAGTTAGCATGCGTTCTAATCTATGCGGTCATTGGTGTGATCGACACCTTAGGGACATATATCAAGCTTAGCGGCGCGCCCTATCAGCCCGGGTAGCAAGCCCTGCTGGAGGTCCCGCTATGCATCGTAACGAGCACGAATCAAATATTTCTCTCCGGATCGATACGGTTCCAGTGCCCCAAAAAGCCGTTTCGAGAAAATGCCAAACCCTGTGCACAAGTTGTCCTAGACCATACAAATGCATGAAATAATTCATATTACATACAATGCATCGAATTAAACAGAAGAAGTTAAGCAGCAACATATATATATCTCATGCAACAGTTCATATTTTCTCAAGCGGTATTCCGATTCAATTATCCCATAAGTCCAAACTCTATCCGAGGCACCAGGCCGCCACCAACAACCAACTCTTCCTTATAAACAAGCTCAAATTATAAGGTGTGCAAGCATATGATAAAATTAGTCTACAAATCCCATGTTCCTTTCTTAGTGGCTGGCATGCCTGTGGCTAAGGATTTCCTAGGCGTCCAACCGGGCATCATCGAGTGAACGATTAAAACTTAGAGATGTTGGCATGAAGAAGTAGGAAAGAAGGGACCAAACCACTCACTGGTTAAGGGAAAAGAGGCTGAAACTAGGAATCCCGCTAGCGACGATCATATGTCAGTTACGCGGACCTGAAACAGCACAAGCACCGAGTTAGAAACCTTGCCTATCCTTTCTTGCCGAATTCCCCAAAACCTCAAGTTCCAAACGATAAAACCAGCAGCGAAAACCAAGCAAATCGAAAGCAACAACAAATCCAAAATCTCAAAACGGCAATCAAGAAAACTAAGCAACCAAAACACGAAAACTATTGGACTCGTTTCAATAGAGGCCTTTCCATGAGTTCGAAAGGATTATCGTATTTCGTCCGTGGCAAGAAGATGCCGAGATCTAAGTTATGACTCAGACGGACTAGCCACAAGCCCAATTATATAGTGCTCGTCCCGGTCGGATCGGGATTTGAGGCACTACATAATATACCACTAAGAAAAAGTTTCGACCCAAAACTTAAGAACAAGCCCTACCTCCGACTCAATGAACAACGAAGGATACTTCTCCTTCATCTCTGATTCGACTTCCCAGGTTGATTCCCCAACTGTATGGTTCCGCCATAGCACGCGAACCAAGGACATCGTACGGTTGTGAAGTACTTTTTCCTTACGATCCAGAATCTGCGCTGGCTCCTCTGAGTATGACAAATTCGTGCGCAATTTTAGCTGTTCGAAGCTAACTATATGACTCGAGTCATGCACATACTTCCGAAGTTGGGAAACGTGGAATACGTCGTGCACTCCAGCCAAGGTGGGAGGTAGTGCAATTCGGTATGCTACAGCTGCCACCCGTTCTAGTATTTCAAAGGGGCCGACAAACCTGGGACTCAGCTTGCCCTTCACGCCGAAACGCATCACTCCACGCATCGGCGTCACTTTCAAGTAGAAATGATCCCCGACCATGAACTCCAAGGGCCTACGATGAGTATCGGCATAGCTTTTCTGTCGGCTCTGCGCAGTGCGGAGTCTTTCCCGAATCAAGCGAACTTTCTCGACTGCCTGCTCCACCAGCTCTGGCCCGAGTACCTGCCGCTCGCCGACTTTGTCCCAATAGATTGGAGATCGACACTTGCGCCCATAGAGTGCTTCGTACGGTGCCATCTGGATGCTTGATTAGTAGCTGTTATTGTACGCAAACTCCGCCAACGGAAGGTGCTTGTCCCAACTAGTCTTTAAATCGATCGCACACAGCCGTAACATATCTTCAAGTATCTGATTTGTCCTCTCTGTTTGGCCATCAGTCTGGGGGTGGTATACGGTACTGAACTGTAGCTTGGTTCCCAAACCAGACTGTATGCTAGTCCAGAAATGAGATAAGAAACGTCCGTCACGGTCAGAGACGATAGAAGCAGGCACTCCGTGTAATCGAACAATCTCGTCTATGTAGATCTGTGCTAACCGATCGACGCTCCACGCAACTTTTATAGGCAGAAAGTGAGCTGATTTGGTCAAACGATCAACTATGACACAAATCGCATCGTGCCCCCGTGGCATCTTCGAAAATCCCACAATGAAATCCATAGTGATGTTGTCCCATTTCTACTCGGGAATAGCGAGGTTCTGCATCTCCCCACCGGGCCTCTGATGTTCAGCTTTCACCTGTTGGCAGGCCATGCACTGTGACACATGGTCGCCACATCCCGCTTTATACCTTGCCACCAGAAGGTACCGCGTAAGTCCTTCTACATCTTAGTGCTCCCCGGATGCAAAGAATACTTCGCGTAGTGTGCTTCCGCCATAATTTCCCTTCGGAGTTCAGGGTCGCTAGGGACGCATAGCCTTCCTTTCATTTGTAAGGCCCCATCTTTGCCTGCCACAAAGTCAGACGTCTTCCCTGCCGAGATCAATCCGCACACTTTCGCTAGGAACTGATCGCCCTCCTGAGCTGACTTGATTCTATCACGTAAACTCGGTTCAAGATAGAGTGGTGCCAGCTGCACGCCTTGATGCCAAACTCAGAACTCGATGCCCATTACCTCAAGATCTCGAAGTAAACGGTTGTCTATACATATCGAGCCCACGTGCTTTTGACTCAGAGCATCAGCAACGACGTTTTTCTTGCCCGGAGTATACACGATCGTTAGATCATAGTCCTTAATAATTTCTAGCCAACGCCGCTACCGGAGGTTCAATTACCGTTGGGTGAATAGATACTTGAGGCTCTTGTGATCTGTGAAGATTTTACAAGCAATACCATAAAGATAATGCCTCCATAACTTCAATGCAAATACAATCGTCGCCAATTCCAAATCGTGCGTCGGGTAGTTTTTCTCGTACAGCTTCAGTTGCCTGGAGGCGTACGATATTACCTTGTCCGGTTGCATGAGTACACATCCCAATCCGAGTCCTGAAGCGTCACTATATATCTGAAACTCCTCTACCCCATCCGGAAGTACAAGAATCGGAGCTGAAACAAGGCGCCGCTTCAGTTCACTAAAGCTGGCTTCGCATCCATCACTCAGTTGTATACAATCCCTTTCTGAGTAAGGCGAGTCAAAGGCGAGGCCAGTTTAGAGAAATCTTTCACGAACCTACGGTAGTATCCTGCTAGGCCGAGAAAGCTTCGTATTTCCCTGGCTGACGTAGGTTGTTTCCAGTCCACCACCGCCTCTATTTTCTTCTGGTCTACGGCGATGCCTTCTACCGAGACGACATGACCAAGGAATGCCACGCTATTCAACCAGAACTCACACTTGCTGAGCTTAGCGAACAACTTATGTTCTCATAATATCTGCAACACGATCTTCAGGTGTTCCTTGTGTTCTGCCTCGTTCTTAGAATATATTAGAATGTCATCGATGAATACGACGACAAACTTGTCTACGTACGGCCGAAACACGCGGTTCATCAGATCCATGAAAGCTGCAGGGGCGTTTGTTAAGCCGAACGACATCACGAGAAACTTATAGTGTCCGTAACGGGTCCTGAACACAGATTTTTGAATGTCTTCTGGTCTGATTTTCAACTGGTGATACCCTGACCTGAGATCAACTTTAGAGAAAACTATTGCACCTTGCAGTTGATCAAACAAGTCATCTATCCTTGGCAAAGGGTACTGATTTTGCACGGTCGCCTTATTTAATTCTCGGTAGTCAATACACAGCCGCATGGATCCATCTTTCTTTTTCACGAATAGTACCGGAGCACCCCACGGAGAAACGCTTGGACGTATGTATCCTCGGTCCAACAGATCTTGCAACTGAACCTTAAGTTCCTTCAGCTCTGCTGGGGCCATTCGATAAGGTGCCTTTGATATCGGTCGCGCATCCGGAAATGTATCGATGCTGAATTCGATCTCACGATCAGGAGGCACTTCAGGCAGCTCGTCCGGGAACACGTCGAGAAAATCTGCTATAACATCAGCCTGAGCTGCATTTGCACTTTCCTGACGGGTGTCTCGAACTGAAGCTAAGTACCCTTCACAACCCGAATGCAGTATACGCCTAGCCGAAATTATTGATATCACCATTGCCATCTTCGGTACAGCGCTGCACGAATAGTAGAAGTCTGCCTCGTCGGGTAGACGAAATACGACTCGCTTCTCCGCGCACTCGATTGTTGCATGGCAAGCACCCAACCAGTCCATCCCGAGAATAATATCGTAATCCTTAATGTCTAGTACAATGACATCTAAGGAAATCTTCCGTCCTCCGATGCAAATATAACCATCCCTACAGATCGCATGGGCGGGCATAACGACTCCCGAAGGTGTGCTTACGCAGAGATTCATAGTTAAGGGAGTAGAAGCTAATTTATGCTCAACAGTAAAATCAGTAGATATGAAACTATGCGTAGCACCTGAATCGAATAAGACTCTAGCGGGCAATTCTCTGAAAAGTAATGTACCTGTCACGACCGTTTCAGAGACAGATGCCTCATCCCGAGTCAAGGCATAGACTCGGCCTTGAGAACCCTGACGTTGCGGGTTTACTGGCACTGCATTTGCATCACTTGCTGGAGGCCCCTTATTCTGATTATTCTCGTTGTTTTGATTCGGCTTACCCTCCCGGCAGTTAAATTGTTTATGGCCCAGACGACCACATTTGAAACATCCAGTAACCCGACATTCGTTTACTCGATGCCCTGCTTTGCCGCACCTGGTACAGTTTGGTGCCTGAGTCTGACCCCTGTTATCCGACGTGTGCTAACGCTTATGTGCTCCAGACCCTCCCGTTTCCTGAGGTCGTTTGTTGTTATTGGTAAGGGGGGTTTGCACTTCTACCTTTGGGGGACAGCGCCCAAAGATCCGCTCGCTGCCCAGGGCTGCTTCATAGCATTCCCTGTAGGTTTGACATTTCTGATTGATAACGTCCCTACGCAACTCATCATTCAAACCTTTTTGAAAGCGATAGCACCACGCCTGCTAGTTAGGCAGGAAGTGCCCCGCAAACTTGGCCAGCTTAGCGAACACAGAATCATAATCATCCACAGACAAACTTCCTTGGACCAGATTGCTGAAGTCATCTTCTTTTTGTTGACGCACGGCCCTGGGAATATATTGTTCAATGAAGGCTAATTTGAATATTTCCCAAGTTATTTTGCAGTTGGGATTGGCATCGTAAATCCCTTGCTTGGTTGCCTCCCACCAGTCATGCGAACGCAGTTCCAGCTGAACCGATGCTCAAGCAACTCGCTTGGATCCCCGGATGCCAACCAGGTTGAAGAGTCCCTCCAGCTTAGCAATCCATCCCAATACTACGTCCGGTTTCGCTCGTCCGTTGAACATAGGTGGATGCATTTTTGTGAACTCTGTCGCACGGCAGGTGTTCCTAGATGAAGGCTGAGTTTTTTCTGACTCATCCTCTACCGCCATGGCCGGCGGTGGGAAAGGAGTCACAGTGGCAGTCCCGTTGCTTGGTACCAAGGATGCAATCAGTTGCATCATGGTATCCATTTGCTTCTGCTGAGAAGCAAATTGCGCCTGTTGCGTAACGGCTTGTTGTTGCTGCACCTCCACGAGATGCATAAGTCGTTCCGCCATACCGGTTGAACCCGCTCCTCCGGATTCTCCAGAACTTGTCGGATCGCTCTGGATAGGCTGAGCACTGCTTGCAGCGGCAGTGTTTTTCTTAGCCATTGCTACAAAAGAGAGTAGCTTGTTAACACTCCAAAATAGATAGATTTTATATCTACGGGCTCATTGCTACAAAAGAGAGCAGCGGCAGTGTTGCTGCACCTCCACGAGATGCAAACATGCTTTTTCATTGAATATTCAGAGTAATTTACATAGAGTTTATATTGATGCACCTTCTCGGCTATTAAATTGTATTACAAAAGATAACTCAAAATGCAGGGCGCGCTCCGCCAGATAGTCCACGTCGTTTGCACATTACGCCCTTGTATAGATTGAAGTCCATGCCTCCAAAATGAACTGACTCTAGCTATACTTCAAAATAGAGGTGCTCCTAACGCCTCCTCGCTATGCTCTAGCGTTGCACCGTCTGAGTGCCTGAAATAGTTGCCCACAACGTGGGTCAGTACTCAACTTGTACTGGTGAGCGGGATGAACCCACTCGACTAAATCGACACTAGCTTGTTAGGGGCGAGCATGCATTAAGATAGCTTCTATAAGGAAGCAAGTGAAATCAATTAATATCAGTTGCATGTTTTGATAGGAATGAATATAGCATTGAATCCAACCAGTACACCGATTGCTTACTCAATCGATGCACGCCTTCCATAAAACGAAACACAGGTATACTTACCATTTGCACAAGACAATAAGTTAGCATGCATTCTAATCTATGCGGTCATTGGTGTGATCGACACCTTAGGGACATATTTCAAGCTTAGCGGCCTGCCCTATCAGCCCGGGTAGCAAGCCCTGCTGGAGGTCCCGCTATGCATCATGACGAGCACGAATCAAATATTTCCCTACGGATTGATACGGTTCCAGTGCCCCGGAAAGCCGTTTCGAGGAAATGCCAAACCCTGTGCACAAGTTGTCCCAGACCATGCAAATGCATGAAATAATTCATATTACATACAATGCATCGAATTAAACAGAAGAAGTTAAGCAGCAACATATATATATCTCATGCAACAGTTCATATCTTCTCAAGCGGTGTTCCAATTCAGTTATCCCATAAGTCCAAACTCTATCCGAGGCACCAGGCCGCCACCAACAACCAACTCTTCCTTATAAACAAGCTCAAATTATAAGGTGTGCAAGCATATGATAAAATTAGTCTACAAATCCCATGTTCCTTTCTTAGTGGTTGGCATGCCTGTGGCTAAGGATTTCCTAGGCGTCCAACCGGGCATCATCGAGTGAACGATTGAAACTTAGAGATATTGGCATGAAGAAGTAGGAAAGAAGGGACCAAACCACTCACTTGTTAAGGGAAAATAGGCTGAAACTAGGAATCACGCTAGCGACGATCAAACGTCAGTTACGCGGACCTGAAACAGCACAAGCACCGAGTTAGAAACCTTGCCTATCCTTCCTTGCCGAACTCCCCAAAACCTCAAGTTCCAAACGATAAAACCAGCAGCGAAAACCAAGCAAATCGAAAGCAACAACAAATCCAAAACCTCAAAACGGCAATCAAGAAAACAAAGCAACCAAAACACGAAAACTATTGGACTCGTTTCAATAGAGGCCTTTCCATGAGTTGGAAAGGATCATCGCATTTCGTTCGTGGCAAGAAGATGCCGAGATCCAAGTTATGACTCAGAAGGACTAGCCACAAGCCCAATTACATAGTGCTCGTCCCGGTCAGATCAGGATTTGAGGCACTACATATACTACGATTTACCAGAGTGGTTAAAGGCCCATACGCCTAATGATTGTCCTCTCATGATACTAGGTGCCATGTGTGTGTCAACATATCTAATACATAGTAATGACTGAAGGAAAACTACACATGCAAGAACTATACAGAAATACAATAAATATACAGAAATATACTAAGCATGCAAAATACTGTAAGTAATTTAGCAAGGTATCTTGCCTGATAAGAAAGCTGCAAGGTGTACTATCCAGAAGTCAAGCACACATGATCAGAAGCTACGGCCTCAGAACAAATATCTCCGGATGCTGAAATAAATATCACCATCGTTTCCCGAATAAGCAAAATAGCTAAAAAGTACTTCCCTTTCGTCCAATTTGGACACAGGGGCAAAACCGTAATTTTGGGTCAAAGTGGGGTCCACGTGTGGCCCGCTTCGTACCAAAAAATGTGTCATAACCAATGGTCTCCAAATTTGTCCAACTTAGTGTCAACAAGTCCAGAACGATGATACGAACCCAACGGAACTTCCAAAATTGGATTCCGATGAGCCGATCATAAAATCGCCCGTCAAGTAGAGCCGTGGGGCCCACGATTCCCGATTTTGGTCAACGTTCTCAGAATCGTACCAAACTTGGGTCACAGGACCAACGTATTGCTACGAGTCCGATGGCGTAAGTTTTGTTTTGATCCGACGTGTGTACACAAAGTTACGATGTATTCCAGAACAGGCAGATATGGGGCGTTGTCGGCGGATACACGTTGATTTCAGTGTGCACGCACATCCAAATCAACTTCTACAAAATCTCGTACATCCGTATCAACGGCGCGCACCTTTTGGTGAAGATCGCGTGCGACCAAGTCGTCCCGTTTGGCGGGGCGTACTCAGTTCCGGGGGAAAATGGGGCATTATTTTTCTTGTTTTTGGATCGCGGTTTGTGATTGCCACCCACAGGACGCGACGTACCGAGCGGATTGCACGGGCATCGAGAGGGTTACACAGCATACGCATCACAACTGACAGAACAGAAAATGGAGCAACGAGGAGAGAGAACGGGTTACCTGAATGGGGCTTCGTAGAACGAGGTTTTCTCGTGTCCGATTTCTGCCGTGTCCGGATTCTGCCGTGTTCGGGTCCTGTCGTGCTGCTGTGTCAGAGTCAGGGTTCAACGAAAACTCGTCTGGGCTTCGCCGTGGCGGCTCAGGGCATCGTCGGAGGAGCACAGCGAGGTGGAGGCGACCGACGCTCGGGTGCTGCTGGGAGTCGACGAGGTCGGGGCTGGAGAGGAAGACAGGGGTGCGGAGTTTGGGTCGAGCGGGGCACTGCGGGTCGGGGATGGGCGGAGGACGGCGAGGGTGGTCGAGGGCTATGGGGGTTCGAGTTCAGGCGGTGGAGGAGGTTTTGTCGACGGCTAGGACGACGAGGGGTGATTGGGAGAGATGGTGGCGAGGGAAGTTCTGGTCGGGGCGGAGGAGTTAGGGTTCAGGGCGGAGGTCAGAATTCCTGGAGGAGGAAGGGGGACGTCAGCTAGGGCTAGGGCGGCCGATGGTGACCGGAGCGGGCTCTGGGCGGACGAGAGAGGAGAGAGGTTAGGGTTTCCGACGGCGGAGCATGGAGATCGAGGGGACTTTATAGATGCCGGAACAATAAAGTCGGTAGGATTAGGATTTAGGGTTCGGCCGGGTTAACGGGTTCGGATCGGGTTCACTTCGGATCCGACCGACCCGTTAAGAGCTTGGTTTGGTTTGGTTTGGTTTACAGCGGTTCGGTTTGGTTTATTTTCAAATAAACCGGGTTCAATTCAGGGTTTAATTTGGTTTAAATATAAATTAGTTTTTAGGGCTTTAAAAAATGCTTCTGGGGTCCAATAAATTCCTGAAAAATTATCCTATGTCTAGTTTTTCATTTTACACCAGAAAATATTATTTTTATAATATTTTAATATCAATTAACAATAATTAAAAAGTCATTTAATTATAAATACCTTAGTTTTAATTCCAGAAAATTACAGAAAATTGTGTAAAAATTATTTTTAGAAATCCTTGAAAATCAGGGGGTTTACCATCCCAGAATTTGGTCTCTGTTGTGGCCGCATGGAGCATGTCTTAGCACCCAAACTTCTGGTATCATAGTATTTTCCTTTGCCAGAGTTTGGGCGCTGAGAGCCTTTCTTGACTGTCGCATGAACAGGGTAAGCCTGGGTAGGCGCATGATGTACGTCTGCAACAACGATGAGAGGAGTGCGGAGCGTATGCTCCGCAGTTGGGTGAGGGACAACGACCTTTACTACCCATGTCCTGTAGGTCTTCTTAGGGTTTGCTTGCCTTAGAGAAGGACTCACGCAGTCCCCATAGATCATGTTCTCGAATGCTTGCGGGTCGAAGTATACCACCAACATACTTTGGGTTGAACCAAGCTTGGCCGCATCGGACTGTGTCGCATTCTTCTCATCAGAGTAGAAGCTAGTCCCTAGTAGAGTTACCACCTTATTTGCCATTAAAATTAGGATTGCTTTAATAACAAACAAAAAAAAGTACAAAGAGGTCATAGACAAACAATCTAAGTACAATTTTTTGATTCTGGGGTGTGACGATGGACAAAGAGCGATGTAATAGCTCTTTTACTCCGTTGACGGTCTGATGCGGGAGCAAAGAAGCTCTTCTCTGTTCTTTTTCCTGTGCTTGGGGGTGGTCTAGTCTTTCTGAAGCAGAAAAAGTCAACCTTTAGGGAATCCCAGTTACTCTAATTTATAGCCATTATGTTGATAGGTTATTGGCGCCGTATATGCCTCTGTTTGGTTGCCGCAAGGGGCGCATTCAACAAAATATGGTTGCAATTATAGCCACATAGTATGGATTGAGTCTAGGGAGAGCTGTTGCATGGATATTTTGTTAAGATTTGTTGTTTGCTGGAGATTCTAGCTATTCTCGTCTTCCGTTGCGTAACTTGGTCAGCTTGACACATAGCCCGCATTTTGGTAGTAGAGAATCACAGCAGAAACATTTCGACAAGTGAGACACGTGATGTCTGAAATACTGGGGGCCAAAGATGCCAGAAGCGCATGGAATCTGGGATGCATGGAGTCTGGACCGCATAGTATGGTGTCCCGTTCCCCTATTCGGGGAGCGCGAGTAAGAAATACAAGTCGGTATCGTTCGATCGGGATAGATTAAATCAAGAACTCATCCTCGTTATGGATTTGCTTCTTCAGAATTGATTTCCATATTCAGTGGACCATGCCCCCAGGATCGACTTAGCGGCAGAGTCAAGAGGGACCTCTCTGCCGCATTTATTTTCTTGCCTAGCTTTCGTTGTCGCTTTGTTGATTTCGTGCTTTGAGTTAGTTTTCGGATTTGTTGCGTTTTCTAAACGGTTTCGATGGATTTTATTATTTTCGTTCGTTGAACTGCACTTCAATTCTGAGAATGAAAAGAGTGAAAGAGGTATTGAACAAGCTGTTCATGGCAATGCAGGTCAACGAGCAGTAGGCAATGCGCGAGTGGAGTCTTAAAGCACCTATTTCCTTTCCTCCTTCCAACCAACTTGTGAGTGGCTTATATTCGATTCAGTTGACCCTTCTTTCTAGTCTTCACATCTAAAATCTTGTATTCTTGCTTGCCCGATCAAACGATACCAAGTAATAACTAAAAGATGTCAAGATAAAAGGAATAGACTTGGATTATAATTGCTTGTCAATCAACTATGAACGATTACCTTGTTGCATTCTAGTTTGTTTAACAAGTTATTTATATGTTTTAATTCAAGTTAGAATGTATATTTTTGCTATAAATTATGCTATATAGAACACATATTGTCATGCAACAACTGATCAGGGAGACTATGCAAAATGAATCATATAATGCTACTTGTCTCCGAATTTTATTGCCTCACTGCATCAATGGATAACTAAAAAATAGACCCCGTTTGATCACGGACAACTTGTACACAAGGTCAATGGTTCCTGCGGACGTTCGCTGGGGCACTGGCACCGATCTGATCCGGTAGGAACTTTAGGATAGTCTCATAGACATGGCTGGATGGCTGACAGCGACTTATGTACCTCCATTATCTGTGCCCCAAGACTATAACTCGTCCCTTTGTGGCATTATGCCAGTGGTCCCTTCGTATATTTAAACCTGTGCAAACTAACTTGTGTCTTCATGGCAGGAAAGAACATGGTAAGTATTGTGCAGGTGGTTCAGACGGACAGGTTAAAGTCACCGAACGGTAGCAAGTTCATTTCAGTAAATTCAATATACTGCTTGCTTGTAAAATAAACTAAGGCAAGATAGAAAGATCACAAATCACATGCATGCTTCATATAAACAACGTGTTGACTAGCATATTTGGGTTAGCTCGCCTTCACCAGTACATTTTGATGTACTGACCCTCATTGAAACAGGTTCCCCGCACCAAGAAGATCCTGTAAGAAACTAAAGTCACTACCCAATCCAGTCCAACTGTCGGCGCATCCAGATCGTGCCCTATTTTGAAGTATTTTGAAGCCAGGAGCTAGCAACCTAATCTCAATATAGCTCAGAGGAAAAGCCATTATCCTGCCTGAAGGTCTCTTATTTTGAAGTTTAGTACGGGGATGTAATATACAGGACAACTATCCCATTTTGTGTCAACTTTTGTAAGCCCGTGCGGCAACCTTCTGACTCGTTCAAGAGTTTGTAATTATATGTTCATTATCAGAAAAGAGAATTCATTATCAGAAAAGAGAACTTTTTCATGTTTCAACTTTGTGTTTCAATTTATCTGCGTACTCTGAATATATGCTCGTTATACGAAAATACCTTAGCCTTGTATGGAGCGCAACCTAGGCCCGCACGGTGTCACGCCCGGGGAACGACTATCGATTCCATGTAATCGGGGCATGACATATTGGTATTAGAGCACAGCTACAAGTTCCTTTGACCCTCGTATTGAAAAAGTTTCTTTAACGATCAAATCCCTGTATGAACTCTTGAACTCGTTAGGCCAAAATAAGATACATTCATACAATGAGTCCATAATACATTATGATCCTGATGAAATTTACCTTCTTTTGAAGGGATGGCACAAGCGCAAACATCAGCGCTAGAACCGGGCGAGACACAAGCCCAAGAAAGCAGTTTTGGCACTTCGGGAAGTTCTCGAAGCCAGCGAGCTATGTCCCGTGCCGATCCCATTCACCAGATGATGCGGATATTGGAGGCTAACCAACAGAGGGAGGAGGCTCATTATGAATAGGCCGAGAAGCAAGCGGAAGAGAGACAGAGCCAGTTCCAAGATAATATACAAGCCCGATTCTCATTCCAACAAAAGAAGGTAGATACCCTGTAACAGATTGTGCAGACCTTGGCCTCCAACCATTCTGCAGCAACAGTAATGATACCGGTGAAGCAGCCTGCGCCTGAAATCGAAATACCACAAACTCCAAAGAAGAAGGATGTGACTGCCTTCAACTTTGCTGACTTCAAGAAGGTCTGCAACACACCATTTAAAGGGACTGAGGATCCAATCATGGCTCTAGATTGGTTGGCCGAACTGGAGGATAATTTCAAACTTCTAGAGGTACCCGAGCAGAAGTGTGTCGTATGTGCCCAACTACAGCTTCCTTTGAACGTACACGATTAGTGGGACGTGCATCAAAGATCTCTTCCAGCTGATGATGAAGAAGAGACGATCGCATGGGCTACCTTTCGTGGCGCGTTTGAAGAGGAGTTCATACCCCCTCCCGTATGTCATCAGAAAGAGAACGAATTTATGCAACTATAACAAGACAGCATGACAGTTAAGCAGTATTTTGCCGAATTCAACTGGCTCGCCAAATTCGCAAGCTCCTATTTACCTGATGCGGCAATTCGCAATGCGTCCTGCCATCTATGCGCATGTGGTTGTTCCCAGTACGAGACTATGTGAGGAGTCCTAAATCATGCCCTATCTCTTGAACTACAATATCCTTCCGTTGCTGCCAGTACTATGCATTCCAATCACAAATGCTAAAGCAATGAGAAAGGAAACACCACTGCAAAGCGTCAAAATTACGGCAGTAACCAGGGTCCCAACTCAGGGCAAAGATGTGATCATTGTAGAAAGATTGGACACACAACAAAAGGCTGTCGTAGGAAGCTCGGGTTATGCCTCATATATGGAGATCCAAACCATGCCTATCGTGATTGCCCGAACTTCTCTGAATGTCGCCCTTAACATCTGAATCCTTCCCCTGCACCCCAAGCCAATCGAGTTGCGCCTCAACCAGAGCATCGCCAAGCTCAAGGTCGGGTGTACACAATGACACGAGAAGAAGCCCTAGCCTCGCATACCGTTGTGTCAGGTATATTAATTTTTAATAACATACCTGCATGTATGCTATTTGATTCTGGTGCAATACATAGTTTTATATCTACAAATTTTGCCGTAGAAAATAATATAGAAATGACACCATTGTATCTAGACCTTAGTGTTAGCACCCCATCAGGCACGAAAATACCTGTCCGTTCAGTATGCCAAGGTGGTTACGTCTGTATTGGAGGAAGGAAGCTATCGTTAGATATTCTAGTCCTAGATGTTCGGGATTATGACATCATTTTAGGGATGGATTGGCTCGGCGCCTGCTCGGCAACTATCAAATGTACAGAAAAATAAGTCGTCTCTCGCTTACCTGAAGAAGACAAATTATGCTACACGAGTAGTCCAGCAACTGATGCATCCAGGGCCAGCATGGTAATTTCTACAATATCTGCTTGGCGGATGCTATACACTGACTGCGAGGGATACCTAGCGTCGGTTCGGGACACGTAGCTGGATTACTCAAACGTTGAGTCTTCTTCCGGTGTGGCAGAGTTTCCTAATGTGTTTTCGAGCGAACTACCAGGCATGCCACCTGACTGAGAGATCGAGTTCACCATTGACATATTCCCGTATACTCAGCCAATTTTCAAGGCTCCGTACAGAATGGCCCATACTGAACTGAAGGAGTTAAAGTACCAAGTTCAAGAATTGCTGGATCGTGGATTCATCCGTCCGAGCGTGTCTCCTTGGGGCTAGCATGTGCTCTTCGTAAAGAAGAAAGACAGAATATTTCGACTCTGCATCGATTATCGAGAGCTGAATAAGGTCACCATCAGAAACAAGTATCCTTTGCCCAGGATATATGACCTCTTTGATCAGCAACAAGGGGCAACAGTGTTCTCAAAAATTAATCTTTACTCAGGCTACCACCGGCTGAAGATTAAGCCAGAGGACATGCCCAAGTCTGCATTTCGAACCCGCTATGGACACTAAGAGTTTTTTGTCATACCGTTTGGTCTGATGAACGCCCCTGCTGCTTTTATGGATTTGATGAATCGAGTGTTCCGACCATTCTTCGATAAATTTGTGGTCATTTTTATAGACAACATCTCAGTGTACTCGAAGAATAGGGATGAACACGCATGACACCTGCTGATGGTGCTTCAAACCCTTCGAGACAATAAATTGTATGCGAAGCTTAGTAAATACGAGTTCAGGTTGGATAGCATAGCCTTTCTTGGGCATATTATTTCTACAATGGGCATCTCAGTTGACCCTAAGAAAATAGAAGCCATCGTAAACTGGAAACGGCCTGAGTCAGCTAGCGATATTCGAAGTTTCCTTGGTATGGCGGACTACTACAGAAGATTTATTAAAGATTTTACTAGAATCACCTTGCTTCTGACTCAGCTCACTCGGAAGGGAGTAACGTTCACGTGGACGGACGACTGTGAAGCTTTGTTTATGGAGTTAAAGCATTGCCTCGTCTCAACACCAATTCTTACCCTTCCGGACGGACCTGATGATTTTAAGATATATAGTGACGCCTCAGGAAAGGGATTAGGATGTTTTATGCAATGGGACAAGGTGATAGCCTTCGTGTCAAGGCAGTTGAAGTCTCGCAAGAAGAATTATCCAACCCATGATTTGGAACTCGCAGCGGTGGTGTTTGCGCTGAAGTTGTGGCACCACTACCTTTATGGTGTACCGTGCAAGATCTATACGGATCATAAGAGCCTAAAATATCTTTATACACAAAAGAATTTGAATCTTCGTCAATGGCATTGGCTTGAACTCCTTAGCAATTTTGACTTGATGATCAGATATACCCCTGGCAAGGGCAATGTTGTAGCTGATGTACTAAGTCGAGTATTCATTGGAAGCCTAGCTATTGATAACAAGATGCATCGGGATATAGAAGCTTTGGGCATTACACTTATAATCAGATACAAAAAGGGGACGCAAGTGGCTCAACTGCGCCTCGAACCTGACTTATTAGAAAAGGTCAAGTCCGCTCAGAAGGATGACCTATTCCTGCAAAAGATGCAAGGTCTTATCTCAACAGGAAAGGCAACCGACTTTATGGTAAGCACGAACGAGATGATCCTAGTGAAGGGGAGATTGTGCGTTCTAAACGATGCAACCCTCAGAAAAAAGATACTCACGGAAGCCCATTATGCTAGTTATACTTCTCATCCGGGTAGCACAAAGATATATCGAGATCTCCGTTCGATATTTTGGTAGAAAGGCATAAAACAAGATTGGCATTGTTCGTCTCAAGATGCATGGCTTGTCAAAGGGTAAAGGCCGAGCACCAGAAGTCGCGCGGAGAGATGCAGAACCTCGCTATACCGGAGTGGAAATGGGAACACATAATAATGGATTTCATTGTTGGTTTGCCAAAGACGCAACAGGGAAATAATATCGTCTGGGTTATAGTCGATCGACTAACCAATTTAGCTCACTTTTTGCCTATCAAAAGTACTTGGAGTGCCGACCTCCTAGCTCAGATCTACCTCAATAAAATCGTTCGGCTCCATGGTGTGCCCGTATCCATTGTCTCCGATAGAGATAGTCGATTCATATCGTATTTCTGGAAAAGCCTATAGTCAGCAATGGAGATGAAGTTAAAGTTCAGCTCTGTCTACCATCCACAGACATATTGTCAAACAGAATGTGTCAACCAAATCCTCGAAGATATGCTATGACTCTGTGCCTTGGACTTGAAGACAAGTTAGGACATGCATCTACCGTTAGCCGAATTTGCATTCAACAATAGCTTTCAATCCAGCATCCAAATGGCACCGTATGAGGCGTTGTATGGGCGGAAGTACAGGTCTCCAATCTGTTGGAATAAAGTTGGCAAATTACAGATTCTTGGCCCGGAGCTCATAGAGCAAACCGTCTGAAAGATTCGTTTCATCCGGGAACGGCTAAAGGTAGCTCAGAGTCGTCAAAAGAGCTACTCAGATACACATCGACGTCCACTTGAATTCCTTGAAGGCGATCGAGTATTTCTCGAAGTCTCGCCCATGTGAGGATTTACCAGATTTGGAGAAAAGGAAAAGTTAAGTCCAAGATTCGTCGGTCCGTTCGAGATACTAAAGATAGTAGCCTCAGTTGCATATCAAATTGCCCTACCACCGTCGCTATCCGAAATTTGCGATGTCTTCCATGTTTCACAGCTTAGAAAGTACGTGTATGACCCGAGTCATATGGTGGATCTTAATCAACTAGATCTTAAGGCAGACTTGACTTATGTTGAACAACCTGTACAAATCTTGCATCGTAAAGAGAAGCTGCTTCAAAGTCATTCGGTTCCTCTCGTGCGCATACTTTGGCAAAATCATTCGGTTGAAGAATCCACCTGGGAGCTTGAATCTGAGATAAGGAAAAGGTTTCCTTCATTGTTTCCTAGTGGTAAGTTCTATTCCTAAGTTTCGTGGATGAAACTTCCAATTAGTTGGTTAGGATATGGTGCCCCGTTCCCCCTATTCGGGGAGCGCGGCTAAGAAATATAAGTCGGTATCGTTCGATCGAGATAGATTGAATTAAAAACTCATCCTCGTTATGGATTTGCTTCTTCAAAATCGATTCCCATATTCAGTGGACCGTGCCCCCAGGATCGACTTAGCGGCAGAGTCAAGAGGGACCTCTCTACTGTATTTGTTTTCTTGCCTAGCTTTTGCTGTCGTTTTGTTGCTTTCGTGCTTTGAGTTGGTTTTCGTATTTGTTACATTTTCTTGAACAGTTTTGATGGATTTCATTATTTTTGTTCGTTGAACTGCACTTCAATTCCGAGATTGGAAAGAGTGGAAGAGGTATTGATCAAGTTGTTCATGGCAATGCAGGTGAACGAGTAGTAGGCGACGCGTGAGCGGAGTCTTAAAGCACCTCTTTCCTTTCCTTCTTTTAACTAACTTATCAGTGGCTTATATTCGATTTAATTGACCCTTCTTTCAAGTCTTCACATCTAAAATCTTGTATTCTTGCTTGCCCGATCAAACGATACTAAGTAATTACTAAAAGATGTCAAGATTAAAAGGAATAGACGAATTATAATTGCTTGTCAATCAACTGTGAACGGTTACCTTATTGTATGCTAGTTCGTTTAACAAGTTATCTATGTATTTTAATTCAGTTAGAATGTATATTTATGCTATAAATTATGCTATATAGAACACACCTTGTCATGCAACAACTAATCAGGGAGACTATGTAAAATGAATCATATAATGCTACCTGTCTCCTGATTTTATTGCCTCACTACATCAATGGATAACTTAAAAATAGACCTCGTTTGATCACGGACAACTTGTGCACAAGATCAATGGTTCCTACGGACGATCGTTGGGGTACTGGCACCAATCCGATCCTGACGAAACTTCAAGCTAGTCTCACAGATATGGCAGGATAGCTGACAGCGACACATGTACTTCCATCATCTACGTCCCGAGACTATAACTCGTCCCTTTGTGGCATTATGCTAGTGGTCCCTTCGTATATTTAAACCTGTTCAAGCTAACTTGTGTCTTCGTGGCAGGGAAGGACATGGTAAGTATTGTGTAGGTGGTTCAGACGGACAAATAAAAGTCACCGAACGGTGGCAAGTTCATTTCAGTAAATTTAATATACTGCTTGCTTGTAAAATAAACTAAGGCAAGATAGAAAGATCACAAATAACATGCATGATTAATATAAATAACATGTTGACTGGCATAGTTGGGTTAGCTCGCCTTTACCATTATATTTTGATATACTGACCCTCATTAAAATAGGTTTCCCACACCAAGGAGATCCTACGAGAAGCTGAAGTCACTGCCCAATCCAGTCCAGCTGTCGGCACATCCAGATCGTGCCCTATTTTGAAGTATTTTGAAGGCAGGAGCGAGCAACCTAAACTCAATGCAGCTCAGAGAAAAAGCCATCATCCCGTCTGGAGGTCTCTTATTTTGAAGTTTATTAAGGGAATGTAATGTACAAGACAACTATCTTATTTTGTGTCAACTTTTGTAAGCCCGTGCAGCAACCTTCTGACTCGTTCAAGAGTTTGTAATTATATATTCATTATCATAAAAGAGAACTTTTTTATGTTTCAACTTTGTGTTTCAATTTATCTGCGTACTCTGAATATGTGCTCGTTATATGAAAATACCTTGGCCTTGTACGGAGCACAACCTAGGCCCACACGATGTCACGCCCGGGGGACGACTATCGATTCCACGAAATTGGGGCATGACACATAGGGCCAGTGATGCATGGGACGCATGGAGTCTGGACCGCATATGTTCTCCTATATGTGGTGATGCATGCTTGTCGAAAGTCATTATTAGTTTGACGAGAGCTTCTTGTCGCTTAGTGAACTCAAATTTTTTTGAAGCAATCAGAAAATCATTTTTCTCAAGATTCTTTGTCAGACATAATCCTTTTGTCCGGCCTTTATATGGCCAATATTTGGAGTTTACTGATGCAGCTTTTTCTCCGCGGCATGGTCACCCTGTGGCCTGGTTTCTTCGGAGTCGAATGGGGCACAGGGTTGTTGGCCGCATGGATCCACATTTTTCATACTTCTATAGGCACTGCTTTGCACATGGAGACACTAACATGTTTAGTGGAGCATGGCTTCGAATCTCTTTGGGAGCAAGGGGTGATTTTCTTGCTTCTACAAGCAAGAGGTCACCGGCCTCTTTATAGTATTATTCTACTACTCTCCACATATTCGGCGTTAGGCTACCTTCCTATGTGCGATGCTACTATCGCCATGACATGGCTTTAGGCCTAGGCTCTCAACTCATCATGGATGTCGACATCGCAAAAATAAGGGTTTGGATAAAGGGTATAACATTTTGTATTTACTGAAAATTGACAAAGACTACAAGAGAATCCCTATTACAAGAGGATCTAAGAACAAAAAAGATCTGGACAAGTATGATGGTGGAGATCGAGCACAGCAACAGCTCCTTTACTCCGTTGATGATCCAGAACCAAGGAGGTTGACGTGTCATAACCCGCACCCGGTATGAGGGCACGAGTATGTGGGTACATCCAGCCTACGCCGCAGCATCGGCGGTAGAACATTGTCTAGGTCATAATACTTTCTAATCAATCTCACACAAAAATATAAGCTAACATGTCAATGATTTCTCAACTCCAAAAGGAGAACAATATGATAATGATAAGAAAATAAATACTCAAATAGAAGAATGGAATCACAAAGTCACAATTGTCATGCCCCGATTCTACATGGGGCCGATCGTTCTCGCTTAGTGCCTTGCGGAACTGATCGTTCTTGCATGGGCGTGATGCTGTGCAATCCTAAGTTGCGCTTGCACAAGCCAAGGCTTGAACAAGGATAAAATAAGCTATTCAGAGTAAGAATTTCTTAAAATTGTAGAAAAGTAAAGAACATAAAGGCATAAGAAAATAAGCTATTTATTGATATACGAGATGTGTTACAAGCGGTGCATGGCCGAGATTACAAATTTCTCAAGCTCTCTCTCTCTCTCTCTCTCTCTCTCTCTCTCTCTATTACAATGATATCGTTTCGTATATTATATCCCTTTATACAAAAGTTTAGCAAAATATCTCGATACGGCTCAAGGCATCGACTCCTGATTTTTGGCTCTTGAGGATGGGGATATGCTATCGCTTCTTCGAACAATCCAACACCTGCAAACAAACAAACTGGTAGGGGATCAGCACTTTGAAGAAAGTACTGGTGAGTATAAAAGCAACGAACAGAAGCAACATTCTCTAAAACCAACATTAAGTAATCATGTTATAAAATAATTCATTACTAGTGATCTTGCTACTTTTACCTAGGTTTATTTCATGTAGCATGGGATTAGAGTCAGATTACTTCTTTTTGAAAACATATCTTTGAAAACAGTTTTTACATTCAATACATTCAAGCATACAGTAGGGACAGTGTTCTATCTTGTAGTACGCAACATGTATCATGAGTCATATTCATTAACTCTTAGGTACATAAGCTATATCTAGTAGACTATTCATCTCAGTTCAGACAAAGTGCATCTAGTAGACTTACTCAATTCAGTGCAATGGACAACAGCATATTCAAGTAAAATGTATACATCTTATTAGCAATTATGATAAGAAATATAAGGAATATGAATGATCACTTATTCAGTGATCCTTACCCACAGTAGAACGGTTATCCTTGCAAAGACACACAAGTTAGCAATAATTTGAATAATTATAAAGGTTTTATTTCCTTTTTATCCCTGCATCAAATATTTTGGTATCCAATAAGGCTAACCTATCATGCACCCTAATTATATGATGGCCTCCGAGTGTTGGATCCCCAGGATTAATAGTTGGGATGTAAAAGACCATCTCACTAATGACAGATCGACTAATAGCTGTTAAAACACATGGTTGCTCTGCACTAAAATATGCTCAAAATAGCATTCGTGACTCATGGTTCAGCACTACACTAAAAGCCACTCCCTCCCATAAAATAAGGATGTCATGCCTCAGGGTATTCCAGATCCCTCCCAGGCCAAACGATTCCCAGTATCCCAAGAACTGCTTGAGAGATAAGTCATGTGCACAAGTTGTCATACTGATGCATGGATGCACTTCTAACAGATAAAAACTACATGATGCAAGCATACAAAGAACAAGCAATTCTTCTATACTATCTCTTCTATCGATCAGATCATATTAATGTACGATATTTGTAACCATCGATGTACGGGGCACGTAACCATTGATGTACGGAGTTCGTAGCCATCAATACTCTAGACGAGTTTAATTATAATTCTATGTTTCAAGCAATCTAGTTCTTTTAACAAGTAACAATCAAGAACAGTTCTATAAATCTAGCATGCAATTTCTATCTCTTTCAGTACAATAGAGAACAGGCAAAAAATCTCTATTTAAGCAAGCATGGTAGCAGTAGTTCTTCTATCTCTCTTTTTAGCTAAAGCATACAATTATACTCTTACTCAGCATACAATAGATTCACAAGTTCAAGCAATCTTTTACTCTTTCTTATTAGCATAACAAGGTTCGTTTGATAGCGATGACCGTGTAACTTAGCATGCAATCTTTCTATCTTGAATTAGCATGGCAATGGTTCTATCTCTTTTAGATAAGCATATAAGTTCTCTAGTTAAGCGACATGTTCTCGTTCTATCATTCTCATGCGAATATTATCTACTAAGCAACAAGCATTATAAAACTCAGATTCATTATTAAGGATTGCAAGAATTAGATAATGAAGTTTTGCCCACTCACCCAGATTAATTGTCTTGTATTTCGATCGATGAACTCTTCGAGAAGGCTTTCGCTCGAGCCAAGAAAGCGATATCTCTTATATATAGTGCCAACGTGGAGCGGGGCACTACATACTTATCTACCGTAAGAAAGTTTAGTCCTTGAAACTCAAGGAGAAACTTATAATATCCAGAGCAGCAATAGTCCTCATCCCTCACTATTCTCAATCAAAAAACTCTAGCAATCAAGAACTCAATAAAACTCTAGCAATCACAAATCACATCTCTTAAGCAATAAAATAATCTAAAAAACTTTCATGCACATCTTTGAGAATATCTATGGACTTATTGTATGGAATGCACAATGCAACAACAATAATTGGGACATCTCTGAGTCAAAGTGAAGCAACGGAATGACCAAAGAATTGATTTGGTCTAATACCACTATGTCACGCCCTATTTCCATATGGGGTCAATCATTATCGCTTAGTGTCTTGCGGAACCAATCGTCCTCGTATGGACGTAATGCCGTGCAAGCCTAAGTTGTGCTTACACAAGACCAAGGCTTGAACAAGGAAAAAATAAGCTATTCAGAGTAAGAAGCAGTGGCAAAATATTACAGAAAAGTAAAGACCACAATGGCATAAGAAAATAAGCTCTTTATTGATATACGAGATGTGTTACAAGCAACGCTTGGCCGAGATTACAAATTGTTGAAGCTCTCTCTCTCTCTCTCTCTTTCTCTCTCTTTATTACAATGACATCGTTCCATACATTACATCTATTTATACAAAAACATCTCAAAATATCTCGATTATACGGCTCAAGGCATCGACTCCAAATTTCTGGCTCCTGAGGATGAGGATATGATATCGCTTCTTCGGTTAATCCAGCACCTGCGAACAAGCAAACTGGTGGGTAGTCAGCACTTTGGGAAAAGTACTGGTGAGTATAAAAGCAACGAATAGAAGCAACACTCTCTAAAACCAATACTAAGTATAATGTTATAAAATAATTCATTACTAGTGATCTTGCTACTTTACCTAGGTTCATTTCATGCAGCACAGGATTAAAGTCAAATTATGTCTTTTCAAAAAAATATGTTTAAAAATGGTTTACACATTCAGTACATTCAAGCATACAGTAGGGACAGTGTTCTATCGTACAGTGTGCAGCATATATCATGAGCCATATTTATTAAATATTAGGTACATAAGCTATCTCTAGTAGACTATTCATCTCAGTTCAGACAAAGTGCATCTAGTGGACTTATTCAATTCAATATAATGGACAATATCATATTCAAGTAAAACTTATACATCTCATTAAAAATTATGATAAGGAACATAAGGAATACGAATAATCACTTATTCAATAATCCTTATCCACAGCCTAACGGTTATCCCTACAACAGACACACAAGTTAGCAACAATTTTTATAATCATAAAGGTTCTATTTCATGTTCGTCCCTATATCAAATATTTAGGTATCCAAGAAGGCTAACCTAGCATGCGCCCTAACTATATGATGGCCCCTGAGTGTTGGATCCCCGGGATTAGCAGTTGGGACGTACAAGCCGATCTCACTAATGAAAGATCGGCTAATAACTGATGAGACACATGGTTGCTCTGCACTAAAATACGCTCAAAATAGCAGTCGTGACTTATGGTTCAGCACTATACTAAAAGCCACACCCTTCCATAATATAAGGACGTCTTGCCTCAACGTATTTCCGATCTCTCCCAGGCTGAAAGATCCCCAGTTCCCAAGGAACCGCTCGAGAGATAAAACTTGTGCACAAATTGTCAGACTGATGCATGAATGCACTTTATCACTACCATATTTTCTAGGAAAGGGTATTTTAGTAATTTACTATTTAGTTAATTATTGTGCTTGATAAATAATTAATTGTTGAATTATATAATTGTTATTTAGATATTAGTTATT
Source organism: Iris macrosiphon (assembly GCA_036927795.1). Taxonomy (NCBI): domain Eukaryota; kingdom Viridiplantae; phylum Streptophyta; class Magnoliopsida; order Asparagales; family Iridaceae; genus Iris; species Iris macrosiphon. The sequence continues at coordinate 54,021,983 of JAYESA010000014.1, forward strand.
TAATTTGGACTTGGGTTAGTGGACATAACTAGTTTAGTTTGGACCCATGGACCAACATGAATTAATTAGTTAAACCTAGCCCATTTAGAAAGCCCGTTGTTAAGGAGATGGATTAAATTAATTAAATTATTAGACTATAAGCTTCCTTCCTTAATTATTTCTTCATGAGAGGCCCCAAGGGGTATAATGGATATTACTTGATTACTTGAGGGAGAGGAATAGGGGCCGGCCTATATAAGTAGAGGGGGGAAATTCTCTCTCCTCTTTTTTATTCCAAATCTAGATCTAGAATTTTCTACCACCAATTTCCTTCATACCCATCTTATTTTCCTACCAAAATTTATTCCAATTCCTTCCCAAATTACCATTAGAGACTTGAGAAGCAAGGATCTAGAAGGAGGAAGCAAGGATCTACAAAGAGGAGCAAGGATCTACAATTTGGAGGCAATTCTATCTCAATTGGAGGTTTCATTGGGAATATATCTCCCAATAGGTATAATTCAATTTTTTTCCCTTAAAATAGCTTCTAAATATGAGATTTAATCATGAAAAATTAACCCATATGCATATACTACCCATAGGATTTGGTTGTGTTCATAGGAGGCCTATGGAGAAAGTTATGGTATTTTTTGTATCAATTTTGGGGGAATTTCGAGATTGACATTTGTTGTGTGTGTCAATTGATCCTATAGATCAATTTGGCATGTGTTTATGTCTTTGGGGCTAGTGTCGTGTCCACAATTGGGTACGTATAGATCGTATCCCAACAATTTGGTGATACGTGTTGTTTTTGGGGTTTTCCTCCGACATGGGACTTTGTACATGTCGAATTTTGACACGGACACGTAGATCTATATTTGACACTTTGTATTGTTCATAAATATTATATGTGACTTGTTGGTGTCCTTCGGGATACAATTAGATGTGTGGTGGACTCGTGTCCCATGCGTATCCTAGATCTAGTGGGATACGGTGTGATACTCTCCATATGTTGTGTATTCATGTATAGATCTAATTATTGTGCTTTTAATTCTTGAGTTATAATTGTGTGTATATATATATATATATATATATATATATATATATATATATATATAGATATTATATATGTATTATAGTGTATTTATTATAGTGTTTATTGTATCATAGATCTATGTATTATATATGTACTAATAGAATATATATATATATATGTAGCTTTCTTCTACATGCATTAATATATATGTTATAATATATTGTATGGATATATATATATATATGTGTATATGTTTTTATAAATATATATGTATGTTAATTGGGTAATTATATTATTTAGATTTGTTATAGGATTAATTATATATATGTATAGATGTATAATTATATGTATTTATGTTTGTGTGTGCATGTGGCTATGTCCTAATATGTACATTATTATAGAGGGGGTGTATTTATAGTTATTGGGTATATATATATATATATATTTATTTATTGGATTTATATATATATATATATGATATATATATATATATATTATAGTTTTTAGCGACAGGGCGTTAATGACAGCAGCCGCTGTCATTAATGTAGACGGGTTCAGCAGCAGGCGTTGTAGCAGTGGCGGCAGCATTTAATGACAGCCGTCGCTGTCATTAATAGCAGCAGCAGCGGGAAATGGTGGCATCAGCGATGGCTGGAGCGGTGACGGTTGCAAACCGTCACCAAAGCAGCGGCAGTAGTGCAGGATCCCACAGCAACAGTGACGGCAGCTTCAGTGACAACCAGAACTGTCACTAAAGGTAGTGTATCTGAAAATCAGTATTTTTTAACACAGTTTTTATTGACGGTTTGGCAGATTTATATATATTGTTTATATATATATATATATATATATATATATATATTAATATTGAGATAATATATTATTATTGCTATATTTCTTATATGTATAATATTAGTGTATATATTTGTATATATATATATATATATATATATATATATATATTATATATGAGGGTAATTAGTATATTAAGGTATTGAGTATTACCTTATGGAAACCAAGGTAAGTGGGATACTCAAGATACGGGATTTGGGTATCAAGATTTTGATTATAGTTGAGATACCAAGTTAGTTCAAAACTATGGTACCTATTTTAATGTTGAAATTATGAATCTATATTATTATAAATATTGTTTGATATATATTTTGAGGTGTTACCTTGGATTCACGTATCCGGAGAAACGGTATCCTGACCCAAGATTTTTGTGTTAGACTTGTGCAACCTAGAAATAGATAGTTGACCTTGGTTTGACCATAGTTGACTTAGAGTTGACCATAGTTGACTTTTGACTTAGAATTGACTTATTGACCTAGAAGTTGATTAGTTTAACTTATTCTCTTTTCGGAACCTTGTATTGATGTTGTATTCCATATCTAGGTCTTCGAGGCACCGAGTCAGACATCTGTGAGACTATTCATTGGACTTCAGGCGAATACATTCTCTTATAGTTTCTCATTTATGATATCCTCTATGTTCATTGTATCTAGTGTAGATATCCATGTTCTCTTGACACTATGGTTACACGGATTGGTATATCCGGATCTCGTCATGAGATGATATTTCTTGGTATATGGTGTATATGGTGCAAGTATTGTTTCATTGGTTATCTTGTACATATACAGACACCGATTCTCGGGAAGACTAGCTATCTTCTTGGGGAATCTCGTGCCATAGCATACCGTGGTTGGATCTATTATACCAGTCGAGGGTGGGGGAGTATTAGTATAGATATGTGATCAATATCCCTATTGTATCAAGTACTGATTACTGAATAGTGTTGATCATACATCGCACGTATGATTAGCCAGGCCGCATTGCATCTTGCCCAAGCCGATCACATGTTAAGCTAGTACTCACACACTTAGTCATTAGTATTCTTGTTCATTGGCATATTGTTCATTATTGTATTTATTCCAGTATTTCCTTATTGTATATATATCTCTTGTATCTATTGTGCATCTTGTTTATCCATATCTGTTTACTGTTACATAATTTTTATCATTGATTATAACTACTGTTAGAGATGTACTCTACTCCTTTCCTGACTGGATATATTTTTCCAGATGACACTGAGGAGTGGTACCCTACCTATTATGGACCCCAGGATGTTGTGGATTTAGATTCTGAGACCCTGGCTCAGGAGGGACTTATCCCAACTGAGACAGTTGACCCAGGAGTTGTAGCTTCATAGTATTCTTTGTACTGGATTTGTCTCCAGCTTATTCCTGTTATTTCTTCAGACTCATTGATGTATTATTTTAGACTCATGAGTTGTATTGTGACTATTCTATTCTTTATCTGATTCGTGTTTTTTTCTATCTTAGTTCTATTATTAAGTATACTATTATTATTGGTGGTTTATTATATTGTTAGATAGATTATCTAGACAGCGTTCTACCACCGATTCTGTGGCGTAGGCTGGGCGTTGTTTCTGACTTGTACCCTTACACCGGGTGCGGGTCGTGACATATTTTTGGTGGTGGCCCATGCAGGTCTAGCTTCACAAAGTATGTGATGTCGTGGTAGTATGACAATTTAGTTGTACTACTGCGAGCCTGTAATAGGATATAGGATATAGGCTGAGATACTCAATCACACCTAGAAAAATTCTTTTGATTCAACTATTCCCCTTTGATATTGATACTTGATCTCTTAAACTTGTCCTTTCCTTGAGTGTCCTATATCATGTGCCATATTGATTCTATTCTTCTTGATTCCATTCCAGCTTTAGCATTGTTTGATAGTGGTGCTTCCCATAGTTTTGTATCTGTTTCTTTTGCTCTAAAGCATGGTTTGGTAGCTGAGTCTTTGCTTAAGACTTGCAAGATCATGACCGGAGGAGGCATTATCCTGGTTAATGATATTTGTAATGATCAAAGAGTTACTCTGGGAGGCCGGGAGTTGAGTGTGTGTCTACTTGTAATGCCACTTTCGAGCTACGACATTGTACTCGGGATAGATTGGTTGAGTAGGCACCGTGCTAACATAGATTGTAGAGGAGGTAGAGTTTTGTTTGATCTGCCTAGAGAGCCAGAGTTCGAGTTTGCTAGAGGAGCTGCGGAGCAGGAAGAAGGCATTATTTGTGGAACTATGGTGGAAGACAAAGAGTTGTCGCATCCCTTGATAGCAGAGTTCTTGGATGTGTTTCCTGAGAAATTGCCAGGATTGCCGCCAGATCAAGATATTAAATTTTTTATAGACTTGGTGCCAGGTGCAGAACCAATTTTGTAGTATGTCTATAGAGTAAACAACTGCGAACTGGTCGAGTTGAAGAAGCAGGTGGACCAATTGCAGGATAAGGAATTTATCAGATCGAGTTCTTCACCATGGGGAGCCCCACTATTGTTTATACCAAAGAAGGATGGATCGGTGCGCATGTGCATTGATTACAGGGCTTTGAATAATCTTACTATCAAGAATAAGTATCTTTTGCCACGGATTGATGATCTGTTTGATCAGTTGAGTGGAGCCAAGGTATTTTCTAAGATAGATTTGAGATCAGGCTACCATCAGGTGAAAGTGAAGCCGGAGGACATACCGAAGACTGCTTTTAGAACTCGGTATGATCAGTACGAGTTTATGGTGATGTCGTTTGGTTTGACTAATGTACCGATAGTATTTATGAACTTGATGAACAAGGTGTTCTACCAGTACCTTGACAAATTCATGGTGGTGTTCATTGATGACATACTCATATACTCGAGGACACCGGAGGAGCATGAAGAGCATTTGAGGATTGTGTTGGATGTGCTGAGGAAGGAGAAGCTGTATGGAAAGTTATCCAAGTGTGAGTTTTTCCTAGACAAGGTGGAGTTCTTGGGGCATGTTATGACTGGTGATGGTATTTTCGTGGATTCGAAGAAGATTTCAGCAGTGGAATCTTGGAAGACCCCGAGTTCGGTAGCAGAGATCGGGAGTTTCTTGGGATTGGCAGGCTATTACAGGAAGTTTGTGCAAGATTTTTCGAGGATTGCCGAGCCGATGACCAGACTCACAAGGAAGGATGTGGAGTTTGTTTGGACGAAAGATTGCCAGGTTGCTTTTGAGGAGTTGAAGAAGAGGTTGACGTCTGCTCCTATTTTGACATTGCCATCAGGGTCCGGAGGTTTCACTATTTAAAGTGATGCATTAAGGAAGGGTTTGGGTTGTGTTCTTCAACAACATAGGAAATTAATTGCCTATGCATCCAAGCAATTGCGTCCTCATAAAAAAAAATATCCTACCCATGATTTGGAGTTGGCAGCAGTCATATTCACTCTAAAGTTGTGGAAACATTATTTGTACGGAGAGCGTGTAGAGATCTTCACATACCACTAAAGCTTGAAGTACGTTTTCACGCAGAAGGAGTTGAACATGAGGCAGCGTCGATGGTTGGAACTGATGAAGGATTTTGATATCTCTTTGCAATATCATCCTGGGAAAGCTAATGTAGTTGTCGATGCTTTGAGCAGGTATCCGGTAGCTATGTTCTTGACGCAAGATTGATATTTATTGGAGGACTTGGATAGCTTGGGCATTGAGGTGATTGTTCCTGGTGGTACTATATATATGTGGGGATTGCAGATACAATCAAATTTGATGAACAGGATCTAGGCAGCACAGTATGAGGATATATCTCTAAGGAGTATCAGAGCTCAGGTGAGAGCAGGATTGGAAGATGATTTCATTATTGCAGAAGATGGATCTTTGAGGCATGGAGTTAGGTTGTGTGTGCCTAGTGGGGAGTTGCGTGAGGAGCTATTGCAAGAAGTGCATCGCTCTCAGTATTCCATGCATCCAGGTGCTAACAAGATGTATTGGGATATACGAGAGAGTGTATGGTGGTCTGGCATGAAGAGGAAAGTGGCACAGTTTGTATCCAGATGCTTAGTGTGCCAGCAGGTAAAAGCCGAGAGACAGAGGCCAGGAGGTTTACTTCAGCCATTACCTATTCCAGAGTGGAAGTGGGAACATATTACTATGGATTTTGTGTCCGGACTTCCACGATCTCTAGGAGGAAAAGACGCAATTTGGGTCATCGTTGATAGGTTGACCAAGTCGGCCCACTTTTTGCCTTTCAAAGTGGATTTGTCTACGAAGAAGCTGGCAGAGATGTATGTGAGGCAGATTATTAGGATACATGGAGTTCCCGTCAGCATAGTCTCAGATCGGGATAGTCGTTTCACTTCTTATTTCTGGAGGAGTTTGTAGGAGAGTTTGGGCACTCAGCTCAAGTTCAGTACTGCATATCATCCCCAGACAGATGGGCAGTCAGAGAGGACTATTCAGACTCTCGAGGATATGTTGCGCACTTGTATACTAGATTTCGAGGGTTCTTGGGAGGACCATCTCCATTTGGTAGAGTTTGCTTACAACAACAGTTACCAGGCCAGTATAGAGATGTCACCTTTTGAAGCTCTGTACGGTCGGAGGTGTCGTACTCCTTTGTCTTGGGATGATGTTGGAGAGAGAGTTTTGCTTGGGCCATAGATGGTTGTGGATACAACAGAGCAGGTTCAGTTGATTAGAGACAGACTTCGAGTGGCGCGGGACAGACAGCGGCATTGGGCCGATAGCCATCGGAGACCTTTGGAGTTCGAGGTATAGTTTAAATTTTTGTTTTGTGCTTGTTCTTGGTTGTTTGTTATAGATTAAGTTCTTAAGATGGTATTTTGTTCTAGGTGGGTGGTTTGGTATTTCTAAGGATTTTTCTGACACGAGGCAATATTCGCTTCGGTTGAGGCGGAAAGCTTAGTCCGCGATTCATCGGACCTTTCACTATTCTAGAGAGGGTCGGTGCAGTTGCTTATAGACTAGACTTGCCACCTGCATTGGAGGGAGTGCACAACGTGTTTCACGTATCGCAGTTGAGATGATATGTGGTAGATCCTAGTCATGTATTGGATCACTTGGAGATAAAGGTAGGCCCTACTCTTAGCTATCCAGAGCAGCCAGTTGAGATTCTGGATAGGAGAGAGAAGGTGTTGAGGAACCAGACTATTCCTTTGGTGCGCATCGCATGGAGGCATCACTCTCCGGAGGAGTCCACCTAGGAGAGAGATGATGAAATGCGAGAGCGTTATCCATATTTGTTTGTACCTTGAGGTATGTTATTTCCTAGCTATGTTCTGTTCTTCATAGTTAGTTATGATTCTGTAGTTCTGTTCTGTTATTTTATGGGGGTAGGTTTTTTTTTTGAATTTCGTGGACGAAATTATTTTAAGGAGGGTAGACTTGTCACTACCATATTTTCTAGGAAAGGGTATTTTAGTAATTTCCTATTTAGTTAATTATTGTGCCTGATAAATAATTAATTATTGTATTATTTAATTGTTATTTAGATGTTAGTTATTTAATTTGGACTTGTGTTAGTAGACCTAACTAGTTTAGTTTGGACCCATAGACCAACATGAATTAATTAGTTAAACTTACCCATTTAGAAAGCCCGTTGTTAAGGAGATGGATTAAATTAATTAAATCATTAGGCTAGAAGCTTCCTTCCTTAATTATTTCTTCATGAGAGGCCCCAAGGAGTATAATGGATATTACATGATTACTTGAGGAAAGGAATAGGGGCCGACCTATATAAGTAGAGGGGGAAATTCTCTCTCCTCTTTTTTATTCCAAATCTAGATCTAGAATTTTCCACTACTAATTTCCTTCATTCCCACTTCATTTTCCTACCAAAATTTATTCCAATTCCTTCCCAAATTACCATTAGAGACTTGAGAAGCAAGGATCTAGAAGGAGGAAGCAAGGATCTACAAAGAGGAGCAAGGATCTACAATTTGGAGGCAATTACATCTCAATTGGAGGTTTCATTGGGAATCCATCTTCCAATAGGTACAATTCAGTTTTTCTTCTTAAAATAGCTTCTAAATCTGAGATTTAATAATTTAAAATCAACCCATATGCATATACTAACCATAGGATTTGGTTTTGTATTCATAGGAGGCCTATAGAGAAAGTTATGGTACTTTTTGTGTCAATTTTGGAAAAATCCGAGATTGACATTTATTGTGTGTCAATTGATCCTATAGATCAATTTGGCATGTGTTTATGTGTTTGGGGCTAGTGTCATGTCCATAATTGGGTACGTATAGGTCGTATCCCAACAATTTGGTGATACGTGTTATTTTGGAGGTTTTCCCTCCGACACGGGACTTTGTACATGTCAGATTTTGACACGGACACGTAGATCTATATTTGACACTTTGTATTGTTTATAAATATTATATGTGACTTGTTGGTGTCCTTCGGGGTGCAATTAGATGTGTGGTGGACTCGTGTCTCATGTGTATCCTAGATCTAGTGGGATACGGTGTGATACTCTCCATATGTTGTGTATTCATGTGTAGATCTAATTATTGTGCTTTTAATTCTTGAGTTATAATTGTGTGTGTGTGTATATATATATATATATATATATATATATATATATATATATATATAGATATTATATATGTGTTATAGTGTATTTATTATAGTATTTATTGTATCATAGATCTATGTATTATATATGTACTAATAGAATATATATATATGTAGCTTTCTTCTACATGCATTAATATATATGTTATAATATATTCTATGGATATATATATATATATATATATATATATATATATATATATATATATATATATATATATATATATATATATATATGTGTGTGTGTGTGTGTGTGTGTGTGTGTGTGTTTATATATATGTATGTTAATTGGGTAATTATATTATTTAGATTTGTTATAGGATTAATTATATAGATGTATAGATGTACAATTATATGTATTTATGTTTGGGTATGCATGTGGCTATGTCCTAATATGTACATTATTATAGAGGGGTGTATTTATAGTTTTTGGGTAATTATATATATATATATATATATATATATATATATATATATATATATATATATATATATATATATATATATATATATATATATATATATATATATATATATATATATATATATATATATATATATATATAACCCAAATAAATAAATAAATATATATATATATATATATATATTTATTTATTTATTTATTTGGGTTATATATATATATATATATATATATATATATATATATATATATATATATATATATATTGGATTTATATATATATATGATATATATATATATATTGGATTTATATATATATATATATATGATATATATATATATGTTATATATATATTATAGTTTTTAGCGAGAGGGCATTAATGACAGCAGCCGTTGTCATTAATGGAGGCGGGTTCAGCAGCAGCCGTTGTAGCAGTGACGGCAGCATTTAATGACAGCCGCCGCTGTCATTAATAGCAGCAGCAGCAGCGGGAAATGGTAGTAGCAGCGACGGCTAGAGCGGTGACGGTTGCAAACCGTCACCAAAGTAGCGGCAGCAGTGCAGGATCCCACAGCAACAATGACGGCAGCTTTAGTGACAGCCAGAACTATCACTATAGGCAGTGTATCTGAAAATCAGTGTTTTTCAACACAGTTTTCAGTGACGGTTTGGCAGATATATATATATATATATATATATATATATATATATATATATATATATTAATATTGAGATAATATATTATTATTGCTATATTTCTTATATGTATAATATTAGTGTATATATTTGTATATATATATATTATATATGAGGGTAATTAGTATATCAAGGTATTGAGTATTATATATATATCCCTTCACATTAAACCATTCCTACTCATCTCAGACCATAATCTCGCCTATCTACTACTACCAAATATATCCCTTCACATTAAACCATTCCTAGTGATAATAATGTCACAATGGTACTAAATCATAACACTCATCACATTCTTGATAACAAAGTTTGACACATGATCTGATACATAATACTTCTCCAACACAAAACACTCCTCATAACACACTAACAATTGATATCATAGCCTTTCTAACCCTCTCAAACACACACATACACAAGCATACAACCAATCTTAACTGATCTGAATATAGGCCTCCCCCCTCAATTCACCTCTTTGCAACTTTGATACAGTATCAGACTTCATCTTATACCATCAGTGCTCAATTGCCAACTGTCCTACTACATCTAGCCTGAGCAGACAACTCCAAGTGGCAGTAGCTAACAACAATGACAATAACTCATGTGCTCTCCCCTCTAAAATTGATACACTCTAAAGTAACACCAATACTCTATTCTAATAACTTGTATCCCAAATGCTAATACCTTAGTTAAAACTGACACTTGGTACCCAACCCAAGTATCCCATATACACTGATATTTATCCCCCCAACACTAGACATTAACCTACACTTAATAAAATAGTCCACATATGAATACACCCAGACATTTTCCCCTACCCGACTGCCTACAAACAACATCAAACCATCACTACAACACCTACACATGCCACACACACCCTACCTACTGAATCCTGCTCGAGATGCACAATATGTGCAACTGAATGCCTGCTGCAAAAACAAGTGCAAATGCACTTGTAGCTAATGCACATGCTGCTACAACCTCCCCAACTAACTGTAGAACCGAGTTTGAGTTTGAACTAATATAGATCCATCCTAGCTACTGCACAGTTCAGTCTCGACCCTCTGCACACATGTCATACCCCGATTCTGCAGAACCGATTCATACTCACATTCGATTCCGCAGAATCGTTCGTCCTTGTTGGGCATAATGCCATACAAGTCTGGGTTATACTTGTACAAGGCAAGAATGTGCACACATATTAAATATCTTTTATAAATAGTTCCACAACACAACATCAAATTATAAAGCACACATTTGTATAGGAAGAAAATAATTATTTTATTGATTCATTGCAAGGAAGTATAATTTGCTCATCACCGAAATGGAAATGCCTGAACGGCTTACATAGCTTTGTATAAAAGAAAACTGATAGTCTGACATGAAATAATATTCTTATCCCATACATTATGTCCCTTTATTACTTCTTGGAAACTTAAAAGCAGCTTGTAGAAATCTTTGAAATACTTTAAAATAGGAAGAAGCTTGAAAATACTACAATGAAAGCTTTATCTCCCTTGAGTGCTCTCAGTATCTCGGTCACCTGGTTTTTCCACAGATACATGGGTCACTACTTAACTTGTACTGGTGAGCAGAACTGGCTCACTCATCTAAACCAATACTTCTTAATTAAGTCAATAGTTTAATAGGCAACAGTTCATAAGCAACCGTTTATGCAGTAAAATATATATAAGCTTTGCACATATGGAATCCTTACCCCGGCCAATGGTCGTTCCCGTATAATTTATAGGATTGTTCTTACTGTCCCTACATAAGACAGCATTAGTATGCAACTCATTTCCACTGGGTCATTTGTTGTGTAGCACTACAATGGACATGTCGTATATGACTTCGATGGGCGTGCAATGCGACATTCAAAGCAGGTAGTAAGCCTTAATAAATTTTTAGCTTATACCTGGGGCTACCAAAGCGCTACTATTTTTGCCGGGCCGAACGGTCCCAGTGCCCCAGGTTCCGTTCGAGAAAATTTACTACCTTGTGCGCAAGTTTTCCATGACCATACAATGCATATACGACTATATGATAAGCATAAATAGCAGTGTAAGGTATTAAAATATTTAGAGCAACAATACACATTTTTCCATTCTTATTTCAGCATACTTATTCATTTGATTCAATTAGTAGTCTATAAACTCCAATTAACCACTAAGTCATGGCACTAAACTATGACACAATGATTTTATCCTTCCCCGTGTTACATAATTAAAATCCCCTCTTATCAATACAATTCCATTGATTCATAATAGTAGTATAAAACCTGTCGCATTAGTGGCTTTATCGATCATTGAACTTAGCAAGGTTACAAGAGAACATTATTGATTATCGACATGGAGGATTAGAGAAGAAGGGACAGAACCGCTCACCAAATAGAGAATGCCAAGAAAAAAGAATGTTTGCTCGCTCAGGATCCGGTCACGTGTCTATCTGCATTGGCACCTATATTTCGTTAGACTACCATCTTCATTTCTCTCAGAGTACTCTAGAATGAATGCATACAATCGATAAAAATAGGCTAAACAATCAATCATCGAAAACCAATCACAAAAATACATTCATCAAAACCAATCAGCGAAAATCAAAGAATGTCAACCAAAAATCCAACAAAAACTATTGGACTCATTCCAACAGAAGTCGATCCATCAATTGAAAGGGTTTATTGCATTGTTCGTGATCGATTCCACCAAAAAGTTTTACCATACTCAATTTTGACTGAGTCAATCGAGCCAGAAGACTTATATAGTGTACCGCTAGGATCGGGGTACTATATAATATACCACTAAGAAAAGTTTTGTCCCTGAAACTTAAAACAAAGGTTATCGAATAAGGAAGGGTACTGCTTATGCATCTCTTCCTTAAGCTCCCATGTCGATTCATCGACTGCATGATTCTGCCACAACACACGGACCAAATCTACTGATCGATTTTATAGGGTCTTCTCTTTCCTATCTAAGATTTGAACAGGTTCTTCCGAGTAAGATAGTTTGGCACTCAGCTCAAGTTGATCCGAGTTCACTACGTGACTCGGGTCATGCACGTATCTCCTCAGTTGGGAAACATGGAAGACATCATGCACTTTCGCAAAGGTAGGAGGTAGTGCAAGTCGATAAGCCACTAGTGGGACCCTATCTAGAATCTCGAAAGGTCCGACAAACCCTGGTATCAGCTTTCCTTTGACGCCAAACCGCATCACACCTCGTATAGGTGTCACCTTTAGGAATACATGATCACCCTCCATGAATTCCAAAGGTCGCCTATGTACACCCGCGTAGCTTTTCTGACGACTTTGAACGACTCAAAGATTTTCCCAAACTATACGAACTTTCTTGATGGCTTGTTCAATAAGTTCTGGTCCGAGTACTTGTCATTCACCAACTTCCTCCCAATATATCAGTGATCGACACTTGCGTTCACAGTGCTTCATACGAGACCATCTAAATACTCTATTGATAATTGTTGTTATAAGCAAACTCTACCAGCGATAGATAGGTATCCCAACTTCCCTTCAAATCTAGCACGCACAGTCGCAACATGTCTTCTAGGATTTGGTTTACTCTCTTGGTCTGTCCATCAATCTGCGGATGGTACGCTGAGCTAAAATGCAACTTGGTGTCTATTGCCGCCTGAAGACTTTTCCAGAATCGAGACAAGAACCGCCCATCACTATCCGACATAATTGATATTGGCACTCCATGTAACCGGATAATCTGATCTAAGTAAATTTGAGCCAAACAGTCAGCGCTCCGTGTATTTTTGATTGCTATGAAAAGAGTCGACTTGGTCAGTCTATCCACGGCGACCCAAATCGTATTATTTTCCTTTGGCGTCCTTGGTAAGCCTACTATAAAATACATTAATATATTCTTCTACTTATATTCCGGAATAGCGAGGTTCTGCAACTCTTCGTCGGGTTGCTGATGTTCTGCCTTCACACGTTGACAATCTAGACATCGTGACACGAACAATGCCACATCTTTCTTCATGCCGTGCCACCAAAATATTGTGCACAGATCCTTGTATATTTTGGTGCTTCCTAGATGTAAGGTGTACTTAGCATAATGAGCGTCAGTCAGTATCTCCTTTATGAGTTCATCATCCATAGGTACACATAATCTGCCATTAAGCCACAATATTCTATTCTCGCATTCCACAAAATTGGTTGTCTTTCCTACTGTCACGTCCCAGTCCTAAAATACGTAGGACTAGGACACGAAAGCATGCCAGCCACAGGTATATGGCAACTCCAATATATGAAAACCATAACACATGCGTACGTTGTATAATGAACAATAATTTACAAGTGGTATAACTATGACAAGTCACAGGGTATAACTAAATCTCATCCACAGAAAATCAAATATAAATAAATAACCAATATATATGAAAATAGATCTCAATACAAAGTATCTAAATATGACAGTCGGATGAAAACAAATCTACTGCCGAACTAGAATATAAAAGCAAATATAACATAAGTACATCACCAATAATCACTAGGCCCGAAGAGTAAACCTCCACAAGGATCAGTAGCAAGTCCGGATCTGCGCTCCTGTGAATAATCATGAACATCTACACCTGGAAAGGGACCAGGTCCTCAGAGGAACATACCAAGATACATAGAAGCATGCCAATAAAGTACTGAAATAAATATCCAATGGGTCGCCTAACCATCTAAGTGAATGCAGTTTGAGAACAACTTTCCACCAAGTGGGCTATCTGGTTAAAAATGGGATTGGCATGACTCTCTCGTAGAATCAGGGGCCTACAAAGCATGTCGTCTTTTGAATGGCAGAGGTCGCCTGATTATATATAGGGTCGTCACCGCCCGTATCTCCAGTGGAGCTTCTGGGTTATAGAAGAAAAAAGTGCAAAGTAGCCCAAATGCCTTACTTGTTGTTCTTCCTACCCCATGCTCTAAGCATGTCACATCCATGACACGATTTGGTTCCTAGCCTATCTTTAGTACAATAGCCCAATCATGCAACCAAACAAGGACAAGGATTGGACCACCGTACTACAATAGGCTATGTCCATAGACTACTAATAACTACTAAGTCCTCTAGCATGCGAAATTTCTATTAGCAGTTATCCCTAATGCACGGCCCATACGTACAGGAGGCCAGACCTGTCACGCAATCCATGATCTATATGAGACTCACACTCATGTAACAACTGTGTCACGGCCAATAAAACATAATGATGCTTCATGATAATAGGATGGTCTCATAAACAAGGTTAATGCATAAACATAATAAAATAAATCACGACGACACCGTCGTTGCACCCAAGTTTTCTTGGACGCGCATTTTATATAGTAGTTAAAATATATGAACTAAAGACATAAAATAAAGGTACATGCAACATATGGAATATGAATAATAGTACAATGGCAAGGTATACTTGCCTGGCAAGAAGGCTGCAAAATGTAACGTCCAGATGTCAAACACCAAGAGTGAGAAACTACGGCCTCAGAATGAACGTCTCCGGATGCTGAAATAAACATCACCAATATTCCCAGAATAAGCAAAATAGCTAGAAAATACTACCCTTTCGTCCAATTTGGACACAGGGGCAAATCGGTAATTTTGGGTCAAAGTGGGGTCCACGTGTGGGCCACTTTGCACCAAAATGCGTGCCAGGGGTAACGGTCTCTAAATAGGACAAATTATAGGTCAAATAAACTCTAAAAGTAAATACGAACTCAACGGTATGTCCAAATGTGGATTCCGGTAAGCCGAACACAATTTCGCCCAAAAGTCAACCGTAGGGCCCGCCAATAGGTGACTTGGTCAACTGTCTCAGAATTGCATAAAAACTGGGTCAGAGGACCAGCGCGATACTACGAGTCCAGTGGTGTAAGTTTTGTCGCATTCTGAAGCGTGTACTAAATGGCACGAGATTTTGTAAAAGTTACGACAAGGGGAATTTCTGCGGACACGGGCTGATTCCGACGCGCACGCGCTTCCAAATTAGTTTTTGCGAAAGCCCACACGTCTGGGTATACTGTGCCCACCTTTTGGTATACTTGGTACATGACGGGGCGGTCCCGTTTGGCGGGGCGCGCTCTGTATCACAAATTCTGGAAGATGAGAAAGTAGGTTTTTTCGAGATTTTCTAACTGATTTAATTTTACATACAGCAACAAATAAATTATTGTATTTGACAGAGAATGATCTCGGTCAGGTGGTCTTTCCATAGAAAAAAGAATTTCTAGGTTTGGATCCATGTGGTGGGAGATACCATTAAACATGGGTCATCGTAATAGATTTTCTGAAATTATAGGTCGTGGTTTTTTTTCGACTTGGCGTCAATTTTTACCTAGGTTTGTGTGCTGTACGATGGAAACTAATCTACGAGATTAGAAGAGGGATAGATCGGGATCATACCGGTGAAGACGGGGTCGAGTTTGGTCGAGCGATGGCGTGATAATTAGCATAGAAAGTATGGTACCTTGCAGCGAATTTCGGTTGCGGCGGAGTACACGGTCGCAGAGGTGGCCGGCGGCGGTCTCATGGGGAAGGAGGAGATGATCTTAGGGTTAGGGTTTTGATAATGAAGATATATATATATATAAAGGGAGAAAGGGGTCGAGAGAATGGGTCGGGTGAAGAGGCTCCGCGCGGACCTGGCTCTAAGGCCACTGCTGCTATCTTTGTGTTCTTCGCGGGTTTGGTTGGGATATTAATGGGTAGGGTAATAACGGGTTAGGGTATTAGTATCCATTAGGATTTCTTATTTATTTAGGGTTTCTTTATTCCTTTTCTTTTTCTTTTCTTTCTTTTTCTTTCTAATACCATATATATATATATATATATATATATATATATATATATATATAGAAAATTCTAGAGATTATATTTGTGCATACCCTTAAGCTATCAACTGTCCATAAGGTCTCCTACATGGAACAAATTAGGAAAAAATTATAATTGCTCCAAAAATTTCTTAAATGCACAAACACCTAAAATAAAAATTAAATAAATTTTATTTCCTCTAAATAGCTCATAATTACTATAAATAAATTAAATAATTAATTAAAAAGATTAATACGATTTTTGAAATTAGGGGTTTTACACCTACTAAAATTAACTCGCGTATCTTCTGTAGGAATAGGTCATCCTTTTGTGCAGATTTGATCTTTTCGAGCAAGCTCAGCTCAAGCTACTATGCCCCTGTATACGGACTTTTTATTCAATGCCCATTTCTTTAAACTCTCGAAGTAGTCTGCTTGACACAGATAACGATCCGACAAATATTTGACTCAATACATTTGCCACAATGTGTGCTTTCTCGGCGTATAAGCAATCGTCAAGTCATAATCCTTTATCAATTTTAGCCATTGTTGTTGCCTCAAGTTTAATTTCTTTTGCGTGAATATGTACTTAAGACTTTTATGATCTATGAAGATCTCACATGACACTTCATAGAGATAGTGTCGCTATAATTTCAACGCGACCACAATTGCCACAAGTTCCAAATCATGCTCCGGGTAATTCTTTTCATGTTGTTTCAGCTGTCTTGAGGAATACACAATTACTTTCCCATGCTACGTAAGAACACATCCCAATCTGAGCCGAGATGAATCGATATAGATCTGAAATCCCTCAGTTCCATTTGGAAGAGTATGAATTAGAGCCGAGATGAGCCGCTGCTTCAGTTCCTGGAAACTACTCTCACAGTCATTTGTCCATTTGAATACTACTTCCTTTTGGGTAAGGCAAGTCAGAGGTGACACAATCTTCGTAAAGTTATTTATGAACCTCCGATAGTAGCCAGCCAAACCGAGAAAACTTTTGATCTCACTAGCCGATGTAGGTTATTTTTAGCCCACCACTGCCTCTATTTTCTTTGGGTCAACAGATACACCATCTGCTGAAATAACATGCCCAAGAAAAGCCACACTGCTCATCCAGAACTCGCACTTGCTTAACTTCGCATATAACTAATGTTCACGAAGTGTCTGTAGTACGGTACTTGAATGTTCAATGTAAGTTTCTCTGTCTCTCGAGTAGATTAAGATATCATCGATGAACACGATGACGAATTGTCTAAGAAGGGTCCGAACACTCGATTTATCATATCCATGAAAGTCGCTGGAGCATTGGTCAAACCAAAATGCATAACCAAAAACTCGTAGTTTCTATATCTTGTACGAAAATCCGACTACAGAATATCCTCTGGTTTGATCTTCAACTGGTAAAACCCTGAACGAAGATCAATCTTTGAAAATACTGTAGTCCCCTAAAATTGGTCAAACAGATCATCAATTCTTGGCAACAGATACTTGTTCCAGACTATCGATTTATTTAATTCTCGATAATCTATGCAAAGACGCATTATGCCATCTTTCTTCTTCACAAACAACACTGGAGCTCCCTAAGGTAAAATACTGGGGTGAATGTATCCACGATCTAGTAACTCTTGTAGTTGTGACTTCAGTTCTTTCAATTCGGCAGGAGCCATCCGATATAGAGCGTTTGATATCTGCCGAGTATCCGAAAAGGTGTCAATTATGAACTCAATTTCTCGGTATGGAGGCATTCTAGGTATCTCCTCTGGAAACACGGAGAATTCTTCTACAACTTTGGTTTCACCTGAGACTGCGCCCTTCATCCGAGTGTCCCGTACAGAAGCAAGGAACCCATCACACCTCGGATATAGCATACGCCTTATCGTCATTGCCGATACCACCATCACTGTTTTAGCTGTCGTACTACACGAATAAGAGAATTCTGCCTCTCCAGGAATACAAAACACAACTCTCTTCTCCGTACAGTCAATTGTCGTATTGCATGCTCTGAGCTAATCCATGCCTAAGATGATGTCGTAATCGGCGATGTACATGACTATTGAATCCAAGGACACGTACTTTCCCCCAATGCAAAGGTAACCATCCCTGCAAATTGAACTAGCAGGCAAATCTATTCTGGATAGAGTGTTGACACTAAGATTCATATCTAATAGTGTTTTACAATATGTGTGTTCATTAGCAAATGCAGATGATATGAAGCTATGTGTAGCACTAGAGTCAAATAGTACACGAGCATGTATTTCTCTGTAATACAATATACATGTTATGACAATGTTTGAGGCAACCACTTATTCTTGAGTCAGTACGAATAATCTACCATGTCCTCTTGGTCGTGGATTCTGAGCAATCACAACTGCCACCTATGGAGCTCGTGGCTCTTGTCCACGATTCTGATTGTACTGTTGATCACGAATTTGATTACGATATTGATCGTGATTCTGATTCCTGAAAGCCACTATTGCACCACGCATCTTTGTGATCCAAACTGTCACATTTAAAACATCAAGCCCGACACTCGTCTTGACGGTGTCCAATCCGCTTGCACCTGTTACAGTACGGTAGCTGATAGGGTCCCCTGTTGTCATTTGTGTTTTGACTCTTGGAAGCATCAGACTCGCTTTCTACCATGGGTCATTTGTAGTTGTTACCACGGTTGTGCTATGTTGCCCCTCAAGGATAAAAAAATTTCATCTCGAGAGCCGCTTCATAGGCTTCTCGGTACGTTGCACACTTTCGGTTGAGAACATTACGTTGTAAGCCTTCATTCAGACCTTCAATGAATCGTAGTCGTAATGAATCGTAGTCGTTTTGCCTCATCATTCGGTATCAAGTAGTCGTCGAACTTGGATCACTTTAAGAACTCTCCTTCATAGTCGCTGACGGACATATTGCACGGCTCGAGCTCTACCACTACAGAAAAAACTCTCATTTTCGAAGGCAATAATTCCTCGGAACTGGTAATTTGCTGTCAGAAATAGTTGTTTCCGAGGGTAACTTGTCGTCATATGCCCTCGGAAAAACAAGCGTCAAAAAAGATTTTTTTTCGACAAACTGTCAGAAATGTTAGTATTTGCGAAGGCAAAATACCATCGTATTTGTTTTCTCATCGTCGTAAAAAACAACTATTTTTAACGCTTGTTTTTCCGAGGGCATATTGCACGGCCCGAGCGCTACCACTACAGAAAAATGGATGGATATTTCTAATAATTCATTGCCTTCGGAAAAAAAATTGGTGGTAAAAAATGTTTATAAACACGACGAACAATTTCTTTTCCGATGATGCGTTTCTGATAGTCAATGTTTCTCAGAAATACTATTTATGATAGATGATTTATTTGCGACTACATTTTGTTTATCGGGAATAGAAATTTTCGACAATAAAGTACAAAAAAAAAGAATTTAGCAACACAAAAAAAAAAATTTAAGATTATTTTCGATGAAAGGAGATCCTCCAAAATGTTATGGATTATTTTCGATGAAAGAAAATCGTCGAAAAATATTTTTTGCGATTGCTAAAGTAGTCAAAAATTAAAATTCATGTAATCGAAATTAGTTTTTACGAGAATGTCATGTCAAATTACTTGTCGAAAATAATGATTAAATTATATAAACATCATTTCTAATGAATAAGCTCACTACACCATAATGAATATATTTACACTTGCCAATCTCAGTCTCCAGTACACCAATAAAATATGATTTGAATATATTTTCTAATAAATCTTCATGGAGTTCACATCACTCTTTAAAGAACTTCCAAGTATCTGAAGGTCCATAATTACCAAAAGACATATAACAAAGACTTAAAACTTGTCTTACCATATAAATAATCATCAAAATATACAATTAAATCTCACATTAACATCTGTGTATGTTCTTATGATACCATGAGTTGATCACACCAATCCAGGTTGCTCTCCCAAGTGTTCCTGAGTTGTCTTTCTTGTTCAAGCTTCATGATCCAGAACATAAAGATAATCAACAAAGAAAAATTATCAAGACCTTGAGGGGGGAATTAAAACACCAGATATAGTAGATACCCGACTGAGTAATCCATTGGTATAAAATTGGACTTGAGCAGATTCAACGTTTGGATTGGACTGAAAATTACATAAACTAGTAATAAAATAATAAAGCTTAATTCTGAAACAAAATGGAATGTACATCTTATTTGAAGTTAGAAATGAAGGTTTTCCAATAATTAAATAATGTAATAAATGGGATTCTAGAGGAAGTGTAAAGAAGGTAAAAAAAACTCAAGTAGACTGTAATACTAGTTAAGAGATTAAAAAAGGTGTCATACTCAATGATAGACTGCTATTTAGAGGCAGATGTTGTCGCATGACCATCGTAGGAGATACTCAATGATAAACTGCCATTTTAGAGTTAATGTATGCAGTTCTTGAATAGCTTAATTGTCCATAATATTTTAATTCGTATGGATAAACAATATGGAATCATATTTAATAATATTTTTTGTATTACAAGTTTCTCCTTGTCAACATGTCACTATTTTGATGACTGGCAAATTCTGGTAAAAAAGCATAAGAGGACTCCTGATGCCACAACACCTGATGTTGCACTAGCCATTTATTCTTCAAACCAGAATATAAATATATGAGAAACTGTAAGAATGCAAAGTTAATTTGCACATAATTCAATTTATTTATAGATGCAGTCATTTTCTCTAATTAAATTGGCATAATTCATATAATGCCCTTAGTATCAATAAACAAACCATAGTTTTTTCGTAAGCTAAAATTCCTTGAGAAATAAGAAGATAAGAAAACATAGTGCTATACTGATACTGATGGTTTCAGAAACAGTACATAAGAAAGAACAACTTACTTCCTACGGTTTTTTCCTCCAACAAATACATTTTCTTCGGACATGGTGCTCTCCTCCGACTTGCAGTGGACGCAATCTTTACATTCTCCAGTGAACCCAGGGAGGACGTGGTCTCCTAATGTCTTCATCCTCACAATGAATTTACCAAATCCCATGACAAAAACATACCATATTTTCTTTCAAATACATAACTCTACTTTCAAGCATGACGTGTGAATTATAGACCATAGTTACCATAAGGCAGGATCAGAAACTCTATTCCATAATATAAAGGCTTATTATTGCATCAAAAATCAAAATGTAGAAGTTTTATCATGTTATAATAGAATCTCATAGTTTCATCATGATATAATAAAATGCAAGAAGACGAAGTAAATTTCCTCTAAAATTTTATCATGATATAAAAGAATCTCATAGCAAGGTTCAAAGTATCGTTATCGGAATCGGTATCAGAGCATTTCTACGAGTATCGGGATCGGCGGTATCGATAGTATCGGCGGTTTAGGATCGGAGTGTCAGATTTTTGGTATCGGAAAGCAAACAACTATTAGTAAATTATTTACATTTTAGAACATATATTTTATACATTTATGCATAACTTGAAGTATTTTCAGTGTAGTTTCTTAGTATTTTTGAAATTGAATGAAATAGTAGTCACCCTTGTCGATTGATTTATATGTGATAGATAAATTTTTCTCTTTTATATGCTTTTATAACCTTACTATGCTTTTACACCCTTGCTAATTGGCCTTTTTAATTCTTTTTTTTTTTTTGCCGAATTGACTGAAAAAGAGACCCCTAATGTCAGTATCGAGTATCGGTCGGTATCGGATCGGGACATGTCAAACTGTATCGGTATCGGCTGTATCGGATCGGTATCGGCCGATACTTCAAACTATGTCTCATAGTTCACTGCATCATGTAGAAGTTTTAGATAAATAAATGCAAGATCCATAGTAAATGAGGATAGGATTGAACTTTTACCAGAGATGTAGCGGTTCCAACTACAAAAGATTTTGACTCATTTCTCTGCAATAAATATTCTCATGTTACATGTTATGATAGAACAAGTTGTCTAGTTTGTCAAAGGATGTAAAAGTATTAATGCAAAGTAATGAAGCAATATTGTCACTTTACCACTATGGATCCTATTCTCTGCAAAAATGAGTATGAACTCCCTGCCAAAGCAACCTGCACGTTATCAGTTCAATAAAAACACGTAGTAATAGAATTTGTATACTGAACATGAAATGCTTCATTACTAACTACAAATATTGTTACCTGGAAACCATTCTCAGGGAAGCTGTGAAAGAATTTAGAAATAGCTCAACCATTGAATGCAAGAGGTGGTCTTAGAGAAACAGTCGGGACAACTAAACATCTGGACCAACACGACGACAAACAAGTGGGACTTTTGCAACAACATGTACCACCACCATTTACTAAACATCAGAACCCTACCCCTAATTTTTGAAATCAAAAGAGGAGAAGTGAAACCCTAGCTACCTAGCATATCTCACCCGTTGTAGATCTCCCATGTGTTCCTCCTCTAGCTAGGGTTTGTGTGGGGGCAAAGGTGGGATGATAGAAAAAGATACTACGGGAGGCAAGGAAGTGTGATGGTGGTGTCACCGTGGTGATGACTCGGTTAAGGTAGTGGTGGCAGAGGCCTGTCTCAGGATGGCTGCGAGGATGGTGGCGGTGGGAGTAAGGATAGTCTCTCCATGGGTCAGGATGAATTCTGAGGAGTCTCTCCATGGGTCGGGATGGAAACAGTTCTTTTCATATTAGAGGAGGGTGAAGTAGAGGAGGGAAGTTAAAATAGGGAATTTATAAGGGCACTACAAAGTTTACTCAGGGCTAGTCCTATCATGGGCTAGCCCAAACCCCCCTAATCTCCACCGGAGTTCTCCTCCCTTCTCACTTTCGTGCAGGAGCCCTCCTCCTCCGCCTCCTCCCCCGTCCTCCACCGCCGCCTCCCGTTGCCGTCGCCGTCGTCGCCTCTGCCTCCTCCCCCGCCTCCCGCCGCCTCTTTCCTCTCCCGTTCCTCCGTCTCGTACCCTCTTTCGGTGACCCCCTTTCGGTGCTCGACTACCTCGGCACCCGTCCGCCGCGCCGCTCCTCCCTCCCCTCCTTCCTCCGTCGCTACCACCAGGTCCTCCACAATGAAAAAAAAAAATAACATCACACAGAAAACAAAAAAAGAAAAAGAAAAAATAGAAGAACTGACAAAATTTGACATATATATTAATTTTTAGGACTGTCAAAATTTTGACAGTCCTAAAATTTATTTTCTGTTAATTTTATGTTTTATTTAAGAAAATATATTTTAAAGAAATAAAATTAAAATAAATTAACAGTAAATTTACTGTATCGAAATTTCAAAATTAACAAAAAATTAAAATAAATTAACTCAGTTGTCGATATGTATCAAAATTTCAAAATATCCCAAATTTCTATCCTTAAAATTTGTTAAAGTATTCTGTTATTTAAAATAGTAAATTTATTATTGGTACATTAAATAATTTGTAAAAAAAATTTACCAAAAGTAAAATTTGGAGGTCGAAACATCATTTTTTTGTGATTCTAAAAATTTGGGAAGTCCGTCAAACGGTAAAACAGTTTATCCCAAAGTACTTTTTCATACGGTCATTTTGGCACAAACTGGACCTTGTTTCGATCTCCCAGTCAAAAGTTATGATACTTTAAAGTTTTATATTTTATATTTTTGCCTGTAATATGTACGTCTTACTTCGGATGAAAATTCTCTCTACACGAAATGTGTTACTCTCGTCGAAAACATACAAATCGACCTATTGTGTGACGAAAAACAATTTGAAAACAAATAGTTATGGCCGTTCGAAGTCTGATCGACGGCAGACATAATATTCGTACGGCGGATTTTTTTTTTTTGTTCAATGATAACATATTTTATTTTGGATGTTAAACTAAATAAAAAAAATCCAAATCCAAAACTAACTAAATAGAAAAAAACTAAAAAAAATATCCTAACAAATAAAATGAGGACTGTCAAAATTTTGACAGTCCTCATTGTTTGTGGGACTGTCAAAATTCTGACAGTCCTAATTTTATATAAATTTTTCAGTGGGTTAAAATTAGGACTGTCAAAATTTTGACAGTTCACATAGCCTGTGGGACTGTCAAAATTATGACAGACCTAACAATTTGTAGGACTGTCAAAATTTTGACAGTCCTTCAAAGTGGTAGGACTGTCAAAATTTTGACAGTCCTGATTATAACAGTCCCGAGTGAATTTTGGTGACAAACTTGTAATTATCAATGATAAAAATTTGGACTAGCCCCAAATAACTTTAAGAGTGGCAAACTTGTAATTTTAGGAAAAATTATATTGGGCTAGCCCCAAGTAATAAGTGTAGTGCCCTTATAAATTCCCTTAAAATAGAAGAGCGAAAATAAAAAAATTTGTTAACACTCACATTTTTATTGTCACAGTTGTTACCATTATAAAACAAACTAGTATACGTACGACGTTGCACGTAAATTTTTTATAATACTATTATAAAATTATTTAAATGTTTAAATATATTTTAATTATACTTTGCTATAGATATATCTCTACTTTTTATAAAAAAAATTGAAAATGTTGGCCATCTAAGCTGTACATATATCCTAACGTAATTAAAAATTAAAATACAAAATAAATTTTAACTAATTATTTAACTACATAATATTATATAACTTTAACCAAATACATTTTCTAGCTCATGTGGTTAAGGTGGGAGGCATTCACTTCTATTGCTCAACTTCATTTCCCTATGACATTTTTTATAACAAATTTAATTTTTTAAACAATTTTTTACATAATATTAATTTTTAAAATAAATGGTAGAGAATTTACAAATGGCTTAAACGACTCACTTTTGATTCGTTCCGTAAGTTATTTTCTTACATGTATTTGAAAAAAATTATAAAATCCTCCTAATTACTTGACATATGACGAACACAACTGGCTCTTGTGGTTAGTGAGAAGATGTATAACCTCCCTGGCTAGACGGACTGTCTTGGGATCAAACTGTGGGGGAGGTGTGGGACAGTGGGTGCAAATGACATGCAACGCAGCGTATACAAAGTATTGTGCGTATCGTCGGGCATCTAAAAAAAACTAGTTGACATATGTAAATCCTAAAATATTTTAAATTATATTTAAACTAACTAAATGATATTATCTAACTAAAATTATGACCAAAATTTTAAATATATATTTATAACAAATCATAACTAAAATTATTTTAAACTATATTTAAAATATTCTAACATAATTTAAGTTTTTATATTTCAATAATATCTTACATTTTTTCTTTTATTATATTTCAATAAAATTTAAAATATTCTAACAGAACTTATAAATTTTTATATTTCTATATTTTTATATCTCTACTATTCTAATGCGGGTTAAAATCGACTCCAAATTAAGCCGTCTAAGCCATATGTATATCTTAAACCAAATAATTTAAAAACTTAAAAAAAAAAATTAAGTATCTTAACCATAGTTGTTTTCGCACGTAGTTGAAAAAAAACTAAAATTCTCTTAACTACTTGACATATGTAAAACCTAAAGTATTTTAAAATTTAAATTATATTTAAACTAACTAAATGATATTATCTAACTAAATGTATATCCAAAATTTAAAAATTATATTTAGAACAAATCATAACTAAAATTAATTCAAAATATATTTAAAATATTCTAATATAATTTATTTTTTTATATTTCAATAATATCGTACATTTTTTTCCTTTTCTATATTTCAATAGCATTTACAATATTCTAACTTAATTTAAATTTCTATATTTCTATATTTTTTATATTTCAATAATATTGTAAATTTCTATATTTAAATTTATTTTACGTGCAACGCACGTGAATTTACTAGTATTTTTAATATATTTGTTGAATTATTTGATTATTTGGATAAATCTTTTACATTTATTTGGAGAATTTTTTTTAATGAGTATCTTAATTTAGAAAATACTTTAAAAAGATAATACTCATGACTATTTTATTTGAAGAAAATAATTTTATACAAAAAAATATAAACACAATACAAACATATTTACACACAAATAAATAATTAATTATGATTTTTTGCATATAAGTCCATTAAATCTCATATTGTTTTAAATAAGTTCCCAAAAATTATTTATTGCTTAAAAATTTTTGTAGTAAATTGAGTTATGAGTCCCTTAAACCATATTTAAAATGCAATATTCGCCATTTTATGAATTGCTAAAAAGTTTTTCTAGTAATTTGTCATTTTTTTTGTGTTGAATAGGGTGTACTTAGACATTCAAAAATTTAAAATTATTTGATTATTATTTTCGACAATGTCTACTTTGTATCGAAAATAGTCAACTACTTCCGATGACATAAAAAAAATTCTTGAAAAAATTTATACTTTTACCGACAATATTTATGTTCCCTCATAAATATAAATTTATTTTCGACAATATCTCATGTTTCTCATAAATAAAGAATTATTTACAAACAACTGGAATTGCCCTCACTATTAGGCCACTATTTACGACGGAGCTTATTTCTCCTCAGAAATAATAATACTATTTTTCAAGCAAAAAATATTCGGTCGAAAATAGTTTTGGCGCCAACAACTCCTTCTAACTAATGAGTAATTCTGACAAAAAATAGCTCTTTTTCGAGCCCGTTTTATGCGTCAAAATAATATAGACTTTTATTTTATTATTAATTACGACAATGTATACTTGGTATAGGAAATAGTCAACTACTTCTGATGAAATAAAAAAACTCTTGCAAAAATATATACTTTTACCGACAAAACTCATAAATAAAAATTTATTTTCGACAATATCTAATGTTTCTCATAAATAAAGCATTATTTACGAACAACTGTAATTTCCCTCAAAATTAAGACAATATTTACGACAGGGCTTATTTGTCCTCAGAAATAAAATACTCTTTTCCGAGACAAAATTTTTTTGTCGAAAATAGTTTTGGCGCCAACAACTCCCTCTAATTATTGAGTAATTCTGAGAAAAATAGCTTTTTTCTGAGCGCACATTATGCATCGAAAATAATATGGACTTTTATGATATACTTCCGACGGAACAAATTTTTTGTCGCAAATACTACTTTTGCCAAGAACCCTCGTAAATGTTCGTCGCAAATGAGGATTTGTTTGTAGTGTACGAACTCTTTTTCCTTTTTGTGACGGGCAGCTGGTGGAATGAACTGTGCGATGAATGCCTGCTTAAATGTCTCCCAAGAGGCTTTGGCTTCTTGGTTGGCACCGCACAATGCTTGTCTCTTCGACTCCCACCAGTCTTCTGCTTTGAGACGCAGCTGCACAGTCACATAATCCACCCTTTTGGTGCCTTGCACATCTAGCATACGGAAGATGCCCTCCAAAGTCTTTAGGAAGCCCATTACTTCCTCTGATTCTGCCTTGCCATTGAACTCAGGCGGATTGCATCTTTTGAATTCAGAAAACTTGAATGTCAGTCGCCTTCTTGGAGGCTGTTTTGTCTCCTCTGCTTCTACTTCCATAGTCTCTTTTGCGGCAGCTACTTTGGTCTCATTGTTATTCTCAATTAATGTAGCCACCAGTTGAGACAAGTTTTCAACTTGCTGCAGTTATGCGTTAAATCGCGCTTGAAACTTGTTTGTTAGTTGTGCTTGAAGCCCACGATTATGTGCCTCAATCATCTTATGATGTGCATTGCTCTGCTTTCTTTGCGCCTCTAACATTTTTATTTCTTTATCCATTGGGTCAGAGGACGATGTCACATTGGTGCTATCACCCTTAGTCATTTGCAAAAGAAATAACTTCCATTAGCACTCATAAAATATTTATGGGCTTATTGTATGGAATATTATTTTATGCAGCACTATCAAAAAGCAAATCATCTAAGAAAATCGTTATTGTTTGAAAACTTCCACTTGAAAACCAATTTTTTTTTAAAATTCGAGGAACTTTAAACCTGGCTCTGATAGCAACTTCTTACTCCCCGGTTTCGCAGAACCGATTCGTCCTCGCATTCGGTTCTGCAGAACCATTCATCTTCGCTGGGCGTGATGTCTTACAAGTCTGGGGTGGCACTTGTACAAGGCAAGAACGTGCACACGTGTCAAATATCTTTTGTAAAAAGTTCCACTATACAGAAGCAGATTATAAAGCACACATTTGTATGGGAAGAAAATAATTCTTTTATTGATTCATTGCAATGAAGTACAATTTTCTTAGCATCGAAATAGAAATGCCTAAACGGCTTACATAGATTTTCATAAAAGAATGATTAATAGGCTAACATAAAATAATATTCTTATCCCATAAATTATTCCCCTTCATTACTTTTTGGAAACTTAAAAGCAACTACTATAAATCTTTGAAATACTTTGAAATAGAAAAAAGCTTGAAAAGACTGCAACGAAAGCTTTATCTTCCTTAAGTGATCTCGGTATCTCGGTCACCTGGTTTGCCCACAGAGACGTGGGTCAGTACTTAACTTTTACTGGTGAGCAGAACTGGCCCACTCACCTAAACCAAGGCTTCTTAATTAAGGCAGCAGTTTAATAGGCAACAATTTATAAGCAACAGTTTATGCAGTGAAATATATATAAGCTTTGCACATATGGAATCATTACCCCGACCAATGGTCGTTCCCGTATAATCTACAATATTGTTCTTACTGTCCCTGCATACAACATCATTAGTATGCAACTCATTTCAACTGGGTCATTTGTGGTGTAGCACCACAATAGACATGTCGTATAGGACTTCGATGGACGTGTCATACTCCATTCAAAGCAGGTAGCAAGCCTCAATGAATGTCTCGCTTATACCC
This sequence comes from Iris macrosiphon, assembly GCA_036927795.1. Classification (NCBI taxonomy): domain Eukaryota; kingdom Viridiplantae; phylum Streptophyta; class Magnoliopsida; order Asparagales; family Iridaceae; genus Iris; species Iris macrosiphon. Next base: position 54,051,081 of record JAYESA010000014.1, read on the forward strand.
GGCGCTACCTAAGCACTACTATTTCTTCCGGGCCAAACGGTCCCCAGTGCCCCAGGTTTCGTTCGAAAAAATTTACTACCTTGTGCACAAGTTGTCTATGACCATACAATGCATCTATGACTATATGATAAGCATAAATAGCAGTGTAAGGTATTGAAATATTTAGTGCAGCAATATACATTTCCCCATTCTTATTTCAACATATATACTTATTAATTTGATTCGATTGGTAGTCCGTAGACTCCAATTTACCGCTAAGTCATAGCACCAAACCACGACACAATAATTATATCCTTTCCTGTGTTACATAATTGAACGTCCCTCTTATCAATGCAACTCCATTGATTCATAATAGTGGTATGAAACTTGTAGCATTAGTGGATTTATCTATCATTGGACTTAGCAAGGTTACAAGAGAACATTATTGATTATTGGCATGGAGGAGTAGAGAAGAAGAGACAAAATCGCTCACCAAATAGAGAGTGCCGAGATAAAAGGATTCTTGCTTGCTCATGCTCCGGTCACGCATCTATCTTCATTGTCACCAATCTTTGGTTAGAATACCGTCTTCATTTCTTTCAGAGTTCTCTAGAATGAATGCATGTAATCGATAAAAATGGGCTAAACAATCAATCATCAAAAACTAATCATGAAAATATATTCATCAAAACCAAGCAGCAAAAATCCAAGAAAGCCGGCCAAAAATTCAACGAAAACTACTAGGCTCATTCCAATAGAAGCCGATCCATCAATTGGAAGGGTTCATTGCATTGTATATGATTGATTCCACCGTAAAGTTTTTTCATACTCAATTTTGACTAAGTCAATCGAGTCACAAGTCTTATATAGTACACCGTTATTATTGGGGCACTACAGCACACATGTCACCCAATGTTACTTAGATAAACACATACTACTAAAGGCACATCCTTCTCAATACACTAAACTTTTGCCACGCCCCTGTGACAAACTAGTACCACATCTCACTGGCCTCCAACACACAACTGAGTGTGCACAGACACTAACCCAGGATACTCGAGCCCCCATTGCACATGTAGATCATCCAACTGATACACTAATCTACCCACTACCAAATATTACTCACAACACACAAAGACTTCACCTCTCATCACCCTATCATTCTCAACCAATAACAACACTAAATACTATACTAACATAGCAATTCATCAAACACCTAGAGCTCAAGGCTCAATATACTCTATGATACGCCCTCAAACACTTTGATACACCAATGTAATAGCTAGGAATCATTGCCAATATATAAGTGGTAATATGCAACTAATTAGAAAGTAAAAAATATTGCAAACAATGAAGAACCACTATCAAATGGACAATAAACACAAATATATCCAACTTACCGACACGTATCATGGTGTGTCACGATACGGCCTACTTGTATCCATTTGTAGAAATGTAGCTAGTCTTACACAACTAATACAAGTCTAATTAGATCTAATAAACCAAATGACAAATACTTGGGGCACCATTCTCGGATTTCCCCAAATTGGACATAAAACTCAATATAAAATTTATAATAGGGATTTTTGGAAGTCAAAACTTTATTCTATAGGTAGCCCTAATGCATGGGTGTACTCCTAATGCTCAAATGCAACAATTATATCCTAATAAGAAGAAATTTTTTAGAATTATGCCTATTGGGAGATGGATTCTCAATACAAAGCCTAGTTGACACAATTTGGACACAAGCTTCTAGTCCAAAGCCTTTCTCTCCAAGTGCTCCTTACAATCTAAGTTTCTAGACTCCTTAGATGTTGTTTTGGGAAAGGAATGAGAGTAATTTGTGGAGAAATTGATGGAGGGATGAAGCTATTTGGGGAAAAATACTTATTCAGAAATATTGGAATAAAGAATGAGATGAGAGAGAGAATCTTTCCCCAAATATAGGATCGACGACCTTCCTCCTTCTTCAAGCAATATGAATTGTCCATAATGCCCCTATTGGGTTGTCATGAAGAAATGTTTAACTATTTGAAGCTTCTCTTCCTAATGAAGGTTAAATCAAATCTCTAACTAATACAAATGGTTAACTAATTTGGGTCCAAAAGTGACTAGTCTAAATGTTGGTCCAAGTTGTCATGTCAAATCTAGTTAGGTCCACTAGTGTCATATCAAATTAAATAGTCTAATCAACTAACCAATAATAATATTATTTATAATATATATATATATATATATATATATATATATATATATATGTGTGTGTGTGTGTGTGTGTGTGTGTGTGTGTGCACATTATATATAAATAAAAATATAACACAAATAAAATAATATAAAATAAAAAATACTCATATTCTGGAAATGTGGTACTGACATGACGAGGATTCAACACTTCTTCTTCTCCTTCTTTTTATGGTGAGGGTATTCCTCTTTAACGTGTAGATACAACCACCTCTTGCATGTGGAAAACGTCCACTATTTATAGCCTTTAGGAAGGCATTATGTAGGCGCATGTACGCAGGCTGCATGTTGGCGTATGGCACTACAGGTGTATACTATATTAAGACTGCCACATGGCAAATCGAGATCTGGGGTTGCTGATGCCCATAATACTCATGACGTGTGTTATGCCCTAATTTTGATGGCTAAGATTGTATTTGTCATGACCCGCATCCGGATATTCAGGCACGAGTACGTGGTTATGCCCAGCCTATGCCGCAGAATCGACGGTAGAACATTGTCTGGGTCATTTCTAACTATCTAATATCTCAACAATATAATATGGTACCTGTCAAACATCTCAACTCCAAATGGAGGAGTAATATGGTATCTCACAAGTATGACTAATCTCAAACACAAAACAAACTAAGAAAGAATAATGCACAAATGGAATAACGAAGAAAAGAAACAAGATACAATCCACAAGTCTGAAATAATAATACAACTGTGAATCTCAACAAAAAAATAGTCTAATACAAAACCACCAAACATAAACTAAACCTCCTCGGTCACCGGTACTATGTCCTCTTGCTCTAGGGGAGTATCCTCTAAAGTCTCACCCTCCTGCGGGCCGTAATACGTAGGACATAGCTCCTCTAACCAATCATCTAAAAAATATATTCAGTCAGGATTGGAGCGAAGTACATACCTCTAAAAGCAGTTTCAAATACATAATCGAGCATATATAACGAGCAATATAAAAGGATACAAGATGCACAAGTAGTAAGAATGTACAATACAGGTAAGAACAGGCAATAATCACTATAAGAACTGGAAAGTAAATACGAAAAATAAACTGCAAGTAGAAAACAAGAATACTAGCTATGTGGTTTAGAGTGCAAGTTCATTATGTGATCGGCTTAGGTTGCACATGAGGTATAAAGGTAACTCCATTATACGTGAGGTGTATAATCGACATGCACATGAGATCAAATAGGGCTTTGATCACATAACCAACTTTTACTCCCCCTCCCCAACCAATACTCATGGATCCAATCATGACACGTTACGTACATGAACACGATATAGTCACATTAGCACACAAAATAGTGGATGCACAAAAAGTACATGAAAATTAATACTCGATGCACACGATGAAATACATATGACTGAGTACCCGCTGAACACGGTAGGGGATAACACCTCCTAACGGGATCCATATAGTACCAGTCCGTGTAACCAAGTGTCAGAATCAAGTATGCAGTTTTAGAACAAGTGATATATACACTATCATGAAATAAAAACTAACAGAGAAATGTACTCGTCCGAAGTCCTGAGCAAGGTGTGTCTCTCGATGCCCAAGCTGGTATCACACAACCTATATATAGTATGTTTTATCAATACAAGGTTCTAGAATGAAAATCAGTTAAAATGATGTAATTCTATGTCAATAAGCCATTTATAGGTCAACCGATAAAATCTAGGCTGCAAGAGTCTAACACTAAGTCACTAAGTTGATATACTATGAAACTAAACTATACAATCTACGCTAAGATACAAGAAGGCACTCAAAAAGCCGTATCCTAAGATACACAAGTTTTCCTATATAAAAATAGTGTTTTAGATATATATACAAGTCAATATACATAGTACCATATCAAAACAAGGAATTTAGGATACCTTGGCCTTGCACCAATGCGTATCACACCTATCTCGATACCCAAACTCAATACCTTGTGTATCGACCCAATACCTTGGTATTACCTTGGTATCCCGAGGTAATCCAAAACTCTATTGATATAGCTAATACACATATAGAAACCCCAACCAATATACTAACTATAACTAACAATATTATATATACCAATACTACATATATACATAATGCATATAGCTAAACTATATACTAAGTATCAACATAAATAGGTATATATATAATCACTAACTACTTATACTAACTATAAAACTATCTATTACTAATTAGCTCATATAGAACAACTAAACTAATCAAATACCCAAACCCAAGACCTCACAACCTAACTAACTAACTCTAATACCTCAAATACTCAAAACCTCAAGACTGAAACTGGTAGTAACACTGATACCTTGAATACCCAAACCCAAGAGAAACTATACTGATACTACATTGAAAACTGACTGAGCAAAGAATACTACACTATCTATTAGCTAACTACCCAACACTAGACTACCTAAACACTAACTCAACTAAATACTTAACTAATCACTCAAAACCCAACTAACAACTATCAGGTAACTCAATATATCAATAACTCAAACTAACTGAAACTCACAAAAACTGATACCTTGACTAAAATTGGAACCGATACTGTGCTCGGGCACAGTGACAGAAACCAATGTCCAGTGGCCTGAGCCTCCCTCCATGCTTGGCTGCAACTGCTAGTTTCCTCACTACATTGGCTTGCTGTCTCCTGCCCTCAATCACTACTCGATGAAGCTCCCTTTCAGTTGAAACTGCCTCCAGTATCTGTGCAAGAGCTGCACAAAGCCTCACTACCTCGAGGTAAACTTCTTGTGCTGAACCAGTGCTGTAGGAACTGCACATGCACACTCTTTCTCTCTTACTGTTGATAACCGAGCTGTTGCTCGAATGAAAGCCACTGCCCGAGCTGTGTAATGGATTTGCAGAGATGCTTCACTGAATTAAAGTCAAGCCCGAGCTGTGCAATGGTTCTTCTTAGTTTAGTTACTGATGCTGAGCCTCCCTCTATGCTGAAAACTGCCTGAGTTCTTCACTGTGCAATTGGATGCACCCTGTTGAAACTATCTGCACATTGCCTCTTCTCCATTTGCTTGCTTCCTACTACTATACTCAGAAACTGATACAAAGTCCTGACTGCTCACTCACACCCACACAAGCATAACCATCTAGCACACGACCACTTCCTATATAAATATAAATCAGCCTATATATATATATATATTCTCTTTATATCAAACTCTATATATGTATATACAACACAACTACCTCTAGCTAGATATACATATACCTATACTCTCACACATATATACATATATATAAGTAAACACGAATACACACACACACACACACACACACACACACACACATATATATATATATATATATATATATATATATATATATATATATATATATATATATATATATATATATATATATATATATATATATATATATCACTATGTACTCATATATATACACACATAGACACACAATATACACAAACTCAAATACACTATTATACACAATATTATATCACATAGATACATAAATACATATGTACGTATAGCAAAGAGGACAAAACATCAAATACGTGGAGTGAACCGCACCCGTATCACACTAATTCTATGATACGCTTGCGATACGGCTCCAACACACAACCAAACGCATCCCGGAGGATACGAGCAAGTATAATACACTAATTATGAATAATACGTATATTAATTATAATATCTATGTGTCCATGTCACAATATGATATGCACAAGGTCCCGTGTCAGAGAAAAACTCCCAAAATTAACCCGTTTCATCAAATTAACGAGATACAACCTACACGTACCCAATTATGGATACAACACTAGTTACAAACAAGCAATCATATGTCATTTAGATCTATTAGACCTAATGACAACCACTACATGTGCTAATCTCGGAATTCTCCCAAAATTGGTACCAAATTGGACATAACTTCCACCGTAGGTCTCCGATAAACCCAAAACCACTTCCTATGGGTAGTCTATATATGTGGGCTGGTTTCTCATGGTTAAATCTCAGATCTAGAGTCTATTAGAAGGATAAAAACTAAATTTTACCTATTGGGAGATGGATTCCCAATAAAAAGTTCCCAATTGCCAAGTAGCTCCTCTCTTTATAGATCATGGCCTCCTCCTCTTTTCTCCTTGCTTCCTTCTTGTAGATCCTTGATGTGCAAGCCTCAATAAAGAATTAGGGAAGGAATTTGTGAATAATTGGTGGAGAATTGATGAGGGAATGAAAGAAATTGAAAGAAGGAAATTGTAGATCTAAAGAATGTAAAATAAAATAAAATGAGAGAGCACTCTCTCTCCTCTTACTAGGGACGGCCATGTACCCCTCTCCCAAGTTATGTGAAATGTCTCAATTATCCCTTGGGGCCTCTCATGAAAAATTAATTAGGGAGGGAAGGTTCTAGCCTAATGGTTTCACTAATTAATCTAACCTCCTAATCCATGGGCCTAATTCATGGGCTCAAACTAAACTCCTCCAAAATGTTGGTTCATGCATTCTAATAAATGGGTTAGGTCCACTACACAAGTCTAAAACAAATTTACAACTAGCAATAAATAAATATTTAAATAATTAAATAATCATGCATGCATAAATATTAAATATAAATAATCCTAAAATTAAAATTACCCATGTCAATTACTAAACTACTCTTGAATAAAAATGTGAGGGTGACAGTATCTTGGGAATACTTCCACATGGTGCATGGGGATGACTGAAGGAATAATGGCGCATGGCACTGCTGGCACATGCGGCCATTAGTTACTTAGTGGCACATGGCACTTCTAGCATATGGGAACACTATGATACATAGTAGCTCATGACACTGTAGGCACATGGGGATACTAAGATACCTAGTGGCGCATGAATAGAGATTTTTTATGCTTCTATAAGACACCCTTCAAAGTTTTTGAACTTAAACTTTGTAAGTTTTAAAGTTCAGAATATTTTAAACAGAAGCATGGAGGATATGGGTGCATGAATTACTCTGGCACACATGGGGCCTCCTTATGTATGGTGCATCCATGGAGTAATTTTTACTTTGGTGCAGCAAACTATTTGGCGCATGTAAATTTTGGGCGCATCCGGCCTAGACTGAGATTCATCCATTAACTGTTAGGTTCATCTCGCAGTATCAGTGCCTAGCAATTTATGAGCCATTAATGTCTTCCTTATTATAAATAGAGGGCTTGGGGGGGAAGAGAACTGTCATGTCCCAGTACCGAAATATGGAGACGGACATGGCCAGCTTCCCCGTACAAGGTATAAAACATTGTACGGCAGTCACGGTTGTAACTAGATAAAGGGGTGCATACTACAGGCAAGTCATTTAGGGTCACACAACACATCTATTATCTCAACTAGTCAAGTAAGGATAGTAAACATAAACATATATGACAAGGAAGTAAGGCGTCCCAAATGCCCGGCCAAAATATTCTGGAACCCAGCTGTACAAAATAAGAAACCTGATAGAGTAGCAAAAGTACATGACCATGATCAGCTATAGTCTGATTAATTATAATCATGTAAGAAGACTAAATGTCCAGATTTATGGCTTACAAGTGTCGGTGGCTAAATGCCCAAAAGAGTAAAATATGCGATAACGAGCAGAGAAAAAGAAACCCACTCATTTTCCTCAATGGTCATCCGTCTGGTTCATGCCATTGTTCAGAGGGAAGTACGCTTGATCCTCGGGTGCTGGCTCTAAACTTGGCCATACAAAACCAGTGGGGTTAGATCCCAAATAGCAAGTACCACAAAGGAAGCACAAATAAAGAAATAAAAACAAGGTTATGAAATAGATACATATATATTATTTTGTCTCGTAGTTTTGGTTTATAGCCTATCATGACACAATAATCTAACTCTACAACCAAACAAGAACAAGGGTTAGACCATCGCAGCATGATTGCCCATGTCCCTAAAACTATTTGACAGCCGATACAATATACAAACAAGCTCCGTTACATAATCGGCCAATCACTTGTACGGTTTGCTAGGTGGAGTCTGGGTTATCTCAGAAATATGCATATAATAGGAATCCTCAGATCGAACCATGTTCTAGCAGGGGCTAGCTGAACCATGAATTGCCTTATAACACAGAGTAGTATGCACTGGTCCCTCGGAAGACCATCTTGCTAAGATCGCATAGAACGCATAGTACAATATAATAGTCGGATATTTCCATCTACTAATGAGGATTTAAATAATATCCATGGGACCAGCCTCCACTCCCCATATAATGATTGAGGGTGGCTAGTTAAGCACAATCTTTGGATTTTGTCCCTCCAATGTTCTATATATTTTAGTTGCCTAGTTAACCCTATGGTTAGCTGGAATCATATGACGTGGTCACGTGTTACTCTCCTTATATGTCGTACCGCAGTACGGACACGCTAGATACGAATTCGCTTTGTCACTTTGTAGTTATATTTGGATTTACCCCAGCGTGATGTAACAGTCAAACAAATCCTAGCCATGCTTGGTTATTGACCAACTATCATGTCCATGCTGGAGGAATTATATTATATCACATGTCGCTTAGCACGTAGGCACACCTCGGCATAAAACGTGTAGCATAATCACGTAGAAGTACTTAGCACGTAGGAACAAATAGCATATAGTAAGTGTATCAGCACGAATACCAATAGTCGAGTCAAGTTACCAATCATTGGAAAATTATATGGGTTCTAGCACATAGTCAGGTCTAACACATGGTCACTTAGCTCACATACATTAGCAATCATTAAAATCACACATAGAATCATAAAAATTCAATAAATTATCCAAACTAAGTAAAATAGTAAAATGTACACATAGGCCATATGAGGATAAGTGATATATAGAGTCAGTGCCACATAGGATAGGTGCCGCATAGGAAGTCGTTCGCATATGTGTCGGTGCTGCATGGGATCAGTTCCATATATGATAGGGCAAAGTCCACTCCTTGGGACAAGTATTGAGTTACGTGCATTAATATGTGTTAGAGAAGTGACTTAAGTGATGGATGTGACCAGCCATCAAGTGTGTCAGGAACAAAAAATAAAATCAAAGAAAAATGTGCAAGAGTGAAACAGGGTTATGTGTCCACAAGAGAAGAGGCGCACAGTCACTGCCGTATGCTATGCTTGCCACATAGATGTCCTTTGGACTTAGCAAATTTTTTATTCGTTCAGCGATCAAAACACAAGGAGTTCTGTCACTTAGCTCTATAATACTTTGTGTAATGGTCAGTCATGCTTCCAACAGAATGGACGCATGCTAGTCGGCTATGCGACAAAGAGTCCAGCCGTATAAGTATCATGTCGCATAGAAGTCTCGGCCGTATATTACGCTGGCCGCATGAGAACTTTGTCTTCTCCAGACAACAAGTTCAGCCATGGCAAAAAAGCTCTAAAACCCGAAAATTATTTTCTCCATAAATACTAATTTTAACTCCAAATCAAGTAAACCAAAAGCCAAAATGTCTGAAATTGAATGCTCTATCAAATACAAAAACTGTTTTTCTAAAATACCATATTTTAGTATATAAAAATCAAGAAAAACTTTTGGAACCCATGAAGAACCTTAACAAAAAACATAGATCTACACGAATCTATCAATCAAAACCAAAAATCTAAGTATTAAAAGTGTTTAGAATCATAATATACACAAAATAGACTAATAAAATGCAAGTAAAGATAAAGAACTAGAGTCAAAGAGTTTTTCCATGTCATGCAAGGTGTACTTGCCTAGAAATAAAAGAAGGAGAAAAATAAGAGAAATAAGGGAAGAGAGAGAAATAAGTTAGCTTATATAGCTAGGGTTTGTGATTTAGACCATGGGTTCAACTCATGACCAAACCAACCCAACAATTAAATCATGAGTCTAATTGAACCAAAGAATGGGTCTAGTCTCCAGAACATGCAACCTAATTAACATGAAAGAAACAAATAACATAGCCAGAAAAAGAATATGTTCTAAATATGTATATCAAAAATAGAGAGTGACATCTCTACCCACCTTAAAAAAAATTTATCCTCAAAATTCAAATTAAGTCTAGCTAGAGAAATTAAAACAAGCACTGCACTAACTACAAGCTCATCTACACATGTAATCAAATTTGAGCATAAAATAAAGAAAAGCAATATCACGTAGCATGGGTAAATGAATCACGAGATTCGAGATACGAAGGCATAAGAACGAATACATCTTTTGAGTTGAATATGTCGGATATCGAGATAGATATTATCCTCATGCTCCCACATCGACTCTTCCGGAGGGTGATGACCCCAAGCAACTCGGACAAGATTAATTGTCTAATTCTTGAGTACCTTCTTCCTTCGGTCCAAAATGAATATGGATTGTTCCTCGTAAGACAAGTCGGTACCAACGACTAGCTCAGAATGGTCGAGGATATGACTCAGATCCGGAACATACCTAACGCAATTGAGACATATAAAATACATCGTGCACCTCACATAGCGAAAGCGAAAGGGCAGGACGATAAGCAATATCACCCACCCGCTAGAGGATATTGAACGGACCGACGTATCGCACACTAAGCCTCCCGTGAACCCCGAATCTAATAACTCTATGTGTCGACAAAATCCGTAAGAACACGTGGTCGCCGACACAAAACTCTAAAGGCATACAATGCTGATCTTCCCAATGTTGATGCCTATCTTGCGCAACCCGAAGTTGCTCTCTGATCTGCTTAACAACTTTTATTGTCTGCATAATCATCTCTGGGCCTAACATCTTTCTCTCACCTATATCATCCCATGCCAATAGTGACCTACACTTTCTCCCATATAACACTTCGAAGGGTGCCATCTGAATACTTGCTTGATAACTGTTGTTGTATAAGAACTCAATGAGATAAAGGTAATCTTCACAAGACCCTCCAAAATCTAAAGTACAAGCTCGTAGCATATCTTCTAAGGTATGTATAGTTCTTTTTGATTGCCCATCCATTTGTGGATGGTAGACGATACTAAATCTCAACTTGGTGCCCAAACTCTGGTGCAAGCTCTTCCAAAAATTTGAAGTGAACCGGGTGTCTCGATCTGATACAATACTCGCTAGGACGCCGTGTTGTCTTACTATCTGTCACATATGCATCTCTGCTAACTTCTCTATTTATTGTCCTACTTAAAAAGAAAGAAAGTGAGCTGCTTTTGTAAGACGATCTACTATTACCCACACTGTATCACGACTAGTCGAGGATCTAGGTAAACCGATCACAAAGTCCATCATAATATGTTCTCACTTCCACTCTGGAATATAAATCGACTACAATAATCCTACTGGTCGGCCTTTACTTACTGATATACCAAACACCAATAAATAAATCGTTCTATCTTCCTCTTTATCCCATTTCACCAGAAATATTGCTTGATGTCTTGATATATTTTGGTACCTCTTGGATGAATTAAATACTGGAAACTGTATACCTCGGTCATTACTTCTTGCCAAATATCTCCACTTTGAACACAGAGTCGGTTTCCAAACCTAAGAGTTCCATCTTCATGAATCGTCAACTCTTTCTTGAGACCAGACACACATTCCGCCCGAAGCTTCTGAACTTTTGGATCATTCACCTGAGCTGCCTTAATTCTCTCAACCAAGGTAGACTGAATCTGTAAACTAGCCAATACCCCTACATCTTGTGGAAGTACTATCTCTACACGCTTCTCTCGAAGATCTTCTAAGATATGTCATTGTAATATAAACATAAATATACTACCTCTCCTGCTAAGGGCATCTGCTACCATATTTGCCTTGCTTGGATGGTACTGAAGTTCCACATTATAGTCCTTTCTCAATTCTAGCCACCTCCTCTGTCTCATGTTCAGGTCCTTCTTGGTAAATACATACTTTAAGCTCTTGTGATCCGTAAATATCTTCACTCGATCACCATACAAGTAGTGCCTCTACAGCTTAAGTGTAAATACTACTGCCGCTAACTCCAAATCATGAGTCGGATAATTCTTCTTATAATCTCGAAGCTACCGTGATGCATAAGCTATCACTCTTCCATGTCGCATCAATACACATCCAAGTCCTTTGCCTGATGCATCGTAATACACTGTAAACCCTCTAGAACCTACTGGAAGTATGAGAATCAGAGATGAAATCAATATCTTCTTTAATTCTTCAAATAATGTCTAGTACTCTGTCGACCAATAAAACTTAGCTTCCTTGCATGTTAATCGAGTCAGCGACGCTGAAATCCTTGCAAAGTCAGCCATGAACCTTCGGTAATATCGAGTCAATCCCAAAAAACTACGCACTTCAGCTACTGTCTTAGGAACTGGCCAACCCTCTACGGCTTCAACCTTCTTTAATTTACTGTTACTCCTTCTCCCGAGATGGTATGACCCAAGAATGATACGTGATCTAACCAAAACTCACGCTTGTTGAGCTTTGCGTATAACAGGTGTTACATCAAAATCTATAAGACCTTTCAAAGATGCTCTTCGTGCTACTCTTTACTACTGGAATAAACAAGAATAACGTCTATGAAAACCACCATAAATTGATTTAGATATGGCATAAGAATTATGTTCATCAAATCCATAAATATCACTGGAGCATTAGACAGTCTTAATGGCATAACTAAGAATTCGTAATGCCCATATCGAGACCTAAATGTTGTCTTGGATATGTCATGCTCCTAAAATCTTACTTGATGATACCCTAATCGAAGATCGATCTTAGAGAAAACCTTGACCTTGCTTAATTGATCAAATAAATCTTTGATTCTTGGTAATGGGTACTTGTTCTTCAATGTTACTGCATTCAATTGTCTGTAATCGATACATAACCGTGATGACCCATCCTTCTTTTTCACTAGAACCACTGGCACTCCCTAAGGTGATCCACTGGTTCGGATAAAGTTCTTTGCCTTCAGCTCTTCTACGTGTTGGTACAACTTGTCTAACTTTGATGGTGCCATTTGGTGAACTTTATAAGATATTGGCCCTGTCACGCCCCGATCCCAAAAGGGTCAATCATCCTCGCTGGATCCTTTACGGAACTGAATCGTCCTCGCTGGGGCATGATGCCGTACGAGCCTGGAGTTGCGCTCGTACAAGGCAAGAACTTGTAGTGATAGAAACCCATTTTGAAACACAATTTAGAAAACATATTCACATACTTGAACACAAGTGTAGGAAGAAATATGCTTTTTCATTGATAATTCAGAGTAATTTACATAGAGTTTATATTGATGCGCCTCTCGGCTACTTGATTTGCATTACAAAAGATAACTCAAAAGGTAGAGCGCGCTCCATCAGATAGTCCACGTCGTTCATACATTACGCCCTTGTATAGATTGAAAGTCCAAGCCTCCAAAATGAACTGACTCCAACTATACTTCAAAATAGAGGTGCTCCTAACGCCTCCTCGTCTATCCACTAGCGTTGTATCGCCTGAGTGCCAATAGTTTCCTACAACGTGGGTCAGTACTCAACTTGTACTGGTGAGCGGGATGAACCCACTCGACTAAATTGACACTAGCTTATTAGGGGCGAGCATGCATTAAGATGATCTTTCTATCAAGAAGCAAGTGAATTTAATTCATATCAGTTGCATGTTTTGATAGGAATGAAAATAACATTGAATCCAACCAGTACATCGGTTGCTTACTCAACCGATGCACGCCTTCCCTGCAACGAAACAAAAGTATACTTACCATATGCACAAGACAATAAATTAGCATGTGTTCTATTCTATGCGGTCATTGGTGTGATCGACACCTTAGGGACTTATTCCAAGCATTAGCGGCGCGCCCTATCATCCTGGGTAGCAAGCCCTGCTGGAGGTCCCACAATGCATCGTGACTAGCACGAATCAAATATTTCCCTCCGGATCGATACGGTTCCAGTGCCCCAGAATGCCGTTTCGAGAAAATGCCAAACCTTGTACACAAGTTGTCCCAGACCATGCAAATAAATGAATAATTTATATATCATACAATGCATCGAAATAAACAAAAAAAGTAAAGCAGAAATATATCTCTTATGCAACAGTTCATATTTTCTCAAACGGTGTTCCAATTTTGGTATCCCATAGGTCCACACTCTATCCGAGGCACCAGGCCGCAACCAACAACCAATTTCCTTTATAAACAAACTCAAGTTATAAGGTGTGCAAGCATATAGTAAAGCTAGTCTACAATTCCCATGTTCCTTTCTTAGTGGCTGGCATGCATTGTGGCTAAGGATTTCCTAGGCGTCCAACTGGGCATCATCGAGTGAACGTTTGAAATATTAGAGATGTAGGCATGAAGAAGTAGGAAAGAAGGGTCTAAACCACTCACTGGTTAAGGGAAAAGGTTGCTGAAACAAGGAATCCTGCCTAGCGACGATCAAGCGTCAGTTACGCGGACCTGCAACAACACGAGCACAAATTAGAATTATTGTCTATCCTTCCTTGTCAACTCCCCAAGAATCAAAGCTCCAAATGATAAAACCAGCAGTGAAAACCAAGCAAATTGAAAGCAACACCAAATCAAAATCCCAAAGCGGCAATCAAGAAAACCAAGCAACCAAACACGAAAACTATTGGACTCGTTTCAATAGAGGCCTTTCCATGAGTTGGAAAGGATCATCGCATTTCATCCATGGCAAGAAGATGCCAAAGATCTAAGTTATGACTCAGACGGACTAGCCACAAGCCTAATTATATAGTGCATATCCCGGTCGAATCAGGATTTGAGGCACTACATAATATACCACTAAGAAAAAGTTTTGTCCCGAAACTTAAGAACAAGGCCCTACCTCCGACTGAATGAACAACAAAGGATACTTCTCCTTCATCTCCGATTCCATCTCCCAAGTTGATTCCCCAACTAAATGGTTTTGCCACAACACGCGAACCAAGGACATCGTATGGTTGCGAAGTACTTTTTTCTTACGATCCAGAATCTGCACCGGCTCCTCTGAGTATAATAAATCCGTGCGCAGTTCCAATTGTTCAAAGCTAACCACATGACTCGGGTCATGCACATACTTTCGAAGTTGAGAAACATGGAATACGTCATGTACTTCAGCCAAGATGGAAGGTAGTGCAATTCGGTATGCCACAACTGCCACTCATTCCAGTATTTCAAAGAGGCCGACAAACCTGGGACTCAGTTTGCCCTTTACGCCGAAACGCATCACCCCACGCATCGGCATCACTTTTAAGAAGACATGGTCCCCAACCATAAACTCCAAAGGTCTTCGATGGGCATCTGCATAACTTTTCTATTGGCTCTGTGCTGTACGGAGTCTTTCCCAAATCAAACAAACTTTCTCAACTGCCTGCTCTACCAGCTCTAGCCCGAGTACCTGCCACTCACCGACTTTGTCCCAACAGATTGGAGATCGACACTTGCGCCCATAGAGTGCTTTGTACGGTGCCATCTGGATGCTCGATTGGTAGCTGTTGTTGTATGCGAACTCCGCCAACAGAAGATGCGTGTCCCAACTAGTCTTCAAATTGATTGCACACAGCTGTAACATGTCTTTAAGTATCTGATTTGTCCTTTCCGTCTGTCTGTCAGTCTGTGGGTGGTATGCGGTACTAAACTTAAGCTTGGTTCCCATGGCAGACTGTAGGCTAGTCCCGAAATGAGATAAGAAACGTCCGTCACGGTTAGAGACGATTGAGGTAGGTACTCCGTGTAATCGAACAATCTCGTCTATGTAAATCTGTGCTAACCGATCGACGCTCCAAGTAACTTTCATAGGGAGAAAGTGGGCTGATTTGGTCAAACGATCAACTATGACCCAAATTGCATCATGCCCCTGCGACGTCTTCGGAAATGCCACAATAAATCCATAGTGATGTTGTCCCATTTCCACTCGAGAATAGCGAGGTTCTGCAGCTCCCCGCCGGGCCTCTAATGTTCAGCTTTCACCTGTTGACAGGCCATGCACTGTGACACAAAGGTTGCCACATCCCATTTTATACCGTGCCACCAGAAGGTCTCGCGTAAGTCCATGTACATCTTAGTGCTCCCAGGATGCAAAGAATACTTCGCGTAGTGTGCTTCCACCATAATTTTACTTCGAAGTTCTGGGTCGCTAGGAACACATAGCCTTCCTTTCATCTATAAGGTCCCATCTTCGCCTGCCACAAAGTCAGACATCTTTCCCGCCGAGATCAGTCCGCGTACTTTCGCTAGGAACTGATCGCCCTCCTGAGCAGATTTAATTCTATCACGTAAACTCGGTTCAAGATGGAGTGGTGCCAGCTGCACTCCTTGGTGCCAAACTCGAAACTAGATGCTCATCGCCTCAATTTCTCGAAGTAAACGGTTGTTTATAGATAACGAGCCCACGTGCTTTTGACTCAGAGCATCAGCAACGACGTTTTCCTTGCCCGGTGTATATGCGATCGTTAGATTGTAGTCCTTGATCAGTTCTAGCCAACGCCGCTGCCGGAGGTTCAGTTCCCATTGGGTGAATAGATACTTGAGGCTCTTATAATTTGTGAAGATTTTACAAGCAACACCATAAAGATAATGCCTCCACAACTTCAGTATAAACATAATTGTCGTCAATTCCAAGTCATGTGTCGGGTAGTTTTTCTCGTGCGGCTTCAGTTGCCTGGAGGCATACGATATTACCTTGTCCCTTTGCATGAGCACACACCCTAAGCCGAGTCCTGAAGCATCGCTGTATATCTGAAACTCCTCTACCCCATCTGGAAGTACAAGAATCGGAGCTGAAATAAGATGCCGCTTAAGTTCCCGAAAGCTGGCTTCGTAGTCATCACCCCATTTGTATACAATCCCTTTCTGAGTAAGGCGAGTCAAAGGTGAGGCCAGTTTAGAAAAATCCTTCACGAACCTACGGTAGTATCTCGCTAGGCCTAGAAAGCTTCGAACTTTGCTGGCTGATGTAGGTTGCTTCCAGTCTACCACCGCCTCTATTTTCTTTGGGTCTACGGCGACGCCTTCTGCCGAGATGACATGACCAAGGAACACCATGCTATTCAACCAAAACTCACACTTGCTGAGCTTAGCGAACAACTGATGCTCTCATAATGTCTGCAGCACGGTCTTCAGGTATTCCTTGTGCTCCGCCTCGTTCTTGGAATAGATTAGTATATCGTCAATGAATACGACCACAAACTTGTCCACGAACGGCCGAAATACGCGGTTCATCAGATCCATGAAAGCTGCAGGGAGTTCGTCAAGCCGAACGACATCACAAAAAATTCATAGTATCCGTATCGGGTTCTGAATGCAGATTTTTGAACATCATTTGATTTGATTTTCAACTAGTGATACCCTAACCTGAGATCAACTTTAGAGAAAACTGTTGCACCTTGCAGCTGATCAAACAAGTCATCTATCCTTGGCAATGGGTACTGGTTCCACACGGTCACCTTATTCAGTTCTCGGTAGTCAATACACAGCCGCATGGATCCATCCTTCTTCTTCACGAACAGCACCGGAGCACCCCATGGAGAAACGCTTGGACGAATGTATCCTCGGTCCAACAGATCTTGTAACTGAACCTTAAGTTCCTTCAGCTCTGCTGGGGCCATTCGATAAGGTATCTTTGATATCGATCGCGAATCCAGAAAAGTGTCAATGCTGAATTCAATCTCACGATCAGGAGGCATTCTAGGCAGCTCGTCCGGAAATACGTCGAGGAAATCTGCTATGACTTCAGCCTGGGCTACATCTGCACTTTCCTGTCGGGTGTCTCAAACAGAAGCTAAGTACCCTTCACAGCCCGAATGCAACATACGTTTAGCCAAAATTGCTGATATCACCATTGCGTCTTCGGTGCAGCGCTGTACGAATAGTAGAAGTCTGCCTCGCCGGGTAGACGGAATACGACTCGCTTCTCCGCACACTCGATTGTTGCATGGAAATCACCCAACCAATCCATACCGAGAATAATATCATAATCCTTAATGTCTAGTACAATGACATATAAGGAAAGCTTCCTTCCTCCGATGCAAATATAACCGTCCCTACAGATCGCATGGGTGGGCATGTCGACTCCCGAAGGGGTACTCACGCAAACGTTAATATTTAAAGGAGTAGAAGCTAATTTATGCTTAACAGTAAAATCAGCAGATATGAAACTATGCGTAGCACCTGAATCGAATAAGACTCTAGCGGGCAATTCTCTGAAAAATAAAGTACATGTCACAATAGTATCGGATACAGATGCCTTATCCCGAGTCAGTGCATAGACTCGGCCTTGAGCACCCAGGCATCGTGGGTTCACTGGCACAGCATTGGCATCACTTGCTGGAGGTCCCTTATTCTGATTTCCGTTGTTCTGATTCCCGTGGTTCTGATTCGGTCTTCCCTCTCGACAGTTAAAATGTTTGTGGCCCAGACGACCATATTTAAAACATCCAGTAGCCCGGCATTCATTCACTCGATGCCCTAATTTGTCGCACCTATGGTAATACGATGCCTGGGAAAGACCCCTATGTTCGGATGTGTGCAAACGCTTTTGTGCTCCAGACCCTCCCGTTTCCTGAGGCCGCTTGTTGTTGTTGGTACGGGGGGTTTGTACGTCGACCTTTGGTGGATAGCGTCCAAAGATCCGCTCGTTATTCAGGGCAGCTTCATAACATTCCCTGTAGGTTTGACATTTCTGGTTGATAACGTCCCTACGCAAATCATCATTCAAACCTTTCTGAAAATGATAGCACCACGCATGCTGGTTAGGCAAGAAGTGCCAAGCAAACTTAGCCAGTTTAGCAAATACTGAGTCATAATCATCAACAGACAAACTTCCTTGTACCAGGTTGCTAAAATCATCTTCTTTCTGTTGTCGTACGGCTCGGGGAATATATTGTTCAATAAAGGCAGATTTGAATATTTCCCAGGTAATTTTGCAGTTGGAATTGGCATCATAAATCTCTTACTTAGTGGCTTTCCACCAATCATGCGCACGCAGTTCCAGTTGAACCGATGCGCAGGCCACTCATTTGGATCCCCTAATGCCAACCAGATTGAAGAGTCCTTCCAGCTTTGCAATCCATCCCATCACCACGTCCGGTTTTGCTCGTCCATTGAACGTTGGTGGATGCATTTTAGTAAACTCTGCTGTACGGCAGGTGTTCCTAGCTGGAGGCTGAGTTTCTTCTGACTCATCCTCTACCGCCACAGCCGGCGGCATGACAGGCGTCATTGTAGCTCCCCCATTGCTGGGTACCAAGGATGCAATCAGTTGCATCATAGTATCCATATGCTTTTGTTGAGCAGCAAATTGCGCCTGTTAAGTAACGGCTTGTTGTTACTGCACCTCCATGAGATGCATAAGCCGTTCGGCCATATCGGTAGAACCCGTTCCTCATGATTCTCTAGAACATGTCGGATCGCTCTGGATGGGCTGAGCACTGCTGGCAGTTACAGTATTTTTCTTTGCCATGGCTACAAAAGAGAGTAGCTTGTCAACACTCCAAAAATGATAGATTTTATATCTATGGGCCCATTATATAGGTGACTCATCTCATGCAGCGGACGTCGAACGTAACTCAATTGAGAGGCGCATCAAACTACTTTATAATCTTTTGAAATCCCAAGGATGTAACCGTGCTCTGATACCAATATGTCATGCCCCGATCCCGAAAGGGTCAATCGTCCTCGCTGGATCCTTTACGGAACCAAATCGTCCTCGCTGGGGCATGATGCCGTACGAGCTTGGAGTTGCGCTTGTACAAGACAAGAACTTACAGTAATAGGAACCTATTTTGAAACACAATTTAGAAAACACATTCACAGATACTTGAACACAAGTGCAGGAAGAAACATGCTTTTTCATTGATAATTCAGAGTAATTTACATAGAGTTCACATTGATGCGCCTCTCGACTACTTGATTTGCATTACAAAAGATAACTCAAAAGGCAAGGCGTGCTCCATCAGATAGTCCATGTCGTTCATACATTACGCCCTTGCATAGATTGAAAGTCCAAGCCTTCAAAGTGAACTGACTCTAACTATACTTCAAAATAGATGTGCTTCTAACGCCTCCTTGTCTATCCACTAGCATTACACCGCCTGAGTGCCTGAAATAGTTGCCCACAACGTGGGTCAGTACTCAACTTGTACTGGTGAGCGGGATGAACCCACTCGACTAAATCGACACTAGCTTATTAGGGGCGAGCATGCATTAAGATGATCTTTCTATCAAGAAGCAAGTGAATTCAATTCATATCAGTTGCATGTTTTGATAGGAATGAAAATAACATTAAATCCAACCAGTACATCGGTTGCTTACTCAACCGATGCACGCCTTCCTTGCAACGAAACACAAGTATACTTACCATCTGCACAAGAAAATAAATTAGCATGTGTTCTATTCTATGCGGTCATTGGTGTGATCGACACCTTAGGGACTTATTCCAAGCATTAGCGGCGTGCCCTATCAGCCCGGGTAGCAAGCCCTGCTAGAGGTCATACAATGTATCGTGACTAGCACGAATCAAATATTTTCCTCCGGATTGATACTTTTCCAGTGCCCCAGAATGCCGTTTCGAGAAAATTCCAAACCTTGTGCACAAGTTATCCCAGACCATGCAAATGCATGAACAATTTATATATCATACAATGCATCAAAATAAACAAAAGAAGTAAAGCAGCAATATATCTCTTATGCAACAGTTCATATTTTCTCAAGCGGTATTTCAATTTTGGTATCCCATAGGTCCAAACTCTATCCGAGGTACCAGGCCACAACCAAAAACCAATTTCCTTTATAAACAAACTCAAGTTATAAGGTGTGCAAGCATATAGTAAAGCTAGTCTATAATTCCCATGTTCCTTTCTTAGTGGCTGACATGCATTATGGCTAAGGATTTCCTAGGCGTCCAACCGGGCATCATCGAGTGAACGTTTGAAACATTAGAGATGTGGGCATGAAGAAGTAAGAAAGAAGGGTCCAAACCACTAACTGGTTAAGGGAAAAGGTTGCTGAAACAAGGAATCCCGCCTAGCGACGATCAAGCGTCAGTTACGCAGACCTGCAACAGCATGAGCACAAATTAGAATTCTTGCCTATCTTTCCTTGCCAAACTCCCCAAGAATAAAAGATCCAAATGATAAAACCAGCAGTGAAAACCAAGCAAATCGAAAGCAACACCAAATCAAAATCCCAAAGCAGCAATCAAGAAAACCAAGCAACCAAACACGAAAACTATTGGACTCGTTTCAATAGAGGCCTTTCCATGAGTTGGAAAGGACTCCGTGGCAAGAAGATGCCAAAGATCTAAGCTACGACTCAGACGGACTAGCTACAAGCCCAATTATATAGTGCACATCCCGGTCGGATCAGGATTTGAGGCACTACAGGCCCTCATCTAGAGATCAACTCTATGCAAAACTCTACATCCCTTACGGTGTAGTAGCATAAAAATATGCATCTATGCAACCCTGTACCCCAAAATAAAAAATTAGAAGAGATCAGGCCGCAGAGTCACCCTGCTGCCCAATAAGGCGACATTCATGCGTCACAATCAGCCAAAGCAGCTTAGCCGCAAAAGGACCTAACGTGGCATCCCGTCAGTCGTATCGTCTCTGAAATAGAATCCTGACAAAAAAAATTATGAATGCCTCAAAAGACATGAACATACTTAACGACAGAAGTCTCACGTCAGCACAGGACTTTACTCTCGATGGATATGTAGTGCCACGTGTATAGAATAACTGGCCCCATGTGTCCCAGACTCTATTTGGTCCCATGCGTCTCTGGCCCCATGTAATCCAGACTCCATGCATCCCATGCGTCTATGGCCCTATACACCCCAGACTCAATGTAGTCCATGCGTCTCTGGCTATATACATCCCAGACTCCATGCGTCCTATGCGTCTCTGGACACATGTGTTTCAAATTCCATGAAGAACAAATCTTGTTGTTATGACAAGAGTAATTCTCTCCAACTAAGTGAGGACTATGTGTTAAGTTGACCAAGTTACGCACACAAAGGAAGAGAACCACCAAGATCTTTAGCAACTAAAAATTCCAACAAGCGCCTATGTGGCAGCTCGACCTGCAAACGGTTACAACTGCACCCTATTATGAAGGGGGCACGTGGCACCCTCCAACATCCATGCGGCCTAACGTATGCTGACCCAGGGATTACTATAAATAGCATGGTACTACACCCATACAAAATGCTGGCTGGCTATCTGTGAACCTACACTTAAGCGATAAAGAAGAGCTTCTACGTCAGATTATTTACAGAGTAAAGAGAGTTGCTACACTCCTAACCCTCCATCGTCACCCCCCCGAAAAATATATTTGTATTTAGATTATCTTCTAGGACCTCTCTGTACTTTCTTTTTATTTGTTAATTAAATCAAGCTCTCTTAGACAAGATGGCATCTCCGATGGGGACCTCCTTCTCCTCTGATGAGAAGTTGGTGACGTAGTCCGATGCGGCCAAGCTCGGCTAAATGCAAAAGATGCTGGTAGTTTGCTTCGACCAGCAAGCGTTCAAGGAAATGCTCTTGGAAGGAAGTGCTAGTCCTTTGTGAAGGCTAGCCAAGCCCAAGAAGACCCATAGGACGTTGGTAGAAAAGGCCGTTGTGCCTCGCCCAACTGAGGAGCAGAAGCTTTTCGCCTCTCACTCCGTTGCTGATGATGGTTGTCAGGCGAACACCCAGGACGTCCACGTCTATGTGGCATCCTCGTCTAACGTAGAAACTGCTCAGCACCCAGACTCTGGCAAAAAAAAGCACTATGATGCCAGACGTTATGGTGCTGAGGCTGGTGCTATCCAACCAAAAAGGAGGCTGCATAAGACTAACCATGCGGTACCATATCATAGCCGCAGGGAGACGGCCGCATGCGGCCCTGAAAGCAATAGAACTTCTATTTTAGACTGCATCTCATGTGGCGCAGATCCTATGCTGCTCGCCGAGAATGAAAAAAGCCCAAACTTGGACTCCTTGTACTACGCGCCTGCAGGTGCTAAGTCAAAGAAGCCCGGGGCAGAGCGGGCTTATCAGGCTCAAGCAACTATCCAGTTAGCTGACCGTTAGCAGGTACCGTTAAACTGTTACACGGGCCCTGATAGAAAGCTATATAAGACCACCTCGTGCATCCAGCCTACAGTGGTAAATGGACATCGTCGATCTCAAAAGTCTTTCACCGACGATCCAAGTAAATTTCTTATACAAACCCCAGATCAAGGAGCGAATACAACACCAACGTACTGGAAGGACCCACAAAAAGGGTATAAAGGTGGAATAACCCTTGCTTGACTTGCGTAATGTGATTAATCACAAGCCCAAGGCAAGGAAAACAACTGTGGCCGATGAAATATCCTCTCCAGGGCATCAATGTGCCAAGATTATTATCAATTGCTACTACAACAAAGTAGCAACACCTACAAGCAAGCAGTCATCCTTCCAACGACTGCACCAGAAAGTACCTATCTGAAAATAATCCGAAGATCAGGTGCAAGTACCAGAGGAGGAGGAGCTGCCATTCACCTCATGCTACTCGACTCAGAGGCTTTCCGCCACCAAGGGAGAAAAAAAGTTGGGTACCTCTAGTCTATCGCTCTCTACCAGTGTGTTACGAAGGCGACTACCAGGAGAACCAGCAGCAGGACATGCAAAAGGTACTTTCTAGAGCACCCGCTCGAAGAAGAAGCTCCCAACAGCTTGGGGTGGTTCTTCCTCAGAACTACTGGAGGTTGCGCAAGATGGGGGTGGTAATCCCTCAGACCTATACAATAATTCGATATTCCGAGGAGCTAACGGTTCTCAAGGAACAAACACCGGGGGTAGCCACCTTCACCAAGGAGACACAGCCTCCTACGATGTAGGAAGTGTTCTATCAGAGTTCGAACAGGATACAACACTACTAGCTCTCTCCGACAACTATTCATCGTAAGAGTCTGAGGCAAAAAGTGCTACGTCAACTGTCACTTCCTACTCGCCTCATAAAAGAATGGCACATATGGCACAGGACGACCATGAAGGCCCTAGTGACTGACAGTGTCTCAAAACCCTCAAAGCCATGATGCACACTATGAGCGAGTCAATGCAAGCCTTGACCCAAGCAGTGCTAGACATCAAGGCAACACTAGCCTCCCAACAACCAAGGGCCTCAGGACAAGACCTTGGAACTAATGCAAATTCAAATGTAATCGCTCCCCCCATTGGCGGCCGTCATGCTCTACCAGGGTCGTATTCTCCTCCCACGATAGATGAAGCTAGGAAAACGATGGGGGAGGTCCGAGAACTCTGAGCCAGCCTGGATTCTATGGGCAATCGGAACTCACTTCGCGATCTCAGAGTGGGGCAATAATATCTGCTAGAATTGAGGGATGTACCATATCCGCCCAAATATAAACCCTTCAATATAGACATTATGAGTTCTTGGTAATGCCGTTTGGTTTAACCAACGCGCCAGCAGTGTTTATGATTTTGATGAACAGAGTCTTTCATCAGTACTTGGATAAATTTGTGGTTGTATTTATTGATGATATTCTAGTATATTCCAAGAGCCACGAAGAGCACGAGGAGCATCTCAGAATTGTGTTAGAGACATTGAGACAGGAAAAGTTATATGCCAAACTCAGTAAATGTGAGTTTTGTATGGATACATTACCTTTCTTGGGACATATCATCTCAGGAGAAGGACTTTCAGTTGATCCGGAGAAAGTTGCTGCAATAGAGACTTGGCCTACACCCTTATCAGTTGCAGAAGTGAGAAGTTTTCTCGGACTTGCAGGATATTATCGAAGGTTTGTAGAAAATTTTTCAAGGATTGCAGAGCCTATGACGAAGCTGACACGTAAGGACCAAGAGTTTACATGGACAGAAGACTGCCAGAAGGCCTTTGAAGAGTTGAAGAGAAGATTAACAACATCACCTATCTTGACTCTTCCTTCGGGGTCAGGAGGTTTTGTTGTTTACAGTGATGCGTCTGGTAGTGGACTAGGATGTATTTTGATGCAACATGGCAAAGTTATTGCTTATGCATCGAGACAGTTGAAGGTCCATGAGAAGAACTACCCAACACACGATCTGGAGCTAGCAGCAGTTATATTTGCACTTAAGATTTGGAGGCACTATCTTTATGGGGAGAAGGTAGAAATCTTTACTGATCACAAGAGTCTGAAGTACGCATATACTCAGAAGGAGCTCAACATGAGACAGAGACATTGGCTTGAGTTGATGGTAGACTTTGATATAGATCTGCAGTATCATCCGAGAAAGGCGAATGTCGTAGCAGACGCACTCAGCAGGAAGCCTACGGCTTATTTCTTGACGATGCAGCCCGAGTTATTGAGAGATCTACAGGAGCTTCAGATAGAGGTTATTTTACCAGGACAGAGTGGCTTGCTGGCTAATCTCGAAGTTAAGTCGGCACTTGTGGAAATGATTAAAGAGGCATTGCCCACCGATACTAGATTCTGAAGACTTAAAGAGAGGACATAAGCAGGCATGCAGACAGGACTTCGCATACATGAAGACGGGACATTAAGGTATAGAAATTGCCTATATGTTCCAAATGGAGAATTGAGACAGGAGTTAATGACTGAAGCACACAGCTCCATGTACTCTGTTCACCCAGGAGGAACCAAGATGTACCGAGACTTAAGGCAGTATTATTGGTGGCATGGAATGAAAAGGGAGATTGCACGATTTATGGCAAAATATTTAGTATATTAGCAAGTAAAGGCCGAGCACCAAAGGACTGCAGGTATGTTACAGCTGCTTCCTATACCAGAATGGAAGTAGAAACATATCACTATGGATTTTGTCACAGGATTTCCAAGAAGCCCCAGCGGAAGAGATGCAGTATGGGTTATCGTGGATCGACTCACTAAATCGGCCCATTTCTTGCCATTTAGAGTTAGACAGTCCACAGAGGTACTAGCCGACATGTATATACGACAAATAGTAAGATTACATGGAGTGCCGGTTAGTATTGTATCGGATCGAGATTCAAGATTTATATCTTATTTCTAGCAAAGTATACAAGAGAGTCTTGGCACCAGACTCAAATTCAGCACAGCTTACCATCCACAGACAGATGGTCAATCGGAGCGCACGATTCAGATCTTGGAGGATATGTTACGATCGTGTATGCTATACTTTGGAGGATCTTGGGAAGATCATTTGCACTTGGTGGAGTTCTCCTACAACAACAGTTATCAGGCCAGCATTCAGATGGCACCATTCGAGGCATTGTACGGTAGAAAGTGTAGATCGCCAATATATTGGAGTGACGGTGGTGAACGTCAAATACTGGGTCCAGAATTGGTAATGCAGACAGTGGAGAAGGTAAAACAAATCCAGAATCATCTTCGAGCAGCTCAGGACAGACAGAAGCATTGGACTGATATGCACAGGTGTCCCCTAGAGTTCAAAGAAGGAGGGCACGTATTCTTGAGGATTTTGCCCACTCGAGGTACTATTAGATTTGGGAGCAGAGGCAAGTTGAGCCCAAGGTATATCAGGCCATTTGATATTCTAGAGAGTATTGGTGAGGTGGCTTATCGTCTTGCATTACCTTCATCCTTAGAAGGAGTGCATGACGTATTCCATGTCTCACAGCTAAGAAGGTACGTGACCGACCCAAGTCACATAGTCGATCATTCAGAGATCGCAGTGGGCCCAAGCTTGAGATATGAAGAACAACCTGTTGGCATCCTCGACATCAGTGAGAAGACATTGCGAGGCCAGACAATTAAACTAGTACGTGTAGCTTGGAAACATCATTCTCCTGGCGAATCGACTTGGGAACGAGAGGATATTATGCGCCAGCGTTATCCTCACTTATTCACGGATGCAGGTATACCCTTAGCATTCTCGTAATTTCCATAGTTCTTTCCTATTAGTAGTTTATTCTTTGATTGCGAGGACGCAATTCTCTTAAGGGGGGTAGATTGTAAACACCCTGATTTTTTTAAAATTTTTAAAATGATTTCTCTAATTTTTCGATAATTTTTGGAAAATAAAACTAAGGGATTTTGTGATTAAAAGATTTTTAAATGCTATTAATTAATACTAAAATATTATGGAAATAATATTTTATGGTGTAAAATAGAAAACCGGACATAGGGTAATTTTCTGTGAATTTATTGGACTCCGGAAGCATTTTTAAAGCCCTAAAGACCAATGTAGAATTAAACCGATTTAAATCCTGACTGAACCCGGTTTAATTGGAATTAAACCAAACCAAACCAACTCAAACTGAACCAAGCCAACCCAGACCTAATGGGTCGGGTCGGGTCGGACCCGAATCAAACCTGACCCAGACCCGAAACCCTAACCAAACCCTAATCGAATCCCTCCCCCGAGTTACTGTTCCGGCTATAAAAGCCCCTCGACTTCCGTGCCCGCCGCCATCGCACCCTCTCTCTCGTCAACCCCGCTGACGCAGCCGACTCTGCCGATGCAGCCGACTCCGCCGACGCAGCCGATTCTGCCGCTCCCCATCGAACCCCCTCGCCGGCCCTCCACCATCACCACCCAGCCCCGACGACTCCATAACCCCGCTCGACCACCGCCCGCAGCGTTGCTCCACCCGTCCACGACCATCACCACCTCACCCCGATCCGCTCCGCCCTCGACGAACACCACCATCTCCACCTTCCCTCCGCCTCAGCCCAGCACCATCCCCCGACCTCATCCTCCCCTCGCCGACCTCCGCTCCGCCCTAGCCCAGCACCACGACCCCGCCTGACCTCGAACCCCCACGGCCAACTCCACCAACCGCCTCCCCTCGAGCAGCGCCGCCCTCTCCCAGCTCAGCCAGCGTAGCCCTAGCTCCGACACAGCGGACACGGTCGCTCTCTGAACCCGGACACAGCCGACTCGGGCAGGACACAAAATAGTCACCGGATACGAGAATTCTCGATTCACGAAGCCCTGTTCAGGTAACCCGTTCTCTCTCCTCGTGATTCCATTTTCAGTTCCGTCAGTTGTGTCACGTAAACTGTGTAACCCTCTCGATGCCCGTGTAACTTGCTCGGTGCGTCGCGCCCTGTGGTGATCGCGAACCGCGATCCAAAAATAGGAAAACCAATACCTTGTTTTACCCCGGAACTGAGTGCGCCCCGCCAAACGGGACAACTTGGTCGCACGCGGTCTTTACCGAAACGTGCACGTCGTTGATACGGACGTGCGAGATTTCGCAGAAGTTGATTTGGATGTGCGTGCACACCGAAATCAATGCGTATCCGCCGATAACACCCCGTATCCGCCTATTCTGGAATACGTTGTAACTTTGTGTACACACGTCGGATCGAGACGAAACTTGTGCCATCGGACTCATAGCAATACGCTGGTCCTGTGACCCAAGTTTGGTTCAATTTTGAGAACGTTGACAAAATCGCATATCGTGGCCCCACAGGCTACACTTGACGGGCGATTTTGTGATCGGCTCATCGGAATCCAATTTTGGAAGTTTCGTTGGGTTCATATCATCGTTCCTGACTTGTTGACACTAAGTTTGACAAATTTTGAGACCTTGGACCCTGGCACACTTTTCGGTACAAAGTGGCCCACATGTGGACCCCGCTTTGATCCGGAAATGTCATTTTTGTCCCTGTGTCCAAATTGGACTTAAAGACAGGCATTTCTAGCTATTTGATATTTTCTGAGACTGTTGGTGATGTTTATTTCAGCTTTTGGAGGAGTACCTACAGGATCCACTGATACAGGGACAACTGTTGGTATTCAAACCCCAGGCAAGTGTACCTTGCCAAACCCTGCAGTTTTGCTACTTATTTTCTTGACTTATTTATACAATATTGTGCAAGTGTATTTTGCCTACATTGCAGTTCTTGTTACATATTTTCTTGCTTTACTTATATTGATGTGCATGCTTAACCTAGGACCGTGTGACTTACTTAGCGTCCGATTATTAATCGGGTGCCAACACCGTACGCGATGTTGTGTACGTTATCTAGAGATGGACATTCGTGACCCCTTTACATTCTCGTACTTGTCTTATCAAGTACATTATACCCAGGACACTTGACACTATTCATGGATAAGATCTTCCTGAAATATTCGTGGTGATTCTGTATAGGATACATGTTTATGACATAGACATTATATTCATGGATACTCTATGACTTGCTGCATTAGCTATGATCTTGCATGCCATGTACATGAGACGTTATGGACATGAGACGTGTGATTACATTGGGTGGGGAGAGACACACAGGCTACAGGCTGATTACATATATATCCCTATTATTGTGAGATGCAAGACTCTGAAACCCGAGCTTGGCCCATTACTCATTATTTCTGCTACCGGCTCCCCGACACAGAGCTTGTAGTGGCTCAGCCTGAGTACTCGTGATGCTCTCATCTTGCATTTCACATAGATGGTTATATAGTTTACCCTATTTATCTTATTTACTATTACACTATATTTTGGCATGTTGATTTCTGTACCTTGTTATGTCCCCTGAGGACCTGGATCCGGATTATGTCCCCAGGATTTGCAGACGAGATCTTTCCCGAGGTATACGGGACCGCAGCAGGAGCTGATACAGGAGCTGCACCAACACCCGAGGACGATGTGTTAGCTGAAGACTTTTCCTGAGCATCTATATTTCATGCTCAGTATTTACTTTATTCAGTCATTTATATTCTGGTCTGTTGAACCATTGTATCATATTTTTATCGGGTTGTTCCCCGAAGTACTTTGTTGAGACTGGTTGATGGTTTACATTTCCTATATATGTGGATCATATTTTATCTTGTGTGGATGAGATTAGTTGTGCCATGTTGTCGTAGACTTTATTTTACAGCTTAAGTACGCCCTGATGGATCCATTAAATTGTGTTTGTCCATCGGTGCGTGCTGCTGGCCATTGCCACGTGTCTAGTCCCTCGGTATTTTGGGACTGGGGCGTGACAACAACAACAATAGCGACAATACTAGCCACGACGGAAAAGGAAAGTAGGCTATGGTCGCCAATATAACCAAGAGGCCTGAGCAAAAATAGGCGAAGGATTCAAAACCAAAGAAGACCTAATCTTTCGAAGATGATGATGTCACGCCCATCTTTGACATGCTGATACAGATAAGTAAACTTTAGCTCCCTAACGTCAAACGTAGGCCGGCAGCGGCAGACATAAATAACCTGAAGTACTATCACTTCTACCGGTATGTACACCATATGATGCGGTATTATTACACATTAAAGCGGTACATCCAGCACTTTATCGATACCAAAGCTCTTCCTTTGTACCTTGACGATGTAACAGTTGTCGCCAACATGGTATCCCTCCAGTTCGACAACTTTCCCACAACGAAAGCCCAGGACGGAGTCACACCGATCCCAAGGGCAACAATGGAGGTAGCCAATCTTTTTCCATCTTGCGACCAAGCAGCCGGACTGACACCTCTTACTATACCTCGGGGTGAGATTATATAGGTCCACCTGGATTGTTCCCAAACTTGACGCAGCAAGCAGCGCCTTCTGCCGTCAAGCCTAAAACATGAAAAACCAAGTCCTGCAACATGTTTTCTTCCACAGCTGAGGGGGCTTGGGCAGGGGAAACTAGGTCAGGCCTTGATTACCAGCGAGATTACAAAGCTCCCAATGTCAATGGACCTCCAACTACTACACCTGTCGCTTATGATCTGGGTCCATCGTAACCCCCACCAGCGGACAAGTCCAAACAAAAAGAGGGACACTTTGACAAGTCGTTGCGTAAGAAAATGGCTCAGGGACTGGAAAATCTCTACAACTTTAATATCTTGGCTTAACTCAGCAATACTCTGGCAAAGTTGTCATTATTTGAGCCTCCGCGGCTCTCCAGAGACACTTGGGATACACTTAGCAAGGCATTTCAAAATGCCGACACCTACCTAGAGCAGGTTAAACCGCCAGATAAAGATCTGGCTGCTTGCCCCATCGTATTAGTATCATGGAGGCAATACCCTATAGCACGTTCTCATAATAGAATATGTTGCTAAAGAACAACCGGCATGATCGCCCCCTATATTACATAGGGTACATCGATGCCATTAAGGTGGACCGGATGCACATCGATCCCGGTTCAGCAATCAGCATTATCCTGCGGAGTCTGCTTCAGACCTTGGGTATCTCGATGCATCGGCTGGCAAACACTAATACTACCTTCAGTGGCTTCAACGTAGAAGAAGCTACCCTCTGGTTAAGATTCGCTTGAAATGCTAGATCGACGATATGAAGATAGAGGTCACTTGCTATGTCATTGACGTGGATATATCCTACAATGTCCTACTGGGACGACCTTGGATACACCAATACATGATCATGCTATCAACTCTACACCATGTCTAAAGTATGTGGACGACCATGTATGGTCAAGACAAAATTCACGGACATTGACCCGTTTAAAGGGGTCGAGGCCTACTACTCTGATTCAATCCTCTATAAGCAAGTCTACCGAGATAAATGTGAAAGTGATGCTGATGATGAAGCAGAGGCTAGGACTACTAGATGAACCCTTGAGAGTTCGTCTAAAGGCACGTGCTTCCGACACAACTGCTCCCCTTGTTGTAAAACTTAACAAGAAGGCACCCGAACCTTTGGTCATCCGCGTTCGCAGGCCAAATTGACTATCAAAGGAAGATCCAGCACCATCTATAACATTCGAACCTCTGGTTGTTTGCCTTCATAGGCCGAATCAACCGTAGAGGTAACATCCGCCGCCGTCTATGCCTATGGTCGTTCGCCTTCGAAGAAACCAAGGGAAGCTCTGGCATCTCCTACAAATTTTGAACCCCTGGTGGTAAAACTGCACAGGAATCCACCGAAGCCTTCACTCATGCTTGGGGTAGCTCTCGAGAAAGAAGAACTGAAGGAGTGCGAGGCTGCTCATGCTAACGTCCCTTCTCTCGATGATATAATCTTCGAAGAGAAGTTACCCTATTTTATTAATAAAGGGTTATCTTTGAACTACTCCGAACTTGCACATATAAGCACCTTGTATTCCATGGAGCACGGTCTGGGCCTTCGTCTATAAACACAGGTAACTACCACCTACGCAGTAAATCAGATCTTTCCTAGTCAAGGTTTCTACTTCATGGTTTCAGAACCCGACACCGGCAAAATATAACTATATCAGTTCAGTGGTCAATCTAAACATATCATCCAGAAGATGAGTTATGATATAAAAAATAACCGAGGTTTAAACTATGACAATGGTCGATGGCTGCCCCTACGTCTACCTGCTCCCGTAGGCAAGTCCGAGGTTTACTACCATAAAACCAAGCATGGTTTAGGTTACGTAACGCCTCCCACAATCCTCGAAGGTTTAGATGAAGAAGATGAGGTTCACTCCCACTCTTCGTAATCTTCCACTTGGGACTCCGAGGACAGTATCGGGAAAATGCTCAAGCAAACATTGTCTACCAATATGGTGTCAGCTGAGGAAGACGACGAAGATCCATAGGAACTCCTCGAAGTAGTACCGTGGATCCAACGCCTAGATGCACAATAGGAGATACGGTATGAACAATAAGAACCTCCTACCGAGGATGAAGTCGTACAAGTCAATCTAGGCGACGAATTCTGCCCCAAAACTATCTTCATCAGCAAAATTATTGTTACTACCATATTTTCTAGGAAAGGATATTTTAGTAATTTCATATTTAACTAAATATTGTGCATGATAAATAATTATTTATTGTATTATTTAATTATTGCTAGATGTTAGTTATTTATTTTGGACTTGTGTTTGTGGACCTAACTAGTTTAGTTTAGACCCATGGACCAACATGTATTAATTGTTAGATTTGAGCCCAATTAGAAAGCCTATTGATTAGGAGATGGATTAAATTAATTAAACCATTAGATTAGAAGCTTTACTCCTTAATTATTTCTTCATGAGAGGCCCAAAGGGGTATAATAGATAATTCATAGTAGCTTGAGGAAGGGAAAAGGGGGGCCGGCCTATATTTAAAGAGGGAGAAAAATTCTCTCTCTTCTTTTCATTTCAAAACTAGATCTAGAATTTCCCTCAACCAAATTCCTTCATTCCCACTTTATTTCTCTTCCAAATTTCATCCCAATTTCTTCCTAAATCACCATTAGATGCTACTGGAGCAAGGATCTAGAAGGAGGAAGCAAGGATCTACAAAGAGGAGCAAGGATCTACAAGTTGGAGGCCAATTTCATCACATTTGGAGGTTTTATTGGGAATCCATCTTCCAATAGGTACAATTCAGTTTTTTCCCTTAATTTAGGTTCTAAATATAAGATTTAACCATGAAAAATCAATCTATATTCATAGGCAACCCATATAATTTGGTTTTGTGTTCATAGGAGGCCTATTGTGAAAGTTATGGTGCTTTTTTGTCAATTTTGGGAGAATTCCGAGATTGACATTTGTTGCGTATGTCAATTGGTCCTATAGATCAATTTGGCATTTTCTTGTGTGTTTGGGACTAGTATCATGTCCATAATTGCGTACGTGTAGGTAGTATCCCAATAATTTGGTGATACGTATTGATTTGAGGGTTTTCCCTCCGACACGGGACTTTGAGCATGTCACATTTTGACACGGACACATAGAATTATATTTGACTCTTCGTATTGTTCATAAATAATATATATGACTTGTTCGTGTCCTTCAGGGTACATTTGGATGTGTGGTGGACTCGTGTCGCAAGCGTATCCTAAATCTAGTGGGATACGGAGTGATACGTTCCATGTGTTTGTGCAATTTATAGATAGATCTATTTTCTTGTGTTCTTATTCTTGGTATTGTGTGTGTGTGTGTGTGTGTGTATATATATATATATATATATATATATATATATATATGTATGTATATATAAGTGTTTTAGCGACAATAGCAAAGGCGACAGCTGCAGCATTACAACAGCACAGCAGTTGTAGCAAGCAGCAACAGCAAAGACGACAGCAGCAACAGCGTCACAACAGAATAGCACAGTCAACAGCAGTTTAACGATAGCAAAACCGTCGCCAAAGCACCACCAGCAGCAAGAACCTACAGCAGCAGCAGCGACAGCAGTTTAGCAATAGCAGCAGAACCGTCGCTAAAATAGCAGAGTATCGGAGATTTCAGCGACGGTCAGCAACAGTTATTAGTGACAGTTTTCTTGAATATTATATATATATATATATATATATGGTATTTAATATATACGTAAATATATTACTAATTTGCTAATTACATTATAATATATGTATAATAATTAGTGTAGCATATATATATATATATATATATATATATATATATATATATATATATATATATATATATATATATATTTTTACGGGTAGTAGTATAACAAGTATTTGGGTATTACCTTGAGATACCAAGGTAAGTACCAAGGTATTGGAGATACCCAAGGTATTGGGTTTGGGGTATCAAGATTTTGGGTTTATGTTGTGATACCAAGTTGGTTCAAACCAATATACCTATTTAATGTTTGTCATTAAGATTTTATTTAATAATATAGTTTTGGCATTTTTATGTGATATTTTACCTATGGATTTACGTATCCGGAGATACGGTATTGTAAAAGCATAAAAAATACGCTGGGGAATCATACGCGTAAAACCCTCAACAAGTAGGAAGCCCGCGTAAAGTACAGCTCCAGCGCTGGGTGGCGTGAAACATGATTCCAGAACCATTGGCGTACAACTGAGCTTCAACGTTATTCAGCGGAAAGCATAGCTCCAGAACAGCCCGCGTAATGCAGTATTTCCAGACTGCTTCGGTGTAAAAAAAGTTGTTACATCGCCACTTTGGCGTAAAACCTGCTTGCTTTTAATGCAGCGGGAAGTTGTACAAGGATCTCTTCGTATTCCTCGAATGAACCTGTTAGATCAAAAAGTGAACCTGACTCCCGACAAAGAGTACAATACGACGATCGAGAGGACGGCTGTCATGATGATTCTGCACAGAGCCCCAAACTATCGTTTAGTGACACAATCCTTGATATAAGACATTATTTACGCATCCAAGGGATACACAGCCTGTTTTACATAGGCAGAGGTGAGCTTTTACGCTCAGGAAGAGACAAAACCAACTGCCACGTCAAAAAACTGTTCGTCGTACAGAGCTCGAGGCATATCTCTGCAATTAATGCGTGAGATGGGGGCAGATCTCTGCATTTAATGCACGAGATTTGGTTCTATTTTTAAAAACTGGGTGAGCTATAATTAGGACTAATACGTCAACATCACCATCCCCGCACATTACGCCAATCAAGCTATTTTCAGCTATAGGAGCACGCCGTACGCTACTTCCTTGAAATACGCCGACCTGGCTATTTTTCAATTATAGGAGTACGCCGTATGCTATCTCCTCGAATTTTGCCAACTTGGGCTATATCTGCAAAGCATTAAGCTTTGCACAGCTACTTGGCTTCTATGCCAACATGACAGCTACTGGGCTTCTACGCCAATATCACAGCTACTTGGCTTCTACGCCAAAATGATAGCTATTTGGCTTCTACTCCAATATGACAGATATTGGGCTTCCACACCAATATGACAGCTACTCGGCTTTTACACCATCAGAACAGCTATTTGGTCTTTACGCCAACGGGACAGTTATTTGGCTTCTATGACAACCATCTTTACGCGAGGAGCAGTTATCTACGTGGCTTGCATACTGTGATCTTCGAGGAGCGAT
Organism: Iris macrosiphon; assembly: GCA_036927795.1. Lineage (NCBI taxonomy): Eukaryota > Viridiplantae > Streptophyta > Magnoliopsida > Asparagales > Iridaceae > Iris > Iris macrosiphon. Next base: position 54,086,876 of record JAYESA010000014.1, read on the forward strand.
TATACGTATTACCCCGTAATGGGACACGCGTCACACGCCAATACAGGAGATCATTTATATGTGGATAGCAGTTATTATAACCGCCGCATAAAAGGTACAGCTTTCTCCGCTATTTGATTTCTACGCCGATGGTAGCTGAACCCTATAAATAGAGGCCTCCGTCCACGGAGGTCCAAGGTCGAAAAAGTTGAAATCTTAGTGAAAGAACAATAGAGGTCAAGGACAAAAGAGCACATAGAGAGAGCTTTGACAATGAGAGTTCAACCCATACTGCAGTCTTTGAAGCTTCTTGTTTTGTCTTCTACAACACTTCTTCATCATCGTGTGGTCCAAGGGACAAAGTGATCGACCGCAGATCAGACTCCTATAGCAATATTTCCCCAGAATCAAACTTTTGTACTTAACATCCTCGTATAGGATTAATTGTACTTCTTTTTCTTGTTTGTAAACCAAAGAAAGGGTTTCGTATAAACCTAATTTCATTTCTTTTGTTTATTATCAAACACAAGATGGCGACTCTGCTGGGGACTACTTTCTCATCTGACGAGAAAGCCATTGCTCAATATGATGCTGTATCAGTAGGATCAATGAAGAAGACCTTGGTCGTCCAATTCGACCAGTCAGCCAACGAAGACATGCTTCGAGCAGGGGGTAGCTCTCATTCCCTCTCTGTCCAAGACAACAGGAAATTGCGTAAAGTGTGGATGCCCCGAACATCCCCTACCATTCCTGCCGACTCTCTTTCTCCGACCAACAAGGTTGTAGCATCGCAACCTGTACGCCCCGCGCATAAAACTCTGTCTTCCGTCTGTGACGTGGCAGACAAAACTTCTGGCAATGCCTCAGTGCTAATCCAGAAGTCTACTCCGCGCTCTGTGCGTAAAACTCTATCTCCTATCTATGACGTGGCAGACAAAACTTCTGGTTATGCCTCAGTGCTAACCCAGAAGTCTACTTCGCGCCTCGCGCATAAAATTTAGTCTCCCGTCTGTGACATGGCAGACAAAATTTCTGATAATGCCTCAGCGCCAATTCAGAAATTCCAAACGCGCTCCATGCATAAAAATGCATCTTTCCTCCGTGGAAAAGCAAATGGTCCTTGCAAACACCGCAAGAGAAAACAAATGGCGGATTTCCCAACCTCTCGGCCTTTACGCCATCAAGAGAAAAATCTGCCCGCTCTCCAGATTACACGAGAAGCTGATGGCTGATTGAGGACTTCCTAAGTTTTATGCCAGCCTAAGCAAAATTCCAAACTATGCCAGGTCAAGCCCCCCAGCGTAAAGAAGGCCCAGTTTGCGGATAGATATGCTCCTCATGGATCATGTGGTACACACATGGCTGAACTTATATGGCAAGAAAGGAGTTATGGTTCCCAATATCCGCATTCTAACTGATGTAAACAGGAGGAACAAGCCTTCTTCTTCTTCTTCTGTTAATCCTCCTAACTTGCGTGAATTCTTGATCCAGAAGCGCAAAGATAGGGGATCTTCCAACATATCTATTACACCCCCTAGGGAGCACTGTTGTAATAGTCATAAAGTTGTAGTTAATTATTATTGTTCTAAGGCAAAACGGTCAGTTTTTGATCGGTTGAACTACTCTTTGTCTTTCCAAGAAGAAGAGCCTACATTTGCATCAGTGAACATGGCTTCATACGTTCCTAGAGGAAGGTCAAATTCAAGACGTCATCCCTCTAGAACTCCAAGCCAAAGGAGATTCGACAGACTCCTTGAGAACATTGAAGCTAGGGTGTTCCGAAACACCGGTTCGAGGTCACGACAACCGGCTTCATATTCTTCTGATTCCGATACTGGGGGTCGCCAATTTCCCGAATCGGATGTTGAAAGTATAGAGTCAATCTCTATAGAGACCTATACTAACCCTTCAATGACATCCAGAGAAATGGGAGTCTATGCCATTGGAGATGAACGCGAAGATGCTTCCCCATCAGGAAGTACTGAGCAACGCATCGCTGTGTTGGAGACATATCTGAAAGAGATGCATTCCATGATGGAGAAGATGCACCAGATGATGCTGATCCAACATACAGCTGTTATAGCCCAAGCATCGGTCCCTCTGGCTCAAATACGTGTGGGGGTGGACTTACCACCATCCAACGCAAACCAGGAGCCTGTTCTAGATCAAGAGTCAGCGGCTCCTCAACTTCTTAACTCGAAGAATGTATTGCCTCCTATTGGAGTTACGATACAACCGATCTCTCACCACTCTGCGGTCCTTTTACCAGCTGAAGATCCGATGCAGGCAGTACGGGAATTGAAAGCCCAATTTGATGCCTTGAAGCATAAGGACTAGCTCAAGAAATTGGGAATCAACCAACCATTCCCAGCTATCTGGGATGAGATCCCTTTCCCACCTAAATACAAACCACAGGCTATGGTTTTGTTTAAGGGAAAGACATCAACGAGCCAGTACATGAACTACTTTAGCATGATGACAGTGTTGTTGCAAGGGAATGATGCCCTTCTAACTCGAGTGTTTAAAGGCTGTCTCTCTGGAGTGGCTTATCAGTGGTACCGTAGTCTTGCGGACAACTGCATTACTTCCTTTGAAGATTTTAATACTCTGTTCTTCGTACGATTCTATGAAGGAGGGATGGACATGTCTATGTCCTCTCTCATCGAAGTAAAGCAGAAGAAGAAAGAGAATGTTCGCACTTTCATCGAACGTTTTCGTCAAGCCACTTTGCAAATGCCTCCCGGAGTTCCAGACTCGGCATTGGTGAACATTTGCAGGAAGAACCTTCTTCCAGTGATCTCGGTGTTCACAGGACCATATCAGTTCCATGATTGGCCCTCATTTATTATCTCAGCGGTAGCCGCTGAAGACCTCAGTCGGAAGGCGCGTGATAATGGAATCATGATCTCTACCTCTGATAGAGGGAAGAGGTCATCCTCCAACAGCGACCATCCTCGTGGTTCCAAAGGAAAAGAAGCTCTGGCGATCAATACGTCCAGGCAAAATACTATGACAACCACACAGACGAAACATGGGACTTCCAGGCCCATTGAAGTATATTCGTTTGACGACGACGATATTCCGAGCATATTCGAGTGTCTAGTCAAAAGCGGCAAGATTACCCTCCCCGAGGTAAAGCGGCCTAATAAAGTCGGCAGTACTAATAACCCTAAGTACTGCATTTTCCATAGGTACATACATCACCCGACAAAGGCGTGTTATGTACTAAAGAGAAAAACCCAGGAGTTGATCGACGCTAAGGCCATCACTCTGCACAATAGCGAGAAGACGGTTATCGCCAACATAATCTCTCTTTAGTTTAGCAATATGCCTCCTCAAGAAGTTTCGGATAGTGTTGTACCTATTTTCCGGACAACGATGAACATCGTTAATCTCCCTCCGGCCAGGGGTCAAAATCATGACCTGGTACCCCTAACTACCCAGCGTGGCGAGATTATGTGGGTTCATCCAGACCTGGTGTCAGAGATCGAGAAAGAGACTCAAGATGTTAAGGCTATGTTTAAAAAGAACTTGAAGCGTACACCATGTCATATGGTTGCGATATCCTCGACATCAGAAGAAAAGGTTTTGGCTACCGGAACCCGTTCAGGGAAAGCTTACCTCAAGGACTACGGAGGAAATCCAGAAGATGCATCGGCATACACTTCAGCTGCCAAATTTCCAGAACCTGAACCTGTCATACTAGAGGCAGGTCCTTTTAGACCAACTTCGGCGGACAATGGCAAGCAAAAAAAAATTGCGTTTTGATAAAACTTTGAAGAATATTCAAAACAAAGGTTTAGAAAAACCATATAACTTCGATATCCTGGCCCAATTGGCTAATACACCAGCCACATTGTCCATTTTTGAACTACTCAGGCTCTCCAAAGACACTCGTCAAGCCCTGAGTGAAGTATTAATGCAGGCAGACGCATACTTGACCCAGCTCAAGTCCCCTGATGAAGATCCTGTGGCATGTCCTCAATGCCATAGTGTGATGGAGGTGGTCCCAAATATCACTTTCACTCAAGATGACATGCTGTTAAAATATAACAAGCATGACAGACCCCTCTATTACATCGGATACGTCGGTTCCATGGAGGTCGACCGGATTCACATAGACCCGGGATCATCGATCAGTATCATTCCTCATAGTCTGCTCAGATCGCTGAGGATTCCTACCAGCGAATTGTCTTACACCACCACTACAATCGGGGGCTTCAACGCCAGGAAAAGTAAGCCGTTGGGGAAGATTCGTCTGAGGATCCAGATTGGCAATCTCAGATCAGTGGCTACATGCTATGTCATTGATTCAGAGGTGTCCTACAATATTCTGCTGGGCAGACCATGGATCCACGATCACAACATTGTTCCTTCGACTCTACATCAATGCTTCAAATATGTAGACGCCCAAGGAACAGTACAAACGAAGTTTGCTGACCTTAACCCATTCAAAGGAGTAGAATCCTACTACTTTGATGCCATATTGTACACCCAAGACTACATGAAGGAGGTGTCAGGCAAGACAGAAGAGGAATCCCACCGGGACCCAGAAGAACCCTCTGCCGAGCAACCTCTGTCAATCAAGGTGAAAGGACGGACCACTCGTTCGAAAGTCATGGAACCCATGGCTATCCACTTGAATAAAACCAAATCAGGAGGAGGAAGTAATCCCTAGTGATCACTTGAAACCAGAAACCTCCACCTTTGGTCATCAACCTCTGGCGTAACAAGCAGCCGACCGATGTAAATACAACAGGGAATGTGGTTTATGACGATAATAAAGATTCTCCTTTCCAGTATATTGACGCTCAAATTCTAAATCAGGAATCCTCTCCCCATAATGATATAGAACCTATAGCACAAAGATTCTTGGAAGTTATAGACTCCTATCATCCGTATGTGTGGGAAGTAGCGTCACCATCTAATCTCATCACGATATATGGGCCACATGAGGATTCTATCTTTACTGTCCCGCCTGCTCGCAGTAATCAGCATCCAATAGTCTTCGATCGCATGCGCAAGAAACCGACTGTACAAGAAGATACCCACGAGTCCGATGCTGGAAAAATGCAGGTTCACAGATATAGCCCACAAGCTTTAAAGATTATGTAAAGTATGGGTTATGACTTGAAGCTGGAACCAGGTCTCAACTATGGGAAATGTAGACGAATGCCTTTGCACGGTGATCCCTACTGTCAACGAACTCATTTTGGGTTAGGGTATACCACTTTCTTTGCAATTTCTGAGTCAAATGAGGATATCTTTTCCTCTTCTCAAGATAGCTCGTCGTCCTCCGGCTCACATGCTGATCTTGAACGAACATCATCAATAAATACGGCATTGATAGATTCTCTCAAAGCAGACGAAAAAGAATCTAAATTGTTTAAAAATGACTCCTGGGCACAATAAATGGATACACAATGGGAACTTAGGTTCGAGCAGAGAGAACCTCCCACTGAAGATAAAGTTATCCAAGTTGATGTTGGGGATGAAACTTCACCAAAGCCGATATTTATTAGTAACAATCATTCCGAAGAAGAAAAGAAAGAAATGATCCAGCTGATAAAAGAATACATCGATGTCTTTGCGTGGAATTATGAGGATATGCCAGGTCTTGATCCAAAAGTGGCTACTCATAAGCTCAACATATTGCCCAATTCAAAGCCTGTAAAGCAGCAACAACGCCGGTTCCGCCCGGATATGATGGATGCCATTGAAGCTGAAATCAAGAAATTGATAGCCTGCGGGTTCATCCGGGAAGAACAACATCCTGACTGGGTTGCCAATGTTGTCCCAGTCATGAAGAAAAAGGGGAAAGTGCGTATTTGCATCGATTTCCGGGATCTGAATGCAGCCTGTCCTAAAGATGAGTTCCCTATTTCCATTACAGATGTCATGATCGATAATACGTGCGATTTTGAGCGCATGTCTTTCATGGACGGATTCTCAAGATATAATCAGATTAAGATGAATCCTGAAGACGAGAAGCATACTGCCTTCCGGACACCATTGGGGGTATATTACTATACGGTCATGCCCTTCGGACTGAAGAATGTCGGGGCTACATAGCAACGAGCTATGATTAATATATTCCATGAGCATTTACGTAAAATAGTGGAATATTACGTGGATGATATAGCTGTCAAAAACCGTATCAAGGATAATCACATCCAAGACTTGAAGACAGTATTTGAGTTGATGCGCCAACACCAACTCAAAATGAATCCTACAAAGTCCTTTCTTGGTGTATCCAGTGGTAAATTCCTGGGATTTGTCATTACCGCTAAAGGCATTCAAGTGGACCCTGATAAAGTGAAAGCCATCTTAGAAATGCGACCACCCCGTAATCTGAGAGAACTCAGAGGATTTCAAGGTCGTCTGGCTTATATCCGGAGATTCATATCCAACCTCTCTGGGAGATGTCAACCTTTTTCTCGACTCATGAAGAAAGGTGTATCCTTCGTATGGGACGAAGCCTGTCAGCAAGCGTTTAATGATATCAAATGCTACCTCACTAATCCTCCAGTTCTGGTGCCTCCTGTCATAGGAAGACCATTTTTGCTGTATGTTCGAGCAATGGATCATTCTTTGGGAGCTCTCCTCGCACAGAAGAACGACGAAGGTCATGAACAGGCTATCTACTATTTAAGCAGGATGATGGTCGGAGCTGAATACCGGTACAATCTAATGTTATTAACACCATATGATATGGTGTATGTCCCTCAGAAGTCCATTAAAGGCCAAGCATTGGCTGATTTCTTAGCTGCTAATCCAATTCCGGAAACCTCTAAACTATACGAGGACATTCCTGACGAAGTTGCAGAATGTAATTCCGCAATGGAAGGCATTACCTGGCAGCTATTCTTCGATGGTGCCTCCAGGACTGGTCCCAAAGGAAATATGGTATCAGGGGTAGGAATTATTCTGGTCACTCCTGATAAACTCGTCATCTACCGAGCATATTCTCTTAGCGAACCCTACTCCAATAATGTGGCAGAATATAATGCCCTGCTAATCGGGTTACAAGTCGCTAAGGAATTGGATGTCGAATACTTGGAAGCTTTCGGTGATTCTCAGCTGATCGTCAATCAGGTCAGAGAAACATATGAAGTCCGCAATCCAAACCTCAATCCTTATCACCAAGCAACGATCGAGATAGCCATGTCTTTCAAAGGATTCTTCCTAGAGCATGTACCTCGATCTCAAAACTTGGAAGCTGATGCCCTGGCCAGTCTAGCTGCAGATCTAGCTATTCCTATAAGAAGGCAGAATTCGATGATCCTTCTTAACAGAGATTTATTCTATGTAAAAAATAACTTTCACATAAAACGCAGCTACACTGTGAACACAGATCCTCCCAAGAGAGACTGGAGAAGTCCCTTATAGATTTTGTGGCATATGAAATCTTACCAGAGGATCCTAAAGAAGCAGTATCCATCAAAAGACGATCATTACGCTTCTATTTTGATGCGTCTTCACAATGTCTATATCGCCGAACATATGATGGACTGCTATTACGATGTCTCTCAGATGATGATGCACAGCAGATTATCCGTGAAGCTCATGACGGCGTATGTGGAGCACATCAATCCGATCCTAAGCTACAGGATCGTATCAGGAGGATGGGCTACTACTGGCCTACTATGATCGCAGATGCAATAAAATATGCAAGACAATGCAAAGCCTGTCAGGTTCATGCAGATTTTATACATCAGCCTTCTGAACATTTATATCCTATGATTGCATCCTGGCCTTTTGAAGCATGGGGTATGGACATCATTGGTCCTATTCACCCGTCTTCTTCCAGAGGTCATCGGTTCATATTGGCCATCACGGGTTATTTCTCCAAATGGGCAGAGGCGATCCCTCTTGTTGAGGTAAAAACATCCAACATGATCAGCTTCATCAAGCATCATGTCATTTATCGCTTCGGGATACCCCGAAAGATAATTTATGACAATGGGCCTCAATTCATCAGCCAAGCATTTCACCGATTTTGCGATAAAAACTGGATACAAAATATGGCCTCTACGGCATATAATCCTGCTGCTAATGGTTTGGCAGAAGCTTTTAACAAAACCATTATCAAACTCCTGAAGAAGTTTGTCTCTTCGAACAAAAGAGATTGGAACAAGAAGTTAGGAGAATGTCTCTGGGCATACCGCACAACGGTACGAGCACCGACGGGTTGTACCCCATTCTCATTAGTATACGGGAGTGAAGCAGTTCTCCCCATTGAAATCCAAATTCCATCACTCAGAATAGCAGTGGCTAATGAGTTAACTCAGGAAAATAATGATCGACTACGGCTTCAGGAGCTAGAAGGATTAGACGAGAAATTCCTTCAAGCTCAACAGCGCATTGCATTCTACCAGGCGCGCATCTCCAAAGCTTTCAATCAAAAAGTAAAAGAGAGAGTGTTCAAAGTTGGCGAGCTAGTTCTGGCTGTGAAAAGGCCAATGATCATTACACACAAGAGTAAGGGTAAATTCTAGCCCAAATGGGAGGGTCCTTACGTAATTGAAACGACATTTTCAAACAGCGCTTACAGATTAGCCAAGCCCAATGGAGACCTGATAATGGCTCCCATCAACGGCAAATTCCTGAAGAGGTACTACGCTTAATCTCCCTCGCTTAAAGTGGACTATGGTGAAGATCTCATTCTGACAATACTACATACAAAAAATTGGTTGGATCATATTCTATCATGTTCTCATGACCTCTGAATAGATATGTTTAACTAATTTGAAAACATCAGAACCTATCACGTCCATATTACCTCTGATAGTATTTTGTACACAAATTTAGTTGGATCATATTCTATCATGTCCATATAACCTCTGAATAGATATATCCAACTGAAGCTTACCGAAAGTATATCACGTCTATATTACCTCTGATATCACTTTCACCCTAGCCTGTCATTTATATTCCAAAATGATGGGTCCACGAAGTCAGAAGAAGTATCTTTATTATCTCTTCGAAAAGCAAATTACAAGAAGAAGCAAAAGGTACATCATGGGGGAGGAGCAGTTAAATCCCTAATCTGTCGTGCTAAAGCAGCCATCCTCTCATTCTTGGAGTTCAAAATAGTATTGCGAGCCTGTTCCAATCGTGCCCTGTCATCACTCAAGCGAGATAGCTCAGACCGAGCATCAACAAAACTGGCATGGATGATACCAGCACGCGTCAAGTTCTGCTGAGCTATCTCCACTTGGCCCTTAAATACATCACGAGCTGCTGATGTCTTAAGAAGCCTCTCCCTGGCCTGAGAGGGTTTAGCTTCCAAATCTCAAACCCACGCTGCCTCTCCCTCATATTCGGCTTGGTACTTAGTTAGCTGAGGAATACAATTCACCAGGACAGCCCGCTCTTGATCTATCTCCTGCTGTTGTTCCTGGATGGATTTGTTCAGAGTTTCCATCTTCCAAGCAAGCTCCACAGTCATGGAGTCATACTCAGCCTGAATTAGGTCATTAACGCTGCCTCAGGATAGTTGCAAATACTCGTTAATGGGTTGTTCTAAACCATTAACTATTTGCTCTAGCGCATCAGCTCTCCTAGCATCGTTGAAATTTCTGATCGGCGCTATCGCAAGCTGGGAGGACATCTTCAGAGCCTCGAAGCATAGGTTCTTCTCCAGCACCATTGATAATCAATATTTTCAAAGTGATATAGAAAATGCTAGTATACTGTTCAACTAGCATGGCAAAATTCGAATGGACCCTGGGAGTGGCTGCGATATCGGTAAATCTCCCTCCAGGAATAACTGCAGAGGATGTTGCCACAGTCGTCGTTTCAACAGACGGCACGACAAAAGAAGAGATGCCAATAACGGTTGAAGTTGGTGGCATACTCAACGAAGGAGGCACCGTCGAGATAACAGGCTCATCCTCCTCTGATGATATCTGGACTCCTACGGGCGAGACGACACCCGAAAATGTTACAGCCGAAGGGTCGGCAGCTTCTAAGCATGCCTCTTCGATATCAAAATCAAAGGATGCGTCAATTTCACCCTCTCCTGAGATATCTGCACCTGCAAAGGAGACAAGAGAAAGTTAATATCAAGCTGATATTAATTTTCCTAAGAGAGGCGTAAAGACGACATTTACCCATGGCCGACGGTATATATGTCGTGTCCGCAGCCAGTACAGCTAAATCATTTCTTAATGATGCTAAACGAGCTGTCATACCTGGAGAAGACGGTGCTCCAACTGACACTGGCAGGTATTCTTTCAGGTCTTCACCAAGATCCACTCGAGGCTCATCGGGTGGAATCTCGCTGGATATACTTACAGATGCGGCAGGGGTTACTCCCGTTACTGGTCTGGATAAAGGTATTTGAAACCTTATTACGCTCGGCCTCGAAGGCGATCTCGTAGCACTACCTGAAGTAGTAGAAGCAGCGATCTCGAGCAAAGAATCTCCGGCACTGCCAGCCGGGACTATGGAGGTTCCCTCTCTAATAGGCGAAGGACCTCTAATCAAAGAATCATCCCCGATAGAGGAGACGACAGTCTCGCTCCTAGGAGCCCCCCTGGTCGAGGCCTTTTTTGGACCTCTGGCGACCTTCTTCTTGCGAGGAGAAGGTTCTTTCGGAGCAGAAGCCTTCCTTTTATGGGGGATAACGAGAGGCTCTGCAGGCGGAGCTAGTACGCCTCTCGGTATTGTCGTCAAGAATTCGTCTGCCCCAGCGATGTCCTCATTCTCATCCGAGAAAACAGACGAAACTTCCTTCCTGGCAGTAGACCTATGGGAGGGCATCCTAAAACTTTTACGCATATCAAAATCGCGATGGAAGGTATTGATGGATGCATAGAACTGCGCATACGAGTGAAGCCTATGCAGCTCCATTGAAAAAGAAGTCGCGGGCACCACAGAAGTTGCACCAGTACAGCCCGTGATGAAATACTGTTACCCTCTGGCTCCATCAATAAGTCCACCTCTGGACTTGAGGCTGGTGATGGCATTCCCCACATGCAATTGATCATACCCAAACTGCCTGGCGAACCAACTGGGCAGATAGGGCTCCAAGAAGCAATGATCATCACTTCTGTATAACAAATGGGAAGGTCTAATGCAGACCAACCAATAGAAGGCTTCAGGAGAAAGAATGGTCCTCCCATGGCCCCCATCCTTAAGTTTCCTTCCCTATTGATTGATGTGTATGGGGGGAACGATACAGAAGATCTTCCAGCTGTGGGCTACGTTTAACGCCCGCCGGCAATCTGTGACGGTCGCCACGTTCCAAGAGAAATTCTTGTAATTCAACAAGAAATTATTTCCTGAACTGCTGGCGGAATCGGAAGACATCACCCGGGCATTGTGAAGAATTAACCATCCCATCAAGTATAGGAATGGTAATTCCACCCTGGGAAAGCTTTTACGCTGCGTCTCATCAGCGACCAGTCCATCAGTCAGGGCCCTCAGGCCTGCCTGTATCCTACATACCATAGCAGGAAGTAGGCCCAGTCTGGCTCCGAATACTAAACGCACTGTAGGCCATAAAGTGTTGCGGTGGATGCGATCTGCAGACGCTATGCCGGGCACTACCAAACGACGAAGCCAGACGGAGAGGAAGCCAGCCAATTGAGCTTCCCTCGACAGAGGCTTACGATAATGCCTCATATAACTGAAGGCTTTCGTGCCTGTAGCATAACCCCCTACCCCCTCATCAAAAACATGATCTGAAGCCTCTGCGTCTTCAATAAGGTCATCGACAGTGTTGGCATTCAGCATGCTTAGGAGGTTCAAGGGCCTATCTTGGCTATCTACCACCTTATCTGGCTTGACATTTCTGGCCTGGTAGAAGAAAAGATAGGTGGCCCACTTGTTGATGTGAGCCAAATCAGAAGGCTCCTTGTAGAAAGTGGTACAGGCAAGATAGTGGCACATCAGCTCCTGATATACGGCCACCGCCCGAGGGTTTGTATCCCTCAACTCCAGGTTTGTAGGGACGTACTCCTCATAAGGAGTGTCCCCCATTGGCAGTCTTGAAATTTCTGCCATCTCATGAAGGGCCAGGCCCAACTCCCCTAGCGGAGTGGCAAAAGTCCCGGTGAGCGAGTTGTATCGCTCCAACAAGGCTAGGAACAGGTTGGGGTTGACAGGCAGCCCAACACTTGTGGCACTCACAGCCGCGAACAAGCCTATACTTTCCAGCTCCGTCTGGAAGTGCTTCAGGGCCCAGGCAGTCAAACTGGCCCATCGAAGATTTACTGGGCTAAGCCATCCGCTGGTCCGAGGGTTGACCCTGGGGTACATTCCTCCCTGCCCCATGAAGTCATTTTAGAAGGTCGACATCTGAAACGGCTGGATCAGTGACGTATCCTCACTCGGGACACTACCAGGCTGTAATCCCCTAAAGTGCATAACAAGGCCCGAGGGATGGCTCATATAGGCCCCTCCGTAGTACTCCTTGCTATATAAAAATTTTCCTGGACGGCCGTGAAGATCGGGAGTCAGAATCCATGACATCTTTCTAGGATGGGTGGCGTGGAAGAACACAGAGATGGGGTAATCCGCATACTGGGCAAATATATCACCGTGCCCTCAGCAGTAAACACCCAATCCTCCTTCTTGGGCTTGGTCTGGGATTATTTGTCGATCACATCCCCAAATAAGAAACCCGGTTTCTTATACTCCGTCCCGTCTATGTATGTCAGGGGTTCCCCACTGATCATACTCAGCAGCATGCGCTCTCCTTGGGACGATATCAGAATTCCCCTCTCTTCAGGATAATTGGCTCCAGAAATGGGGAATGTCACATGCAACAAATCCTCCAGATAATTCGAGCTCAACATCCCGGCAGCAGAGCCCATAACTTCAGCAAATGGAGAGATCTGCAAGTCCACTACAAAACGCAAGAGAACATGTCAGTTTCTACACTAGACGTTACGCTCTCGCAGTTTGCTCCAAAGATTATCAGTCTGTGCTTTTTACGCCAAGACTATAAAAACTTAAGATTTTACGCCGGAATCTATTTTTCTATTGCGTAAAATTCAAGGTTGGCGGTAGATAACAATCTGAGCTTTTACGCTAGATTGACAAAATTTGAATTTTTACGCCGGTATTTCATATCCGGCGCATAAACTTCAAAGTTTGCAGTAAAACACTAAATTTTGACAGTCTGAGTTTTTATGCCAGACTGCAAAAATTTGGAGTTCTTATGCCGACACATTAGGAATGTACGCGTAATGATAAAACCTCTTCGTACATCATCTTCCTCAAAGAGGCTCTCAGTACGAAAGGGGACCTTGCGCGTGCACGTACAACGTATGCGAAGGATTTTTGTTTTCTTCCGAAGTCTCTACATGTCACGCCCCGGTTCCATGGATAAGGAACCGAGACACGTGGCAATGGCCAGCAGTGTACTTCGGCGGGCATTCTAATCTAATGTGCCCGTCGGAATACACTTAAGCTGTAAGATACAATGAATAACCCATCACATAACACAAGTATACTCAATCTAAATCTCATCCACAGGCAGCAATATAAGAGCACAATAGAAGTAAATACAACAACTAATGTACAGGAAGGAAATATCCAAACAAGTATCAAATACAAATACTAGAGTAGTCATACGGGGACAAACCCGCTAGTACAAATATACTGGAAAGAAAGTAAGCAATAAGATAACTTGGGATGGCAGCAGGTAACTAGAAAATGATACCGTCCTAAGGAAAGAGTCACTACCAGCGATCGGGCGAAGTCCTCAGGAATGACCTCGTCCTCGGCAGTGAGAACAGCTGCTGGATAGATGCCCGGTCCGTACTCCTCCGGGTAATCCTCGTAGCCTACACCTGGAAGGGAACCAGGTCCTCAGAGGGACGTAACAAGGTACAGAAAAACAACATGCCAGGTAAACAGATAGTACAAGTGCAACAACAGGGTAATCTATCATAACCAAACTAGTGTGACACAGTTTAAAGACAATATTCGACGCATGGGCTTTCTAATATAAAACCGTAGCTCCGAACACAGAGACACACGAGTCGGACCGTAGCTCCGAGCACAGAGACACACAGGTAAAATAGCTATACTAGATACAGGTATCACTACAAAATACTACATATATATAAGCGCGTGCAGAGTAGCCCAAACGTCTAGTAACTGTCTTCCCCTTTCCAAGCGGTCAACGATTGTGCGTTGAACCTGAATCTCTAGCTAAAGTCTCGACATACAGAATTAACTTAACAGACGCGACCCTAAGGTCGTCCCAGTCTCTGGTCATGATGTCAGTATCAGGATACAGGAATCTGGCACGATCAAGGTGTATAAGTGTGTCCTGGGGTATCGATGTACTCAGGTACGTGCATCGAGGTGCTGTGAAGCATCTAGCAATTATACTAAGACGTTACGTCGAATGTCAACACCCGGTTGTGAATCGAACACGGAGTATCGATCGTCAACATAAATATGTGCATAAAGTACATAAAGAACAACAAGTATCTGTAAACTGAAATACAGGGTGGCAAGGTACACTTGCCTGCGTGCGGCTGCTGATGACGGGGATCTGGTACCGCGTCCAAGTCCTCAGGTCCCGCAGTACCTAGTGAAGAGATACAAACCCGAATTAATAATCTATTCTATGACTGACAAGGGCAAGATACTAGAGGGCTAACTACAACTGACTAACGGTACGATAGTCCATCAAATAGTCATCTGTATATTCTCCTCAATTTAATTCTCCGTAAATAAACTAACATTTTCCCACCATGTACGATACATCCTAATTAGTTGCTCAGAGGTCAAAACTATATTCTCCTCGTTTACATATTTTAATTACATCGCGATAATTTATGTAGAAGCCAAACCTAATTTCCATCCAAGTACCACATCCAAATCCCATCTTATAAAACATAAGTTACAAGGTCACTACACAACAAAACCCTAAAACATGTTAACACAACCTCAAGTCATTAAGATCCATATTCGCACTAGTCATCATTAGCCTTAGCCAATGTAAACCTTAATCCCGTAGTTCAAGTATTACACTACGCTAATCATTTCTCATCATTACTTAATTACTAAAAATATATTTAAACCTCATTAAACACAACCTCATCCATATTCATATTTAATCTTCCTTAACATAATCCTCATCCATGTTAATTATTAATCATCATAACATATCCTATATATATATATATATATATATATATTTCAACCATATATTTTATTTATCACATTACACTAACCATCCACATATGTAAAACCAACAACCCTAGCTAGTATAGCAAATATATATATAATCACCATCCTAATTAACCAAGACAAATCTGGAAATAAAATGGAGATAGGAGGAGAATCGACCTTGGCAACGACGGTGCCGGGTACGGTCGTAGAAGATGGCCGGGGGGTGGTGGTGAACTAGTGGTGATGGTGGTGGTGAAAATGTATGGACGAACAGCGGAGGGGAGATCTGCGCCGGCGGGACAGCTTCAGCGGGGGGAAAGATCTGCCCGGCGGGACAACTTCAGCGGGGGGAAGATCTGCCCGGCGGCGGGGACGCACGGCCCCGGGGAGAGCGGCTACTGCACAGCCTCGCGGGGAGAGTAGTCGGCTACTCACAGCAGTCGAAGCGGGGAAGAGAACTGCAGCCGGAGCGGGTCGGCAGTGCAGTCCGGCGGTGGGTCGGGGTGCTTGCACAGCGGAGGGAAGTCCACAGCGCCGGAGTGGCGGCACCGCCTGGCCGGAGTCGGTTACAGGCCGGCGGTCGGAGAAGAACAGTGGCCGGCCGGAGTGGGGACTATGAAGAGTAATGGAAGAGGAAGAAGAGTCTAAGGAAGAAGAAGAAAAAAATAATGGAGGGTGGTGAAGTTTTGCATGGGGGTTTTAAATGAAGGAGTGAGGAGAGAGAGAGGAGTTTTCCTAGGGATTAGGGCCGGTGGTGTTGTGTTGAGGGTGGGGTGAGGTATTACTTTATAGGGGTGTGTGAAGGAGGATGGAGGGTTGTGATTGATGTCTTTCAAAATGAATGGTTGTGATTGATCATGAAGAGAAGAGGGTTTCTTCATGAGGGGTGGATGGATGGGTGAGAATGGGACCCTATTTTGGGACCTCTCCATAGTTCAAAGCCAATAGGGTGATGACACATAAATTCAATAATTGCAACTTAGCCCCTTAAATTCGAAAAATTGCATGGACACATAAAATGACACAAAAATTGCGAAGAAAAATATGTTTAGCAATTTTCATGGTGAGAGGGTGTTGTGCGTTAGGCACGGGTTTAATTAGAAAGGCATTGGGATTAATTTAGGATTAAAAATGGGCTTTACAAAGTTGATATCCCCGATTTAAATAGAAATAAAGTGTCCCGCAAATTTAATTTAATTAGGGGCACTTGGGGTCAAAATCCGGAAATGACGCAAAGGCCGAAAATGGTGGGGGCTTGGAGTCAGTCTTGGACCCTTTAGTTGGTCCGGCTCAACGGGTTAAGTTGGTAGCTCAAAATTTAGGGTAACGACACAGGTGTCCAACACGGAATTAAATATGGGTTAAATTTTTGAAATATTGTGCAATTAATTTAGAGCACACAAAAATTAATTTTAAAAGACAGAAAAGTCCAGTGCCTAATTTGGCGAGTTAAGACGAAAGTACAATAGCCCGATAAAATTTATGGGCTGATATTGGGCTCCGAATAATTAGAAAATGATAGGGCACGCCAAGGGTTTAATTTATGAATTAAATACCAGGTAAACTATCTCCACTCTAGACCTCGACATCTGCTACCAAATTTTTTTTCCAAAACCACTCTAACTATCTACAGAATAAATCGAGGGGGTTTACATTCTTTCCAACTTAGAAAAATTTCGTCCCCGAAATTAAAAGTAAAGCACGATAATATCTAACAGAATTTTAAAATAGTCTTGTAATCAAATGCCGTACGTAAATTCGTACCTTGTTCCTCAAATAAGTACAGGAATCGCTGCCGAATAGAATCCTCGCGCTCCCAAGTGGACTCGCCTGGGAACGGTGCTTCCATGCCACTCTGACCAGTCGAATCGTCTGCCCTCTCAAAGTCTTCTCGCTGCGATCGAGGATCTCAACTGGCTGCTCTAAGTAAGACAGACTAGGCCCGACTATAATCTCCGAATGATCAAGCACGTGGCTAGGGTCTGCGACATATCTCCTAAGCTGCGATACGTAAAATACGTCATGTACTCCCTCTAATGATGGAGGTAATGCAAGACGGTAAGCCACTTTGCCAACTCGTTCCAAAATGTCAAAAGGTCCGATGTACCTCGGACTCAGCTTGCCTCTGCCTCCGAATCTGATGGTACCACGGGTAGGCGATATCCTCAAAAATACATGGTCACCCTCCTTGAACTCCAATGGTCTACAGTGCGCATCTGCCCAGTGTTTCTGTCTGTCCTGTGCTGCACGCAGGTGGCTCTGAATCTGCTTGACCTTCTCTACTGTCTGTGTCACCAACTCTGGACCAAGTATCTGACGCTCTCCCACGTCACTCCAACAAACTGGCGACCTACATTTCCTGCCGTATAGTGCCTCATAAGGTGCCATCTGTATGCTGGCCTGGTAACTGTTATTGTAGGAGAATTCCACCAAGTGTAGGTGGTCCTCCCAAGATCCTCCAAAATCAATCATGCACGCTCTCAACATATCCTCTAATATCTGTATCGTACGCTCTGACTGTCCATCAGTCTATGGATGATACGCAGTGCTGAACTTGAGACGAGTTTCTAGGCTCTCCTGCATACTTCGCCAAAAATGTGATGTGAATCTGGAATCATGATCCGATACGATGCTGACAGGCACTCCATGTAATTGTACTATCTGCCTCATATACATGTCAGCTAGTATCTCTGTGGATTGCCCAACTCGGAAGGGCAAGAAATGCGCAGACTTGGTGAGTCTGTCTACGACAACCCAAACTGCATCCTTCCCGCTAGGGCTCCGCGGGAATCCTGTGACGAAGTCCATGGTAATGTGTTCCCACTTCCACTCGAGAATGGGGAGTGGCTGCAATAATCCTGCAGTCCTCTGATGTTCAGCCTTGACTTGTTGACAAACTAAACACTTCGCCACAAATCTTGCAATTTCCCTCTTCATCCCATGCCACCAGAAATGCTGTCTCAAGTCTCGGTACATCTTCGTACCCCCGGAATGAATAGAATAAATTGAGCTATGAGCCTCGGTCATCAAATCTTGGCGTAGCTCGCCACTCGGAACATATAGGCGATCTCCACACCTCAATGTTCCGTCCTCATGAATCCTGAGTCCCGTCTGCATGTCGGCTTCTGTTCTCTCTCGCAGACGTCGAAATCTCCCATCTGTAGGCAATGCTGCCTTGATCCTCTCAATCAAAGTAGACTGAACTTCAAGACTGGCCATCTATCCATCCATGCCTGGCAATACGATCTCTATTCCAAGCTCCTGGAGATCCTCTAGCAACTGTCGCTGCGTCATCAAAAAGTATGCCATGGGCTTCCTGCTTAAGGCATCTGCTACGACATTCGCCTTGCCAGGATGGTACTACAACTCAATGTCATAATCTGTCATCAACTCTAGCCAGCGTCTCTGCCTCATGTTGAGCTCCTTCTGCGTGTATACGTACTTCAGGCTTTTATGATCTGTATAAATCTCAACACGCTCACCATAAAGGTAATGTCTCCATAGCTTTAGTGCAAATATCACTACAGCTAGATCCAAGTCTTGCGTCGGATAGTTCTTCTCATGAACTCTCAGCTGTCTCGATGCGTAGGCTATCACTTTGCCGTGTTGCATCAGTACACATCCCAATCCGCTCCCTGACGCATCACTGTACACTACAAATCCTCCTAATCCTGAAGGTAGTATCAAAATTGGGGCTGATGTCAGACGCTTCTTCAGCTCATCGAAAGCTGCCTGACACTCGTCTGTCCAGATAAACTCTTTGCCTTTACGCGTCAGTCGCGTCATAGGCGCAACTATCCTCAAGTAGTTTTCCACGAACCTCCGATAATATTCGGCAAGTCCGAGGAAGCTCCTATCCTCCGTAACTGATGTATGGGTAGGCCAGGTCTCTACTGCAGCTATCTTCTCTGGGTCAACTGATAGTCCATCTTCGGTGATTATGTGTCCAAGAAATGGTACTCTATCAAAGCAGAACTCACATTTGTTGAGTTTGGCGTACAGCCTCTCATGTCGCAGCGTCTCCAACACGATCTTGAGATGCCTCTCATGCTCCTCCTGGCTCTTGGAATATATCAAGATATCATCTATAAATACCACCACGAACTTATCTAAGTACTGGTGGAAGACATTGTTCATCAAACACATAAATACTGCTGGCGCGTTGGTTAAACCAAACGGCATGACTAAAAACTCATAGTGTGCATACTTCTTCTGAAAGGCCGTCTTCTGGATGTCTTCTCTCCGTACCTTGATCTGATAATATCCGAATCTGAGATCGATCTTCGAGAATATACATGCATCGCTAAGTTGATCAAATAAATCATCGATGCGCGGCAGTTGATACTTGTTCTTTATCGTTACAGCATTTAGCGCCCTGTAATCGATACACAAGTGTACCGTCTCGTCCTTCTTCGGTACAAACAGAATGGGTGCTCCCCATGGAGATACACTAGCCCGTATGAATCCCTTATCTAAGAGATCATCTACTTGAACCTTCAGCTCAAGCAACTCCTTCGGTGCTAGTCTGTAAACGGGGGAAGTAACTGGCTCGGCTCTTGGAGTCAACTCTATGGTGAACTCAATCTCTCTGTCAGGTGGCAGTCCTGGAAGATCCATTGGAAACACATCCTCAAACTCTGCTATAAAGTGAGGGTACATCGGTTCACCTTCTGCAATGTGTGTCGCTAGGGTAGGTTGGACACCATGCTCTCGGGCTCCCCGAAGAAACTCAAACTCTGGGTGATCTAGGGGTCTAAAGATGACACAACCACGATGGCAATCTAGCGTTGCGTGGTATTGGCTCAACCAATCCATGCCTAGGACAATGTCATAGTCCAGCATGGAGAAAACCAAAAATCGGGCACGCATCTCTCGCCCGCAGACAACTACTGAACATGATCTACAAGTGTCGCTAACAGTTATTATTCCACCTCCTATAAGGATCCTCTTGACCTTCGGAAGGGATGTGATGGCTATTCTATGGGTAGCCACGAAACTAGCAGCTATAAAAGAGTGTGTGGCACCAAAATCAAATAGGACTAATGCTGGTAATGAAGCTACTAAGATTGTACCTGCGATCACTTCTCCAGCTGTCTCAGCCTCCTCTATGGTCATAGCGTAGGCCTGTCCCTGTCTCGGTGCCGGTGCCCTCGGCTGATATCGGTCCTGGTGGAACTGTCCTGCCTGTGGGGCCAAGGGTGGCCTTCTCTGGTTTCCCCTGGTGCTGGTGGTCGCTGTGCTACAGCTCCTGCGTAAGGTGGCCTCGGTCCAGGAGGCTGCTGATAAGGTCTCGACGCTGGCAGGGCTGGCCGATGAACCATCTACACTGGATCTCTCTGCTCAGGGTAATCTCTGATGGCATGCTGGGCCGATCCATATCTCAAACATACGCCCAACCTCCGTCTACAGTCCCTCATCAAAAGTCCCCTCTTGCCGCAGAAATGGCATATGGGAATGACTGCTCCCTGCTGTGGTGCTGCCCTTTGGTGTTGTTGCTGTACCAGAGGATGCTTCGCAGGTCCTCCCTGCGGGGCTCGGACTGCTGACGACGACGCATAGGAGCGCTTCTGGCTGGCCTCCATCTTGTTGATGCGATCTTGGCGTCATGCTACAAGTAATACCTCGGAGTAAGAGGTGGGGGCTGTAGACACGATAAGCCTCTGGGTCTCATAACTCAGGCCCTCATAAAACTTCTCGGCCTTCGCTTCTTCAGTGGGGATCAGGTATGGTGCAAATCTGCTCAGGCGGAGGAACTCAGAATTGTATTCCTCTACAGTCATACTCCCCTGCCTGAGGTTCTGGAATCTGTCCTGAAGCTCTGCGCGGGCGGTAGAGGGTATGTACATCTCCTGGAAGAGTCTAGAGAAATCTTCCCAGGTGGCGTGATCCGGTCCCAAACGATGCTCCTCGGAAAGCCACCAGTGATGAGCGTTGACAGCCGTCATCCATCGGTGTCGGGGGAGGTTAGTAGCCTCTAGCTGGTGCTGAATGCCAGTGAGCCAAGCGTGGACCTCCATCGGCTCCTCCGTGCCCGTAAAAGGTTGCAGCATCAAACGACGGAAGTCTATGACAGACCCTCGCGTCGGCTCGTATGCTGGTGGTGACGCCTGCCCCAAGGCCGTCACGATGTGCTCTCTCAGAGTCTCAGCCTGGTGCTGCTGGGCCTGCTGCTGAGCCTGCTGCTGGGCCTGCTACTGGGCCTGCATTATCGCAAACATCATTTGGAACATCTGGGTTCCGTCCATCGGTTGCCCTGTAGGGAATGGCATAAAGGGCATCTGGGGCGGAAATGGTGGAGGAGGTGGTAGCTGCTGCTCCTCCTGACTCAGAATCCTCCGATCCTCAGGTCCTGCCTGATGTGGAGTTTGGTATCCGTCTGAAGGCACCTCGGGATGTCCTGATGACTGCCCCATGGGAGCTGGAGTCAGTAGAAGGACCTGCTCCAGATCCGGTTCTCCGGATGATCCCGTGTCTCGGGGAACGTCGCCAGGCTGTACGACACGTCCACTGCGGAGATTCATAACTCTAAAAAGAATTCATGACTGTGATCAGCGTTTGAGAAAAATAAACAAGATGCAATTTGGTAAACAATATCGATATAGAGGTGTCATGTGAAGGTTTCAAACTTTGCAGATGAGATTTTTAACTCTAGTCCTAATTTACAGGCTCGCTTGGCACAGTCAGGTGACCAAGACGATTTAAATCGGACCTGCATAGGCCACCACAAAAACCTTGTCATACCCCGGTTCCATGGATAAGGAACCGAGACACGTGGCAATGGCCAGCAGTGTACTTCGGCGGGCATTCCAATCTAATGGGCCCGTCGGAATACACTTAAGCTGTAAGATACAATGAATAACCCATCACATAACACAAGTATACTCAATCTAAATCTCATCCACAGGCAGCAATATAAGAGCACAATAGAAGTAAATACAACAACTAATGTGCAAGAAGGAAATATCCAGACAAGTATCAAATACAAATACTAGAGTAGTCATACGGGGACAAACCCGCTAGTACAAATATACTGGAAGGAAAGTAAGCAATAAGATAACTTGGGACGGCAGCAGGTAACTAGGTAATGATACCGTCCCAAGGAAAGAGTCACTACCAGCGATCAGGCGAAGTCCTCAGGGATGACCTCGTCCTCGACAGTGAGTACAGCTACTGGATTGATGCCCGGTCCGTACTCCTCCGGGTAATCCTCGTAGCCTACACCTGGAAGGGAACCAGGTCCTCAGAGGGACGTAATAAGGTACAAAAAAATAACATGCCAGTTAAACAGATAGTAAAAGTGCAACAACAGGGTAATCTATCATAACCAAACTAGTGTGACACAGTTTAAAGACAATGTTCGACGCGTGGGCTTTCTAATATAAAATCGTAGCTCTGAACATAGAGACACACGGGTCGGACCGTAGCTCCGAGCACAGAGACACACGGGTGAAACCGCTATACTAGATACAGGTATCACTACAAAATACTACATATATATAAGCGCGTGCAGAGTAGCCCAAACGTCTAGTAACTGTCTTCCCCTTCCCAAGCGGTCAACGATTGTGCGTTGAACCTGAACCTCTAGCTAAAGTCTCGACACACAGAATTAACTCAACAGACGCGACCCTAAGGTCGTCCCAGTCTCTGGTCATGATGTCAGTATCAGGATACAGGAATCTGGCACGATCAAGGTGTATATGTGTGTCCTGGGGTATCGATGTACTCAGGTACGTGCATCGAGGTGCTGTGAAGCATCTAGCAATTATACTAAAACATTACGTCGAATGTCAACACCCGGTTGTGAACCGGACACGGAGTATCGATCGTCAACAGAAATATGTGCACAAAGTACATAAAGAACAACAAGTATCTGTAAACTGAAATACAGGGTGGCAAGATACACTTGCCTGCGTGCTGCTGCTGATGACGGAGATCTGGTACCGCGTCCAAGTCCTCAGGTCCCGCAGTACCTAGTGAAGAGATACAAACCCAAATTAATAATCTATTCTACGACTCACAAGGGCAAGATACTAGAGAGCTAACTACAACTGACTAACGGTACGATAGTCCATCAAATAGTCATCTGTATATTCTCCTCGATTTAATTCTCCGTAAATAAACTAACATTTTCCCACCATGTACGATACATCCTAATTAGTTGCTCAAAGGTCAAAACTATATTCTCCTCGTTTACATATTTTAATTACATCGCGATAATTTATGTAGAAGCCAAACCTAATTTCCATCCAAGTACCACATCCAAATCCCACCTCATAAAACATAAGTTACAAGGTCACTACACTATAAAACCCTAAAACATGTTAACACAATCTCAAGTCATTAAGATCCATATTCGCACTAGTCATCATTAGCCTTAGCCAATGTAAACCTTAATCCCATAGTTCAAGTATTACACTACGCTAATCATTTCTCATCATTACTTAATTACTAAAAATATATTTAAACCTCATTAAACACAACCTCATCCATATTCATATTTAATCTTCCTTAACATAATCCTCATCCATGTTAATTATTAATCATCATAACATATCCTATATATATATATATATATATATATATATATATATATATATATATATATATTTCAACCATATATTTTATTTATCATATTACACTAACCATCCACATATATAAAACCAACAACCCTAGCTAGTATAGCAAACATATATATAATCACCATCCTAATTAACCAAGACAAATCTGGAAATAAAATGGAGATAGGAGGAGAATCGACCTTGGCGACGACGGTGCCGGGTACGGTCGGAGAAGATGGCCGGGGGTGGTGGTGAACTAGTGGTGATGGTGGTGGTGAAAATGTATGGACGAACAGCGGGGGGGGGAGATCTGCTCCGGCGGGACAGCTTCAGCGGGGGGGAAGATCTGCCCGGCGGGACAGCTTCAGCGGGGGGAAGATTTGCCCGGCGGCGGGGACGCACGGCCTCGGGGAGAGCGGCTACTGTACAGCCTCGCGGGGAGAGCAGTCGGCTACTCACAGCAGTCAGAGCGGGGAAGAGAACTGCAGCCGGAGCGGGTCGGCAGTGCAGTCCGGCGGCGGGTCGGGGTGCTTGCACAGCGAGGGGAAGTCCACAGCGCCGGAGTGGCGGCGCTACCTGGCCGGAGTCGGTTACAGGCCGACGGTCGGGGAAGAACAATGGCCGGCCGGAGTGGGGACTATGAAGAGTAATGGAAGAGGAAGAAGAGTCTAAGGAAGAAGAAGAAAAAAATAATGGAGGGTGGTAAAGTTTTGCATAGGGGTTTTAAATGAAGGAGTGAGGAGAGAGAGAGAGGAGTTTTCCTAGGGATTAGGGCCGGTGGTGTTGTATTGAGGGTGGGGTGAGGTGTTACTTTATAGGGGTGTGTGAAGGAGGATGGAGGGTTGTGATTGATGTCTTTCAAAATGAATGGTTGTGATTGATCATGAAGAGAAGAGGGTTTCTTCATGAGGGGTGAATGGATGGGTGAGAATGGGACCCTATTTTGGGACCTCTCCATAGTTCAAAGCCAATAGGGTTATGACACATAAATTCAATAATTACAACTTAGCCCCTTAAATTCGGGAAATTGCATGGACACATAAAATGACACAAAAATTGCGAAAAAAATATGTTTAGCAATTTTCATGGTGAGAGGGTGTTGTGCGTTAGGCACAGGTTTAATTAGAAAGGCATTGGGATTAATTTAGGATTAAAAATGGACTTTACAAAGTTGATATCCCCGATTTAAATAGAAATAAAGTATCCCGCGAATTTAATTTAATTGGGGGCACTTGTGGTCAAAATTCGGAAATAATGCAAAGGCCAAAAATGGTGGGTGCTTGGAGTCAGTCTTGGACCCTTTAGTTGGTCCGGCTCAACGGGTTAAGTTGGTAGCTCAAAATTTAGGGTAACGACACAGGTGTCCGACACGGAATTAAATATGGATTACGATTTTCGGAATGTTGCACAATTAATTTAGAGCACACAAAAATTAATTTTAAAAGACGGAAAAGTCCAGTGCCTAATTTGGTGAGTCAAGAAAAAAAGTACAATAGCCCGATGAAATTTATTGGCTGATATTGGGCTCCGAATAATTAGACAATGATAGGGCACGCCAAGGGTTCAATTTATGAATTAAATACCAGGTAAACTATCTCCACTCTAGACCTCGACATCTGCTACCAAATTATTTTTCCAAAACCACTCTAACTATCTACAGAATAAATCGAGGGGGTTTACACTACCTGTAATATCCGGAGCATAGCTCGACGGCGGAGCACTGTGTTCCGATCGTGGTTCATTCTGTCTAATGGGAGTTGCTCGCTCTTGAGCAGTGGAGCGGGAAGAGGAAGCGACCTTCTTTCCCTTAACAGTGGAATTCTGTTTAGGAGCCATGGCGATTCTAAGTTTTCAAGAAGGAGATGAAGAAGAAAGGTTCTTGGAAAGCAAGGGTTTCGTGAAGGCAGATAAAAGTTTTCTCTCTCCAACCCTTGAACAATTTATAGAGTTTGGATAACTCTTTGAATCCCTAACCAAATCCGATATTTAATATTCTGTTATGATTTGGGACCACGTCAGCCTATCATTTCGGGAAGACGGACAGTCAACGGATTCAAAAAAATTCGCGTAGAGCAGATCTACTATTTTACGCTAAGGAGTTTTTACGCTCAGAGGCTACAAATCTACGGTTTTACGCTCAGAGGCTATAAGTCTATGGTCTTACGCCCGGATGTTTTTACGCTCGGTAGCTTTTACGCTCGAGAGGCTACAAACCTACGACTTTACGCTCAGAGGCTACAAATCTACGATTTCACGTTCAGAAGCTTTTTATGCTCAGAGGCTACAAATCTATGATTCTACGCTCGAAAATCACAAACAGCCAATTACAAGGGTTCCACACAGAAGAGGCCCATTTTTTTGGTTGCAAAATATTCCAAGTGCCTGAAATATACAAGGTTCAACATTGAAGATGACTCTTCTTCTTGGGTCATTTGGAAGTTCATCCAAAATCCAATCAGACTTCACAAAAAGTTCAAGTATGGTTCAGTCAACAGAAATTTCTCGCCTTTTCCAAAGGATTTTCGGAAAACTATTCTTGAAGATGATGATCTGAACCAGAATCCTTCGCATCAGGAAGTGACAGTTCAGAATTCTACGCACAGCATGACAGTTTGGATCTTCAACTTAAATGCTAAAGAGGTATTTTCTACGCATCTTCGGCTACGCGTAAAAAATCAGACGAGTTCAGATATTCTTTTATCAGAGTCAGCGTAAAACTATTCAGACATATCGAAGTCGCACACTACTCAGACTTCCTCACAACAAATATGACAAATCATCATATGCGTAAAAGAAGACAATTTTATTAATCATGATTACATATGATAGAAATCTAGTCTACAAAGGATTTTTCTCATCTTTATGATTACATATGATGGAAATCCTTTTTCTACAAAGGGTTTTTCATTTTAAGATCATGCCAAGAATCTGTTCTGTCAGGTTCTCGTATTGGTGGAGATCTTTTCAGTCTTCTACAGCAGTTCATCGACTTCCACAGTCGATGAACAAGAAAATGATAAATGGCGGAAGGATACACAACTGGGCTTGTCTAAATTATTCAAGCCCATCCTCCATATGCGATAGCAGGCATGCCCTAGAAATTGTGTTGGGTGTTTAGAACCCAACTCAATACTGGAAGACAGGGCCAAACTGCCTTTCCTCGGCCAGCGCCGTAACGGGAAAAAATACAGCTTGCAAGCTGTGTGGTCGAATGCGACCCTTCCTCTCTCCTAGACGAATTGCCATATGAAATTGTTGATCATCCCGAGCAAAGGAAGCTATGATATCCTTCCATGATCCATCGTTGCAGAGGATATTTGCTCTAAGATGCCTTCTTTTTTGGCTCCTTACATGCTGGAAGAACATGATCTTCTTCTTCCTCAAGTCAGCACGACGAATCTCGGCGTGAAGGAAGTGTGGAAAAACAGGTTAACCCACTCGCCTTTTTATAGGCAGAGAAGAACACACCGAATCCCAACAAAACTCATAAACATCTGCCGAGAAATCAGCCTCGTGGAACGAGTCAAACTTGACCGTTTCATGCTTCATTCAAAGTGTTTCAAATTATGAGAAATTTGAAAACTTTAAAGGGGGTCTTGTAGAAGCATAAAAATACGCTAGAGAATCATACGCGTAAAACCCTCAACAAGCAGGAAGCCCACGTAAAGTAGAGCTCCAGCGCTGGGTGGCGTGAAACATGATTCCAGAACCATTGGCGTACAGCAGAGCTTCAACGCTATTCAGCGTAAAGCATAGCTCCAGAACAGCCCGCGTAATATAGTATTTCCAAACTGCTTCGGCATAAAAAAAGTTGTTACATCGCCACTTTGGCGTAAAACCTGCTTGCTTTTAATGCAGCGGGAAGTTGTACGAGGATCTCTTTGTATTCCTCGAATGAACCTGTCAGATCAAATAGTGAACCTGACTCCTGACAAAGAGTACAGCACGACGACCGAGAGGACGACGGTCATGATGATTCTGTACAGAGCCCCAAACTGTTGTTTAGTGACACAATCCTTGATATAAGACGTCATTTACGTATCCAAGGGATATGCTGCCAGTTTTACATAGGCAGAGGTAAGTTTTTACGCTCAGGAAAAGACAAAACCAACTGCCACATCAAAAAGCTGTTCGTCGTACAGAGCTCGAGGCACGTCTCTACAATTAATGCCGTGAGATGGGGGCAGATCTCTGCAATTAATGCACGAGATTTGGTTCTATTTTCAAAAACTGGGTGAGCTATAATTAGGACTAATACATCCACATCACCATCCCCGCACACTACGCCAATCAAGCTATTTTCAGCTATAGGAGCACGCTGTACGCTATTTCCTTGAAATATGTCGACCTGGCTATTTTTCAACTATAGGAGTACACCGTATGCTATCTCCTCGAATTCTGCCAACTCGGGCTATATCTGCAAAGCTTTAAGCTTTGCACAGCTACTTGGCTTCTACGCCAACATGACAGCTACTGGGCTTTTACGCCAACATCATAGCTACTTGGCTTCTACGCCAACATGACAGCTATTTGGCTTCTATGCCAATATGACAGATATTGGACTTCTACACCAATATGACAGCTACTCGGCTTTTACACCATCAGAACAGCTATTTGTCCTTTACGCCAACGGGACAGTTATTTGGCTTCTATGCCAACCATCTCTACGCAAGGAGCAGTTATCTACGTGGCTTGTATGCCGTGATCTTCGAGGAGCGATTATACGCATTACCCCATAATGGGACACACGTCACACGCCAATACAGGAGATCATTTATACGTGGGTAGCAGTTATTATAACCACCGCGTAAAAGGTGCAGCTTTCTCCGCTATTCGGTTTCTACGCCAATGGTAGTTGAACCCTATAAATAGAGGCCTCCGTCCACGGAGGTCCAAGGTCAAAAAAGTCAGAATCTGAGTGAAAGAACAACAGAGGTCAAGGACAAGAGAGCAAATAGAGAGAGATTTGGCAACGAGAGTTCAACCCCTACTGCAGTCTTTAAAGCTTCTTGTTTCGTCTTCTACAGCACTTCTTCATCATCGTGTGGTCCAAGGGACAAAGTAATCGACCGTAGATCAGAATCCTATAGCAATATTTCCCCAGAATCAAACTTTTGTACTTAACATCCTCGTATAGGATTAATTGTACTTCTTTTTCTTGTTTGTAAACCAAAGAAAGGGTTTCGTATAAACCTAATTTTATTTCTTTCGTTTATTATCAAACAGGTATCCTAGTATTTTAAGATATGAGTTTTGTGACCTAGACTTTAGTATTTAAATCCAATATCCTTGTGTTAGACTTTTGTAACCAAGAATTAGGTAGTGGACCACAATTGACCATAGTTGACCTTATAGTTGACCATAGTTTGACTTGTGACTTAGAGTTGACTTGTTGACCTAGAAGTTGACTAGTTTAACTTATTTACTTTTCAGAACCTTGTATTGATGTTCTATTCCATATCTAGGTCTTTGAGGCACCGTATCAGACATCTGTAAGACTATTTATTGGACTTCAGGCGAGTACATTCTCTGATAGTTTTCTCGTTTATGATATCCTCTATGTTCATTGTATCTAGTATAAATATCCATGTTTCTTGACACGATGGTTACACAGATTGGTATATCTGGATCTCTTTATGAGATATTATTCCTTGTATATGGTGTATCTTATACAAGTCTTATTTTATTGATTATCTTGTGCATGTGTAGACACTGATTCTCGAGAAGATTTGCTACCTTCCTAGAGAATCCCGTGCCATAGCATACCATTGTTGGATCTATTATACCAATCGTGGGTAGGGAGTATTTTAGTGTAGATATGTGATCATACCCTCCTAGTGCATGTCTTATTATTTGTGAGTGTTGATCATACACCGCACGTATGATCAGCCAGACCATTATACTCTTGTGCAAGTTTCCAAGCCAGACCATTATACTCGTGTTGATCATATATTATTTGTGAGTGTTGATCATACAAAGCTAGTACTCACTCACTTAGATATTAGTATTCTTGTTCATTGACATATTATTCGTTCTTGTATTTATTTTAGTATTTCTTTATTGTGCATCTCTTGTATCTATTATGCATCTTGTATATTCATATCTATTTACTGTTACATAGTTTTTATTATTGATTAGAACTGATGTTAGAGATATACTCTGCTCCTTTCCTGACTAGATATATTTTTCCCATATGACACTGAGGACTGGTACCCTACACTTTATGGACCTCGGGATGTTGTGGGTTTAGAGTCAGAGACCTTGGTTCAGGAGGAACTTATCCTAACTCAGGAAGATGATCGAGTTTAGTAGCTTCTTAGTATTCTTTTATACTGGATTTGTCTCCAGCTTACTTTGTTAGTAGTTCTTCAGACTCATTGATGTATTATTTTATACTCATGAGTTGTATGTGACTATTATATTCTTTATCATATTCTTGCTCGTTCTATCTTAGATCTGTGATTGAGTATATTATTATTGTTGGTGGTTCATTATATTGTTAGATAGATTACCCAGACAGCGTTCTACCGTCGATTCTGCAGCGTAAGTCGGACGTTGTTTCCGAACTGTACCCTTACACCGGGTGCGGGTCATGACACATTTTTAGTGGTGGCCCATGCAGGCCCAGGCTTCGCAAGTTGTGCGATGTCATGGTAGTGCGACTACATAGTTGTACTACTACGAGCCTAATTTAGGATATAGGATATAGGATATAGGCTGAGAATACTTAATCACATCTAGGAATTTTTTTTGATTCATTCAACTATTCTTCTTTGATATTGATACTTGATCTCTTAATTTGTCCTTTTTCTCGAGTGTCTTACATCATGTGCCATATTGATTCTTTCTTTTGCTTTGTCTCAGGATGCCGCCTAAGACTAGATTAGCAGGGAAGAGCAGTTTCTGAGAGGTCTGCGACATTCTGAGGGCTTGCACCATTCACTTCTCCGATGATTGGAGTATCAGCTGCTTTCGGAGGTCCACCACCTACTCAGAGGACTGTGTCAGCTATATCTGAGGGGCTTCCACCTCCACCTCCTGTGCCAGCAAAGGCGACACAGATGTTTACACTATTTCATAAGATGCTCGAGGCATAGAGGGCTCTGTTATAGGCACATCAGAGACAGACCGACGTTTTATGGTAGCGCATCGAGAGTGCTCATCTGCTGGCTCGTGCCGTAGTCGAGAGAGGAGTTCCGGTCCAGCAACAGGATGTTCCTCAGGTTGCTCAGCTTTGGCCAGGCAATATTCAGGACTTCAAGAAGCTGGAGCCTAAGGTCTTCAAGGGGACGAAGGGCATCGTCTATGCTGATGATTGTCTCGAGGACATTGAGCATCTTATGAGGGTATTCTGTATTTCTGATGATCTGAAGGTTGAGGTGGTAGGACTTCAATTGTTCGACGTCGCTCGTACTTGGTTCAGGAATGAGCCAATTCTTGTTGACGCGGGACAGTCTTGGAAGGTATCAAGGACCTCTTCTAGAATAAGTTTTTTGTTCGGGCAGACAGGTTAGACTTAGGGAGCTAGTTTGAGAGTCTCATTCAGGGGAGCATGTCTGTGGAGGAGTACGCTGCAAAGTTCGGCAGGTTAAGCCGATTTGCAGAGTATTTAGTGAGAGAGCCGAAGGTTTGGGCTATTCGTTTTCGTGAGGGTCTAAACTGGGAAGTAAAGATCCTTATTCCGTCTTTTTATGAGACATACACGAAAGTACTTGTGGAAGCACGCAAGGTTGAGCGAGAGTTGGATTTGAAGCCCAAGAGAGACCGTAATTCTTTTCTGGGGGCAAACAACAGTACAGTATTTGCAAAACATCCTTATTTCCAGTCCAGACCTTTCCAGCAGCCTCAGCAGCACCAGACTCCAGCTAGGACATCTTTTCAATAGGTACTACAACAACAAAGATAGTTACAACAATCTTTCTGCCACTTCTGCAAGAAGACTGGCCACATCTGGGAAGTTTGCAGGAATAGATTGAGAGTTTGTTTGTATTATGGTACTGAAGGGCATCAACTGAGGGAGTGTCCTTCCAATCCTCGTCATGTAGTTCAGGGAGTAGCTTCAGCTCCGAGGGCACAGACGAGACCATCTACAGTATAGCCGAGGGGACCACTTTCGACACAACAGCAGCGTTATGTCCAGCATCAGCAGCAGGAAGGTGCGCATCAGGGATGAGCATTCGTTATGAAAGTCGAGGAGGACGAATCCATCGGAGATATTATCACAGGTTCTATTCTTCTTGATTCTATTCCAGCTTTAGCTTTGTTTGATATTGGTGCTTTCCATAGTTTTATATCTGTTACTTTTGCTCTAAAGCATGGTTTGGTAGCTGAGTCTTTGCTTAGGACTTGCAAGATCATGACCTGAGGAGGCATTATCCTGGTCAATAATATTTGCAATGATCGGAGAGTTACTCTAGGAGGCCGGGAGTTGAGTGCGTGTCTACTTGTAATGCCACTTCTGAGCTACGACATTGTATTCGGGATTGATTGGTTAAGTAGGCACCGTGTTAGAATAGATTATAGAGGAGGTAGAGTTTTATTTAGTCCACTGGGAGAGCCAGAGTTCGAGTTTACTAGAGGAGCTGCAAAGCAGGGAGAAGGCATTATTTGTGGAGCAATGGTGGAAGACAAGGAGTTGCCGTATCCGTTGATATCAGAATTCTTTGATGTGTTTCTTGAGAAATTGCCAGGGTTGCCACCAGATCGAGATGTTGAATTCTCTATAGACTTGGTGTCTGGTGCAGAACCAATTTTGTAACATGTCTATAGAGTAAACAACAGCGAGCTGGTCGAGCTGAAGAAGCAGGTAGACGAATTACAGGATAAGGGGTTTATCAGATCGAGTTCTTCACCATGGGGAGCCTCGATATTGTTTGTATCGAAGAATGATGGATCGGTGCGCATGTGCATTGATTAAAGGGCTTTGAATAATCTCACTATCAATAATAAGTACCATTTGCCACGGATTGATGATATGTTCGATCAGTTGAGTGGTGCCAAGGTATTTTCTAAGATAGATTTGAGATCAGGTTACCATCAGGTGAAGGTGAAGCCGGAGGAGCATGAGAAGCATTTTAGGATGGTGTTGGATGTGCTGAGGAAGGAGAAGCTATATGGGAAGTTGTCCAAGTATGAGTTTTCTTGGACAAGGTGGAGTTCTTGGGGCATGTTGTGACTAGTGATGGTATTTCAGTGAATCCGAAGAAGATCGCAGCAGTGGAATCTTGGAAGACCCCAAGTTCGGTAGCAGAGTTCAGGAGTTTCTTAGGATTGGCAGCCTACTACAGGAAGTTTATGCAAGATTTTTCGAGGATTGTCGAGCCAATAACCAGATTCACCAGGAAGAATGTAGAGTTTGTTTGGACGGAGGATTGCCAGGTTGCTTTTGAGGAATTGAAGAAGAGGTTGACGTCTGCTCCTATTTTGACGTTGCCATCAGGGTCTGGAGGTTTCACTATTTATAGTGATGCATCGAAAAAATGTTTGGGTTGTGTTCTTCAGCAGAATGGAAAAGTGATTGCCTATGCATCCAGGCAATTGCGACCTCATAAAAAGAACTATCCTACCCATGATTTGGAGTTAGTAGCAGTCATCTTCGCCCTGAAGTTGTAGAAACATTATTTGTATGGAGAGCGTGTGGAGATCTTCAAAGATAAGCTTGAAGTACGTTTTCACGCAGAAGGAGTTGAACATGAGGTAGCGTCGATGGTTGGAACTGATAAAAGATTTTGATATATCTTTACAGTATCATCCTGGGAAAGCTAATGTAGTTGACGATGCTTTGAGCAGGTATCCGATAGCTATGTTCTTAATGCAAGATCGATATTTATTGGAGGACTTAGAGAGCTTGGGCATTGAGGTGATAGTTCCTGGTTGTGCTATGTAGATGTGGGGATTGTAGATACATTCGGATTTGATAGACAGGATTAAGATAGCCCAGTATGAGGATGTATCTCTGAGAAGCATCAGAGCTCAGGTGAGAGCAGGATTGGAGGATGATTTCACCATTTGTCACTACCACATTTTCTAGAAAAGTGTATTTTAGTAAATTCCTATTTAATTAAATATTGTGCATGGTAAATAATTATTGTTGTATTATTTAATTATTGTTAGATGTTAGTTATTTAATTTGGACTTGTGTTAGTGGACCTAACTAGTTTAGTTTGGACCCATGGACCAACATGAATTAATTGGTTAGAACTTAGCCCATTTAGAAAGCCCATTGTTAAGGAGATGGATTAAATTAATTAAATCATTAGACTAGAAGCTTCCTTCATTAATTATTTCTTCATGAGAGGCCCCAAGGGGTATAATAGACATTATATGATAACTTGAGGGAGAGGAAAAGGGGTCGGCCTATTTAAATAGAGGGAGAAATTTCTCTCTCCTCTTTTCATTCCAAATCTCGATCTAGAATTTTCCACTACCAAATTTCCTTTATTCCCATTTTCTTTCCCTACCAAAATCATTCTAATTCCTTTCCAAATCACCATTAGAGACTTGAGAAGCAAGGATCTAGAAGGAGGAAGTAAGGATCTACAAAGAGGAGCAAGAATCTATAAATTGGAGGCAATTTTATCTCAATTGGAGGTTTTATTAAAAATCCATCTCCCAATAGGTACAATTCAGTTTTTTCCCTTAAATTAAGTTCTAAATCTGAGATTTAACCATAGAAAATCAACCCATATGCATAGGCTACCCATAGGATTTGGTTTTGTGTTCATAGAAGGCCTATGGAGAAAGTTATGGTACTTTTTGTGTCAATTTTGGAGGAAATCCGAGAAAGATATTTGTTGTGTGTGTCAATTGATCCTATAGATCAATTTGGCATGTATTTATGTGTTTGGGGCTAGTTTCGTGTCCACAATTGGGTACGTGTAGGTCGTATCCCAATAATTTGGTGATACGTGTTGTTTTGGGGTTTTTCCTCTGACACGGGACTTTGTACATGTCATATTTTGACACGGACACGTAGATCTATATTTGACACTTCTTATTATTCATAAATAATATATGTGACTTATTTGTGTCCTTCGGGGTATAATTGGATGTGTGGTGGACTCATGTCATATGCGTATCCTAGATCTAGTGGGATACGGTGTGATACTCTCCATATGTTGTATAATTATGCGTAGATCTAATTATTGTGCTCTTAATTCATGAAGTTTGTAATTGTGCATATATATATAAATATAGATATTATATATGTATTATAGTATATTTATTATAGTGTTTATTGTATCATAGATCTATGTACTATATATAGAGAATATATATATGTAGCTTTTCTTCTACATGCATTAATATATATGTTATAATATATAGTACGGGTATATATGTATATGTTTTTATAAAATATATATGTATGTTTAATTGGGTAATTATATTATTTATAGTTGTTATATGATTATTTATATATATATGTATAGATGTATATTATAATATATTTATGTATGTGTGCATGTAGCTATGTTGTAATATGTACATTATTATAGAGGGGGTGTATTTATAGTTTATTTGGTATTTATATATATATATATATATATATATATATATATATATATATATATAAATATTTATTATATATATATATATATATATATTAAAAGGTTTTAGTGACGGAGGATTAATGACAACAGTTGTCATTAATAGCAGCAGCATTTGATACAGCAGTTGCTGTAGCAGTGGACCGCCGGTATTAATGACAGCAGCCACTGTCATTAATTAGGGGCAACAACAATGGGAAAAGGGGCAGCAACAGCAAAGGTTAATCAGTGACGGTTGCAAACCGTCACCAAAGCAGCAGTATCAGTGAAGAACTCAACAACAGTAGCGACATCGGTTTCAGTGACAGCCAGAACTGTCACTAAAGGGCAGCATATCAGAATATTTGTTTTTCAACACAGTTTTCAGCGATGGTTGGTAGTTTTTATAGTTATATATATATGTGTGTGTGTGTGTGTGTGTGTGTGTGTGTGTGTGTGTGTGTGTGTGTGTGTTAATATGGATATATTATATTCTTAATTGCTAGTTTCTTATATCTATAATATTTAGTATATGTATTATTTATATATAAGGGTAATTAATGTAACAAGGTATTGGGAATTACCTTGAGGAAACCAAGGTAAATAGAGATACCCCAAGATATTGGGTTTGGGTATCAAGTAGTGATTATTGTTGAGATACCAAGTTGGTTCAAAACTATGGTACCTATTTTAATGTTGAAATTGTGAGTCTATATTATTATAAATATTGTTTGATATATATTTTGAGGTGTTACCTTGAATTTACGTATCCGGAGATACGGTATCCAAATATTTAAGATGTGGGTTTCTTAGCTTAGACTTTAGTATCTTGACTCAAGATTTTTGTGTTAGATTTGTGCAACCTAGAAATAGATAGTTGACCTTGGTTTGACCATAGTTGACATAGAGTTGACCATAGTTGACTTTTGACTTAGGATTGACTTTTTGGCCTAGAAGTTGACTAGTTGAACTTATTCTCTTTTCGGAACCTTGTATTGATGTTGTATTCCATATCTAGGTCTTCGAGGCACCGTGTCAGATATCTGTGAGACTATTCTTTGAACTTCAGGCGAGTACATTCTCTGATAGTTTCTCATTTATGATATCCTCTATGTTCATTGTATCTAGTGTAGATATCCATGTTCTCTCGACACTATGGTTATACGGATTAGTATATCCGAATCTTGTCATGAGATATTATTCCTTGGTATATGGTGTATATGGTGCAAGTATTATTTTATTGGTTTATCTTTTACATGTACAAACACTGATTCTCGGAAAACTAGTTATCTTCTTGGGGAATCTCGTGCCATAACATACGATGGTTGGATCTATTATACCAGTCGAGGGTGGAGAGTATTAGTATAGATATGTGATCAATATCCCTATTGTATCAAGTACTGATTACTGAATAGTATTGATTATACACTGTACGTATGATTAGCCAGGCCGCATTGCATCTTGCCCAAGCCGATCACATGTTAAGCTAGTACTCACACACTTAGTCATTAGTATTCTTATTTATTGGCATATTGTTCATT
Organism: Iris macrosiphon; assembly: GCA_036927795.1. Taxonomy (NCBI): domain Eukaryota; kingdom Viridiplantae; phylum Streptophyta; class Magnoliopsida; order Asparagales; family Iridaceae; genus Iris; species Iris macrosiphon. The sequence continues at coordinate 54,123,620 of JAYESA010000014.1, forward strand.
ATTATATTTATTCCAGTATTTCCTTATTGTATGTATCTCTCGTATCTATTATGCATCTTGTATATTCATATCTATTTACTGCTACATAGTTTTTATCATTGATTAGAACTGCTGTTAGAGATGTACTCTGCTCCTTTTCTGTCACTACCACATTCTGGAAACAGGGGTAATTTTGACTTTTACAATATTTAATATTATGGTAGTTATAATTAAATAATTGCATGATAATATTTTTTAATTTAAATAATTATATGTGATGAGTAATTAAATATAGTATTAGATGCAGTGCTCATTTATTTTTAGCTAGCAGACTGACCTAGAAGCCAGTATACGAACACCTGTCAGGACTTGTGGAATTATGTAATTAATTGTTTTATTTATAATTTAATTTTTGGAGATTTTTATTAATTATTGTATTTTATTTAATATTTTGCGCATTGCCTTTGCTTCGATATTTGGAGCACTATCCAGACTTTTGCCTTCCAACAAATTTTACCATCTTGCCCTAGACATGTCCGCCTTCAATTCTGCTATTTTGCAACTCACCATTATGCTCTTTGTGCATTATTTCTGGCCGCACAAAAATCGTCGCGGACGTTATTTAAATAATCCCTATTTTGTATCGTTGTGCGTTCCAATCGAAAATTGGAGGCCATCTTGACCTATTTTTCGTGCGGCCCAAATTAGGGTAATGTTATGTTCTGAGTCTTCTTCATTATTGGTATTGATGACTTGACCTGATTTTGGCTCCATGTACTCCTAATTAATTGTTGAACACAACTTGTATTTATTTCTATTTAAATTGAGGATACCATTTTATCTGATTTTAAAATCCCCATTTAATTCCAGTGCCCTGCTATTTGAGCCCATACCGATCATACAGTGCCCCCTGACCCTACAAAATACCGGACCCCGAATTGTCCGCCAAATTTTCGTCATTTTATGTGTTTGTGCAATTTCCCGAATTTAAGGGGCTAAGTTGCAATTATTCAATTGTAGGTGTCATCACCCCATTGTCCAAGACCAAATGGAAAGGTTAATTAATTGTGGACCAAATTGCATTTTTCCTACATGAATTAAATTTCCTCATGTACAATCCTAGCCACCCATTCAAGGGATGAAATCACAACCCTTCATTCACACCCTCTCTCTCCCTATTTAATGACTTGTACCCTCAAACCCTAATCCCTAGACAACCTAGGTTTTCCCCACCTCACAAGCCCCCACATCCTCTCTCATACGTATGTAAATTCTCCTCCTTCTTCCTTTCTTCTTCTCTTCTTCTCCTTCTTTTTCTTCTTCTTCCTTCTTCTTCCTTATTGAATTCTTTTTTTTATTGAAATTAATATTTGAATTCATTGGGGGGAACACTGTTCCCTGTGCACCCGAGCCCCTTACTGTGCACCCAGCCGACTCCCCGGCGGCTCTCCATACACCCCGGCGGCCTGCCTCCCCGGCGAAGCTCCTCCCGCCGAAGCCGTTGCTCCCTCCGGCGTTCCGCTGCGACAGTCCCCTGTTGCTCAGCCCGGCCGGCGGCTCTCCTTCCATCTCCATCTACATTCAGTCCGGCCATCCTCCTCCTGAACCGACGCTCCGGCAACTCAACCCGGCGGCCATTCTCAGCCGACCGCTGCGACTGCACCAGGCCGACTCCTCCGGCCGAGCCTGCACCGAGGCAGCAACCCGCTGCTCCTCCTCCACCTGTGCAGCCATCTCCGGCGCTGGCTGCCCGACCCTGAACTCCTCCGGCCCGAAGAGAACCCCGACCCCGCTGGCCTGCTGCTCCGTCCGGCGCCCTCGACTTCTGACCCCGCAGCTCTTCACCACCACCACCATCAACACCATTACCTCCACCACCTCCTCCCTGTACTCCGGCGGCCTCCAGTCCGGCGGCCGGCCACCGAGCCCAACACAGTGAGTCCTCCTCCTACTTCTCCCTTTCCCTTCTCTTTATATATATATATATATATATATATATATATATATATATATATATATACATATATATATGTATATATACGTATGTATATACATGAGTATATATATATAATATGTATATGTATTTGTAGGCATTTAAATTTATGTAAATGTATAGTATTATTTTATTAAAAATTAATTGTATGTAAGTATAAATGCATATGAATAAGTATAGTAATTATTTTTATTAAATTGTATAATTGAGTATTATCTAATTAATGTTGTAAATACATAAATATGTATAGTATTTATTTAATTAATATTTGAACACCTAATGTATAGTAAATATATAATGAATGTATATTAGCATAATTAATGTGTATACGTATATGTATATTTAAATTAATGTCTAATAGTAAATGTATTTGTATGTAAATAAATGTGTATATGTGTATGTGTACGTATTAAATAATAGATTTTTAAATACGTATTTTGGTATATGTACAAACCTATATATGTATGTAATTTTTGGTATAATTATATATTGGTAAAATATATATTAAATTAATATTTTTGGTATAAATATGTGTACCTATATGTATGTATATATAAACATATTTTTGGTATATATGTACTATATACATATTGGTATATGTATACTTTAGTATATGTATGTATTAATGTATATATATATATAAATGATATATAAAAATGTTTTATTAGTATATATATGTATAAACGTATTTTGGTATAGTGTGTGTGTTTCATTAAATATATATATATGTATTTTGGTACATGTATATTAGCTATATATATGAGTGATGTATAATTTTCATATAAATAAAATGTATTTCCACTTATGTACATACAGTTATACCTATTTTGTATACTTGGTATAACTATATATATATGTATTAATTTAATTGGTAAATTTACTAGTTGACCCTAGCTGACTAGTGCCCTGCCTGACATGGCCCTGAGGCCAGTGTTTATAGACTGTATGTTAGGGTAGCATCTGATGCAAATGTTATATTGTGATATGTTTATAGGACTGTTGGTTCACCCAGGGAATACTCTGGAACAGGACATCCATAAATACCAGCTAAGGACCCAAGGCAAGTACATTCTCTGATAATTTCCAATTCTTTGATAATTTCTATAAAGTCAACAATCATGAAATGTTACAACTGAATCTTTGACACTGTGCTACACGGACTAGTATATAGCCTGGATCTGCAGTCATGAGATGTTACCTTGATTATCGTATTGACATTGTAGACGACATGTATATTAGACATCGTACATGATAGACTTGACTTGCTCGTGTATCGTGACGTGTCATGGTTGGATCCACAGTACTAGTTGGGGGCGGGGAAATTGCTAGTGAGAAATGTGATCAAATACCTATCGTACAAGTTTATATTATTGGTGTTAATCATTCGCCTCACGTATGATTAGCCAGACTGTAGCAATCGTACAAGTCCCAAGACGATCATATTTCGAAACTATAATTTCAAACACTTAGAATAGATTACAGTTCCCTATTTTAAATCATATACTACATCACCCGTATATGATACTGTTCCTTGTTCTCTTTATTTCCATACATGCACTGACTTTATCATATTGCCTATTGCCTGTCTCTTTACATTGCCTGTCTCTCTTAAATTGCCATTGCATTTATTTCAATATCTTCTCAGTAGCTAGCATGACATGTTTTATTGTATTATAGACATTATCAATTAATGGAACTGTTATTTGAGAGTGTTACTTTGCTCCTTCCTGACTGGAAATATTTTTCCAGACTATGCCTTAGAGGACCGCTGTCCGACACTTTGTGGACCATGGTGAGTAGCTACAGACTTGGTAGTAGTTGTGATTCCAGAAAGTCTAGACGGAAATTACTATTTTTAGTTAGTGCTTTAATTAGACTATTTGGTACCGGATTTGTCTCCGGCATTTTTGATGACTTGGATATTGTTGAGTTAGAATATTACTTTGTGACTTGTGTTGTATTTAATTTCTGTTCGAAATCTTATCGTGCTGTAATCCTGTGATTGAGTATGTATTCATTTTATTGGTGTCATCCGTGCCTCCTTATGGAGATTGGATGCTTGAGTGACATTAGTTAGATAGTATCAAGACCTGGACAGCGTTCTACCGCCGACACTGCGGCGTAGGCTGGACGTACCCACGCACTCGTGCCCCTAAACCGGGTGCGGGTCGTGACACGTTTTTAGTGGTGGCCCATGCAGGTCAGACTTCGCATTTAGAGCGATGTCGTAGTAGTGTGGCATCTTTGTTACACTGTTGCGTGCCTGCTATAGAATATAGGATATAGGATACTAGGATGAGAGCGGATACTCAATCACAAATTCTTGAGAGATTCCTTGGACGACCCCTTGAGAATCTTATTACCATTTCTAAATTTAAATCCTTCCTCCTTGTTTTCGCCGTTCTCACTTATTGATATTGAGTTGATTCTTGTTGACCAGTTGTTAATTTTAATTCCTGGTATCGTTGTTGAGTTGATTTCATATTGAGATGAATTTTACGGACTAGAATTTATGGTATCATCTGATGACATATATTGATGAGGACAGTGAGAAAGGTAAAACGTCTACTTTGGTTATGGAACCTAGAGTTTATCGCAGCCATTCTAGCTGTCGTGACGAGAACGTAGGAACCAGACTTCGATGTACACACTTTAGTTATGAGATTTAGAGTTTCTCGCAGCCATACCGGTTGGCGTGGCGAGGATTCTAGATGACATGATTATAGAGTTGCATACCTTAGTTACGGAACCTGTCGTTTATCGCCTCTATGCTTACTGGCGTGGCGAGGATTCTAAGTGTCATAATTTCTGACGAGACGTGTATGATTATCAGGTTGTATCTTAAATTGGTTCTTAAAGTATCATCTCAAGACCTATCTATTTATGTTATTCCAGGACTTTGTTCCATCGCTTCTTTTCTTTACTAGCATTAAAGATACCTTCCGTCCTCAATCCAGTTCTTTTGAGCTCCTATTCTCTAAGGATTCCTTGTTAAAATTTCCAATTTAAATCATTCCTTTGTTCCGTCCATTCTCACTTATTAATGTTGAAATTGCTTGTTGTTATTGATTAGGTATTAAATTAGGATTTTGGCTTCATAGTAGGGTTTGATTTCATATCGAGGTGAATTTACAGACTAAATTATGGTATTTTGAGGAAGATTAATATTAGAGCTATTGGACTACAGAGGGTGGATTTAAATTTTTAATTTAAGATTGAAAATGAATTTCAAATTTTTGAATTCTGAGAAGATTGAGATTGTTATTAAAAATTTATTTTGAAGATTTCAATGAATTGCAAAATTTTTTTGAAATTGAGGAGTTGAAATATTGTTATTAAAATTTTATTTTGAGGAATTCAGATTCAATTTGATGAACCTAGACAAGCTATACGGATTTTTGGAATTGATAAAATTTTTATTTCAGTATTTAGATAATTGGTCTTGAGGAAAGTATATGCAATTTTACTTAAAAAAATTTATTCGAGGAGTCATTTTGAGAAATTTTAATTGAGGATAAGATCTTATAGTGGGAGAGATATATTAGTATATAAGTAGTTGAGGTGCATGTGTAAGGATCTGATGACTTGAGTATGATTGAGATCTCACTGCCAACTGACTTGGATGTCAATCTAGGGTTATATTAAAGATAAGCAGTACTTAGTATAGTGTGTTGCAATTGATATGCACTTGAGTAATCAGAATAACTAGTATCAGCGATTGCAGAAGGTAAGGAAGCTAGCAATGAGTATGCTTGTAGTAGAGTGTGGTACCTAAAGAGATAGAGGTATCAAACTTTACATGCATCATTTGATCTATGATTATGTTAGAGATAGAAGATACTGCAAGTAATATGTTAGCAGATTCTTTCTTTTCTTTCCTCATGTTCCTTTTTGTTTTCTGATTGATTGATACCTTAGTACCGTAGCTTGTATGCATAAATTATTGTTATAATGTAGTTAGTAGTACCCCTGATACAGAGACTGCAATACCAT